>JAEIFM010000288.1:370000-970000 GCA_018901885.1 Zaprionus kolodkinae | reverse complement strand
AAGTGTTGCAGATGACGCAGATAAAAGATTTCTTGATCTCAGATTTTTGATTCGGCATTCTACAGCAATTATGCCATATTTAGTCGGGCCACTTGTATAGCGAGGGTATTTATAGCATTTAATTGCTATTTTCGAATATCAACTTCTCAGCTAACCACTCAAGCTTCTCAGCTTTGCTACATAGTCCTCTCACAATTTTATTTTGATGTCAATTGGGCGCTACTTGCCCGAATTCGGTTTGTCATGATCGCGATCATGTTGGAGAGTGTGTGTTCTTTCGAGTACTTGCGGCATTTAATTATTACAAACTCAAGTCGAAAATATTCTATTATTAATATGAGAATATTTATGAAAAATTCCATGAGGCTGGAACCGCAAATGGTTAAGAAAACCAAAGAAAAACAACTTTAGGTCTATTTAGTACTTTGTCACGCCCCTTTATGTCTTTAAATTCGATTTCCAAGCTTAATTTTAAAGCTGGAGCGCTGATTTTTGGTGGATACTTTAATTATTACCATATAAATAATATACTAAACTTTGCTTACGATCGTTCAATAAACCTAGCAGTTATTTTTAAATTAGTACTGTCTATAAATACTGCCCGATCCAGTGCCACTCCACATGCTTAAGTGTTGGCGCTCTAACCTTATCTCTAACCTAACCTCAGTCCACACTTATGCTGACCTTCGATGGCACTGTAAATGCTTTTATAACACATAATGAAAATCAAATGAAATCACAGTGCGCTGCATAAGTATTTGCACACGAATTTAGCCCCGATTTGCGGTCATAATCGAAAGCAATAAAGCGACAAGTGCAAGCACACTGACCTTATAGATACAACTACTACTATATCTATTAATACTACATATGAGTTCTCGCTCTATTGTTCATATTTGTACAGTCCGATTGGGAGCTGAAGTTAACTGTATAATCAACTATAATCGACGGGGGCTGGAAAGGACATTGAAATATTTTTGCAAAAAAAAAATCACCGCGTCATTTGATTGATTGATTGGTTGATTGATTAGATATATCTGAGTGAGCTGAGTGGTGCATTGATTATTTGTTTGAATAGTCAATGAGTTCTAGGCGAGTACCCTTCTAGAGTTCTCAGTATTTGTATTGGAATTGGAATTGGCATTGAAATTATCTCTGGCCAGAGAAAAAAAACGGTTACAATGTCTCGAAATATTGTGGGGTGAAGTCCCCATGCTGTGAGATAATCGAGAACAGTTGCCATTTGGAGCTGGAGAGTAATCGGTGCCCCAGACATATACATAGAGTGGAATGGTGAATTTTATTATGCAAATATCACGCATACGTCGCGTAAGCCGTCAACGAGAATATTTCTTGAGATTTGTGTGCCAGTTTTTTTTTATTATTGTTCTCTTAACTACTACCTACACACTGCAAAGTCAGTCAGTCATACACCCCCCGTCTATTATATCTAAGTATTTATGTTTATGTGCCTGTAATTGCATATATGAAATTTCAATATTGTAATAAATAAATTTTTGTTTTCTGTTGTCGCGCGTTTTCCATGACAGAATTGGTGCAATTGCAACAGGTTTTTGTGGTTGGCGCAAAAAAATGCAGTAAACAAAAAACAGTGGAGAGTGTGAGCAGATACCCTGGCGTATTTTTAGCATAACTCAGGCATAGCATTATCAATATTGAATATATTTAATGAGTATGTTAATCAAGTATCTGTGCGTGTTTCTAACAAATTTCAGAGCTCTAGCTGCTCTAGTTTTGGCTGGAATTTCGAAAATACTACGCAACAAAAATTTTGTTTTTTAACCCTGCTCGGCTAGTTTAATATACTTTGTTTCACGCACCTCTACAGGGTATTTTTTGCAAAAAATATGAAAATTTATTAAGTGAAACTGTCTGAGCTGGCGCTTAGCGCCCCGCATTGGCGCTGGCAATTTATGCAATTTGGCTAAAATCGTTCAGGCATCGCCATTGTCGCTATAATCGCTCGTTTGCATAAAGCCATTATGTGCTACATGCTATAAATTATAGTGTTTGTACAGTTAGTTTGCATAGAGCGGCAGCGTTTCAAGTACTACATACAATGCAATCCCCCCCCAACGCAATCTCAATGTAATCAAATTTGACTAGACTACATATAGACTATATATATATAGTTTGCGATTAGCATAGCGGGTTGTTTGTGCTGGCTGTCATAAAGATGCAAGGTACTCGGAAAAGGAAATAAAGTCAGTCATAAAATGCGGCAAATGGGACTTCCCTCCCTCAGTATCTCTGACTATATCTTATCGGATATTTAGTGCAAGATCAACTCATTCCTGAGTTAGTAGACTTACCATGCCAACTAATCTCCAGTTGTCGTTGAAACACAAATATCTTTGCGTTTCTTTTGCGAACAGAGCTATTTTGAATTCGTTGTTCACATAGTCCGGGAGGCCGACTATCGTTATATTTTCTGAAAAATAAAAAATAAACAGGAAAATTCATCAGTTTTAGCAGGGTTTATACGATATTATTTGTTTTGTGTGAATCTTTTAATTGATGTAAATATTTGGCAGGCAAAAACAGTTTTTAATTAAACGCAAATACGGATGTGTTGCGATTAAGCATGTCAAATCAAAAAAAAGGGGGGGATAGTAAACAAAAGTCTGTGAGGAAGTTAAAGGAAACTTATGAGAAATCATTGATTGCAGATTATGTAAGCTTTGCTAAGCATGTAGTTCTTTGAACGCTGAGCTAATCGATCTACAGAGTATTAGATAACTTTATAATTGTGACTTTTGAGCTTTGAAGTAGGTCTGTAGGTCTGCTTGTCTGTATGAACGCGTAGATCTCGGCTATTATCGGAGCTAAAGTTATCAAATTTGGCATAAAGGTTTAGGTAAATGCTGTGTAGCTGGAGTATATTTCAAATACTGGATGCCACGCCCTACGCCTAAGCAATTTAATTATTTAGGACTATGAAAAATAATGGAAAGTAAATAATTTACATGGTCTGCTTTTGCTTTCAGATTCAAATAGATGATTATTCACAACAATGTAGAACAAAAACCGAATAAATTCTAGTAATCTTTTGCCAACTTTTGGACCTTCCCTCGCTAAAGATATCCGAACTACACCATCTTTGGGCTATTTGCTTAGTCAGTTAAGGTGCGCATTGGATTCTAAATTTATATAAAAGAGTTTTTCGTCAAATTGAAAATGGAGAAGGGAAATGCATTAGAAGCGAACTCAAGTGGCCAGAGGAAGATAGAGCTAGATAGAAACATTCCTCTCTCTCTTTCTCTCTCTCTTCCTCTCGTGATTTCCCTGTCCACTAATTATAAACTAACAATGTATCAATGGCCCCGCCCCAGACTAGGGCCAGGGCTATTGAACTTCGCCGGGGCAGGCACAAGAGTCACTAATAAGTAAAGCACTTGAGGCAGCCAAAGAAAGGCAGAGGCGGAGGGGCAGCGGGGGAGAGGGGCAGCAGCTGGGGAAAGCCACTCGAGTTAGATTGATAGGTGACGGGGTTCAGCCTCAGTCTTGGACTACGCCTCGCAGAGCCACAGCCGGAGACGGAGCCAGAGCCAGAACCTCGTCGTGTTGTCGTCGTCGTCGTCGTCTGCGAGTAATTAAATTTATGCACAGAAATTCTTTGCAAAACTCACATAGAGCGGGAGAGAGAGAGAGAGAGGGAGGGAGGTAGAGTGGGAGAGAGGGAAAGAAAGGGCGAGAGGTAGGTGGGAGAGCTCTCATATTTCATAAGCCGGCACCGGGCCCAGGGCCAGTGCGCTTGAGTGACTTTTGTGCTTCACACCTTATGTGGACGTCGGAGGCAGCAGGAGGAGCAGCAGGAGGAGCAGCAGCAGGAGGAGGAGCAGCAGCAGCAGCCACTTGCCGGCGCAGGGCCAACTTCACCTGGCCAACTCGCTATTGTTGTTGTTGTTCCCATTGTTATTGTTGTTGTTGTTGTGATTCATGGCGCGTTCGCATAACTTATTGATTTCATTAGTTTAGTGACACACGGCTGTGTGTGTGTGTGTGTGCGAGAGTGTGTGTGTGTGTGTGAAGTTTGCACTTGTGAGTGCATATGCCTCTCGCACTTGCCACACTCGACTTGCAGCCTAAACCAACCCCCCCAAGCTGCCGCAGCCTCTGCCTCAGGCCCTGCCTCAGTTTCTGCCCCTGCCTCATTCCCTGCTCCTGCCCCTGCCTCAGTCTCTCTAGCATGTTTGTTTTGCTTGGCGAAGATGCAGTCGAGGCTGAAGCTGGAGCTGGAGCTGCAGCTCTTCTTGGTTCCTTTACTATGCCATTTTGCATTGTTTATCTTGGCACTCAATGGGGCTGGCTGCGCTGCGCTGTGAATATCGTTGGCTGATGACCAATTGTGCCAGATATACCATATACATATATCTGGCAGGCAGAGATATCTGAAGGGCAGAGTACAATTTCTATGGGGTGTAACTAGTAGGAAAAACTTAAGCAAAGTACTCTATTGCTCTCTGTAAGCATTATACCTTTTATATATCTATAGATAATACTGGGTTAAGAACTTTCCATCTCTGCTTACTATGATCATTCTACATTATTTACCTATGATAATGTTTATTCTTTACTCTCTTACTCCCTCTAATAATTATATTATTATATACCTATAGATAATGCTAGTTTTGAACTCTCTCTCCCTCTTCCCTGTATTTATTTTTAATATTGTACAAACTCACAAAGTTACAGAAATAAACGAAACTGTTTTCGGTTTTTTTTTTTGTTGGGGGGGAAAATCACATAAAATGTATTGGAATTTTTATGAGGCTCGATTGTCGATATATTTTAAAGATTTTCTGTTCTGTTCGGTTTGTTTTTCACTCAATAAAAATCTACGATCGGGCCACATTTTTGCCGCAAGTTATTAAGTTTTTAAAGTTGTTTTCGTTCGATTTTCTAATTAAGTTATTAGTCACAGTGTGGAATTTTCTGTCTCTTCCCCCTGCCTCTCTCTCTCTCTCTCTCTCTCTCTCTCTCTCTGTCTGAGTCTTTTCCAGAATTGGGCGTCGTCGTCGACGGCATCGGGTATCGCATATCTGAGCAGGGCGATCTTATGCACTTAAAACGCATCATCGTAAATATATGGCAAGAGCTAAAAAGCTAAAGGTCTTCTAATTGTTAGATCCATATCAATTTGGATTGATTTTATGCTCGTTATGGTTATGGTTTGGTGAGGGGGCGTTGTGAAAGATCATAAAGAACAGACTGTGAGTGAAAGTTCTGGGGAATAAAACAGATTTATTTAAAAGACTGAAAGAGCAAAAAATCAGACTCGTAATATCACATTTATAAGAACCACAACCGGTCGATCCTCTCTCTCTCTTCAGGTAGGACCACCAGCTGTGCCAAAGCTGCTAAAAATCTTGATATACAATGTCAAAACTCGTCAAAATTTGTAACGAATGACACAAAAGATCGTTATAAACAGTCAGAAACAAGATTTCAATAAGGAACCCACAAAGAAAACAAATAATAAAAAAAACAGAAAAACTTTAATCAAATATGCAAGCAATGAGCCTCATCAACATAAAATTAAAAAATCATAAAATGCTAAACTGCACAGCATGAAAAAAAAACGAACAAAAAAAAAGGAATCCAAAATAATATAATAAAAAACAAAGGCAAAAAAAAAAAAAAAAAATACGAACGGGCTCCACAAAAATCTGACAACAAGCCAAGTTGGGGCGTCAAAACGCCGCCTAATTGCGGCATTGCGGGATTGCGGCACATTGGAGGAGACGCCGCACGCCGCAGGAATGGGGAATTCGAACAGATTTAACGAGCTAACGATCGGTGCACGTCACAGCGACCGTAGAGACCGTAGATTGGAAGAGGGTAAACTCAGCTGGGCGTTTTGTCATTCCATCAGCGTGATAAGCATCGAAGAGAGCATCAAAACCATCGCCCCCATACGGTGCCTCATAACGATAGCGATAGCAATACCGATAGAGTTATGGATCTCACGTAGGCACCCAACCAACCTACCTACCTCCCTCCCTCTCTCCCTCTCTCTCTCTGGCACAGCTCGACCTGAGCTTGAGGTGGGCGTGCGCGGGGTAACCGGCAACTCGATAAGCATAAATTGCCGCTTATCGATCTTGGGAGGCAATCTCTATGTTAATAATGGTCTCTCCCTCCCTCTCTCTCTCTCTCTCTCATCTGGCAGATTTATTATATATGCACATATGGATTATGCGATTATGCTCGCACTTTCACTAGCTTGATCCAGAAACAAGCTGAGCAATGCGATTATCGAACGATTTATCGCTGCAGTCGATCATTTTATTATGCTTAAAAATTAAATTTACAAAAGGTGTGGCAGTTTCCATGAGAGAGTGCCCAAGTGACTTGATTTTGATTCAGTTTAGGAGGCAGTTCTGCTTGTGCAAGCTTAAAGGACTCTATTGCCATTAATCGATAGTGTTATCGATCTTGAAAGGCACACTATACGGAGGATAAGTCTTTCAAGTGGCAGATTAATTCGATTAATTTATTTTCTGCACACTTTCGCTTGCTTAATCGATAGACAAGCTAAGAAAAATTGTTATCGTATGATTTATCGATATAGGTAATCAATTTTGGGTCAGTTATGCTGAGAAATATGTTTATCGTATGATTTATAGCTGCTGCTCGATCATTTTTGAGTCAGTTCTGACGATTTGCGAGCTATCAAAAGATTAATCGATAATTCGATTATTTCTTTATTATTTCAAGATCGTGTGGGGTAGTTAGTAGTACTATCATATTGCTTGGGTCAGTTCTGCAACTGTTTGCACTTTATCCTGGGGGCATGTGGCATGTGGCAGCCATGGTGCATTGGCCCTTTTCCAGGAATGTTGTCTGAGGCAGCTGGCGACGCATTCCCATACGAACTGTTCCCGGAACTTTCTCGCTGATGCTGCTGCTGCAGGCAGACGAAGACAGAGAGAGAGAGAGGGAGAGAGAGAGGGAGAGAGAGAGGGAGAAAGAAAGAGCGATGTCTTAGATTACGTTCGTATTTTGACGGCGAAGTCTAAGTAATTGCTTTCGCAGCAGCAGCACAGCAGCAACAACAGGCACCGCAGCAACATCAGCCACAGCAGCAACATCAGGCACCGCAGCAGCAGCAGCAACAACAACTGCGATTTGTCACATGCTGCCCAACTAGTCGCCATTGCGAACGCCATTGGAATCGCCATTGGGCAGCACTGCACATGTCTGCGTGTGTGTGTGTGTGTGTGTGTACGGGTGTGTGTGTCTATGTGTGTGTACTGGCTGCAGTTGCAGCAACTACTCCGCTTCGCCAGTTATTGACGTTTTGTCACGTTTCCTGGAAAAAACCGTTTTATTTGCTCGTCGCTCGCTTTGGTTTGTTTTGTAAGCCGATGCCACAAAAGCAAAACAAACTGCAAATGCAACAACAACAGCAGCAGCAGCAGCGGCAACAGCAGCAACAGCAACAGCAACAACAGCTACGCCGGCAACAGCAACAGCAACAACGGCAACAACAGCAACATCTAAAAAAAACAAACTTCAACTTGAAGCCGTTGCACTTGCAGCACTGCCCCGCCCCGCCCCTACCCTGCCCCTGTTCCTACCTCTAACCTTACCTCGCCCCCTGCCCTTGCCCCTCATTCCCTCCAGCCACCCATTTATCAGTTGTAGTCGCCTTTAGAATATCTCACAGTGCTGCAGACTGCTCGAAACAGCGCTAATTGCATTGGCACGCCTCGCATGCCCAGCAGCGAGGGCAGTCAGTGCAGTTATGTAGTGTACAGCGAGGGGGTAGAAGGGGGAGGGGCAGTGCCACAATTAGCGCCATTTAATGTGGAGCGTACTCGAGTTTTACGCACGATTCCTGCGCCATAGACGCCACCATGGAGCCGGAGCCGAAGTCGCAGCCAAAGCCGGAGGCCACAGTGTCAATGAGTTAATTAGCGCACGATTTGTCGCCCCCGCAGCTCCTCTACCCCAGAGAGAGAGAGAGACAGTCCCAAGGGGCACCGCTCTGTGTGTGGGTGTGTTTGACACTTGGTTACCAAAAACAAAAACCAAAAAAAACCAAAAATCAAAAACCTCAAACAAAATCTGATTTTATTGAAGTCATCGTCGCGCATTTCTGGGTCAACTGTGGCGGCTTCCCCCCTCTCTCTCTCTCTCTAGCTGTCTCTCTCTTTCTATCTATATATCTTCCTCACTCTCTGTCTTATAATTTATGTTGCGTTGATTGAATTTTGTAGTCCACAAAAAGGGCAATTAAAATTATTGACAAAAGCAGCAACCACAACAACAACAACAACAACAGAAAAATTTAGATAACAAATTTTTGTTTCGCCTCGAGAGTTGAGATAAAAATTGATTGAAAATGTGCATGATGCTGCTGCAGATCGTAAAACCAACCAAAAAAAAAGATCCAAAATGCTAAAAGGCATTCGATGTAGCGCATCCAAAAAAAAATGCAGAGGCAGAGGCAGATGCTACACAGCGTGAAAGAGAGAGAGGGAGAGAGAGGGATGAGGAAACGCGGAAAGTATTTAAATATTTGTACATTTTTCGATATTATTATCTCTGATTTTCCATCAAGTTTTATGCGAATTTTATGCTTTATTAGTGCCCCTAATGACACTCCAAATATGTTGGGAATATTAAATGGAATTAACAGAGGCGTAAGTCATATATATATGTTTAAGGAAATACTACATATTTTCAAGAGAGAGATATTGCATAAGAGGCCTGGATATATAATCCATCTTGCTAAGGTTGCTGTTATCGATATACACAGAAGATAAATGTGCTGCACGGTTATCGATATACACAGCAGATATGCGTGCAATTAAAAGCTGCTCAGGCAATTTATCAACAAGCTGCTCGGCTTGTGCAGTATCGATGACAGCAGCAGCAACAAAGACAACAACAGCAGCAACAACAGCAACAGCAGCAACAACAGCAGCTACAGTAACAACAACTACAACTGCAGCAGGAATAATAAAACTTAATAACTGCCGCAGTCTTATTTTGTGCTGATATTGAAAAGGAAAACGCCAAGAAATAACTAACTTAGGCAGAGTCGAAGCTGGAATACTCTTTAAATAACGAAAGTTTTTTTTTTTGCAACCCCATTATCTAAATAATTATTCGGCCTCTTCAACAGTTGAGTCTATAAAGCCAGGTTTGATTTTCCCCTTTTTTATTCGTCTGCCTCCCTATTTACCCCTATTTCTGTCTGTTTGTCTGTATGAACGCCTTTAACTCAGTGAGTATTAAAGCTGGGAGCACCAATTTTGGGTACAATACAGCTATTAAAGCGTACTACAATTTAGTTTTAGCTTAGCCAAGCTACCCCTTTGCAAAGGGTATTTAAAACTGTGCAGACCACACGCAGGCGGCGTGTTATTTACAGTTAATTGCCGCTGACTGCAGCGAAATGTAAAATTACATCTATAGTTGCAACAGACGACAACAGCAACAGCAGCATCAACAACAGCAGCAGCAACAACAACAACAACAGCAACAACAACAGCAACAACAACAAATAAGAGCAACAATTTGCTTGACTTTTGTTTATTTATTTAAGCGCTGCGGTTTCGCTTTCATTGTTGGCCTGGCGAGTTGGAAAATAAATTGAAACTGGCATTTAATTAAGTTAACTGCAAGGGAGAGAAAGAGAGAGGGAGAGAGAGAGAGAGGGAGAGAGGGAGTAAGCATTGCGGTAGGGCATGGTAGAAAGCTTGGCGTGCAGCGCGAGAGAAACTGCTAAAGATTGGGGACTGTGCAGGCAATCGCCCCATTGCCAGTGTTGGAGAACGGTCGCAGATCAACAAATTTATCACTCCAATGCACTAATTGCGCTTTTATCAGTGCAACAAGGACGTACAGTACACAAACACACACACACACAAACACACCCCACACACACCCGACTTGCAACATGCCACAGGCGAAACAAAATATTTGCAGCAACAAAGTCAACGATTCGTGGCATTTTTTTTTTTTTCGTTTTTATTTTTATTAATTAAGTGCAAACGCAGGCACTTACAAGCCGTTTAAACTGCGTGTTAGCCAACTTGAAATGGGCCCGCTAATGCGCTCGGCTCAAGAGTCGCGGCCACTCGCCACCGCCGGAGTCCGATTGCGGTTGCAAAAAGTGTCAACTGGCCACATAAAAAAGTTGGAAGTTAACGCTGGAAGTTGCCTCGTTGTTGCCCTCCCTCTCCCACTATCTCTCTCTGTCTCTCCCTCTCTGTCTCTGCTGCACTTGTTTACAGCGCAAACTGTTGGCTCAAATTGCAAAAGTCGAGTTTGTATTTTGGGTAAACAAATTTGTATAATTTTTCTTAAGATTTCTTCGTTTCTCTCTCTCTGTCTCTCTCTCTCTTGGTTTTTCTCACTTAATTTTCCCTCATAATGCCCTGAGTTATAGTGACAATTTTAATTGTTTGCCGAAATGGTCTGAAATATGTGCGAGAGATACGGGGACAGGAGCATTGATTACGTCAGCATAAATTGAGATATATCCGAGTCTGATTTATGTGGACAGGTGTTAATTCTCATCGATTGGCCAATGAATGAGGGCCCATTAGCTGTTTATACCCTACGACAATTGAAAGTTGTGAAAGAAAGAAATAATGTCTGTATGAACGCAGAGATCTTGACTATTAAAAGAGCTAGAGTTACCAAATTTGGCATCATGTTTGCTGTATATGCTGCACAGTTAAAGGTATTTTGAAATAGTGCTTGCCATGCACAACGCCTACGAAAATCGGTAATTTGTGATTATCAAGAGTAGTGGTTATTTTACGACTTTCTGCTTTGGTAGACACTAAGCTGTATACTATATAAGTGCATACTTTAAATTTCAGTAGGATCGCATAATAAACACGTAAGTTATTCAAGTCGCAGTGCTGTAGGGTATCTCCCCATTGGGCTAGTTCGACTGTAGCTTTACTGACTTGTTGTCACTCGATCGTGGGTGGGAATGAAAAACCTGGCTAATTGAATGCACTTAAGAGTGTGTACAACTCATGTTGCGACCCGTTGATAAGGCTGCACTTTACGATCGCTGCACAAATCTCCCACAAGAAATGCGAAATCTATTGCCGAAATATATCGGAAAATATTTTCTATTTTTTTATGGCAGAGTGTTTTGTGGAAGGGAATTGAGGGAGTTATGTCTTTGCGATAGGGTTAATGAAAAGGGAACATTATCTCATGCAATTTGTCAAGAAAAGTTATGGAAGTTGAGGGAAAAACAATAGTAACTTATGCTAGACTGGGTTAGCCTAGGGAATGTGAAGTACTTGGGATTGAAAGACTTCTAGAGACATCATAATGACTTGAAACTTTTGTTTATTTTTCGTAAACTATAAATTAATGAAGGTTCCACACTTAAACTATTCAATGCCAGCTCAATTATGTATAGACTCGTCCTTTAAGAGCAGCACTTGAGATCGTTTAGGAGGACCACCCAATGGAATTTCTACAAAAAAGGCCAAATGAGGCGTGCCACAGGCACTAACAACATAATTACCATATAGAGACTAGAGGAACCCACTGGAAGGCAGGGCAGGGCAGGGAGCAGGGTATTTTAATGACGCCATTAATTAGCAAAAATTACCAACAATAGGAAAAACATTCTATACAAATTTGAACACCCTACGGGGCCAAGAGCAGCAGTAGGAATGGGAGTAGGGATGGGAGTAGGAGTAGGGATAGGATTGAGAGTAGGAGTAGGACTAGTCTATGTAGCAGAAGCCGGTGCAGCCGCTGTTGGCCCGTCTCTGCTGGACCTTTTGGCCTGTTGTAACACCTTTTAATTTACGCGCACCGCACCGCTCGTGGGCCATAAAACAAAGACGAGTCGGCTCTGCCCTGCCCTGCCCTGCTCTGATCTATGTCCGGGCGGGTTCTCTGGACTCATGTCACGCGGCAGGGCGCCGCTGTCTGTGCAAAAAAACAACAACAACAACAACAATTGCTGAGGGCATAATAAAAACGTCATGTCCTTGTGCCTAGACCTATAGGTTCTGTAGGGTCTCTGGGTTCTCTAGTTCTTTAGTGTGTGTGGCCGAGTCCGGGGAGGATCGGGTCAGGATTTTGGACCAGGTCCAAAAGGTGCGACTGTGTGTGTGTGCGTTGTTTCTGTTACTTTATTGCCAGCCAAACCAACAAACATATCGCTCCCCCCTAGCCACCTTTCTCTCCCTCTCCCTCTCTCTCTCTCTTTCTCTCCCTCTCCCTCTCTCTCTCTCTTTCTCTCCCTCCCTCTGATTGTTCCGTTCTTTTGTTTTATTGTTTTTTGCGCGTCATTATTTCTACTTTAACGTTGTTTGTTTTTCTCAGCTCAGCTCGGTATGGTTCGCTTGGGTAGAGTCAGTCTTCTAGGCCTCATGGCTCTAGGGCTCTATGTTTGCTCTGACATTGAGTGACATTGCGGTGCAACTGTCCATTTTCGGTGTCTCAGTATTTCATCTCTGTCTCTCTCTCTATCCCTCCCCCCTTCTCTCTCTCTCTGCCCCTCTGGTAGTGTGTCTGGTTTTATGCCTGTTGCAGCTTTACCTTAATTAAGGCTTCAGGTGTAAAATGCTCATAAAATGAACCGAGCGCCGCTGCCCGACAGCAAATTATGCGAACACACACATCGCTCACTGTGAAGGGGGGACCCTCCTACTTTTATTTCTTCGAGCATATTGCAAATCGATTCGTTGGAAAAATAAACTTGAATTGTTGCAGGGTGCCACCATGCTGCACGATGATTATGCAGCTTGTGGCGAGGTAAACTCGCTCACTATGCAGATATAGGTAGTGCAGAAGATGAAGGTCCTAGGACTTAGACAGTTTTTTGGATGGGAAACTCTTCTACTACGTGTATGGGTACTGCAGAAGATGAAGGTTCTAGGACTTAGACTGCTTTTTTGATTGTAAACCCTTCTACTAGGTGGATAGAAGGGGGAGGAGATGAAGGTCCTAGGACTAAGACAGCTTTTTGGATGGAAAACCTTTATACTGGGCTAATAAGTAGTGCAGGAGATAAAGGTTCTAGGACATAGAACTAGCTTTTGATGGGAAATGCTTGTAAATACTATGTTGATAGGTATGAGATGAAGGTCCTCAGACTTAGACTGATTTTATGATTGGAAACCCTTCTACTATGTTGATGGTAGTGCAGCAGATGAACGTCCTAGGTGCTAGACTGCCTTTTTGTTGGCAAACTTATCTACTAAGCTTAGAGGTAGTGCAGCCGACGAAGGTCCTATGACTTTTTTGATTGGAAGCCCTTCTACTATATTGAAATGTAGTGCAGGAGATGAAGGTCCTAGAACTCAACTGTTTTGGTGAAGGGGAATGCCTTTGATACGTTGATAGGTTATGCAGAAGATAAAGGTCCTACTACGTAGATAGAGCATGCAGGAAATTAAGGTCCTACAACTTAGCCTGCCTTTTTGAATGGAATTCTATTCCCATTTTCTGTCTTTCTTTGCTCCCTTCCTGCCATGGCGCTACAAGCCATTTAAGAAACCTTTGCTAATCTTTGCAGCTTTGGTCCAGCCGCTGTCTGCAGACTGTCGGTACGGTCAATGTCCTATCTGAAGTTTTTTCGAGAATTTCGAATTTTGTTTTATGTGCTTAAGACGCCTAAAACTGTTACCTGCCCCACAGGTTCGCAAACCTGTCGGCTTTGCGGACTCTCAGTCCCTTTAATAATGAGAGATAAGAAAACATTTTACGTTTCGATTTTGTGGTTCATCTTCTCCGCGAAGTTCCTGCGCGACAACAGGAGCCTGAGTTCGACTTCGGAGGATAACTCTATTAAAAATTATTAAGAACATTATTTTATGGCTCCAGCACATTGGGGCATTGATTGCTTTTGCCCGCTCCACAAAAAAAAAAAAAAAAAAACAGAACGGATATGGCTTAATGGTATTCTTAGGAAACCATTTAGGACACATAACTCTCCCCGCAGGGGTGGTCCCTGGTTACGTCAGTGTGTTACCCCGTTGCCTGCGCCTCTGCAATTAACTGCTACAAATGATGTGCCAATTGTGCGCCATCAAATGGGCCTCACTCCATTCCCACCAATTCCTCCCCCCATTTTCCCAACCATTTTCAAACTCCCCCAACATCGGCCAGGCAAATGGGCAATTACCCATGTTGGGTCTCTACTCCCCCAGCAAGGTGTCGGCAGGCAGGCAGGCAGGCAGGCAGGCAGGCAGGCACGCATTGTCATTTAGTCGGACGAGCTCAAACACGAATGGCAAAACGAATGCGAATGCCATGTGGCATCGGAGTAGGAGTTGGAGGAGTCCGAGGAGGAGGAGGAGGAGTCGGGGTATTCGTGATGTGACTGCGTTGCGATGCACTGTGGAAAATAACCTGAATTTGGTTAATGATACATAAACAACACGAGAAATGAAACCATTAGATGTCTGATAATAATATAAACAATTATATTATATTATTAGACATTACTCAAAACTGGCAGGGGTATTAAGTGTATTGGGAGCGTAAAGCAGTTGGGAATTCTAAACAAAAATACTTGTCGAGCGGTTTGACTGCATAATTGTTCGACTTTTAGTCATATTCAATCAAAAACTGTGACTGAAGTCATTTCACATTTCACAACACTGGCAAAAAGTTTATTAGGCATATAAAGCGCTTAAAGTAGTTGGGAATTCTAAATAAAAATACTTGTTAAGTGGTTTTTAGGCTAGTCTTCCATCAGACTACATAATTGCCTGAATTTTGGTCTTATTCAATCAATAACTGTACTTAAGTCAATTGACATTACTCAACACTGGCGACTAGTTTATAAAGCGCTTAAAACTGTTGGGAATTTTAAGCAAAAAATACTTATCGTTTAGTTTTTGGAAAGATAATACCTAAAGTGACTTAAGTGACTGCATATTCAATCAAAAACTGTGACTTAACTCCAACGACATTGCTCAACACTGGCGCCAGTGTAGACTTAAACAGCTGGAGCCGACATCTAGCTGATATTCGCAGGCGTCGCGTGCAGCTTTTTGCTTTAAACGTGGCTTATACAATCGACAGACACGCAATTCTGTTAACCGAAAAAAATCGAGCCGAGGCCCCCAATTGGCCCAGACCCGAGCCCAGGCCCTACGTGCGCCCCTGCACGTTAACAACTGCCTAAATACACAAGTTTTTCGACTTTTATTTTGGTATGATTTAGAGGAGGGTGGGGAGGGGGCTATAGGGAGGGCCGTCAGGGTGTTCAAAGTGTGCACTTGAAGCACGAAAATGCCGACCGAGACCCAGACCCCCAGCCCAAGTTCGAGTCATGCAACAAAATGTTGAAAGTTACCAGAGGCCCTGCTACTTACTATATGTGTGTAACCCTAACACCCGACTCCGGTTATGAGATTATGGGAATTCAGAACTTAAATTTGCATTGGGTTGCACGCGATACCGACAACGAAGACGACGACTTTACGTAATTGGGAAAGTGGAGAAATGTTGTCTTTTTTCCTCTTTAAGTGAATTGATTTATGCATTTCCGGTGTGGAGGGGGCTGCCAACTTGTCTTTGACAGCTCTGATGCCATGCCACGGCTGCCAATCTGCCAAAAATAGCTGGCAAAAGTTTTCCTATATCTTTGTTTCTTTTGTCTACCAAAAAGTTGCGACACTTCCTGTCCATGGTCTGGGGCAATTCTTGGAAGTTGCAAAGTATTTATAAAATTCTAAAAGATTTAAGATTGTCTCTATTGAAATTTGTAGAGAAATATTGGAAAAAGAATTAAATAATATTTACTATAAGAAAAACTAGACTTGGCATATTTACAGATTCTACAGCAACTTCTACCAACCTTTCCCTGAATCCCTTAGACAGCTGCCTCAACGATCTACAGCAGCCCTGTGATCGTTTCCTAAACTGTTAGATGATATGGCGCAGTCAAGTGGCTTACTACAAGGTTTCCTCCACACATCTTCCTCTCCAGTAAACGTAGCACACTTCAGATCATTAAATTGTACATTTTACGAGTCGGCGGCAGTTAGACAAACCAGAACATAACCGATCAGAACCAGAACCAGAATCAGAACCTGAGCCTGATCTCTGTGGGGTTTGGGCCATAAAAGAAATGCCGCTTTCATGGCCCTCGCCCCATCGCGATGATGGGATGAAAAACAAAACGCCGCCGATCGAGGCTGATCAACGGCGCAATAAATTCATCAAACAAATATCGGTGGCCATAATCGACATGAATATTAAAGCCACAAAACTATAATCAGTGCGATATGATCGGTCGGTCGGTCGGTCGGTCGGTAGGTCGGCCCGGCTGTTGGCCCGGCAAACATATCAATCTCAAGATCATGTGGTACGGACTACGATCAACGATCGCAGCAGCAGCCGCCACCGTGTGGACCCTTTTTTTCTCTGGGCCATTAACTGACTGCAGACGACCTAATGGACATGATCTTTCGTCACTCCCAACAACAGCATCGAAACGAAGCGAAGCGAATGCACCTTTTTTTGGATATTTCTAAGCAGGCCCTGCCCCGCCCTATCCTACCCTGGTGTACCCCTCTCTATCACACAGTTTCCGCTACCTCTTTCATTGGTTTGATCTTGATCTTGTGGCGACGACGTCTGTGTCGCATGTTGTTGATCCCTAAATACCCTTTAAATCGTACGTAATTCCCTGCACAGCATTTATCATCATTATTATCGGACATGAGGGTCCTCTACAGGGTCCTCTCTATGAATAATTTGTGCGCTGATCAGATAGGTATTTTTAGTGCTGTGTGGATCTTGTGGCAGATCGCGACAAATGCGATATATATCATTTGGGTTTCGAATAGGAATGCAGATAAAATTTAAATTGATTTTCAGGGTACTACGGGATGCTCTTATAGGGAAAAGAGAACATTGAATATTTTGTAGTAATATTTCGAAAATAATTACATAACAAATACCCAAGTTTTTTTTAGTAGTTTGCTAAATTCTTCTATGAAATTTGTTTATCTGATACTACTTAATAAAATCTTTGTCATTTAATATGTTTTTCCCCTCTGAAACTTCTTTCTCACGCCCCAAATATAAATGATTTCTAAGAACTTTTGTTTTCAATGCATTGACTAGCCCCTGGAATGGTATGCAGGCTCCTTTGTCAGGTGCTTGGGCACATGAAGTGCGTAATTGCTGACAAGGCAGCTCCTGACCAAGATCGAACTATTTGAAGATTACCAATAGAAAAGCAAAGCGAACGGAGAGGAGAGGAGAAGTGGTAGAAGAAAGCAGAGGGCTTTGAAGACATGCCGAAGACGCATTGTTATTCAAATTTGAGGGTAGATAGAAAGAGAGAGAAAGAGAGAGACAGAGAGAGAGGGAGAGAGGCTATACTTGAGTGTGGAACGGTAGTGAGACGCGGAATTCAAAAATTGGGAATGGGAATGGGAGTCGGTGTTGAGAATGGGAAAACTACATCAAATTGGCGCTTAAATATTTTCCTAGCACAACTGTGGGAAACAATAATATTGAAACAGAGATGGCAAGAGAGAGAGAGAGAGAGAGACAAGAAAGCGCGTTTGCTTTTACCTTCTTTTACTTAAACTGTAAACTTGAAATGGCCACTTGAGTTTTGAAGCGTTAAGTGGAAATCAATGGCGGTGCTCCGGTCTCTGGGACTTGGGTCTCGTGTGGATCGGGATCGTGTTCGTGTTGGTAGAGAAAGAAAGAAAGATCGAGTGAAGCAATTGACCAAAAACTGTCGAACTGACGATCGGCAAGCGGTACACTTGTTCAGCTTTGTTGTTGACCATGTTTTGCCCCTTTTTCATCTTCTCTCTCGGCTCTCGGCTAGACGAGCGCGGTAGGTAACCAGTAGGAGTAGGAGTAGGAGTAGGGGGAGGAGAAGAATTGAAGATGAAGAAAGAGTGAGAGCGAGAAGAATTTTGTTTTCTGCTGACATTTGTTGTTGTCGTCTTCGTCGTCGTCGGCGTCTCTTGGAAATTTGTTTGTGCGCAACGGAAATGCATTTATTTGTCCACAACTTGGACGGGGCGTTTAATGAAGTGACCGCCTCTCCAGGCACTCTTTCCCCATTCCCCTCTCCCCTTTGCATTCCAGCCTCTCTCTCTCCTCTCCCTCTCTGTGTGTGTCGCTCTGCCACTGTCGGGGCGTTAATTGATGAATCTGCAGCAGGTTCAATGAATACACCTCAACTAACTGAAGACGGGACGCAGAACCCGACCAGGTCTGGTCTGGCCTGGCCTGGGCATGTGCTATTTCTGGGAATTTTCACGGCATGATTTCCTTTCTACAAGCCCTCGCTTTTCGGCTTTTCATGTTAAACACATCTATTTAGATTTTAATGATGTTTGTAATGATGGTGCTAAATATTTCCCACATCATATTATCACCTCAAACTCAAACTGAAAACCGAACTCAAAACTCAAGATCGTAGCAACTGTAGTCGCATCATTGAGTAAAATTTTGTTGGTTCTTTAAGGTCGTTAGGTTTGGAAACTGTCACTGAGATAGATATCTAGTATTTATTTGCCTGACATTGAGCCCAATCTAGTAGTATAGTATTTATCTCTATCACATAATATAGTCTAAATCAAATAAATAATAAACAAAGGTCATAATCTAGGCAAACAATACCGGGACGGGGGGGTTTTGTTTTATAGCAACTCGAATTACATAAATCGCAATATAATCGAATTACATAAATAAAACCATATAGGTGGGGACATAAATAAAGGCTTGAGTGGGTTAAGATTATACTCGCTATAAAGGGGAAAACCATACAAATGCGCGGAAAAGTGTGTATTGGATGACAGAATCGTTCGAAAACTGATATATCAGAAAGTATGGGTATATACTTAGTAGTATATATATAGTAATAGTAAGCATATTGATAGAGATACGATGGGGTATAGCTTACAATCGTATTAAATGGATATACCCCATGTCTATTAAATATTGAATATTATAGAAAACTTATATATCTATAGGTAATCCCGATATGTACAGGCATATCGAGATATATATAGTTATATTCCTAAATATGGGTAAAGATACAAGCTGAAACTGTGAATTTTCAATATATTCAGCTATTATCATATCAGGCACATAGAATATGGTATATTGACTTTTCGGAACTCAGTTTTTCTAGCTTCTTTCGACTTTATTGATTGATCACTGGCGCTGCGGCCTTCGGCGATCCCCATAACCCAACAATATACTAAACAGTTTTAATGAACTACGGGACAAACAAAGCGCCGCATTGAAAGTCTTTGAAAGTCCATTGTGAGGGGGGAGGGAAGTCTATGTGTAACTGTGCAGGGCTGGGCCCAACACGGCATTGAGGGAAAAGATCTGCTATAAAACAATGATCGCTTGGGAACGAGAAACTACCCATTTAGCCCCCCGAGCTAAACCCTTGTCTATTTGATCAAGAAATTAACAGATTCCCAACTTGTTATATGCGCAGCGAGCATGTCTCATCTTCATCTCTCTCGCCCTGCTCGAGAGGGTGAGGTGTTGATTGGGCAACGCCCTGGACACCAGACGATGTTGCCACAGATGAGTGAAGTCGAGGGGAAGGAGGATTCGGGAGGGGGTGAGGGTGAGGGTATACAATATATGTAGAAACGATTGCGTTCTCAAAATTTATGAGCGCACATGATGAGCTATAAAATGTTTTATGGCCTTAGGGCCCAACGAGCTCTACCTATGTAGTTTTAGTTTGGTTGCGCTACCCTTTCGCATGTGGCCTGTGTGGCATGTGGCACGACCTCAACAATTTTCACCGTTACGCAGGGCCATCTTTCCATTTTTCCCCATTTCCCGTTTGTCTCGAATTAAATCATGTGATTTATTGAGGGTCTCCCTCCCTCTCTCTCTCTCCCTGGATGGAAAACTGCTCGTTTGTGGTCTGCTCCTGCTACCGCTGGCAACTATAAGGGGAGAGGCGGAGAGTAGGGTAAAAAGGGGGCGAGGCTAGTGAAAGTGCTGGGCTGGCCAATTGATTGAAATGTCAAGATTCATTAGCCACGCGGCGCTTGATTGCAGCAGCACAGGGGCGGTTCAGGCGGGCAAGCGGGTAAGGCCACAATCGGCGAATCTATCATGGAGGCAAAGCAATATAATACCCTACCCTATCCTCTAGCCTGTTTGCACAGTTGTTTTCACAATAATTTGCACCAGAAACAAGTCCTTTGCCAGCCTGGGGGAATACCCAGCATAATGCTGAAAACAAGTGAGTCTCTCTCTCTCTCTCTCTCTCTCTATTTCTTGGGTTAAACCCAGTCACTTGGGCTTATGAAGGTTCCATATTTTATTCATACATAATCCTCGACTACCTGTCTTTTACGCCTGTGTGTGCAAATGAATAAAATGCCATGGAAAATTGTGAAAATTCTCAGTTACATCGCGCTGGGCGTGCAAATTGACAAAGGAACTTTTCGCACATTAGGCACAGGCACTACACACACACTTGTTTATAAAGGTCTCTCTATGTTTTCTCTCTCTTTCTCTCTGGCTTTTCCCGGCACCCAGCTTGCACCTGTTGTTGAGCATTTGTCGTGCTGCTTGAGAAACAGTGTGGAAAAACAAAGGCAGCATTAATAAAGGTCCTGCTGTGCGTAGCTCGTGCTCGTGCTGTACCTCGACCCTTCTCGATCCTTGAAAAAGGGACAGCTGCAGCCTCTAATTAGCCATGGTCAAATCTAACCGTATTTGTTGTGCGGGCTCTCTCTGTGTGTGTGTGTGTGTGTGCGGGCTCTCTGGAGCTGGCACTACCGCTGGCACTACCGCTGCCTCTGCCTCTGCCGACAAAGTCCAGTGAAAGTTGACTTGCATCGTGGCGAATTTTTATTAGTTTTAGTCGACAGTGACTGCAATAAATTTTCCACTTTATGCGCAAAAGATGTCTGAAGCTTGGTCTACTAATCTGAAAATTGCAGCGACTTGCAATGTTAGATAAAATAGATACGTACAAGTTCTGTAAAAGTACTGAACCGGTATGAAAGACCAATTGAAATTTGATTTTTTTTTTAAATAGATCTTGAAAAGTAAATGGCATAAAGTGCTGAAATTTGGTAGGGGTAAGAATTGCACAATTTGCGATTCAACTTGGCTTAGAAGTATGCTCAATTTTGCACTATGATCGTTTTGAATGACCAAATTTCATACTTTAACATAGATCTTGAAAAGTAAACGAGATATTTTGCTGAAATTTGCTAGACGAAAGGATTGCACAATTTGTGATCCGTCCTAGTTAAGAAACCATCAAATTTATATAAAGATCGTTTTTTTAAAGACCAAATTTCATGCTTTTGCTTGGATCTCGAAAAGTAAACGAGATATTGTGCTGAAATTTGCTAGACGTAAGAATTGCACAATTTGTGATCCATTAAAGTTAAGAAATTGCCATAGAAAGATCAAATTTAGCACATATAAAGCATTTTACAAAAGTTTACTGATCAATTCATTACTTTGACATCGACCTAATCAACGATTCATAACTCATGCGACAGCTACTGTACGCGGAGGTATTAGGTATTCACACAGAGACTCAGAGACTCATATTTCCTTAAGCCATTCATAACTCATACTTATGAGTGTGTGTGACAGTTACGCTCGGAATGTGTCTTGGGGACTTGAGACTCTCGGATAGATGTAAATGAGAGTGCAACACGTTTGCAACATTGTTAATAACGGAGGCAAATACCATACCATATATATTGGGTTTAGTTTTTTCAGTTTTTCTGACCAAGTTGGGTTCGTTTCAATTGTCGATTTGTTTGGGGAATGAAAAACATTTAATACGATGTAGTATACGATGTGATGGAGTATTTCCTGCAGACGTGTCGATAAACAAAGCAAGGGAAAAAGGGGAAGGGGGGAGGGGGGCAATTGAAAGAGAAATGTAACAAGGGCACTTGAGACCTCGGAAGTCGGGCTTGTTCTTCTGACTCTATTATTATTTAAATGTTTTCTTTTTTTTCTCAGTTTTGTTTGGGTTGGTTTCGAAAATTTATTGGGTACTTACGTATCTGTGAAATGTCTGTCACTGAGACTGTTCCTTCCGCAGCTAGGTGTATGGCTTTGTTGTGTGCACACTGTGACATTATTACGTAATCTTCTACTGTACATAATGCACCTGAAATCACCACCTGAAACGGGAGAAAGAGAGGCGTGATGAGTGAGGCAGATAGAGAGTGAGACTGGGGGAAAGTGTGACATTGTACCATAGTTGCCTTATCGCTATCATGCGCGTATCTATAACAGCCAATCAATATTGTATCTAACAGATACAACAACCTAAATTGCATACCAATGTTTACACCTTGTCGCACAAACGATTCAACGCGCCTTTTTATGAACCCAGCACCCCCTTCCATATACCCTGCCTGCCCTACTGCAACCCATTTGGGTAGCTCGGTAGTTGTTGCCACTCGGTAATTTATCATGTTTGATTTGTTGTCTCTTTTCGACACATTTTATTACAATCATTCATAATCGTTGTGAACTTTGATTTAATGCATTTATTATCTCTCCGCCCGATATTCTTGCATTATTGCACCAGGTCAGGTCGTAAATCAGACTGCAAGTGCATCGTAGTATCGTAGTATTTCCGCAAATTACGTGCTCGGTTTAGCGCCTCGGAAAACTTTAAGTTTATAAAACAATTCAATTATTTTTATGTTATCACACTGATTTTCTAGGTTTATCACTTGATTTACAGTTTTATGGATCGAAATATATATGTTTTTCGATTTTGCCAAGCTTTGCCATTTGTTATATGATTTTTGTCTTGTCTTATCTGCAACTGTCTTAAATCTTTTTTTCTTTTTTCGTTCTTTTCGCGCCCAATCAAACTCTTGACTACCCCTAAATGTTTGGCGCCACAACAAAACCCTTGAAAAGGCGTAGACCTACACCCTACCCCTACTTCACTTTACCTCTTGAGATTTGAAACAAAAAAAAAAAAAAAACACAGCCTCATTCATAAGTAGAGGCCACAAATTAGCCTGAACTTCCTGAACTAACGAAAAAAAAAAAAAAACGAAAAACTGTAACCAGAAATGGAAACTATGCAGCGAGACCCATTGAAATCTTATCAAAAGCAGCCCCCAGTCCCCCTTCTACCTTCTACCTCTTGTAGTCTTCTTCCTCTTGCTACCTCGCTCCATCTAACTTAGCTGGAAATTTATGCTCCACATAACCTCGTTTCATTTTCCCAAGCGTAGTTAACGCTGCGACTACTTCAACTTAGGTCAAGATATATCAACAAAGAGGTAGGGGGAGCGGGGGGAGGTGGGAGGTGGGTGGCGTGCTGGGGGTGGTAAAACGCATTATTTTGTAATTATCGACAGAGTTCTAATAAATAAAGCGAACGTAGCAAGACAAGAACAACAACAGCAACAACAACAACAACAAAGGTTGCAAGGCCCTGTTATAATTTTTTTTCTTTCTTGGGTTTTTTTTTTTTTTTTTTGGGTTGATGAAATTATGAATGAAGATAAGGTATGCCACAAGCTTGAATGGGTGTGTGGGTGTGTTTTTGAGTATGCTAGTGTGCGTGTGTGTGTGAGTGTGAGTGGGTGTGTGTGTTGCTAAAGCAAGTGCTGCAGTTGTTGATGAATCTGCTTAGCATATTAGCAAGTGTATAATAAAAATACGTAGTACTCTAAAGTTTCAGCTTCAAATACCCAGTAGAACTGACTATTTATTGAGTAGTTTAACTTTAACTATTTACAGGGTATTAGGCAGTCAGGTTTGACTTTTGTTTTGGCTTTTTGCTTGCTTTGCCCTTTTGAGCGTGTCTAATGCGAATTTTCACGCAGATTCTTAACATTTTCGCAAGTGCGCAAAGAAATTGCCGTAAGATTCGTTTGCATATTGGAATTTCGTAATCGAAATGTGCGATATAACTCGGAATGTGCCAGGCAATACACACGAAAATGTTGCTCATTATGAAGCTAAAGTAATGAATGATTATAATAAATAATATTTTAGCTGGAAAGTTTCTATAAAGAGTTTTGAGCTTGAAAACTTATATTTTTATATTTTTAAGTTTCTTTATAGATTATACTAATAATGAAATATTGAAAGTTGTCATAAAGATGAGTAGGAAAATTCTAAGAATTGCTGCTAGCTTGAGTTTTACATAGAATGGCAATAAAAGATTATAATAACAAAGAGTTTTCCTAAAGATTTTCAACCAGAAAGTCTGTAGGCTGGTTCCCAAGTGGAGATATACATTGATTTCTCGACTTATCATCTCCTTAACCCTTGCCAAACATATACCCTGCCCTTAATAAATACCAAATGGGGTATTCCCGGTCATACTCACAATAAAAAAGAGCAGTCTTTTTAACTGATTCGACATTCATTCGGCGATTAATGTACATAATTTTAACCCATTTACTGCCAATCGAGCAGTAAACTAAAACTCCGGCGTCGTCCTGGCTATCCTGGCAATCCTGTCTGCAATCCTGTCTGCTATCCCTGTCCTTGTGCACGCGTCCTTAACGATTTGAGCTGACATTGAGGGTTAAATCAGGGTTTGTTATCGAAGAAGGAAACCTCTCAAAAACAAAAAAAAGTGTTGCCAATTTTTGTAGTGATAAATAGAACAACAACCACAAACGGTTTTGGCTTATTCAAAGTGCACACACACACGCACACACACGGCACACACACACGGTAAACACGCACACACACGCGGCATTTTTGGCACTAACATTTCGATAGGCGATAGGCAACGATAGGCACTTCCGTTTCCGTTACGTTCGCAAAGCAACAACACAATATTCCAGCGCGTTTTCTCACGTTTTGCACTTCGTTATGAGTCGCGAATTTGTTTTGTTTTTCTTTTTTTTCGATTTTAGCTTGATTTTTGCTTAGCTTTAATTTCGCTAAATGGGCGAGAAATCGCCAAAACGGTGTAAACTGTAACTGTGGAAACAGTGGAAACTCTGTCTGTTTGGCTCGCAGAGTTGAACGTCTTTGCAGGGCGATTGAATTATCGAGACTAACCGAAACGAAACGTGCGACATTTTTTTGTTGCTGTTGCTCTTTGGCTGTGGCTGTTGCTGTTGTTGTTGTTGCTGCTGCTGTTGCTGCTGCTGCTGTTGCTGCCGCTTCTGTTGTTGTTGTTGTATACGGATACACGGCCAACATTAGCAGCGACTGCGGCAGCGGCAGCGACAGCGAGCTTCGCTGCACAGCAAACATGTTGTATGTCGAACCTGCGCACAAGCTGCCAGGCGAGTCCTATCTAAATTGCATGCTACAGTCGCTTGAACCAAGTGAAACTCCATCAATATTTTAAGTAAAGTAACTAATATGTTAAATAAATAAACAAGTGCAAAATATATAATAATTTCCAATTTTTCCCCATTCTTTCTTTCTCTAATACGCCTTAGAACACTGCAAGTAGTGTTGCAAATTCATAAAGAGTGTTGTATAACAGCAGAGCATTTCACTCTAGTGTTTTTATCCTGCTCAACTGAGCTACCCTACAGCGCATTTGTTTACAAACGCATTTTATAGCATGCGAGAAATGCAGCGAGCGAGAGCAACGCGCTGTTAGTTAACAGCGACCGCACACATCGAACCTGTTGTATGAACAGTTAACAGCGGCTGGCTTGGCCAGCACTGTTGTTGCGCTGTTAACGGTTTGCAGCTGTCTGACAGTGCTGTTAGATAAAATGTTATAATGGGGAAGGGAAATGATATTGAGATACAATCAGGAAGGAAGTATTTCGTCAGGGCGGGAAATATTATATTTAAATTAAGTATATAAAAATTAAAATTAAAGGAATATAATAATATATAAAATTCTTAAAGAAATCTTAACTGCACAATATGTTGCGTTAAAAATGTGCAATTAATTTGCTAATAAGCCAACATTATAATATTGATTTGCTAGATATATTACAGCTAGTATGAAATATTATAACATTATTCCTTCTGTTATTCCCTTTAAGTATACCCCAAAAGTTTGCCTAATTTCAGCACAATCGATCAGTAGTTCCAGTAAATTTACCCCTAATACACATACTTCTACTATTTCATATCCTGTCTCCATTAACAGACAGCAATATAATAAAACTGGACACGCGTTTGCCATTAATGAGCTCAATAATGAAAATTGCAATAGTTCCGGGTGTCCATAAAAATCGGTTAACGCCCACGCAATAAAACTGCGAGCAAGCCAGAAAGGGAAAGACAGAGAGAGGGAGAGAGCGAGAGAGGGAGAACGGGTGTGTGGCACAGTTTAAAGCGATTAGGGTCACAGCACAATAAAGGAGCTACGAAAAAGGGACTCGAGGAGGACCCGCATGAGCCATGGGCACTTCCGTTTTGTCTGGGATAATGCCCAGAGTGGTTTCTGCCATGTCATGTGGGTGGCGACGCACGGAAGTTGCCCAAAAACTGCAAGCGAATTGATTGACAATGCCCAAAGGGACAAGAGAGTGAGGAGGAGGCGGAGGAGGAGGTAGGGCTGGACAGGGTAGAGGGTTTTGGCGAGCGAGTGTTAGGTGCGGCCAACTGTCAATCGATTCAAATTCATCGACATGGACACGCGTCCGTCCCAACATCATTGTTCACTGCACAATCGACTGAGACTTCTTCCTTTCCCTCCCCCTTCCTTTTGCCAGCCCCCCTTTCACACACCCCCTTTGTGCGACGTCCTTGTAATCCACGATAATGGGCTATTGTCAGCACGACTGATGCTTGACGCGTTGACGCGTCCGCTGATTGGTGACGCACACTGTAACATGCCAAGGGGGAGATGTCAGAGGAGATGGGGTTGGGGTAGGGCATCTGTGTATTGGATTACCCATGGCTGTTGCAATTAAGCAAAGAGTCTCTTGTAAGCGCATTACGGTTTGATTGGTGGATTACTTTCAGCAGCCACTGTACTGTTGATTGAAGTGTGCGAATCGGACATGGACATTTGAATGGAGTACAACGGGAAAGATTGTAGGGTATTTATCGTCCATCTCAATTAATTGTTACACCGATCCCTCAAAACTATCGATAAGCAAATCGATCAATCTGTTACTGTTACAGGTGATACGACAAGTCGTGGCGACTTGAGGCGCGAGTAATGAATGCGAATCTAGATACGATGGCGTATAATTAATTTCCCAATTTATGCTACAGTTTCATGCACTACTATGTCTCTGTCGAAATTTACGCGATCACCCGCAGCGCACTGATAACCGATAACTGTGTTAATCGCAATCCATCACAGCACAGGGTGACTCATGCAAGGCATTCCACTGAGAGAGAGAAACCACGCGATATTATCGTTAAGTCATGCTGAAGCTGTTACCAGGTGCCCAGCCAGAAAGAGAGAAAGAGAGAGGGAGAGAGAGCGAGATGAGAAACTGCCTAGTAATCGACTGACCCGGCACTTATCGCTGTGACGTCACAAGAATGTGTGTACGTTGAAATTGGCCAACCCCGATTAGATAGAAAAAAAAAACTAAGCATGCTCGCTCTGATGGGGTTGCCAACTGACTTGACAGTCGAAATTGCCAGGCCCTTGGAATTTCAATTCTTCCACTCGAGGCAAATTAATCACGCCAAAATATGGCACGCTATATTTGATGTTATCGATAAATACTCGAAGCAGGGGGTTTTTTCTTTTGGGGCGCCAATGCATCTTGTAATGCCAAGAATTATGGTTTATTTAAACATCGCACGTGAGTTAGCTACATATATATTTATAATCGGTCCAAAGTCCAGCTAGGCCAAAGTGCCACATAATCTGCACACTTCAAAGCAGAAATCTTGTCTCGGCCCTTTCAAAAATACCTTATCGCACGGCGAACCTCTCAGACGATCTGAAGTCTCAGCAAAACATTCAGAGAGATAATTTTTGAATTAGATGTGAAGTAAAACCCGCAGTAGACACGACTTTCACAGGGATTTGTTGTGAACAAACGTTCTCGAGTATTGGCAAAATCAACGATCAACATTTCCAAGAAATCGCGAAGAGCCCTAAGGCTTCTTGACTAGTGGCGCAATTTGAAGTACTTGAAATGTTTAAACAATCACATTATCTCTCTAATTGTATAGCCATGATTAACCCTAGATGGATTTGTATATGAAAAAGGGTAAAGCTTGCAAAAATGCACGAGAGAGGCAAGAGAAACTATGGCTATAATTGATCAGTTTCGATAAAGCTAGCGAATTGATAATGAATTAACAAAATTGTATGATATGTGTGTAGCCTCATGGAAAATTTGGCGCCTCTAACTTGCATAGTTGCGGAGTTACGGAGGTTTTTATAGATGAACAGACGAGCAGATAGAGGCGCAGGCAGATGAGCAGACAGACAGACAGATGGGGAGACGGGCAGACAGAGGAGCCTTAGCAGTCGACACAGCATAAAAATATATACCTCCTACTGCCTGCTACATACATTTTTGGTTAAAGGAAATTAATTAACCCTAAGTACCTATCAGATTATTAAAAGAAATTATAATCTTACCATTAAATTGTAAACCAAATTATAGAGTAAAATATAAACATGGAAGAATACCCAAGTTTCAGCAACATGGTATGAAAATAAACCAAACAAGTTAATCAATTAAAGTTCCCATCCAACTTCATACCTCCAGCAACGGCAACAACAGTCACCGCAAATTTGGTAGACAAGCCTCCAAAAAATAGAAAAAAAAAAAGAAAAACAAATTTCAGCTGGGGTTTTTCCAATTGGCCTTTTGACTTGGCGCCTACGTTCGATAAATCAAGCAATTTAATTGTCCAAATTTTTGGCAAATGTTGTTAACGGTTTTCAACGTCTCATTCGACCAACTGGCAGCGAAACCACTTGAACCTTGTGACCGCATCAGGTGACCGCGATTAGGCTGGAGCTGGACGCACTTCCAGCCATGGCTAATCTCCGGAACTAAAATCTGCACCATGGCGCCTTGACTTGACTGGGGATTTTGATTGATTGCTCGCTGTGTGGGGCCTCGCACTTTGGACCCGCCCGCAGTGATTGAAATTTACGAAAATTACGGTAGTACGAAATTGTGAAATTGATAACATGCGACATACTATAAGTGAAGTGATTTGCGCTAAATATTTTCAAGATGACAAATAGCCAGAGGTATTTTGACACACACACCCGAGGTATACTGCAAGGTAAGTATATACTACTAGGTAGTCCTGGGTCTTTGACTGGCGTCTAGTCATGCTGTTTAGACGGAAATTCTTTCTTTTGTAACATTCCATTATCGTGCGATATACATATCACGACTTGACAAGCACAAATTGCTATCAATTAAAACATAGAAATAATGTTATTCATTTTTATTTTATTTATTTTTTATTTTGTGGGCTTGCCTTGGTTTGAATTCCCCGTAAGTTCAATCAATAATCGTATATTGAATAGAGATATCAGTAAATTGAGTCGAACACGCGCCAAGTGTGGTTATGACATATCTTTTGCCCCCCTCTCTCTCTCTCTCTCTCTCTCTTTCTTTATCTTTCTCTATCACTGTCTCTCGCTTTTAAGTGTCTAAATTCTTTTAAGCTTGTTTCTACATAGATTTCTAGCTGTAAATGATATAATATAATATAGCATATATATTTTTACTCTCTATCTTTGGTTTCTATACAAATTCTTTTTATAGATTTCTAATTTATCATGCTATAAAGAAATTTAGAATATCTTTTATATATTTCTTTTCTTTATTTATACTTTTATAGCACACTGGTGTGGCTTACCTCGTGCTAGACATCCCGGAAATTGTACCATAAATAAGCCCAACATGAATTAAGCTCTGTTTTCCGATCTCCTTCTGTCTCATATCTCATATATCATATCTATGCAGAGAGCTCAAAGGAATCCTGATACTACATACTGCCTATATGTTCATGATCATCATTATCAGCCTTGTAGCGCCGAGGCTTAATGCTTATTTATAACGGTATACGCAGCTAACTGATTCGCACACATTCTGTGCAGATTTATGGCCCAAAGAGTCGGGTCTAATTGAAATCGTAAAGATTGCGAGCACGAATCGAAATCAAAACAAATCGTAAATAAATCTGAAATTCCTACAAATACTAGACTATATATATCACACTATATCTAGCAGGTATATATATGTATATATCTTCAAGCTGGGCCAGGCGTATTACCCCATTTCGATGCCATTTGGCCATTTGCACTTGACAATACCGCAGAATCGGGGGCGGGGGGCGCGGTGGCTATCGGCCACGTTTGATGTGGAATTCACTTGCATTGAACTTTGGATTCGCATCGTATATTACGGCGTAGGACAGCTGACTTATCTATACAGCTGGTGGGCCAGTCAGGGAAGAGGAGGAGGGGTGGAGCAGGGGAAGGGGTGCCACTTCTGCGATCTCCACTTGTGTTGGCCATTTCCGTGGCCGTAGCTAATGAGCATTAATTGATTTCAAATGCCTTAGTGGGCGCACTTGAGCAGGGCTCTGATTTACGATACGATACGATAATTACACACACACACACACACACAGACACTCGCAGCAGAATACGATACGTTTTTTGTACAGGATTCTGCGGTTTTCCTGAGCACGTGTGCCTACACGTTTTTTTTTAGCTTTATTTTTTTTGGGCCTGGTAATGTAATCACAAAGCGTCGACAAACAACGGCTGCAACCGCAAAGTCAACAAAACACACACACACACGTAGTGTAAATGTATCTAGATACATGTGTGTGTGTGTGGCCACTGCCGGCGGGCCAATTCGTGTTTAACAAGTAATAAAAGTGATTAAAGCAAATCTAAACGCTTGTTCCACGTCGACTTTGTTAATTACTCGAGAGACTCGAGAGAGAGTCGAGTAGAGTAGAGTGGGAGAGAGGGTTAACTAGTGTTGGTGGGAGGCGTAGGTAACTCCATTTGTTAATCAAAATTTCGTTGAGCCATGCAAAATGCAAATGTAACGAGCACAGGGTGGGGTAGGGGTGGCGGTGAGGTATACGCAATCAATACAAACGGAAGTCCAGGCATGCGGACGGCGCTTTGATTTGCTTGTTTAAGTAATTACATAATGCTCGAAATTGAAGTGCCACTCCCCCCCCCCCCCCCACACACACACACAGCGTCCACTGTACAGCACAGTGTAGCAATATGATGGGAAACCAGAAAAAAACAAAAAATTCTTTGAAAAAATGTTGGAATTTGTCGATTAAATTTCAAGAAAATATGCATATTTTCCACATTTCGTGTCAGAATTGACTGCGGATTCGATTTTTGTGTTAGTTTTGAATATCCTAATCGAATTTAGGGCAAAAAACTAAGATTTTAATTTTTTTAAAATTTTCGAAATTTTTACAAGGGGGTTGCATGGAAAAAATGCAAAAATATTGAAGTTCCTAAATCGATGATATTGAAATGCAGAATCAATTCAGGCACAGTACCCTGATCAAAAAGTCATTTCCGAGTTAAATTAGATAATTTTTGGCAAAATTATAAGTTAAAAACGATAAAAAAAACTCAATTTTTTCAAGCAGAGATGTGAAAGAATATTCACAACCCTGAAAAATCGAAAAACATGCATATTTCACACATTTGAAGTCCAAATAAGTTGCGGATTCGATTTTTATGTTAATTTCAAATATCCTAATCGATTTTAAGCAAAAAATCAAAATAAATTTTTTTGAAAAAATTTCGAAATTTTTACAAGGGGGTTGCATGGAAAAAGTCGAAAAAAATCAAAGTTACCAAATCGATCAAATTGAAAGGCAGAATCAATTCAGGCACAATACCGTAATCAAAAAGTCTTTTTCGAGTTAAAACAAATGATTTTTAAAAAAGTTATGAGTGATTGAAGCTTAAAAAAAACCTGCTTAGGTGCTTTGCAAACCTCTGCCTAAAACATATCATAATATTAAAAAACTGTTCTATTTTCTGATTTCAGAAGCGTTCGAATTTTAATTGCAAAATTGGCAGTGCTCTTACCACTGTGCAGGGGCGTAGTTGTAGTTGAAGGTCCCCTCGTGTTGCATGTCGTGCTGTGGCATGTTTCTCATACTCCGAGCAGCATGTTTAGCCGTTTTTTTTTTGGCTTGGCCTTTTGGCATTTTCTAGCGGAAATGTGCGCCAAAATGTTTACGTGCTACGCTTACAGGGTGTGTGTGTGTGTGTGTGTGTGCGCTGCACGTAGCTTGAAATATTTGAAATGCGCAGCACAGGGTGATGCAGGGGAGAGCAGCTAGGACGAGGCTGAGGAGGCCGCCCGCGTGCAAATGGCGCCGGCAAATGCGTTCATTGAACTGCCAAGAAATGCAATAAAACAGAGAAGGAGAGAGAGCAGGAGAGAGAGAAGGAGGCAGAAAGCAAAAACTAGAAATCTGAAAGGAAAATAAATACGTTGAAAAGTCGTTGTCGCCGCTGGCGACAGGGCGATCCAAGACAAACAAATAGAGAGACAGACAGCGTGAGTCGGATTTATGGGCCACCCAGAGCCGGCTCTCTCCCTTTTCCCCTCCCCCTCTCTCTCTCTCTCTCTGCAGCGTCTCCATGTCTTGGGCGGAAGCGGAAAGACGCACAACTTGCGTCTTGTGGCAACAGGACGACCGCAGCACGAAGGAAGCTGTCAAAAGGCTGGCAACCCTCTTTGGGGGCGGGGCAGGTTGGTAGGGCAGGGGGCTGCCAAAAAAACGGAAACGAATTATGTTTGCCTTATGCGAAAAGGGTCGTCGTCGCTGTCTGAGGGTGAAACTGATATGCAGATGCAGCACATACACGTATAGTACAGTGCTGTGGCTAAGTATGTGCCTGCCTAATGTGGCGAGAATTTAATATTTTAACAAGCACGATGCAGGGTATCAAATTTGTCTTTTATTGTCGCACATTAGTGACAATTCAATGGGCAAAAAGTTATTGTGGCCACAACGTGGCGTATTATTAATATTTTGTTTTTGTTTCTCCTTCTCAACAAATTGATCGATAAGCGAGGAGTATAATAATCATTATTATTATTATCCCAAGTTCTACTTTTTCCCTCTGCCTTTGCAACTGATGATTATCCATTAGCTTGAGCAAGCAGCGCAATTTGAGGACATAAAAAAAAAGAAAACGATTTATTGTAGTGTAATGTATTTTAGTTTATTTATATATCCATGGGATATGTACCCCGAAAGTATGCTATGCTATGAGAAAATCTATAAATGCTTCACATTATTCTATAGAGAATAAAAAACACATATATCTTTAAACTATAATTTAAAAAATGTCATTATATTTATCAGTATCATCTTTCTTTGTAACTCTTTACGCATTTCTATTATCATTCGGATCATGTTAGTAAAAATAAAACATCATATCACATTAATTTCCTGCTAATTTATTGCCAAATATAAATTTTAATTATTTTTGTCGTATTATCAGGGCGTCGAGAGCGTAGCAGGTGGCTGGCTACATAGGTATCTGACGACGTCACAGTCGTAGTCGCCCCTATCTGGGCACAATTTCCTTTTTTTTTTTCGTAAAGTCTATTCTACCCATAAATTGACTATGGGCAAGTGTATCAAAGTTGTCAATCATTCGTCTGGGTTCCACTTTGATGTGGAAAGTGAGAGTAAGATATTTTCCTGTCACTTACCTCTTGGGGCATGACAAACATTACAATCCCACCCGGAGACAGCATAGTATCATAAGCTGCCGCATTTGGTCGACGATGTTTGATTGTTTCCAGTATATAAGGGATTTAGACATTGGTCGACTGAAGTCAACTGAAGGTTGAACCAAATCGAGTGGGTCTACGTATGTAGTTGTAGATCTGAGGTTGCCCAGGGCAAGATCCGTATCAGAGCGTGAGTAGGCAAAATTTACTTGGAAAATTCATAGATCTTGCATTGAGGGGCTAAGAAATTAGAAAAGCTTGAAAGAGCTTTTAGCTGTAATGGATGGAACTAGCAATAATATATATTTGATTGCTGTGATCATTAATTTTTGGAAGTGTTTTTGAGCTTATTAGGGAAACTATTTCAGTTACTACACGCTGCTTTGGCATACAAATAGTTTAATATTATTTTAAACTATTCTCTTAATTTGATGAAGATTGTAGCACTTATAACTTGGGAATATATAAAAATAAATAATATATTATTTCAGCATTTAAAAGCCATTTGCTTGAGATGCACCCAAATAAAAGCATCAATATACTCGATAGTTGCCTTACAGATCATCGATAAGTTATCGATTTAAGAGCTTGATCTTGTTGCCATAACTATTTAAGGTTATGTTTTGAATGTAGCAAAAATTGATTGAGTTTCGATTAGGTTGCTGTGATCGTAATCTCTTTAAACAGGCCAAAAATGTTGCCAAACTAGAAACAAGTAACAACAAGGTGTAAGTTTTGCCTTGGAGGGACGTAAGTGAGTTTGAGAGGGAGATCTTTCTCAAGTGAGAGAAAGAGAGAGAGAGAGAGAGAGGGAGCGCGTTTCTAACTGTGGCATGAGGCACGCCCTGCCTGGCAATTTGGTGCGCTTCGTTGCGCGTGAAAATTATGATTTTTTTTCGTCCATTTGGGAAAATCTCATTAAGTTAAAGGCTGAAGAAAAAGGATGCCGATGGGCGATGTCGGTTTGGGCCATAAATATGGGTTATATGCAGGTAATTTGCATGCAGCTGTTACTGTTGTTGTTGTTGTTGTTGTTGGCGGCATTTGAGCCAAATTGAAAAGCTCACTGACCGCCCGCGATAAGGAGAGTAGCCCAGAGAAAAGAGAAGAGAGAGAGATGGAGAGAGAGGGAACTCTCCGCTACGTTAGGTAGTATTTTAATTAAGCGCACAATTTTTTATAGACCTCCCGCTTAATGGCGCAACATAAATTCTCGAATCCAGCTAGGCCAGCTAGCCTGGAATCCTGGCTATACCTGGGGACACATTCCAGATGAATAAAATGCACGGCAGGCGGCGGCGGCGGTTTCTGGAGATGATCATAAATGGAAAGTGAATTTTATGCCCTGCCCTGTGGTAAACAAAGTTGCGCGCCCTCTCTCTCTCGCTCTCTTGGCGGCACTGGCTTTTGGTCTCTCTCTCTCTCTCGCTCCCACTGTCACTGCTTGCATGCCACGCCCCCATTTGGGGCATAGGCAACATTGTAGCCGCCTTCTTATCGATGCATGCGACTGATAAATGTTTGACACAGTGTGTGGCTTATTTGAGTTACACTATGGGCTGCCTGCCTGCCCCCCCCTCTCCCTCTACGCCCCTGCCCCCCTCCTGTTGTCGCCCAGCCGCCCCTGCGCTACAGAGTCTACACTCAGCGTGTCATTCACCCGACCACGGGCAATTGCAATTGAGTAGCTGTCAGTGTGAGTGTCCATGTGAGTACCCATGAGTGTGTGTGTGTGTGTGTGAGTGTAGGTGTGAATGTGAGTAGTATCTGTATCTGGTAAATACGTTTTATGACCGACCATAGTACAAGCCGTTTAAGCTTTGCTTGTCCACACACTCACACTCACACACACACTCAAACACTCACCTGCACTCACTCGCCTGTTTGAACAAGCAGTAACCGCTTCAGTTCAGCATTATGAATAAAAGGTAAACAACACATAAAGCCGGCGCAGGTGCAAAGATATCGAGCAGATAAAACAGCAAAATCGTGTGACAAATGAATACATTTGCGAACTAGCTTCGATTATTCAAAGCAACTGTAACTACATATGGATAAATTTATGTATATCTGCAGCCTTGTTTGCACTAGATGTTGCATAAGAAATATGTTTAATTTAATATGAAATATAGTATTCATATGATTAAACTATAAACAATCAATTTATTTGAATATTCACACTTCCGACAAAGAAATACATATTCTCAAATGTGATGTATGGTTTATTTATTATTTATGATATTGTAATCAAGATCACTTCTTGACAGATAATCTAGTTATTTATATTTATTCTGATTAATCATTGATTCTTATCGTTGAAAATATTTTATCATCTTGATCTACATTTATTTATAAAATGATTCACATCTATGCGAATGATAAAAATAATATGGCATTTAATTATAAATAAGTTCAAGTATAAGTTTACAGTATATTCAATCAGTTGTGCGATAGATTATCAAATTCATTGTAGATTCTATCAATATATCGATAGTAAATTTAATTTTATTGCAAAAATCACTTTCATTCGCATATTTATTCACTGTATAATTCACATTTTCTTCAATGCACACCTTATGCATAGCAATATACACTCATTTGCTTACTATATTCTAATCGAAATCAGTTTTACGAAAGATAACTAACTTATTTATCGATACTATCGTTAAAACATTTATTGCAACTGCAACAATCATTCATTCACATTTTGGTGTGAGTACATTTTGCATTTCACAAGTGATTCGTTTTTGGTTTCGTTTCGGATTGCTGTGGCATGATTTATTTGCATATGCAACATCGAAATGCACTCACCACAGGCCCCGAAAAATCCGGGGCGACTTTTAAGTGGCCCGACGCACTCGACTTGTCTGAGTTCGTTGGGTTTTCCTCTCCTTTCCCCCACTCTTTCTCTCTCTCTCTCTTTATCCCTCTCTCACTCTTCAGCTTTTGTCTGCCGCAGCATGTTTGCCCCCAAACTGTCACCAAGTGCTCCATTTCTCAGGCCTCTGTAAAGCTTATTAACGAAATTTTGTATTTTCGTTTTGTTGCCCTGCCAAGATGCGCCCTATACGTAACTCCTGTTACCTCTCTCTCTCTCCCTCTCTCTCTCTCTCGGTTTGTTTCTTTATTATCGCATTTAATGGATTTTTAATGAGTCTTAAGCGCAGCTTTTGACGGCATTTTAAAAGTGCAGTTTCATTATCTTTTAATCCTGTTTATAAGGGCGCCGTTGCAACTGCACTCTTCCCTTCTTCCTCTCTCTTTCTTTTCTTTCTTCTCCAGCGACTTATGCTGTTATTTCTTTTGTTAATTTATACGAATTTATCACACTTGGTCACGTTATGAGAGATATATACGAAATAAGATTTTGAAAATTTCAACTGTTCCCAAAGTTTTGCACATTTCCCCAAAGTATTCTCCATAATTTCAGAGGTGCAAAGTGCAATTCTTTCTTTGGAATATGCGTAGCATAAATGTCGCATTAGTTTAGAATTCAAAATCGATTCGAATGAGGCGGCAGTTATCAGTTTCGAATCGTTTTTTTTTTTTGGATTTGAACAGTTCTGGTCAGTTTGGAATATGATTGATTATGATCAGATAGGCAAGTGGAATCCATTCTGGGAAGGGAGAATTGATAAATAAGTGAGCAAAGTCCGAGTGGGCATTACATAAGGCAAGAGAAACCCTACTCTGCCCTGCCCTGCCCTGCCCTGCTGCAGGTCCCACAAGGTCGTTGGCATTGCCAACTCTGTTGATAAGAATTTTGGCATAGGATCGTGAGTGTGCATGTGAGTGTATCTTTGAGTGCTTTAACAAGCGGCACATTCTGTGTGTGTCTTCTGCAATGGTATCAGGGGAAAAGGGGCGGGGGGGAATGTATCTACAAGCAGCCACTTCATTTATCGCCAATGGAATTTTAATTGAGTTAACATGTCGTGTACATGAGCGGCGGCGTCTGGGGCGTGCACAATTGTGAATCAGATGTGGATAGCAGCGTATGAATCGAAAGACATATATAACAGCACTCATAATACGGGGAATTCCGAAAAGGGGGAGGGGGCAGGGAGGCGACTCGACATGAGACAAAGTTGCAGCAAGCGGGAACTTGCAACAAAGTTGCCTGCAACTGGTTCCTGCGCTTAATTTATCGAATTTCGATACTCATTAGCTTGTTATCGAAATGGGAATACTACATATATGTCTCATGCATCTTCATCAGGCCTGAAAGCCCGCGTCGCGCCCCAAAGCCCCGTCGGACGTTTCAGAGTATGCGAATTTACTATTTCACTGACCTAAGCCACATCAGCACGGGGACGATAAGGAGCGAGTGTATGCGAGTGAGTGTCTGCCTGAATGCATGAATACCTCTGAATACTACTTGAATACTTCAGACTTTGAATAATCATGCTGACAGTTGGTGTGGAGAAGTTAAGGCAAAACGAAGCGGTTTTTAATGCTTCCCAAAAACAGAAAAAAAAAATCGGAACCCAAAATAGAAACGTAACGATCGATTGAATATGCAAAAATAGAAATGGTCAAATGTGGTCAAGGTTCACTTTTGGTTAGGAGCACGTTGAATGGTTGTGGCGCCACCTGGCGGCGGTAAAACAGCTTGTAGCATACTCTCTATCTGTATCCCCACTGTGACAAGCCCATGACAGGAAATTAAGAGTTTTAATTACAGAAAACTAGATAATTATTATAGCGCGTTTCCCCGAGGCGTGTGGCAGTCTCTCTCTCTCTCTCTCTCTCTATCTGCTATACTAGTTCTTGGGTTTTTTCTCTCACTCTTTTTTCTTTTATCAAAAACGTAAACATTGTTACGCCGCCTAATCCAAAATAAAACAAATTATTTGACAAGCACGCTAATTGATTTGATTCTTGTGAAATTTACCCAAAAAAAAAAAGAAAGAAATGAAATTAAAAGGTATTTCACGCCTCTCAATACCCCGGATACAGCTGGTTATACTGTAGAGAATTGTGCAAGTAATTGCCTATGATTTCATGAGAATTGCGAACAGGTGAAATTAACACTCCACTATCAGAGCTATGCTATACTTTCTAGGGTATACCACATGCAAATTCCGGAAATATTTTCGCAATGATTCGATATGGACTTTTTAGTCGGTACTCCATACTTTTTAAGTCACGGCTATTTCGATGAACTGATAAATGGTATAGTAAATATATAATTGCCAGTCGGGCACTTAGCGGGATTTACATAAGAAACATCGTTATCGAAGGCGCGCTTGTTTACCACGCTTCCCAGTCAGCTGATCTAGATATATTTTTGTTTTCTACGAAATTTCAGGATAGTCTGAAGAGCAGAGAGGGAGAAAGAGAGGGAGAGGGAGAGAGAGAGGCAGAGTTACACTAGTTTATTACAAATTCTCGCTGATAGCAAGTCTGTCTCTTTTGTTTCCCTATAAATGCTATGCAAACATGGGGAATAATGAAAGAAATACTTCGCAATAGATTTGGGGCGGATGTTACCAAAGAACACTGCACAGAGGGCGGGCGGGCCCTCCCCCCTTCCCCTTCAAGTTGCTATAGATAAGGAAAATGCGTATTGCAATGCTAACGGAACATTTTGCTTTTATATGGTCGGGTCGGGTGTAATGCCAAGTAGAACCGATTTCTGTTTACTTTAGAGTGGGACGAGAGACGAGAGTCAATAGTGCGGTGCCGCGTTGCATGTTGCAGGAAACAAACAATGAGTAATTATGGCGAAGTTTATGTCACTATGCTCGTATCTGTGTATCTTATAGATACACTTATGTATCTGTCACACAGTGCCATATCATCGTCATAAACAGTCGGTACGCTCTGGCGCTCGTGCCAGACAAATATCCAGCTGGGAAGAGGAAGATATATAGGGCGGTATAAGGGGGAGCTTACGCCTGAGCGGAAGTTTAAGTTGTGCTAGAAAGGGAAAGAGAGAGAGAGAGAGAGAGAGAGAAGTTTCCCCCTTCCTCTCCTGATTTTGACTGTTTGCAAGCGGGTCAAGCAATGTGGGTCAACTGCAGTTGACATAAGGCGCCTTGCAGCTGACAGGTGGGTGTGTTCCTGCTCGCAGCGCAGTGAAAGTTGGGGAACTTCTTCAAAAGAGATTCAACTATCATTATACAAGTTTTGAGCTCTACAAATGGAAAACTTTGGAGCTGAGACACTTCTAAACTTTATACATAGTTTTTAAGTGTGACCCATTATACCTAAAAGTAAACGTATTATAATATGCTTATAAAATAAACCTTTAAGTTTGTTATTATTATAAAAAAAAAACTCTGTTTTATACTCAAAAAAATCCATTGCAATATCAAACACATTTAGAGATAAACAGCTGGCAAAGTATTAAAAAAAATCGTTTAAGGAATTTCAAGATTATAAAATTTTGATTGACAAGCGACAAGATACGCTGTCGATTTGCGTACTATACATAAGCATGGGTACTCTATAAACATTTTTAAAGTAATTAAATAATTGAGGGTCTCTACTTCATATTTAATCGAATTATTTAAGCAAAACAAGCTACAAATTTAGCTAAAAAAATGACGACGCTCTGCATATCGCACGTGGCACGAGCACGTTGTTTCCGACATTTCGATAACCCCAATTCCTAATACTATTATATACTATACTTATAAGCTTAATTTTATTATCATTTCGCCCACTGATGGCAAAACCGAAAATATTGACGCTTATCTAAGTGCGCAAAAAGAGGCGAAAGACCGAAAGCCTTAAGACCTACGGTCAGCTACGGTAGCGGTTCTGGTATGGGTAGTACGAGTAGTACGGGTAAAACGATGTGTTTTGAAGATACTAGCCCGCACAGTGGGCAAAAAAAGTAACCAAATTGGAGCTGTCAAAGCGCAGGCACTTTATCAACGCAGGAATGTGTGTCAGATAGAGAGGCAGATAGTTATAGAGCTGATAATGCATTGGTATTGGAAGAAGCAATACTATTAATAGATATATTTTAATATAATAATAATATTAATAGTATATATAATAATTTAAAATAAATATATCTTCTGCATTTGGCGCCTACTTCTCTCTCTCTCACACGCACTATCACTGTCAGTATCTTCTTTATTAATCAATAGGAGCAGCCCAGTGCGGCTCTTCGATAAGATTACAGACATATAGATATACTCATAGACATTCACTCACACATACTCATACACTCACTCAAACACCCACTCCAACTGCAGCAAAGTCTTCATTCAGACCGCAACTTCTACTATAATATTTACTACAACAGATCTATGGGGCAGTCGTAGTAGTATTTGGGCAGCTTAAGAGTGAGAGAGAGAGAGTGTGAGAGAGAAAGAAAGAGAGGGGGAAAGTGGAGTGTGGAGAGCGGAGTGATAAGACCCACATTGAATACCAAAGTGACAGGTGGATGGCATTGCCAATAATAATTGATAAATCTAATGTTTGCATAGCATTTATTATTGTATAAATTATAATTGTTATTTGCATTTAACTGGTTCGATACTACGATGCCCCCCTACTTATAATATCTTATATAGTATGTGGTAGTAGTAGAGTTGGAAATCGCGAGCACTTAAGCCACAGAACCATGGGGAGAACCAGGAGGGTCTGTGTCCAGCGCCCATCAATTTGCACGCTGCCTCACAATATTTACATAAACCAAAACATTTGTTAGAGCACTTTGAACAAGCAAAAAAGGGTAGCAGGCACTTTGGGATACCCTGTAGAGTAGGGAATACACAGTTTTAAATACCAATATGAGTTGCTTAAAAAGCATAAGGAATATGCTTGGAAGCTAAAATTTCGTTTTCAAGCTGACTGAGCTGTGGTTTCCTAGAAATACTTGCAATTCTAGCTATAAAGTTCATAAGTAGCCACCCTATCAAATTTAGGAACTCTAGCTGCAAGCATAACCTAGTTCGCATAGTTTATAGAAGGTTTCTAAAGAAGAAGTACTTTGTAGTCCATTTAATATGTTTTTAAAAATTAAAAAGATTAAAAATAAAGCTGAAATTTTGATATAAAGCCAACTTAGCTAAGAAATTAAAGAGTTATTTGAAATTCTAGCTATAAATCATATGAAAATTGGTAGATCTTGCTCTAGATTCCATTTAAGAATAGCTTGTATTTATATTTATGTTTTTAAGCTGCAGCACACCCGCTCACCCATTTCCCATAACAACAGGGTATACCTGGGCAATATCTAGCTAATAAAATATATATATATTTATAGAATATAATATTTACCAAAGCAAATCGTCTGAATGTCTTTTCGGACCGCACATGTGCCCGTTCAAATTTGTTCTAATTAACGCCTTGTGGTCTAAAGCCGTTAACGGCCAGCAGCGGCACCCAAATGCAGTTAACGTTACCGTTAACGTTAATGTCACGCTTACCACATTTACCCTGTTACAGTGTAGACGCCCAGACCTTAGGTAACCGTTATCGTAATAACCCAGGGACAGAACAAAAGTAAAAAAAAAAAAAAACAGAATTCTTCGCATTCCATTTGCATGCGAAATTTAGTCGCTCGTTTTAGGTATCTGATAAGATTCCAGACCCATTTACATATATACAATATATATACAGAGTGGGGCCCGTTTATCAGATCTCTTGCTCACACTTCATTATACATAGACTATACCATATTATTAGACATCGGTTCGATAAGACAGCACGCAAATAGCACACGTCTTGTGGAAGGAATTTATATTTATTTTTTATTTATACAAGCTAAATGATTGGCAAATTATTGTGGCATTTATAAGACTCCAGATATGATAGCCATGGGATGGGCTGGCTTGCAGTGGAAAAAAAAAAAACAAAATGGGATCTGCAAATGGCGATGCGATAAGCCAGCAGATTCGCACTTTGAGCGAATAACATATGAATGCGTAATCTATTCAATGTCAGATTGGTTAATTAAGATATAATGATAATCGCAAACGATGAATGAGAATCATGCTTACAAGCATTATACTTGATAATGGGATTCTGAAGGTTTAAGAAATTAAATAAATTAATAAAGGATTTTCAATGGGTTAAAAAGGTATAAATACATATTTCGTATCTGTAATAAATCTGCAACTGTGTACATATTGTTTATATTACGCAAATCCAATAAGCAATATGTTATCGCACTCCATTCGATATTAATCGATATGGAAACGGTGTGAATTAAATGTCGAAAACACATGGAAATGCCGCCCAAAAGGAAACAATTAAATTGTCTTCAATGTTGTTTGTATTATCAGTCGCTGTGACAAGCCATCAACCTCCTCCTCGACCATAGAAGCCCGCTTCCTACGATAACTGCCCCCCTTTCTCTCTCTTTTTCCCCCCCCTTGTTTATCACGCTTTGTACCCAATCAAGCGACCGCATTGGCGGTTTCCCTTCTGAAAGAATAAAAAAAAAAAACTGCAATATTTGCGCAGACATTAGCAGAGTCAACAGCGGCACATCGGGAAAAATGGCACAGGCAGCAGGATGGAAGGGAGGGAAATCCAGGCAGTTAGTTGCCTGTGTTGGCATTGAAACGGAAATTGCCGGAAAAGTTCTGAACAACAAAAGCCTTTTAAGGCGTGGAAAGCAACGACGCATAAATAAAGTACCTTGGGGTCTTAAGTTTTGGGTTTTGTTTTTCTCTCTCTGATTTCGATTTCGATTTTGATTCCGAATTCCAGCGAAGCCCTTGCGCCTTATGTGGTGTAATTGTGACAGCACGGGGGATCATACATATATGCGTATCATATCTCATATCACAAGCGCAGATAACGTTGGCCAGTTCGACTTACTGTAACTGTAACTATATATTTATCTGTATCTATTGTTGTTGTTTGGGTCAGTCGATAAGTCGCATTGGCGCCTGTAAATCTCTGGCAAGGCCCCTTGGCCCATTTAGTCGTCCAAACATATGTCTCAGGATGCCTGCGATACTTCCCAGTTGAGACATGTCAACCCACTGCTCGGACAGGGGAACAATTTATCAATCCACGTCGTGGAGATCGTAAAAAAAACACGTTTTTTTTCTCGTACTTTTTTTTTTGGTATTATCGACGCGCACGTTTTGGAAACGCGACAACGACGGAATAACAAAAACTTTCCGCTTATTGTAATCACAACAATGTCAAATTGGCGCCACGATCGCTTTATAAACAGGCCCCCTCCCCCCATCACCCCATAAAAATACAAACAATCCGCAATTGCGACTGGAAGACTGGAAACTTCTCAGTGATTTAGCGGAAATATCTTGGGCCTGTAAGGTGTTGCCAAAAATTGTGTAAATTTTGGTAACCGAGCGAGAGAAATACGAACAAATATGGGCGGGTGTGGGCCCTACATCTATGTGTTACCAGGTAGATATATATGGTTGGGATATGGATAAACTAAGAGAGCGAAGAGCTTGAGGAATTCTTATCTGGCAAATGCAATAAGAGAAGAAAAAAAAATACACGACACTCACATAGAGGTATTTATAGTGGCAATACCAGGGAGTACATATTCACACATTTATATATCTATATGTACATTTATGGGTATATCTTGCCGTAGTTTTTGTTATTGTTGTTGTTGTTGTTGCTATCATTTGGCTTGTTGCCAAAGGCAACGTGGCCAGACATCAAACGGTTACGGTTCTCCATCTATTGACAATTCAATTAACGTTTTCAAATAATTTCATGATAAGCTTTTGTGAGCGTCGGTTCTATAGGTAAGTACGTTTCTTTTTTTTCGGGCATACCGCAGCTACATACAGCACATCTAATAACAAACTGTAAAAGTTAATAAGCTCTGCGAGAAAAACTCTGCAACGTATTGCACTCGAGATGCCCTGGAAATTTTTGCAGAAACATGATGAAAGAAACAATATAAAGAAATTTTACTGCTTATGGTATTTTTTAAGACTTTTTACCTTCCGTAACTCTGCTATAAATGTATAGAATTCAATTTTTTTTATATCAAGATATTAATTTATTTAAATTCTAATTTAAATTTATTGAACTTAAAAAAAGTTGAGCTATCTGCTTAGAAATTCCAGAAACACTTTTAATTCAGAACACTTTTTAAATTGAAAAGCTTCTTGAGTGTTATAGAATTATAGAATATAGAACACTATAATAGAATTTCAAACTTCAGTGCATTGGGTTCTTATAATATCAACCCTTATATATGTCTCTACGACTCTTCTGTTCTTATATCTTTTCCAAAACCAAGCAACCCTTTAGCCCCAGCAGTTCCATCGAGAATACCCATTAAAGAGGCCCAATAATTAATGTACGTTATGTTAATTGAGTGCAATTAGCTCACGCCAGGTGCAAGACTATAAAATCGAAGTAGTCAATCAAGGTGAGAGTCAGTAAAAGTGTTGGACAGCAATAGGTAGGGATGATAAGACCGTTTGTAATACTGACCATATTGGGTCTAATGGCAACAATTATAGCCAAACAAGAGGCGATTTTAGAGAAGAGTGTTGCCAAGCGAGCAATGGCATCAATGTACCCCATGGAAGGGCACAGGAATTCGCACATTTCTCAAGTCTGGCCATACCAAAGACCTCTACAATCTGGCGACCTGATCTGGGGTGCTGGAATCACCAGTTTGGGCTACTCCCTGATTCTTTGCACCTTCGCCACTCTGGATTGGCTTGTGGGGCGGCAATTTGCATAATTTTAAACTGATTTATTCTCACCCCAAAATTTAACTATGTAAATTACCTTTTTATCACACTCTCCCAATCAGCATGTGTGCTATATAAAAACCTTCAGTATTTCAGAGTGAAAGTGCAGTTTCTTTCGAATAGTGCAATAAATCGGAACAGGAACTAAGGCAAAGGTACTCAAAGAAAAAGAGAGTTATAGAGTGCTATTTATATTGCCCCACACACTTTTAGCCATATCCCATTTCAGAGTTTGTTTAAATCGCTGAAACTTAAGAACTTGCTAATAAACAGAGTGAACACATATATGAGTTCAGTTGTAATACTTTGATTTCACTGGATGATGAAATACACGTTGAAGTTGACAATATATGGGTTGATATGCGATTGTGAAATCGCAAAGAATTTGTTCATAATTAACTTATAGCCAGATAAGAGGCCCAAGAAGTAGTTGTTAAAGATGCCTACTTTGAATTCCATGAATTTTAGACTATATATGCCATTTGATCCATAGATAACCGTATGTTATCTAATTAAGTTTGTCGATAGCAATGTTTTGCTCGCTGCTGAGTCAGTCTGAATTTCTTTTTCCCTCTGTCTGTCTGTCTGTCTGTCTGTTTGTCTGTCTGTCTGTCTGTATGTCTGTATGTTTGTCTGTCTATTGTCTATTGTGTTGTTGTGGTAGAGTTTAAGTGGCAGGCGCCAATCAATGGCGCTATCAAATCGCTGCTAAGCTCCATATGAAAAGTGCCGCTAATTTGCCTCTTCATTGTTCAGTTATTTGCACGGCTCACGCCTAATACCGCCGCCCCCTTCGCATTGGGGGTACTTCCTCCCATGTGTGTACACGACGTACATAATATTAGAGCAGGTAGTTAATATAATAACCCACCTGCATTAGGTTTATTAAAAATGACCCTTTCTTGTGCCAGGATGATATAAGAGCCAAAGCAACATCAAATAGGGAACTCAGTCAGTCGAGGTTAGAGCTTACGTTTATGACACATTCTTGGGGTATTTTCCAATTCCGAAATAGAGTTTTCACATTCCATGATTTATCGAGCTGTGTCTGAAATTCTTCGCGCAATAAAAGTGCAATTTATCGCATAATTTATCGGTGTCTCTACAGTATTTTGTATACTTTATAGCCGTATACGTTTTGTACTATACCAAAAACTATAAAAATCCACATTAAGTAAGTCATAAAATCTCTAAATTACATATATAAATATTCGAATAGCCCACAGCATGTGCCATAAACCAAAAAAAACGAATCGTGCCTAACTTGTTTGCCAGATATGATAGACGATCTTACGATCTCTTCGAACCCTCGTCGGCGCCTGCCTAGGGCGAAACGAATGTTTTTGGGCAAATTGAATAGTATTCATAGTATTCATAACTGAAGTTTTGAATTTACTACGCTCTTTAATCGCAAACCAGGCAAAACTGATTGATTTTTAATTGAAAATCGAACAAGATATCGTACGGTAGCCAAGCATAATATTAGAGGAAATATCTTTAAAGTTTTTTTTTTGTTTTTCATATTTATTATTCTTCAGTTAATTTTGCAATTCATCCATGTAGCACGTTCCGCTTGTGGGTTAATTAATTTGCAAATTTCATGTTCATTATTCGCATTCTATGGCCAAAACCAGAAGAAGAAGCAGAAGAAGAAGACGGTGAAAGGCCTGTGAATAATTGACCAATTTGAAGTGATGAAGTTCAGCCAACACACACACACCGCACACTCACACCTCACTCACACTCATTTCTCACACATTCTGTTTGCGATGCCTTGGGGCTCGGAAAAATACTTGAAATATTCAGAAGACACTCGAAGCGCTCAACAATTCTCTCAGGCAACTCAAGATGAACAGCACGTGGGGTTGGAAAAAGAAAAAAAATGAAAAAAAAGAAAACAAATAAATTTGCAAAAGTTCATTTAGAATAAATAAGTGTGAGTTGAGTGTGTCGCGGAGTCGCGAATATTGTAAATAATCGCAATGGGGAGAGAGAGAGAGAGAGAGAAAAATGACGTTAAACGGAACTTGTAAAGACGTCGCCAATGTTATTTCATGCCTGAAGAATTTCAGATATTTCAGTTATTTATTTCGGCACATTAACAACAGTGACAGACCCCCCTTTCCCCTGCCCCTTCCGTTTAGAGTACTTGCACAGTGTCTACACACACACTCGAAGACACACTCAAAATTGATTGTAAAATAAATTAAAATGTACTCAGAGTGAGAGAGAGAGAGAGAGAGAGAAAAGAATGCGATTTCGAAGAGAACAGTATAATTTAATTAGCGAACACTTGTTGGCATTTTATAATTATTTGTTTATGCTGTGTAATGGCCTGATGGAGTGTACTAAGGATGTCCTCAACATGGAAGATATCTTACTATCGAAACCTGGCAAAATAATTAGGAATTACCCATTAGATTTGCACGATCTACATATATTCTCCGAATTAAATATCTATCAGACCCAAAAAGGCTTTCTTTTCACATGAGATCTCATGCACAGTCCCCAGTTAATATCCTGCTTTGTTCAGGGATCTTAACTATACTTATTTCTATTTTAAAATTATTTTTTTAAAGTTTTATAAACTTTTCTTAAAAGTTTTGCATAGCCTGATTTCTTTTAAGCTTCTCTTATTACAGGGTATACGATGGTTGTTTACCATTTCCACTGATATCTTGATAAATTTGGCAAATATTTACGCCGATATGCCCGATAGAGCAAGTGTCAGTTTATCGGCAGACGGTTGTAAGATTGTGCGATTGTTGTATGTATATTCAATTTTATTGTATCGATTTGTTTTTTAGGGCAATGCCAATCAGAGACGATAAAATATTTGGCATAGTTCTCGGATGGGTATATTATCAACGAGGGCTGGGCCGAGCCGGGACGACTGGGGTTGTTTTCCTTGGCAGTTTGTTTACAATGATATAAGTTATGCATGTACGATACGATACGATACGATATACTATATACACGATATATGTATATATGATATAACATTGGCAATGGAATGCAAAATGTTACGTTGTTGTTTGGCAAATATTATATGAGATATTATCGATAAACAAAAACAGTTTATAGGGAAAGCAGAAACATGCGAAACAAACAAATGGCAAAAGTTGCAGATCGTGCGACTAATTGAGATAAGGTAACGCCACGTAATGCTTAGCCAGATATTATAGGGAACACTGTTTGTTTATTTCTATATATATTAGGATTGAAATACGCACCATCAGGAGGTAAATAATCTTGGCATAGACCGTAAACTGTGGTAACCTGTAAATAAATTGAGAAACATCGATTGTAATTAATTGGTTTGAAAGTAAATATTGTATTAGGGAGATCCCCGTTATATGATAGCAAAAAAACACTAATAATATAATTTAATTTACTATATACATATATCATTCTCTCACTTTCAGACTGAAAAACCGTCGTTGTGTACTTCCCCCATAGAGGTTGCTGGAAAACTGAGTAAGTCGAGATCATAACTCGTACACCCACAACCATTATGGGACACGTATCTGTATAGCAAAGGGGGGCCAGGCATATTTATACGACTTACTCAATTCAATTATCCCCTTGCCAAACTATATCATTCAGCTATTTTGACAGACTCTCTGACATTCATTAAGTGTGCCCAGTCTGCTCAGTGTGACCGGAGGGAGTGCAGCAATTCGCTTGGATAAGTTCTCAACAATAAATTCCCAGTTGAATTTATTATGCAATTAGCTAAAGGCGTGCATAAATTTCACACTGCTGGCCAACAAGCAGTGTATGCCCCTCCCCCTCCCCCTCCCTCCTCCTACCCCTACATCGGGCAAGGAGTCATACGATACGATATAACTAATTGCCAAGTGGCAGCAGCTGCTCCTGTCAGCGGAAACAAAAGGCGAAGTGAAAGACGGCCAAGAATTTTGGGTCGAAACTTTGTTGTGTTTGGCTCAGACCTTGAGGCTCTTATGCAATACATAGTCAGGAGAAAGTTCCAGGCACCCCCAAAAAATAAAAGGGGGTCAGCAAAAGTGAAAAATGTTAAGCAAAGGTTTATATATATATTTTTAACGATATGTAGGTTACTTTTCCGCAAGCTGTGAAACTTTTTTTGCCCCGAAAGTAAACCTCAATATAATTTTACTTCCAGGGTGAAAGAGTTGACCAAACGTCGGATCTTTGACTGGGAACCCTTTGGTTTACTACCATAATAGTTCACATTTGTGAGTCTATAATATCCTGAACGCAGATAGGCAGGAATACTGCGATTCTCCAGCTGGAAATTGCGCAGCGTGTAGAAGCCCTGGCATAAAAAAGGAATATTTAATTTCCTATATATAGATACCTCTTAGAGTGCTCTACGTACTGCTCTAATGGGACATTTGCTGCTAATATTCCCATATTTATGTACATTGCGAAACCAGATATTAAGCAGACTAGAGTTTAGCAGATCCCTCAGTGTCTTACAGGCATCGACATCGTAATTGAAGATGGTCAAATAGTTGGCAGAGTTCTCGAACTTGTGCTGTACCGTTATAGCAGTACGTAGACCCCAAGTAATACTCCGATTTATATAGACATCTGTATTTAGTGTACCATCAGAAGAGATCCAACCCGTAGCACTTGAGACATACTCAGCATTGGATTCTATAGCCACATTGATGATTCTACAACGCAGCGCTGGGTTCGATTTAAAGTAGAGGATTATACCTTATAGAAAATATATATATATATACTTAAACTTACTGAATGAACTGGGTAATGCCGTCTGCACTCGTATGGCTGCATTTAACACCAGATACACATAGATCAGAGCCATGTCTCCAACAACTTGACACTCGACAATGAACTGTGAATCGTGTTCATACCAACACACTCATTAGTCGCACGAACTAACTAATGATGAACTAATTGAGCTCGTAATGAGCTTGATTTATATTGATTCATATTCATTTTATGCACGAGTGAATGATTTATTACTATAACTAGTGAATGAGCTAGTGAGTCTATGCTTCAGTAGGTAATGCAACAATACAATCTAAATTCAGGGTTTAGTGTCAGAACTCTTTAGATTAGTTTAGATTCAACAAATTAGCATGGAGTTTAGTTTCAAAATTGATTCTAATGGGGGAAATGCTAAAGATCTTGAAAGTGAGTCGGCATAGAGTACTAAAATTGGGAAATAAAAGAGTTAAGCTAGTTTTAACTGTTTCTGCTCTATAAACTCTTAGAAAACAGTTCAAATAACTGAAATATCTTTAGAAAAGCCATAGATCTTGAAAGTTTCTTGAGATAGAGCTCTGAAATTTGGAAGTTAAAGAGTTGGATAACTTTAAGCTACATCTGCCCTATAAACCCCTACAAAACAGTTAGAATAGCTGAAATAAGTTTAGAAAACACCCTTGTTAGCCTTAGATCTCTAGAGTTTGTAGAGATAACTTGGAAATATAAAACTTAAGCAACTTAAAGCCATATCTGCGCTATAAACTATTAGAAAACAGTTCGCATAACTGAAATATTTATCGTATAAGGTTTCTCTCTGGGCAATAGATCAAATGTGAGTGTAGCAATCAGTCAGAGGCATTCAATCAGCAAATCAACAGCACATATTGATTGACAACATGTTGACACTTCAATTGGGGCCTCCGAGCGGGTCTCGAGCCGGCTCTCATGATGATGATGATGATGACGCTGGCGATGATGATGATGATGATGATGATGATCGGACCCCCCATCATGATTGTAATGCGAGTGCCACATAAACATTCAAGTTCAATTCCTTTTGGCAGAGCCAGAGGCCTGACCAGTTAGACGTACTGCAAACTGAAAGTTGTTGCATCTAACAGATACAAATGATGTTGCTGCGGGTAGTTGTTGCTGTTGCTGTTGTGAGATGTTGCTGCGGGTTGTTGTTGTTGTTGCTGGTGTTGCTGTTGTTTGACCAAGCGGCGTTTAATTGGAAACACAGTTGGGTGTTGGCTTTGACCGGTCTGGGTAGCCACAGGCCGCACAGGGGGCTGCTGCTGCTGCCGCTGCTGCTGATGTTGCTGCTGTCTTCATCAGGCTGGAAGCGTGGACAGCTGATGGATGCGGACATTTCGTTATGTTCTTTGAGCCATGAAACTCGTTCGTTTATATACAATATTACGCATACGCCACATTGTACAGTGAGTCAAAAGAAATGGCCGACAGCTTGGTTGTTGTTGTTGTTGTTGTTGTTGTTGTTGTTGCTGCTGTTGCTGTTGCTGCTGCTGCTGCTTTTCGGCTCTCTTGATTGCTCCAGCTGAATTCAGAGTTTTTTTTGTATTTTTTTTTGCGGTTTAATTGCAAATTATTCAAATGCTTCACAGGCGACTTTTGCAGCTGCCGCTGCCGTCATAACCAGTCGGTATGCCCCTCCCCCCGCTATACGCCCCCTCAACTGCTCTACAGATGCCTCTTGTCGCTTCGCAATTATGTCTGGAATTAACAACAGCAACGAAAGGAGAAAAAAATAAAATACAAAAAAAAATGCTGTGAAATGTGTAAAAAATTTCCAGCGTATTTGCTGCGCCTCCCCTCTTCACCGCCCCCCCTCATCTGGGTTTGTTGTCAAATGAAATTAGGCGTGAAATGCAGTTTGAACTTTGTTTAAAATATTTTTACAGCCTCCTGTTTACCGTTTGTTTCTTCTTGCGGTTTCTTTCTTTGCTTTTCGCAAGTGTTTTCCACTGTTTTCCGCTGTGTGGCGCCACGTGCACCGCTTTTATGATTTCGAAAATATTTAAATCAATTTCGTTTTTGGGTTTTTTTCTATTTCCTTTTTTTCCGCACAGTTGGAGGGAGGCGTGGCACAGCAAGCGATATGCGAGCTGATATTCTCGGCTGGATAAAACGTCAATGCACTTAATATTATCTCAATGGGCGGCAACGACACGCCATTTGTATACCCTGTAGTTGGGGTAAATGTGCGTGTGGGGTAGCTAGGGATGTTATTTAAAACTTAGAAAGAAATTAAAGTAGAAACATACGAAGAATAAGAGATAGTATAAGGTATTGGAGTGAAGGGACTGGGAAATTAGAGAAAGTTTTAAAGATATTTATAAAAAATAATAAAATAAATATTTATAAATATAAGGTAACAGGAATAGGAACAAGTAAAGAAGATTTATGGCTAAAATAGAGACTGAAAGTCAAGAAAATAAATATAGTACGACAGCAACATGGGCTCTACTTGCTTAAAAAGCAGACCTTCAGCTAATAACAGGGTATCTGCAAGTCGAGCAGTCACCAAAAAACTTCATTCTTGTTTTCTGGCGGCCTATGCATTTCTTATACGCCAACTAGACGCATGTAACAGCAACACGTTAACAGCAGTTGCTGCTGTCGATGTTGCTGCCGTTGCTGCTGCTGCTGTTGCTGCCGTTGCTGCTGCTGCTGCGTCTTAAGTTGCATTTATATGCAAATAACTTAAATTGTTTTCAATTTGCCTTGGCCGCCACATTCCTTTGGCCAACTTGCAGCTAATTTTATGGCTAATTGTCCGCGTGTTGCCTGCTGCTGCTGCCGCGTGTTGCTGCTGCTGCTGCTGCTGTGATTGCTGATGAAGTTGTGATATTTGCGATAAAAAATGTATGTGATAAAAATTATAAAGCGTCGATAGTTATAGACAGGAATTTGTAAATTGCCAAGCAGGCGGGCAGCGGGCAGACAGCAAGGGGGCAGGCAGGCAAAGACAACAAATTAAAGTCGCAGGCAGCAGGACGAGGAGGCCACGCCCCGAGCAGGGGGCGGCGGCAACTGTCAAAGAGTTGCTGGTAATTCAAGTAATTTCCGAAAAGGTGCGACATATACAACCCAGTTATTTTAAACTAACTAACCACGTTGACCTGAGTCCGATTTTCTTGGCCATTAGCGGTGACAAACTCAAACGGACAGCGGCTCCTTAAAGCCGCAGGAACTAGGGCGGAACACTGACTTCTCTCTCCTCCCTTCCTCTTCTCCTACCTATACCCAACTAGATAAATATCCATTTTCAATTTCCTGAATCCTCCATCTTCAGCCACTCGGAAATTAATCAAATTTCGTGGCAAGTCGGAAATATATTTGCGATTCCTTTTTGCGGTGCCATGTCGGAGATTTATTTGTCGCAATGCGACAGAAAATAAATAAATATTTGCAAAGGAATAAGTCGAGCGTATGAGAAATGAGATTGCATATAGGAAATCTGCAAGAGGGATACTATAAAAAGGCAGGAGATTGCGAGGAAAATACTGTAATGGTATGAGAAATGCAATTAAATAAAGAAAATCAGAGAGGAAACTATTAAAAGGTAGGAGATGTTGTATGAGCTTAACTAAGTTAGAAATAAAGAAGAAAGAGATTATCTTAAGTAAGAAATTTCTAAAATAAAATATATCTGTAATAAGGAAATTTATAGGAAATTTATCAGAAAACAAATTGCATATAGAAAATTTGAGAGGGAAACTAGAAAAAGATAGGTGACTTCGAGGAAAATGCTCTTTGCTTTTAAATGGGTTATATATATTAAAGAAAGAGAATTTCCCAAGAACCATATATTATTTAAACATAACTATAGTATAGAAAACTATAGAAACGGCAGGATAAATGGAATTGCATATAAAAAATTTCCGAGAAAATGAAAAAGTGCAAATAGGTTTTCAATTCTGTAGAAAGAGATATTCCTAAGTTCGATTAAATTGTGTAATGAAGAGTTTTATAATAAGAATAACTAACATTAGCTAAAAGGTGGAAATTACATTTACATTTTCCATGGAAAACTCATTAAAATGTCACATTGAATTGATAATTTCGCAACGGTTAATTGAATTTCGAGCTTCTCTATGAGTTTTGAGTTTACCCATTGAAAATATTATTATTATTATTTTTAGACAGACACTGCGTTAACTGCGTATTATCTATTTATCCACATAGTGGAAGCATATGTAATCATCACGGTGCCATCACGTTTCGATCCACGTCGGAAATGGGTATAACCGATTTGCGATTTGATGGCCCTTTGGATCATGATGATGATGATGATGATACGCCCGAGGTGCGAGCGCACCCAGGGCAGAGTTTCAAGTCTAGTATGTATTATTATAGATACATATGTCTCAAGACCCTTGGGTGACAAATCTATCTATCTATCTATCTAGCTGGGAAACGTATTGAAATGCGCAGTACGTACGCAACGATGTACCATTCTAATTTGCATTGACTGTCAACGGCGACGGGTCGAGATAATGTGCAAGTGAATGAGTGAATGAGTGAATGGGTATGGATATGGGTACACTCATACCGCGTGGGTATGAGTATGAAAAGCATGTAATGCAAATGTGATTGCCATTTTTATGAGGCAACCCGAAGCGAACCAAGCGAAATAATTGTAATTGTTATTGTGATTATAATGTTGCACTTGTTGAATCCGATTATAACATTACTTTAGTTTAGTAGATTGCCCAACACGAGTGACATAATGACAACTATACGAAGGCGATAGACTGTCAACGCCAGCTATATATATCATCGGGTCGCTTAAGGTCTCAAGAAATGTAAATTTCGAACCGGTTCCACAGAGCAATACTCGTCGTTCGGCTTTAAGTTTGCAAATTATGGGTCTTTAAAATGTAAGCTTAAGTCCATATATAGTAAATCTAGGGGTCATTATGTTCTTAACTTGAGAGACAAACTTGTTAATGGGATTTGCGTAAGGTAAGTTCTTTATGGGAGAATCTAGTATAAAGGTAGAGTATTTAATGCAAAGTGTAAATATTTGTTCTTTTCTTAGGAACTTCCGACTTCAGTTAGTCTAATTTGATAAATGTATTTCCCCCCTGGTATAGTCTTTTAAATTGCCATTTAATTGCTTCATTTAATTGCCGAAGGGTGCTCGTACGTGTGTGTGTGTGTAAAAACATTTAGACGCCACTGTAATTATACGATATTTATATGCAATCATTGTCTGTGCACGCTGCCAACAAGTTTTCCACACCACAAGGAAATGCCAATGAACAGAGAGGGGGGCTATCTCCCCCTCCCCACTTTTCCCTCTACATATTATCCATTTATTTTTGCCCTGACATTGAAATTGCATCTGTATTAGCTGGAGATGGGATAAGGTGCCTCACCCCTCAATGACTAACCACAGCCCCATTTACAGTACTCTGACATTGTCGACGATTTCTGCTCTCGACACTTTATTAAATGATACTATATCGAACTGTTTATGGGGTAGATAATGTTGACAGAGCTTAGGAATACAGGGCAGGGGAAATTGCGATTTGTTTGTTTGCGCAATTGCGAAGAGTTTAGATCTTTAATTGAGTCGGAATCGAAAGTAGAGGGGGAAAATTGAAAGATTGCTTGAATACTTTATCCAGATTCTAGAAGCACCTGCTTAAGGGTAGCTGCATTGTAAAAGGGTAGGTTAATATTTTTTTTTATTTTTTTTATTTTTTTTTTTTTTAAAAAAAAAAAAAAAAAAAAAAAAAAAAAAAAAATATTTTTTTTTTTTTTTAAAGGGGGGAAAAAAAAAAAAAAAAAAAAAAAAAATTTTTAAATTTTAAAAAAATTTAAAAAAAAATAAAAAAAAAAAAAATTTTTTAAAAAATTTTTTTTTTTTTTATATAATTTTTTTTTTTTAAAATTTTTTTTTTTAAAAAAATAAAAAAAAATGTTTTTTAAAAAAAAGCCTTGTGAAAGATGAAACACAACCCTGAAAAATCGATAAAACATGCATATTTCACACATTTTGTGTCCGATTAAGCTGCGGATTCGATTTTTATGTTAGTTTTGAATATCTTAATCGATTTTAAGAAAAAAATCAAAATAAAATTTTTTGAAAAAATTTCGAAATTTTTACAAGGTGGTTGCATGGAAAAAATGCAAAAATATCGAAGTTCCTAAATCGATCAAATTGAAATGCAGAATCAACTATGGCAAAGTACCGTGATCAAAAAGTCATACCCGAGTTATATTAAATGATTTTTGGCAAAGTTAAGAGTGAAAAACGATCAAAAAACTCAATTTTTTACCTGCAGAGATGTAACAGAGTATAGACAACTGTGGAAAATCAATAAAATATGGATATTTCACACATTTTGTGTCCGATTTAGCTGCGGATTCGATTTTTATGTTTATTTTGAATATTCTAATCGATTTTAAGCAATGTGTATCTTACATTTTTGAAAATTTTCGAAATTTTTACAAGGGGGTTGCATGGAAAAAGTCGAAAAAAATCAAAGTTTCTAAATCAATCAAATTGAAATGCAGAATCCATTCAGGCATAATACTGTGATCAAAAAGTTTTTTTGGAGTAAAAACAAATGATTTTTGAAAAAGTTATGAGTGATTTAAGCCAAAAAATTCGTTCAAAAAAAACTCTAGGCTGATTTAATAGACTTGCATTTTGTTGCTCTGATCTTGGTTTCAAAGTAGCTTAGGTCAGTTCTAGCTCACAGTTTGTCTGGCAAATGTTGTGTACCTGGGATCGGTAAAGAGAATAGGGGAAAGAAATAGAATAGATAGAGAACGGTTTGCCTCCTCCTTCGGCTGATTACGTGTTGGTCAACAGGTTAGTGCCGATATTAAAATATTTGCATAGAATCGCAAACGGTTTTCACTTTGTTTTTTGTTGTCATTGCAGTTGAAATTGCAGTCGAGCCAGAGAGAGGGAAAATATTTTCTCATGTTTGTCAAATGAAGAAGAGGGAAGAGAGAGACAGAGAGACTCACTGTGCCTGGGGGCACACCCACGCCGCAAGCCGTGGCAAGTTGCTGCTGCTGCTGCTGCTGCTCATCCTTTCACCCAGGCGTAGGTTAACTTTCCCACAGTGCGAACAGGCGCACTCGAGGCACACACACACACGCACACACACACACACACACGCACACACACAGGCGTGAGAAGTGTCAAGTGTGAAGTGGCAAGCAGGCAGGCAGGCAGCAAGTCCGTGCAACAGTTGCAACATTTTCACAATTCCACAATTCATGATCAAGTGCAATCTTTTGACATTAATATGACAACAAAAGGCGCAGCTGGAGAGGCACAGGCAGTGGCAGCGACTGTGGAATGCCAAGCGGCAGTTGCAAGCAGCAAGTTGCAAGTTGCAAAAAATCAATTATGCGCACGAGGCACAGCAGCAGCAGCAGCAACAACAATGACAACTGCAGCTCCAGCTCCAACTGCAACTGCGACTCCAACTGGGACTCTGTCTGGGCATGATTGAGTATGCGAGGAGGCACGTTGCGCATACGCAGTGGCAGCCCCGAGGGAAGAGGGGGAGGCGTAAGAAGGTTTCGCTGATGAATGTCTGTCAAATTGCTGACACGCACGCACTGCCTGACATTGACACAAAGCAGCGAGACAGAGAGACACTCAGCGAGAGAGAGAGAGAGATTGGCAGCTAGAAAGAGAGAGACAGATAGTGAGAAAGAGAGGCATTTAATTTCCAACTGCATCGACGCCGTCGCCTGTCAACTAATTGAGTTGTTCGCCGCAGCCACTCAAAAAATTTATCGGCATATTAATGCAGCATATTTCAAATGCTGCCCCGACTTCCTCCTCGTACTCCTCGCACATGGAACATGTTTATGCAATTTGCTTTCCTCTCTACTCCCCTCTCTCTCTCCACTCTTGTCTTATCACTCATGATTTTATTTATGCTATGGGCGCGCGCGCGCTCTCGGGCCTGGGTGTGCGATAATTGGATTATTTACTTTCGCGGCAGCTTAGCAGCCAACAAAGTTGTGAAAATTGTCGGGTTTTCGCTTTCTATAAAGTTGCTTCGATGCTTCGATCATCGTCATCCACGCTGGCGGTAACTCGCAGCCCGGTTATAACTATAGTTTGGCTGCCTCTCTGATGAAGTCGTCTATTGGTTTATCTTTGAGACTTTGGACCAAAAAAAAAAAAAAAAAACACTTCAACTTGAAGTCGTCCCTGGTCGGGAGGGTAGTACGTGCTGCAGCAGGTTTTTGTGTCTCTCTTTAATGTTTTGTTGATTTTAGCGCAAAACATACCATATAATATGTACACGTATGTGTACAATGTCTATCTATAGCTAGGTATATCTATCTGTTGTATTTACTGCCCGACTTTATGGCATATAAATGGAGTCGGGCAGCTTATTGGGTTAAGTACGCGTAGATAAACTCCGCAATTCGATAAGGTCTTCCAAAGTTTATAGCAACTAAATTATGGTGCATATCTCGAGCAAAATATGGTAAAATGCAGTTGGGTAACCAAAATATACACCATTTTTTATGCATCGCAAGATTATTTGTCAATATTTTGCTATAATTACTATAGATACTCGTTATGTCCGCAATTTATGGCATATAAACTATGGGCTTCGTGTGGAGTCTGCTCACTAATGCATTTTATACAATTATGGTAACTGAATGATTGTTTGGGAAGCAGCTAGGTAGAGCGAAAGGGCTTAGAAAAATTAAATAGGTATTTATATCAAATTTATAGCAACTACAGTTTGATGGACAAATCGATTTACATTTATATCGCACATTTTTCAAGCTCAAAAAGATAATTTAACCTATTAAAGCAAATTTATAGCAACTCAATGATAGTCTTGCTATATATTAGATCTTGCTTTAAAGTTAAGACTAGATAAAGTACATATGTATGATATATTTATAGCAACTTTATTGCAAACAGAATTTGTTGTATTTGGAGTCACCAAGCTTAATACATGCCAAATTAAAGACATACACCAATTTATGTATCTTCATAGAAGTTTGTAGCAACTATTTATAGCAACTGTTTATAGCAACTATTTATTGCTTGAATTTAATCAATATTTATAATGTAATATAATTAATGTATCTTATAGCAAATAAACTTTCCTAGTTAATGGAAACTTCTATTTTAGCATCTGCCAGAAACAAGATAAGTTTTTCCTTTATAGAGTTCCCTCTGCCCTAGTTAGCTACCCAAACATATCTCATGGCTTCCCATCTAACTCCCGTCGAGGAGACTCAATCAATGCTCGCGCTGCCTTTCTCGTCTTGTTGCGGCTCCCCTCGAGCCTGTCAATGTCTGCCCCGCTGCTGGTTGTAAGCCGCAAGCCGAGGCGACAGCTTGCCACAGTGCAACAACACGCTGGCTGTGGCAACTCTGGCTGTGGCAACTCCTTAACCCGGCTGTGGCATTAATATGTATGAGCGGTGTCAGCAGGCAGCGCAGCGGTGCGTTTATCAAACATTTGAAACATGCGCGGGCTTCCGACCAGGCCGACTGCCTGCTGCCTGCCTGACCCAATTAACCGGGAGCATTATAAAGCCATAGGAAAATTAGCAAATAGACAGAGACAAAAGACAACCCAATTCTAGATACAGTCCCCCTCCCTGGTTCCACTGTGCGCCACAACGCATTAAAATGTGCATGAAATATTCGAGTGAATTCATAAATCACAAATCACTTAGCCAAAACCGTTTGGAACTGGACGTGTCTCTCTGTCTCTCTGTGTGACTCGATCAGAGCTGCTGTGCGTGGCCCTGGGCTTGGGTAGGAACTACGACTGGGAATGGGCATAGGTTGGGGGGGACATTACAAATGTTCATGTTTGCGCGATAATATTGACAAATTGTGCAAACATTCGCACACAATTAATAAAGCCAGACCCACACACGACCTGCTCGACCGACCACGAGTCACGGCCCACGTGCCCAAAAGACAAAGCTATGGAGACAAGAGAGAGAGAGAGAGAGGGGCAGGAGACACGAGACAACATGAGACACGAGACAGAAGCGAGACAACATAATTCCAATGCGAATTTGGCATTCAGGCGCGCTACCTAAAGACAGAATCCAAGAAGTTAAATGTCGCCATGCAGTGACAAGCAGAGCTGAGGGACAGTGGGGCAAGGCTTAGGGAAAATTGAGTGGGAATATAAGTACGTAGTAAAATCTTAAAGAGGAAATAAAGATAGTATACACTCTATTTATTCAAAGTTCTTATATAAAATTATTATTTTCCAATTAACTGCATTATATTTTATTATTATTTGATTGATAACCAAGAGTAAAATATACAACTTTTTTTCCAGATTTGTCTTTTTAGTAAAAGGTAATATCAGTAAAAAGTGGTATATATCTAGCTAATTATATATTTTATCTTCAAATTTCTAACAACATTCAATTTTCATTTACTTCAAAAAGTAAAAAAAAAACATTCTGTTTATGTTTCTAACTAACCTTTTAGAAGGTTTAAGCCTATCTTATTGTATTTAAAATCTCCAATGCTTACATCTATCTTAAACTCAGTTATTTTGTATGCAATAAATTGCAAAAACCTGGGAAAATTTCTGTATATATTATGCAAATGAGTTTTACTGGAAAAATTCTTATTTTTTGCCACGCCTACAACTACAACAAATTTGTGCTTTAAATTAGCAAGTTAAGTTGACAATTACTTGTTAGAAAACTAGAATTTCGCATAGAATAAATTATTTCCTATAACTTTACTTATCTCTAATATTTTATAATGTTTTAAAAAAACCTTTCCCAGTCCAATTTTCGTACCACTGTGCGTGTAGCTTCTGTGCAGTGCAGAATTTCAAGTAGGCACCTTCGCCCACACACCAAGCTCAGTCTCAGCGGCAGATGGATAAGTCTGGACGCGCACTGTGGTGTTTGGCTGGACATGATGCGCGCCCACGGCCAAGCCGGGGACAAGAGGCGTCGCGATGAGCTTGCAACTTGCCACTGATTGAAGACGGACCCTTTCAAATGTAGTGCCCGTCCTGGTCTGAGTCTGTTCTGCTTAGGTCTCTGTCGGCGCACTGTGATTGATGATTGTCTCGCCTGGAGTTGTCAGTGCCGTCTTTGATGTGGCACCACACCACGACTTCCTTTGAGTCGCCTTTAGACGCCACTTTCAATTTTCCAGCTAAAGTCGCAAATTTATGCTGCATAACTCGTGTATTTAGCCCCCGAGTAGTGGGCCCAAAACTTAAGCCGCTTGTCAGCCGCTGCTGCTGCAGCCAGAGTTGGCCTGGCTAAGCGGCTTAGAGAGCCAGGAAACCGACGCGACGGCCAGCGCGACAGACATTTGTGTTGACAAATCAATTAAATGCGAAATTTAGAGGCGCACACAGTAGCCAGACACGCGAGCCACTCATCGGCGTCGCCCCTGGGCTCCATTCAAGGCCTGAAACCGCTCCTGTCTCCTTCCTGCAAGCAGGGCCTAGAGAGACGGTGGCGGCGCTTATCGAGCTACACATTGATTGCGGCAACGTGGCCCAATGCAAATCGTAAAGTGTGAAAACAAATTGCAAGGGCAGCGAGGGGGAGAGGGAGAGGGAGGGCAGATAATTGCACTCGATTTGTAATTCAAGATTAAGGGCAGAGAGAGAGAGAGCGAGACAGGCAGAGAGACGGTCCACTTTTCGATCTTTGACTTAATTTATGTGCACTCGATGTGCTGCTTCGTTCCTGCCTCGGATAATCACTTGAAATGTGGGCCATGAGTTAAGTGATTATGTAAATTTGGCCCCTTCCTTCTATCTAGATACTCTTTGCATGACCTTCAGCTGAACAAAAGAGAAAGATATATAGAGTGGTAAACAGCTTGAGAGGGGGCGATTTAATGTAGAACATTTAGGCTGACATCAGCCACAGTTGAAAGTCCGATATGATATGATTACTTTGCAAAGAAATGAATCATCAGCATTGGGAAATGTGTGGAAACACGTAACGTAAGCTACATTCAAGTGGAGTCGACGTAAAAATACCCTACGCGCAGTTTGGAACTATGGAAAACGTTCTCTGGCATAACTTCTAAAATTTTGCCGCGATCAACTTGAAATTTGGAAAATATATGCATATAATATGCATCTATGTGTGTGTTGAAGCTGAAGATTGAGACTTTAAAACGTAGCTTAGTAAACATAATTAATCATTTTCGTGGTCCTTGGGCATGACAGTCCAAATAAGAAAAGTAGTCTGTCAGCCTATGCTATACAGCAAGCTGTGTGCCAAATTTTATATCTCTGGCTTTAAGAATAGCAGGGATCTTGATGTTCAAACAGACGCAAAACTTAAACTTTTGACAACTACCAATGGGTAGATTGAATATTGAGTAACATATATTTATTTTTTTCCACAAACTCCCCAATCGATGCAAGAATATTAATGAAATAATGTATGTATATTTATAACTATAGTAGAGAAACATGTTTATTAATCATTAATATGCAGCTCACATCGAGAAATACATATTTATATCGTATCGAAAAATTCTGCCGAATACTTACATCGTATTTACTTGACCTCATTTTACCCATTTATTTTGCATCTAATTTGCATTCGTGTTTCGGCTACGTTTGACGTTATCTTGCTATAAGTTTACAACAATCGACGAAGCGACGATCATTTGATATTAATCGGAACAGAGTTTCGTAGTATTACTCGTATAGGTTATGGTTATTTATGCATTAATAATCATTTGAATAATTTCCCCAAAAATCTCTTCACGATATGCGTTTGGTTATTTTATTGCAATTGCGTTAGTTGAATTAATTAATTATATATATTATTTAATATATGTATTTTAGAATTTTGAACACCTTTTGATAAGCACTTTATATCGAACTCGGCGATTTCTGCAGATATACCGGGTATATATCTCTAGCATATACTATATATAAATTTAATTTTAGTTCTTTTTTTAATGTTTAGCGAATTTCGTTTGCTTTTATTTTGATATTATTTGCACAGTCTTGATTAATTGTTTAAAAAAAAGTAAAAGGCTTCAATTGTTGCAACTGTGGAGGCAAGAGGAGAGTGAGAGAGAGAGAGAGAGGGATAGATTAGGCATAAATATTGCGCATACGACACGTGGCTGCTATAAACTGTTAGCTAACTGTTACTTTCAGCCATTACGGCTGCAATTTAACACTCAGTTTGTTGTTTTGCTTGAAAAATCGAAATGGAAAAGCAGGGGCGTACATAGATAGAGGGGTAAGCTGGACAAGCCGAAACGGACAGCCAGAAGGGGGCAGCAAACACGTGAAAAATGCCGGAAACAGAAATCGATTTGCAGCAAGCGTTGAGCATGTGTTTGTGCCACTGTGCGTGTGTGTGTGTGTGCACTGGGAGAGAGAGAGAGAGAGAGAAACAGAGACAGGGACAGGTAGCAAAAAAGGCTCGTCATCTCGTCGCGACTTCAGTTCAGTTCAGTTTTCACTCCCTTCGCTTTTCGTAGCATTTCCTTTTTTTTTGGTCAATTTCACATGCCGAAATTATGTCACACACACACGCGGGGCGCACGAAAGTAGGCAACGAATTTTCGATTTTCCATTGACCGATTAAAAAACAGTTAAAAACCGAACCGAATTGCCACACTGTGCAGCGCGGCACACAGGCCATAAAAAGTCTTTGAAATTTAATTGAAAATAATTAACAAAAAAAATATTCAAATGGAAGTTTTCTTTCTAAATTTCCCCGGAATTTCACAACGTTTTTACCCGTCGCTGCTGCTGCTGCCGTTGCTGCTGCACGACGCGTTGAAAATTCACGTAACAATTGATTTGTGTGTCAAAAATGTCACAAGTGTCAAAATTGTAAGGAAACACTGTGCTGCCAGAGAGTGAGAGAGAGAGCAGTGAGAGAGAGCGTGGCAAAAAGAGAGCGCTTTGCTACACGTGCATAGCGAGAGAGCGGGAGAGCGCGTTGCTGCTGCTGCTGCGCGTCAGCTGCCTGTCAGCTGTGCGACCAAAGAGAGGCGTCGCTTGGCACGTGTGTCCTGCCAAAGAGAGACAGCGCGAGAGCTTAAAGCTCGCTTAGGCTTAAAAGCTGCACTGTGCTGCGCTGCGCTGCTTGCATGTGCCTGTGTGTGTGTGTGGCTCAGCTGATCATCGCAAGCTGCTGGCAGAAAGCTTCGCTATAATGTTATATGATATCTAAGCAGCTGAGATTAGCCATCTGATATGTTTAAGCGTGCATATTGTGCGCTTATAAACATATATAGAAATAGATATACTATAAAAGAAAGATATATGTGTCATATAAAGCTGACTACTATGATTGCAGTTTCTTTGTGCAAGATCTTTGAAACTAGCGGAAATGTAAGCTGTTTGTGGTTTATAATAAATATAAAAAATATAGAAAAATAGTTTATATGATTTATATACGCTATACTATAGTATACAGTATATAGTACATTCAGAGTTGCTGCTTTTGTTTTTAGTACAAATTAAAAACTGATTGTTTTCCCTAATAACTAAAAAATATACAGAAAAATTCTTTAAAATTTGTCTGAAATATTTTTACGGTATATTAATTTTCTACAATATTTCTCATGAGGTTTCACTGTACTCTACTCTAAAACCTTTCGCAAAAAACACACTCTTTACACTGTTTACTTCCCCCCCAAAAACAAAAAGGGTTCGGCTTTGTCTAGTTCACTCCCCTTCGTGTCGGCGTGGCTTAAGGGTCTCAAGTGGACTTAAGTAGGATGCGATGGTTGGTGAGGAGGAACGTTTTTCTTGCACATTGCATAAGCAGCGATACGGTCGGGTTAGAAAAGTAAAAGGGGCGTAGTTCCTTGCTTAAGTCTAAGCGTTTATGGGTTTTATGAGTCTAGATGGTGTTGAGCCCTCGCACACACACACGCACACACACTGGCACACACACACACTGTAGCTAATACCCTGTAATATGATTAATTTACTGTTAATTTTTTAATATTTTGTTGCATTAATTTATTAATTTTGCTTAAGCGAATTAGCGGAATTAGTTAATTAATTAAGCAGCGATGCATATTCAAGGCATTCACATGCACACATTCACATTGAAATTCATATTCACATTCACATTCACATTCACATTCGATTCTCGATTCGCGACTCTCGACTCTCCACTCTCGACTCTTGTGTCGCGGCTGCGGTTTGCTGTTGTGAACCCAACTAAATGCGATGCGAAACTGGCCGACCAGGCCGGCTCGGGCAATGACGATGGTTTCTTATTGGAACAGAGGCACACACTCACACACACACGCACGCACACACACATGCCCCAGGGGGGCCATGCAGAGCAGGAAGGAGACTGCGACGGCGACGGCGACTGCGACTGCGACAGAGAGACCGGCCAAGCGTCAGCTGCGTCGCGTGAGTGCGGGTTGTATGTGGTCTGACGCGGGGGGCGGGCGGGCTGTAGAGAGAGAGAGAGAGAGAGCCACGTTGCTGTTGTGTGCATGCCACTTGAGGCTAATAACAACAGCAGCAACAACAAGACAAACAACAACAACAAAGAGAACAACAAGAGCAGCATGCTCACAGCGAACTGAACTGCAACCAAACTTGTGGCAAGAGCTCAAGCTGAGAAAGCTTCACACGTTTTTGCCGCCATCAACGAAGAGAGAGAGAGAGCGCGAGCATAGCAAGAGAGCGTGCAAGTGGGAGAGTGTGTGAGCACGAAGAGCAAAAGAAATGAGTTTGCTATGCGGAAGTTGCCAGCGAGCGAGAGAGAGAGCGTGGAAAGTGCGCGCTGTGTGCCCGCATAACGGTCAATGCGCTCTTTGTATTGCAAATTGCATGCGATATTTGTTATGCGATGCGAGAGCAGCAGCAGCAGCAGCTGTGCGAGACAGAGAGAGAGAGAGCGCAGGGGGAGGCCTTGCGCCAAGGGTTGCTTTGAACAGCACGCAACGCACTCTGACATTAGGGTGACCATGCCGGGAAATTACAGTGGCACCATGTTGTAGTTAAAAGCGTTGCGTATTAGTTGCTATTAAGTAAATAAATAAAAATAAATAATATAAATAAAAAGTAATCTATAAATATTGAAACTTGAATATATATATATATGAATGAACGAATTCTGGAATGAATTAATAAATAAACGATAAAATAAATTAATTAATAATATATATAAATAAAGAGTGAAAGCAAATATACGAGTAAATAAATAGATAAATAAATTGAGTAAGTATATCAGGGAATAAATATTGTATATAAATAAATTGAATCAATTATTTAAAATACTCTTCTATTTCCTATAGCCATGTTTGATGATGTTTACCGTAATTTTCAAAAGCTTTTTTGCCGTTATAATGCCAAATTAGTGGCATGGTCACCTCAATTGACTCAGCTGCTCTCGCCATTTCCGTCTCTCTCTCGCTCTCTCGCCTGCTCTCGCTCTGTTTCTCTCTCTCTTGGTATTACTCACTTTTGGGGTTGCTGCAAACCCCTCTGCAACGCGTCAACTCTCTCTCTCTCGCTCTCTCCCTTCCGCTCTCTCTCGCTCTCTGCGCTCTCGCATGCAATAAATGTTCGCCCCTGACTGGTTGCATGCAACAACAGGTTTGAGTTGCAGCGGCAACATGTTGCAGCCTTGCAGTGTGGCACAAACCGTTGGCATTGGCATTGGCAACGGCGGAGGATCATCATCATCAGTGGCAGCAGCAGCAGCAGCAGCAGCTGTTGTTACTGTTGTTGCATGCCGCACGCATGTGTGGCAACTGTAATCAGTTATCTCGTAGGTGTCTGTTGATATATTGACAGCATTAAGGCTGCGCTGCGCTGCGCTTCATTAATCATAGATCCTGCTGCAACAAGGCCTGCGTATCCTATTAAAAACAAAAGTTGCGCTCTTAATGGTGTGAACACGCCACAATAACAAATTGCACGGCCCGAGGGAGGGGTAGGCGGAGGGTGAGGGTCACCACCCGCGCCAAACAAAAGAAGCGAAGGACAACGCAGCGCAGCGCATAAAAAACAAAACAAAAAAAAAAACCTGGCAAGCAACGCTCCACGCATGCGCAGCGGGTGGCACAGTCCGCGCAATAAAAACGCAGGAGCGGAGTCAGCATCTTTGAGGGGTAGGGATGGGGGGGGGGGGGCGCAGCTTTCGATCAACTGATTGCCCTATCAGATTGCCCAGCACTGTATGCGACTGTGTTGAAAAATGCATTTTAATAAGCGCCCGTAAAATGAAGCACGCGAAATCTGCGCAATAAATAAGCGACAATTATGAATTGTTCCCGGGAATCGCAGGGGATCGCAGTTCCACCTTGGGGCCCTTAATAAGCGGCGCCCGCTGGTGCGCTATGAGCTGCAGCAGCAGCGTGAGAGAGAGAGAGAGAGGGAGAGAGAGCGAGCGAGCGAGGGAGCAGCTGTGCGAAGCTGTCGTCGTGCCAGCCCATTAATTTGTTGTTTATCGCACCTTGTTAAAATCACATTGCCTACGCGATGCTGATAGGCAGAGGGCGAGAGAGAGAGAGAGGGGGGGTAGAGTGGAGAAAGAGAGAGAGGGAGAGAGAAGAGCAGTGGGGAGGGGCAACTGAGATAGGCTGCAAGCTGTGACAATTGAAATTCCACAAATGCTTCGGCAGGAAACTAGAAACTCTTTAAAGATCCGCAATCTTTTGGGTATTCCCTAAGATATTTATTTACAAAATGTTCAGTTATTTATTTAAGAAATTCCAACTCAGCAAAACAAAATTGAACATTGGAAAACAAGAAAGAAAGTTTTAATAGGATAGGCCATAGGTTTTATACCCTTGCTAAGCTTAGATAACTATTAATTTGTTTTTATAAATTTTAAAATAATTAATTCTTTAATATTCTTTCCGGTATATTGTTATATTATACGGGTTTTTTAATCGTATAACTCATTTCAGTCGTCAGGTTTTATAGGAATTTTATGATATACTCATTTTATTCTGATGAAGTTCTGACAGCATATTATAAGCATATATAGGAAAATAATACTGTAGTTAGTTTCCTTGAGATGACTGGAAAATAAGCAAATTTAGATTGTTGGTTTGGATGATTACTATGCGATCTATTGGTCTATATGCAGCTACTTCCGACTTATATATAGCGTATACGAATAGGAGTATATGTGCCAAGTTTCATTATGATAGCTTGAAAACTAAGAGAATAGTGTGCTTTTAAAGAGACAGACAGACGAGCAGACATTAAGGACAGACGGACAGACAGACAGACAGACAGACATGGCTAGTTCGACTAGGTTCTGCTAAAAACTAATATACCCTCTGCAAGGTACTCTACAAAAGGTAAAGGTAAAACAATCCGGCGATTTATTTTCAATTCGCAATTGTCCGTATCAAAAATGTCATGGACCAAAGCAGGGAGTTATTTCTCAGCCTATACCATACACCATATTCCAAGTACCATATACCGTCTATCATATACCGTATACCGCGCAGACTGTGGACTCTGGCAATTGTGATGGTGCTGCTGCTGTTACCCAGTCGAATTCCGCGCATAGTTGTTTTTTTTTTTTTTTTTTTTTTTGTTGCCCGCATCGTTTTCATATTTTGTGTACAAGTTTATCGCGGTGCCTGTTGATTTATGCAAATTATTAAACGTTTTCTAATAACTCATTATGCCGCGTAAACAACGCGCCGCATGACTGTCACTTTGAGACGAGATCGGAGGGGGAGGAGGGAGGGAGGTGACTAGACTGGAGGCGGGAGAGTGGAGAGTGGAGACCAGAGGAGATTCGAGACCAAAGAGATGCGAGACTTTAGACACGAATTCAATACCCCGTTTAGACGTCGCACTCAAGCAGGTTGTCCAGTTACCCCACTAGCAGCTCCTCCAGCTATGCCCCTCTCTCTCTCTATCCCTCTCTCTCTCTCTTTCCCTCTCTGTCTGCCTACCCCTTGAGCTACCTTCATCTACTCCAACTCATTTTCATTACATGTGCAATTGACAGTAGTGCACCCTGTCACTGCCTCTGCCCCCCGCAACACCCTGTTGCTAGAGACCTAACCCAACTCTCTCCCTCTCTCCCTTCCTCTTGCCTTGTTTTCTAACACTTAATTTAGCCCCCTGTACGGGTTGTTGTTGTATTTCCATAGTTGTCTGTCACTTTTAGCGTGTCTGTCTACTGCTGCGGAGTTTCATAGCGCTTAGCCGTCTGTCACACACTGTCTGAGCAAGTCAATATTATCAACCCCGCTCGTAGTACTATGTAGTAGTATTGCTAATTGATCAAATATTTCCTCTTCCCCCCATTGTATAATTTGCATTGCATTTTTTGCTGTTTTCCTGACCTGTCCCGATAAGGGGAATTCGCTCTTTGCACACATTGATTTTACTTTCAATCAATATTTGAGTGTTTCCGATTTTTCGGAATCCGAATTGAACAATATATTGTAGAACCCTACCGGATATACTGGTTGAGATGATCTCAACCCATTGCAATGGCTTGAGGCTGACAACTCAATAAGCTGAGTACACTGCGAGACAAATTAGAGGAAGAAATAAAGGAAACGCATATGAACACATTACAAGGTTCCTTAACTGGATAATCTCTCAGATCTAAGCTAAAGGTAGTGCTAAAGTCATCAAGTTTAAGCTAAAGGTAGCTGAATATCATATGCAACATACACCATGCCTAAAAAGCAACTAAACAATTCCAAAGTTTGATTTTTCGACAAGATGCGACTTAGGTGTCTGTATGAACACGCATATCTCAGTTATACAAAGTGCTGGGGTCATCAAATTTGGTATAAGGGTAACTCAATACCTTATATAACATCAAACATACTCAACGAGCTAAGTATGTAGCTTAAAAAGTAGTTTTTCGTCAAAATTTGAACTGCTCTGTCTGTATGAACAAGCATAACTCAGTTAAACGTAATGCTAGACTCAGCAAATTTGGCATGAGGGTAGCTCACTATCTTACCAATACCAATAACTTACAAGCTACAATTTCTTGCAGTGTAGTCAGAAGCGCAGTTAAGTCAAATGACTTGACCAGCTTGCCACATGCTGCAACTTGCAGTTGCAGTTGCAAAGTCGAGTTCAACTATTTGCATTTACATTTTAGCACCTCGACAACAGGTAGGTGTGCAAGGGAAGGGGAAGGGGAAGGTGGGTGGGGTGTGGCAGCATCAGCGGCGCATTGTGCTGATTGCGCATGCAAAGTCACAAACGCAGTGCCAGTTGGAGTCGGAGTTGGAGTTGGAGTCGCAGTTGGGGGAGACCAAATGAAAGTGGGCACCGACAGTTGTTGCATTCTTCGCCTTTGCTGTGTATAACTTAATTCTGTGCGCCCCCTCCTCCCTCTAACGGCCACGCCCACCGCTGCCTAAGCACAACAACAAACGAGATTGGCCGGGCTCTTGGCCAGGCTGTTTCACCTGCCATCTCGTGGAGCTGTGTGGGTTGCCGAGGCGCGTATCTAATTACAAAAAAACAACCATACGTAAGACTTGCCGCGCTTGACTAGCAGATACCCTGTACTATGGCTGGCTTGCAAGGTTGCTCAGCTGCTGTGGCACCCTTTCCCGGGAAGAGCTACGCCCGCAGCTGGCCATGTGGCCAACCCGGGATACCCCTTAAAGCGTGCCTGCTCTGATGCCAAGGCAAAAGGCACCATGCACCAGGCACAGTGGGTACAAGGTATTCAAAACCGAGACAGATGCTGATTTCAAAGATAAATTGCCGACGTTGTTGCTGGAGTTGGAGCTGGAGCTGGAGTCGAGGCTGGAGTTGACGCACATGCAGGGGCCAAGTGATGGATGTATTTACGCGCTGCTACGATGACGACGCCGACGACGAAAATAAACAACAGTTTATTGGCATTGCCGCCTGACGACTTTGACTGCGACTGCCACGCCCACAACTTGAGAACTGACTTGGAAGGCGGCGACTAAGACTGAAAAGAGCCACGACTTACATCTACATAAGGCACAGCGTCCTGTAGTGCTCTTTTTATACCTTGAGAGTGCTCAGAGAAGGGTATACTAAGATGGGACAGTCGATTTAGTCATATTTGTTTGTACGAACGCGTAGATCTTAGCTATTATAATACCTAAAAACATCAAATTTGGTGTGCAGTCTGCCTAATATGCTGTACAGCTGAAGTACTTTTCAAATATTGGATGCCAGCTTTACCAACTATAAAAATCGTTAATTTACTATTATAAACCGATGTAATTGAGTTGCTTCTGTCTGCTTGTGCAGAAATATAGATAAAGTACTAGATGAACCATTCCGCCAAATTTTAAACTATTTAGAAAATAAACTCAAAAATTCTTAAAGTCAAGAAAGGGTATCCCACTGTAGGGTCCGCACGACTGTAGCTTTCTTTATAGGCTTCTTTTTAGGGCATTTAAATTGTTTAACAACATTTGTGCGAGGTGTCGTTTTTAGGTCCCGCAGAAACCCTAGAGCATTTACCCAGAACTTGTGCGATTTTTATGGGTGCCTGTCTCGACCCGTAGAGTCTGGAAAGCGGCGCTTTTCCCAACCTCCAACTCCCCATATATGATTTATGTTGCAGGAAAATGTGAAAAACTTAAGTTATGTGTAGTACGATGTGCTAGATGTGTAGATAACTGAGGCCTGTTGTCCTTCAACTTGCTGCGGTGGCCTGATAAATATGCCCAGATGCAGCACATACAGATATATGTATGATATATGTATATATCATAACTTAAGACCCTTGGGGCAAATACAACAATCTGGTAGATTGCATATTGAAACAAAAAACTTACAAAAAGACAAAAGGAAAGAGACAAGACGAGAGAACGAGGCGAGAAAGGGAACGAGGCTACACTTGACCTCAGACGTTGTTGGTCAGTCTGGTCTGCTGCTCAAGTGGCTTTTATATGGGTCTCGAAGAGGCAGGAAGGTGAAGAGAGAGAGAGAGGGGGAGGGGTGCGTGTGTGGAGCAGTGCGGGAGGAGCGGCAACTTGGGCGCGCATTCGTTAAGTAAACATGCCACGGTACGACGCCTTCCTAAAAACCTCGCATCCATTTCTTGGCTGCAGTTCCAGTTGCATTCGCCATCTCATTCCTTGGCGTCAGTGAGTCCACAACAACATCATCATCATCGTCATCAACATCGACAGGCAAAGTACACACAGCACACACACTCACACACACACACACACACACTCGCACCCGTACGGGGATTGTGTCGGCTTCGCTTTGCATCTTTTGTTCATTTTAGTTTAAATATTGCCTACCTCTATCCCACTGTACCACGGTCCAGCTGTCCCACTGCCAATAGTGCATGGCATTTCATGCACTTTTCATGTGTGTGAGTGTGAGCGAGACATTAGTCTTCCCTCTCTCTCTCCCTTATTTGTGTTTCTTAATATTTTTGTTAAATGTTTCAAGCGCGCGTAAATTAATCTCGAGCTTAATTGCTTTTGCTTTTTTCGCATTTCCCCTGCTTCTTCACTTTTTCTGATTCTGCTTCTGCTCCTCGTGTAGTGCCACTTGCCCTGGAGGGTCCCTAGCGGGAACCTCGAGACCATCCAGCCGAGCGCCAGCCTTGCACAGTCCAAGTCCAAGTGGTTATAAATATGTTTTGCCTATTTTTAGTTACCCCAATCCCTGCCCGACCTGGCGCTACTTGGCGCTGTCATCGTCAGAGTGGGAGAGGGGGGGAGTACCCTCTCAGCTCCTGGCTGTACCTTCTGGGCCTTGCACTATATAATCGCTTGTGGAACTGCGATTTTCGATTGCCCCTCAGGCGGCATAATATGTAAATGAAGATTTAAATTTAATGGCTTATGAGCAGTAAATGCTGAAAGTTAAGATAAGCGATATATATAAGAAACGTATTGGGGCGTTAATACTCTGAAAACTCTGAGAACTGGCATGGTAGTATATGTAGGAGTTGCTAATGAAATGGTGCACTTAATTTTAGCTCTCTTGATAGCAACATTCTTGCAACATTCAACATAAGCAAGTTGATTTTGAGTTTGTCTGTCTGTATGAACACATAGATCTTAGCTATAGGAAGGGCTAGAGTTATGAAATTTGCCCTGCAGGTAGCGGAATGTAAGCTGCAGCATTTGCCATTCTAACGAGCTATGTATATAATCTCAAAGTATGATTTTTCTTCATTTGTCTGTATGAACACGCATATCTTAGCTGTGTGTAGTGCTGGAGATTTTAAATTTGGTGGGAAGTTAGCTGCCTATTAGCTGCAACTGCTGCTAACCTCCAATTCAAGATACCTTTCCCAAAGAGCCAGGTATAAGTTCATGAAGTTTATAGAGTAAGTTTATAAAGTATTTATAAATTATTTTCGCCTGAGCACCCCTATGCTTTAAATATATATGCCATACAACTATATTGTTTCACTTAATGGACTCTCTTTAGCCTTGTCTCTCTCTCTTCCCTCCTTCCCAGCCACCTGTTGAGCAAGTGCTCCATTAGGCTTAGCCAAAATCCTGCTAAGCTTCGGCCCGAAGAGTTTCCATCTCAGCTGTCCACTTATGCCAATTTATGCGGCGGGGCAGCTGTGGCGACTACAGCTCCAGCTGGGCAGAACCCCTAGAGCCGAAGCGGAACAAAGGCCGCCACGAGACCTGAGATCGCAATTTGTGCTGGCCGAGCAGCGAGAGAGAGAGGAGAAGGAAAGAGAGAGGGAGGCAGAGGGGCGTTGCATGTGCACGATAACAAGATTAGAAAATAAGATTTATCTCATAGATTGATAGATTCGATTACACGCAGCTTCGACTGGGGAGGGCGTGTAATTACAACAAAAGCAACAAGAGCCAAACGAGCTGGCAACGAGAAGACGTAGAGGAGAACAGAGAGAATAGTAGAGAGCTAGAGAGAAGTAGTCTCTCTCTCTCTGTCTCTCTCTTGCTGGCGTTTTAATGGACTTTTAACTGGTTTTCTTTAGCGCACAGCTGCTGCACCTGCAACAAGGAGCTGCACGTTGCCCCCGGGAGGCAACGGAGGCTGTGCCTCGTCGGGCGTTGCATATTTACTAATTTAATAATTCAAAAGCATTTAAATTCCTAATCATATCTCGGCAAAGCGGCCGCCCGACAGACCGATAGTCCGATAGGCCGCCCCTGTCTCCGTCTGTGTCCGCTTTCAAGTCCAACTCCAGGTTGGAGTTGGATTCGTTGGAGATGGAGTCGCAGTCTGGATAAGCCCAAGTCGGCGCGCAATTTGTGAAAATTTCTCACCATTTCATGCCGCCGGTCTAAAGCGCAAGTCTCTGCCCGCCCTGCCCCCTCTAAGCAACACGCCCCCCCGCCACCGCCGCCACTGACGATCTGCAGTGTGTTAGATTTCCACTTTACTGTCTATGCAATTTGTTGGCTAACTAGATGGCTATCTACCAGCAACTTCTTGTGCCTGCTGCTGCTGCTGCTGGTGCTGCCTTCTTCCATGGGGTTTCTACACGTTCTTTGTGGCCCGCTGCGCTTTCATGTTCTTGGCAACTCTCTTTGCCTCCCCCCCCCACTCCGCTTGATCCTCTCAAGATCTCTTTTGGAACTATTACTACTGCAGTTTATGCATCGCCTGGCGTTAGTGTTTTGCGTCTTATTAGACTCTAATTGCATTGCCAGTTGCGGCCAAGGTCTGCCACAGTGCTGCCACAGCGGGTTGGGCAGCACTGGGAATTAGCGTTGCCACGGCGAAAGGGACGTGCGATCTGGCTGCGCTTTCAATTGGCAATCGGCCAATCTGTTGACCGTTACTTGGCCCAGTTGCATAGCAAGCTGGAGAGATGCCTACATATCTTCGCTTAGGCCTCCTAACTATGGTATGGCCAACTCAACTGGAAAGTGTTTGCCAGATTAATCATGCAATTGTAATTAGAAATCGAGTGTGGTTAATAGAAATGATCAATACTAGAGTATACATATATTTTATACATATATGTATTTATTTTTAAATTATACTACCTCAGTAAATTAATAAGAATCTAAAATTAATCAACGAAACTCGTATTTGATGCTTTAATCAACTGTTTTTCTGCTTACAAAACAGTCAGATTAATATTAATATTCAGGAATCATACCTTTCTTTACAAGAAATATAATGAGTATAGTTGAAATTTTCTAGAAGCGCTTAACTGCACTCCCGGAACTTTCTAAGTCATAAAAAGATGAATAAAGTAACAAAATCATTACGTTAAACTAGAAATTAAAAGTTTATTATTATTTTTCAGAGAATTTCTTGATATTTTATAAATAAATCTTATGAGTAGGATTAGAATGCAGTAACCAGTAAATATTCTGATTAATTTAAGAAATAAAGTATACTGTTGCTAATGAAAGTATTCTACGTATATTTAAAAAACCTCAGATGAGTCAATCAAGGAAATATTAAAGCTTAAAACCGCACAGTTTTTATTTTAATACAATATACAGGAAGTAATTGAACGTTCCTCAAAGTATTTGCTATAAAGATATGAGGATGCCTTATAATATATAAGAGACTTTTCTGGCTTATAAATCGCTCTCTTTTCTTAGCGATTTCTCTTCGCGGCGCCTTAAGGTCTACAAACAAAATAAAAATAATTCAATTCAATCAGAATGAAAGAACTTTCTGCAGTTGTAGTTTGGGGTAGACTTTCTTCAAACACACATGGGCTCTGGCGTCATTGCAGGGTATTATGTAATGCAAGTTGAGGTGCGGGTTACGGGGTACGTCACAATCTTAGTCAGTCGTTGGAATCGTCATAGCCTGCGTGTTCCCATCTGAAGGTCGTATCTAACACGCGATTCATGGCGTCATTTCTCGCTGCCTGAGCCTGAGGTAGTGCGAGGAATGTTTGCAGTCTGCTTAGGGGCGCTGTATAACGGTGCCTGGACGCCATTTTGTCGCGCGACGTCAGTGCTGCCATTTTGTTTATGCAGAGCTCGGCCCAAATTCAATTTACTTGACGTTTTTATTGAGTTTAGTACGGGGAACGCGTTAGTTGCTGCGGTTATTTTTAGTCGCTGTGCGGGAGAGAGAAAGAGAGAGAGAGAGAGCGGAAGGGAAGCGCCGGCATGAATGAAGAGCAAGTTTTACGAGGCACCATCAAAGTAGAGAGAGAGAGAGAGAGCAGTAGCTATAAGGTGTGTGGAAGGAGATATAGCTGAAATAGTTGCTATAAATAGTACATCAAACTTTTATTAGGAAACTTAATTTAATCAATAGGGAAAAGGCTAGTAAAATGTTTAAATAGGTTAAAGTTGGGTTAGGCAAACAAAACTGTCGGATATTATCATTATTATTTATATACTAACATTTTCATAAACTAATATAAGTGAAATTTACCAAGTTGCCTTTGTAATGAGTTGGAAAACTTAAATCTCTTTACCCTCCACAACCCCTGCCAGTCTATCAAAGTGATAAAAACATATTTGGTAGTAACAAATAAGTTTCACAATAAATAATGATGCCATAAATAATAAGCTTCGAGAGGGAACCCTGCTTGGGAAAATCTTAACTTTCATTGAGGAAAATTCTGCACACATTTCCCCCTCTCTCTCTCTCTCTCTCCCTCTGTCTCTGTGTCTGGGCCTAAAGCGTAGGCGACGCGGCGTCTGCCAGACACAGACACAAATTGAGGTCGTCCTGTCTGCTGCGAGGGGAGATTCAACTCTTTTATATAAGTAGGGAGGCCTTCATTCACAGAGAAGTTTTGCGGCTCGTCCTTTTCTCCTTTTTTGGAAACGTTTCAATAAACTTTGATTGCTGGCAATTATCTGGGTACTGGGATCAACTGAGACCATTTCAATTTGTCGCTTATCCTTGTGCAACCTTTTGTGGGGACAGACCAGCAGCAGGATTTGTTGTCAATTACTGCAGGGCTTTTTGCTCAGATTATGATGGCCACCCGCAGCGCAATTTGGCCCAAAAAGTTTTCGCACACAAAGCAAAAAGTTTTGTGCCAAATTGAAAGATTGATTGACAAAGCAAATGCGCATTATATGGGTGGGGAGGGGCAGATTCATTCAAGCCAATTGAGGATTAATCACTTGGCTAAGTTGTTAATGAGAAGCTGCAAAAGGAAGGAAATTATTTGGATAATAGTAAATAAATGTTATAAATTAAAATACAATGCCAAAGATTTAACGCTACATTAGGAAACAGAAAATAAATCAAAGCTGTTATATTATACCAAGTTTGAGAGTGAAATCAACTTAAGAAACAAGATTTCCCCTCAATAAAAAAAAAAACCTCATTGAATTGAAACGCAATTTATCAGCGCTAATAACTCATATAAAATCCTCATACCAAACAAAAGTTAAGCAGAGTCGGGTTAATCAAAGTCCATAAAACTGAAGAACCCTCTAACCATACCATACATGTCAAATGCAGCAATACATCCTCCACTCTCCATCTCTCTCAAGAAGTGCTTAAAGTATCTGACAATAAATTCAAGTTTTGAGCTCCCTTTGTACTCCGAACTCACAAGCCTGCATGAAATTTATGCAGCCTTGTTAAATTTTCACACTTGGCTGGGAAATTGGGGGAAAATGCTGGCGACGTCTTAGCGTGTTTTTCCATTTGCACTTAAAGCTCTGATAAATTTCTTTGCCTTTTGCCATAAATGGCTTTTCCCCAGCGTTGCGGCAATGAATTGCAATTTCCCTTTCTTACAGGGCTGGGCAGGGTATTTGCCCCCTCGGGTAGAATGTGTTGTACTCCAGCTGCGGCTGCAGCATAATGGCGTGAAAATCGCACAGCTCCTTTGGGACATAGGACGAAGGAAAACACAATACAACAAAAACTAATGAAGTTTTCACAACTTGCAGACTTGCAACACGTGCCGTTGCAAGTTGCAAAAATGTTGCTGCATATTTATGATCACATTTTAATACCCTGTATGAGAATGGCAAGAGGTTGTATTAGTCCCAAGGTGTAGGCGTCACTTTGAATATATTTTATTTGATTGAATTTGAGACTCTTAAGCATTTAGATTGCTGTGCAATTTGAAATTTGATAATTTTTCCAGAACCTCAATATTATAAAACTTTGAAAATCAATTTTTTAGACTTTATATATTGTTTGTTAATTTTTTCCATAAAACATCTCTTATTAACATACATACAAGCCACAAAAATATTTAAAACATGTGCATTCAGTGTTTATAATGCAGAATACCTTTATTTGTTTGTATGAACACGTTTAGAAAAGAAACTATGGAACCTATAACTGAAAACAGTGTTTAATATAGGACTTATTTAAGGCTTTAAGCGTTTGGCCTATAGTTCTTTTTTTATTGTTTCTTAAATTATATTTTTTTTTGATTTTAAAGAAGGTATTTCCCTGTCGAGTTAGCTGCAACTTGTTACTTATTTCATTTAACATTCTTTATTTTTGTTGCTGCTAAATGCGTCGCCATGAAATTTTAATCAAGTTGCTGCTTCCGTTCTGCCTCCCCCACTCCTTCTCCCTCTCCTTCTCCTTCTTCTTCTTCTTTTGTTGCTGTACGCAAATGGCAGACATGTCTGCCGCCAGGCATTTCCGCTGCCAAAAGCGGAGCGACAACATTTTTTTTTGGAGCCTTGGGGCTTGTCCAGGAGTTGGGTATAGCCTGGCAAGAGTCGTAGAGGTGCCGCAAGGGTTCAACGACCCACGCAATGACTTTGTGGTCTCAGCAGTTTTTGGACTGGTGGCATAACATTATTACGGTATTTTGCATAAGATAAAGTCGGAACTTGAACATAAATTAAAATATAGTGCGAAATACTCATTTAAGGTGTTGAAATCTTTGGTCGAAGTGGAAATTAACATTTGCTATGCAGATCTTAAGTCTTTGGCTTACGCATACCTCAGTTTAATATTGTAAATATGATCTGTATACTATTATCTAGTTTATACCCAAATATACAATAGTTTTTTAGACCACATGCGACACCTTTTCAATTTGCAAACAAAACTGACACAAATTTCAACTGAATTATGACACTTATGAATACCCAAAGTCACAAGTCAACTATATAATCCATTTATGCCATTCACAGGACACACTGCTCTAGAGAGGAAGAGAGAGCGAGAGAGGGGGAGGATAAATATTATGAAAACAGACAAATGCAGCACGTGATGCTGCCTTACCTCATAATGATATGACAGCTCTATAAATATTGCAAATATTATTGCAAACGTTCCCTTGTGGGCATCGTGTGTGGTTGTGACCCCTATATCGTTTATCTCATCCGAACCAAAGTCACGTGCGACTGACAGCAGCGTCGAAATTGACAGTGTCATTAGAGAGGGCAAAGAAAAACTGCCAGGAACTGTCAGTAGAACCGGCTAGAAGTGACAGCAATTGCCAGGAACTTGGCACAACTCTACCCGAAATTGTCGGGAATTGTCCTCTAATTGCCAGTCATTTCTCTGGGGCGCACTTGTCAGCGAGTGAAACGTGTCTATTGGAAAATATATACAGTACTATGGCAAAGAAAGGCACCAAAAGTGCTTAAAATTTTGTAAAATATAAATGAAATTTGGCATAACCCTAGTAAGATTATTACTATACCATCTGTTATAAGAATTTTTGTAATAATCTTAAAAATATTTTTAGTATACACTTTTTTCTCAATTAATTTCAGTATTCTTTCAAGTACATAGACCAAATGATCCTCGTTACTGTATTAGAGATATTTTTAAAGATATTTTTACTAGTTTCCTGTTGAGAAATATTTAGCTAATCCCTAGCATAATAAGCATTATATCATCTGCTATAGAAAGTATGATTATAATCTTCCTAATAATTTTAGTATACACATTTTTCTTAACAACTTTCAGTTTTCTGCACCATTATACCAAAATACTAAGGTCAAATTGGACTCGTGCCTGTTTAAAAGAAATTTATAAACGAAACGTAACCCCCTGCTGCCCTTACCCCTTCTCAATGGACGCCCCTGCCATGCTCAGCGTCGCGTCTCGTTTCGTCTCGTCTCAAGTGCTTTACACAATTCCCTCGATAAGACTCAACGACTACGACTACGTCTTTGCATCTAAATGTTTTGGCGTCCGTTAGTGCAACATCAATGGGCAACGACTCTGACTAAATTCTCTCTCAGTCGATTGGCAGGTAATGCGTCCCGAAATGAAGCCAGAGATAAGAAGGTACAAGGTACGGGTACGAGGCATGAGGCGTATTCCATGGAAACACGAATTGAATATGTAAATTTTCAATTTTGTTTTTCATTGATGAGTTTAGTTGGAAATATTCATTTTAAATTGGGTGACTCATACAATGATCGCATGCTCCCTCTCCCACTCTGGGGCTGATTCATTGGAACTGTGCAAGTTGCAGCCCACATCCGATTGCGGAGCGGGGGGCGTCGCCGCCCCTGGGCAATTCAATTGAGAAATGCGATTATAAAATGTTTGGCAACGCATGGCACAAGGAACAAGGAACATGGCCTGTAGCAAGGACACGTGGTAGCCTCAGCTGCCACTGTGGCTGCCATGACAAAGGTGTCCAAATTAGAGCCGAACAATGGCGAAATTGCAACTGCAACGGCGAAAGGTGAAAGTGCGAGGGCAGAGGCAGAGGCAGAGGCGGAGGCGTAGCAGGGGTAGCAGGGAGCAGGCTCGAAAAGAGCAGCCAAGCGCAACGAAACCTTTCACAAAACGCCTACGAAAAGGTGTGGCCCGAGCCAGGTAACAAGGACACACGCGCACACACACACACACTCGCACACACACACACACACCTTTGCGACCCTCTAGTTGACAATAAATTATGAGCAAAATAAAAGGAAAATTTTATGCATTTTACATGCTGAATTACGAGCTATTTGGCCATGTGGCATGTGGCATGCAGCATGCCCTGCCACGGGGCAACGCCTACCATTTTGCCACAATTTTAAATTGATTTAAACTTGCATTAGGCCCCTCTCCCTCTCTCTCTCTCTCTCTCTGCGGTCTGCCATAAATCTGCATTGTATGCGAGTCTCAGTGTGTGAGTGAGTGTATGGGTGTATTCGCCTTTATTCGTGTGTATTTTAGCTAAAATATGCAATTATTTTCACTTTTCCGGCAGCATTATTCACTCGCAGCAGCGGTGAAAGTGCCGCAGTGGCGCTGCATACTTTCAGGCGACCAAGCGAGGGGGGAGGGGGGTTGGAAAATGGCCTTGAAGGCTTCTCCCTAGACAGATGTTGCGGGTGTACATAATAAATGGCTATATGAATCACTGTACAAAGTTTTTCTAGAATATATCAAGTGGAACCTTCTCGAATTTAGGAAATGCTGCGCATATTTCATTTTGTGGAAGTTTTCATGAGATTATGTGTGCCATATGATAATTTATATTAGTTCTCAAATAATTTATATAAATTTTAACTTATTATATAGTGCGTGAGATATATATCTTTCTGAAATCCTAGATCTTTAAAATTCTGCTTCATTAAACATTTTTTATCAGCTGTGGGAACTCTTGATACAACTTGTGGCTTGGTTGGAACATTTATAACACTTCTTAGACATATTTTATAAAATTTTGAAACTATATAATAAATATTCTAGAAGATATATCTTCTTGTTTAAAAGATATCCACAACTACCCTATACTACACAATTCGTACAACTTTTTTATTTTCTATTTCTCTATTTTCCCAAACACTTTCACACACACCTGACTCACACACCTGATACTCATACTCCCCCAACCACATGACACACACTCACTTTCACCTTGCTGATCTCATTAGAGCGAGACAAGGCAATTTCTCATAATAAATGGAATCCAATTCCCTCTAATTCTGCCCACACACAACAATTGAAATTATGATTTATACGATTGTTTTGATATCGTTTTTTTCTCTAAGGGGGAAAATAATAAATAGTTATAAATAATAATTGACCGATTTACGAGTTTTTGGCTTGATTAATGTCTCAGCCAACAAAAGGCGGTACTCGAAAAGGACAAAAATACCAAATACCAAAACAAAGAGACGAAGAAAGAGAGAGAGAGAGAGGGGGAGATAAGAAAACACTCTGAGGAATTCATTGATTAGGAGGAGACATAGAGAGAAGAGGAGAAAGGACCGCACAGCAACTGGCCGAGTGCACTTTGATTTATCGCCAGACTGAATAGAACTGAAATTAGCCTAGGAATGTGGAAATGGAATGTGGATTAGGCCAAGGAGAGAGTGTGTGTGTGTGTGGAATGTGTGGAATCGAACAGAGGCCACACAGCAAGTGGAGCCGCTGCCTTTGGCCTGCTAATTGAACTAACCGAAAAACCAACACAGCTGCCAAATTAAGTTCTCAAAGGACTGGCCTCCTCCCCCCCTCTCTCTCTGGAACAGCCTGTCCAGACCCGTCTTAATGTATTCCACGCCGTGGCCTGTACCTCTCGGGATCTACCTCCTTTCGGTATTTTTTTTTTCTTTTTTAATTAAGTACAACAACGCAGCAAAATTGATTTCACATTTTCAGGCTGCGCCTTGAGCGCGAGTCGAGTCATCCTTATCGCTGGCAAAGATCTCTGAGAGATGCGCCCCAAGAGATAAGGCCAAGGCAGCCGATGCTAACATAGTATGGTATGGTATAGAAGTGAGCCCCTGCCGCGATTGTGATCATATTAAAATATAGTTTGTAAAATATTTATAATCGCTTATCTGCCGCAGGATCCCATCGAGCCGACAAGTCATTAGGCCACATTCAGAAAATTCACTTAGGTGCGGTTTTTTCTAGCGTTTTTTCTTTTTTTTTTTTGTGAGCGGTTTTAACAGCGCCAATTGAAAAAAGAGAGAAGAAAGCCAAATTTTGGCTTTGAAAATGCCGTAAGATTTTATACCCTAGCAGACGTAGATTCGCCTATAGAAAATATTTATTATATTCTTTTGAAGTTTTTAGAGCATATATCTAAAATTTGAATAGGTTCTTTAAGGCCTCCATAAAGAATCTTTCATGTTGACCGACTGTTCCAGCTAGATGTATAATATACTAATGTGTCTACCAAATTTCCTTAGAAAAAACTTAAGAGCCAAGAAAATAAATATACCCTCTATAAGGGTATCGGAAAAAAGAACGGAAAATTATTGAGCAATATTTGGAAAATTGTTATATCAAACTAAAAGCTCATTTAGAACGATATGCATAAATTATTTGGAAATTTATGCGGTTCAACTTGTCCCTCCTGGACCCAAGATGTCTATCTGGGAAAGCTGCCAGAGAATCCAGAGAGAAGGAAAGAAACGGAAAGAATCTGAAAGAAACTGAAAGACATTGATCAAAGCAATGATAATATAAATTCCAATTAAGTTATCGTACAGTGTGACCGAGTGAGACATTTAACGGTAAACGGCACTGGCAATTACAAAAGAATAAATTTTCCAAGCTCATTTTCCATGAGCTTTATCGGTGAGAAACTATCTAGTATATAGTATGGTAGTAGGCTGACTATGATGACGATGTCTCTATAAAAGTGCTGACCGTGCACATTCAAATTATGGCATATCGGTTGACCAGACGACTTGACATCTCTTCTCTCTGGGTCTTCTCAGTCTTCCCATTCTTCCCAGTCTCCCCAGTTCTCCAGCCCAGGCATCTTTCGATCTGCCAGCGGCAGTACGATGGAAAAACTTGCTTCGCTGTGGCCTAATGAAATTATTAAAAATGCATTTTAGTCGAGTTCACCAAAAAAAAAAAAAAAGAAACAAGAAAGAAGCGAGAGAGAGACTGCACATAAATAATCTCAAGTCTCTCCGGCATGAGGTTCTTTCTTTCTTCTTCGGGGCTCTTTGACAAAACTAATTATGCATTCATTTTGTTTGCCAACAATTAAGTGGCCCATGGGCGTGGCACATTTTTCATTTTGCTTATTAGTAAGGTTCCTCCACAGGTTCCTCCACAGGTTCTTCCAGGTTCCTCGCACAGATCCTGTGCCTGTGATTTATGTAAGTATCAGGCAACTTGATACGCGAAATATTGACAGCAGACCTAAAGCCACATACTGACCCATTTAGAGATGGTAGAGAGGAGGGAAGAGAACTGGGAAGAGTTATGATCTCTGCTAATAGTTTGAAGAAACATAAATTGCATTTTTCGGACTGTCGCTGGCAATTGCAGTGAATAAATTGAAGAAAGCGGGACAACTCAGTTGGAGTATGTAAAGAATGTGAGAATCGAGTGCAATCGAACTGGAAATACCCTGTAAAGTAACTCATAATTGCTCTCGACAGTATAAAATAGCAATTATCAAGTAGGTTGGCTGAGTTACCTAAAATTTTTACTCGTTTTGCTTAAGGTGCATCTTAGAGCCCTCTGCCTGCAAAACCTTAAGTTCCCTGCTCTACTTATAACTGAGTTATGCGCGTTCATACAGACAAATTGATAGAAATCAGTTACTGCCTGCTTTTAGCTTTCCCCTAAGCTAGTCTAACTCTTATTCTACACTTTCCCAGGCAGCAGGGTATAAAAATAACTGAGGACGTTGCTGCGGTCATCGTGAAACTGGTTCGACAATCAAATGACCATTTATAAGCGCAACGACAGGCGCACAACAAGAGCAGCAGCAGCAGCAGCAGCAGAGGCAGCAGCAGAGGCAGCACCACCCACGCTGTGGCTGTGACTCGTGCCATGCCACAAATGCCACAATTACTTTCTAAAAAGCCACGAGTCAAAGTCAGAGAGCGGCACGAACATTTGAATTTTGCAGCTACAACCAAATTAGGCGCCAAACCGCGCTACACGTACCGCGGCAGCCACTCCTTCTCCTCCTCCTCCTCTTCCTCCTCCCAGAGCAGATCGCGAGTAAAGTGAAGAATTCCCAGGGGCGTTTTTCTAATTTCTTTGTGAATTCCAGAGGCAGTGGCAACGGCAGCAACACAATGTAATGTGGAAAACGCCTTATCCGGTGCTGGTCATGGCAGCAGGCAGAGCGGGAGAGGGGAGGGAGACGAGGAGTAGCGAGGGGCAGCAAACTGTCAACGCTGCAAGAACATTGCAGCAGGCGAGTTGCAGTTGAAGCTGCTGCTGCTGCTTCGGCTGCTGGAGCCACTGCCCACCCAGGTTGCAGCTTGACAAACGTTGACAACATCGAGCGACGAACTTGATTGCTGCGCTCCCACTGCTCCTCTGCCTGTTCTCCCGCCTCCCCCTCCTCCTCCTCATTCTCCTCTGCCCCCCCGCTGAGCCCATTTGAATATGTATTTAATTCAGCGGGCCAAGCGTCGCGACGCCATGGTCATCGATCGTGACAATCGCCAACGCAAGTGCAAAACTCTTCACTTTATGTGTCGCACGAACAGGCCGCACACTACGCCCGACTCTATGTGTGTGTGTGTGTGTGTGCGAGTGTGTGTGTGTGCTGCACTTGCCACTTGCCTATCAGAGGTGATTAAAATTGACGTTTCGATATGTGATGACGCTGACATGATGCAATCGAAACCCGCTCGCAGCAGCCCTGCCCCCTCCTCCCCCCACCCTCCTGCCTTTGCGACGCTGCTCAACACTTTCTTTTGCTAAACGTTTTCATCATTTATGAATTGATCAATTTGCTGTGGTTGCTGCTGCTGTTGTTGCTGCTGCTGTTGCTGCTGCTGCTGCCGAGTTGTTGCCCTGCGCGCATCAGGAGGCAGCAGCATCGTTTGCTTTGTTTGTTGTGGCCATTAGCGTCACTTGATGGAGCCACCGATCGAGCCAGCCAAGTACGTATCCATCCATTCGTACTATCCGTAGTCCGGCCACAACTATTGAGTCGTGCACGCTGCGACTTAATTTATTTCAAATTGTTGTTGCCACCGCCACTGCAACTGCAACTGCAACAGCAGCAGCGGCAGCAACAACACGCTGCAAATTATTTACTCAACTAATTTATGCGCTCCTCAAAGCGTTTCAAATTAGTTCAAGTTTCTGCTTATAGATGTAGAGCGAGAGAAAGAAAGAAGGGAAAGAGTGTAGCGAGAGAGAGAGAGGGAGACAAACTGGTGGTGCGAGAGGGCGGTCAAGCTGTGAAATTGATCACGGATATGGGAAATCCGAAAATTGACAATTGCATCGAATTGGTGTAAATGAAATTTGAGAGAAAGAGAGAGAGCACAGAAATAAAAAGATTTCCGTACTCCTATAGAGCCTCAAGGATGAAAATCTTCGTCAAAAATCATCCGTTTTCCGTTTTCAGATTTATTCTGCATTAAAAAATAATGATAATAACGATTTCAAAAATGTGGATATTTCCATATATTTTTTTTGCCTTCTGAACGTCATAAAAATTTAAAATTGCAGCGTAGAAATTGCAGAATATCTTAACGAAAATTTGGTTTTTGAAAGTCATCTTGGATTATATGGAAAAATGCACTTATTTTCTATCAGCTGCGCTTTGGTAAACGTTTAGAACCTTTCAAGGCTAAAGAAGATTGACCCTCCATAGCAATATCATTGACACACATTGCTCAGCCGAGCCTGACACATTTGTGGACACACACACACACACACACACACACACACGTGACCATTAATCAAAGCCCAGAAATGCCAGTAGAAGCAGCAACAACTGAGGAGGTTGACTGGAACTGGCAATGTCGATGGCGATGACGATGGCGACGGAGTAGTCGCATTGACCAACTGGCCCAACTGTTTTGGCTGACCTGATGCGACGCTGCTGCTGGTGCTGCCTCTGCCGCTAACCAAGTGGGCAAACTATTTGAGCATCAATTAGTGGAGCGCTGCTAATTGAGGACAGTGCAGAGCGTAGCCCAAAAGCAGGGGAAGATCAGCAAGTGGGAGAGGGAGGGGGAGGGAGGAGGTGGGCTAACTGTGCTGTTGCCGGAATGTGGAATGTGGCGATGCCGTCCGTCTGTATACTGTATGCACACACACTGTGTGCAGCGTGCCTGGGCGGGCGGAGTTGACTTCCTTGCTTCCCCCCCCCCCCCCTCCCCCTAATCCCCTTCTCGACTGGTCAAACGTTTTTCTTGTATTCATTTTCAACCACATTGACCGCAAGCGAAGGCAACTGCAATCCATGTCAAGTCTCCGTCTCCGTCTCGCAATTTCAATTGAAAAACCGCAAGGCTGCAGGCGTTCCATTGTCCTGCCCCAGTCGCTCCTCTCTCTCTCTCTCTCTCTCTCTCTCGCCCAACCGGAAGCCACGGTCGTGTCCATGTCCATGTCCTGTTCCCTTGGCTTTTATTTAACATGACGCAACAGAAACAGCAACAGCAAAGGCAAACATCTTTTGATCCTGCTGCCTTTGCCGCACCCTTTCACCTTTCCACCTCCCGTGGATGCCGGCCATTTCGCCGCCGGCTACAGTCGACGGGATTCACATTCACCATGACTGGCAGATTGTGTCGGTATTGTCGGAATTCAGTGCCGCCTTTAGAGCGCTTCCGTTCTTGCAAAAAAAAATATGGAAAAATGGAACAATATTTATGGCACATCTTTATGGTAGACTAAGATTATGGGTCGCCAGGCAGGCAGGAAAATATGGGGGGGTGTCATCATTTCTCCCGGGAAGGTGGCTCGTGTCATAAACCAATCAAGCGATTGCCTTAGCTTCAGTTATCGATTAAAATCTTACTGTTATCGAATATTTCCGCTGGCTTGTGGTAGAACGAACTTTCGCGGAACAAGTCGTGAAATCACAATACCAAAAATATTCGTTTATAATGCGTTTCGTAGTCCCCATATCAGTCAAAGTTCTCGCTAGCACTTCCCTAATTGTATGGTCTAAGATAATCGTAACAATCGCATTCCAGGGCTTATCAAGAGTAAATTTATTTTTAGGTATTGTCATAGGATTTAAACGGAACTGCAACGGAAGTGCCTCAAGTACAGTTTTCTTTTGCGGGGCTGTACCTGGTACCAAGTACTTTAGAACCCATTGAATTTGGCAAAGAAAATCATGATAATGAAATACAACCGTGACCTACTACAAACAAACTTATGGAAGAATCCGTACAGAAAGCTCCACTTCAGTCTACTCCCCCATGCTAGCTCGTAATCGCGAATATTACGTTGTGTGTAGGGCCCCTAGTGTTACGGGTAGTATTATTACTCGTAAATGTAGAGCACATTAGGCGTATGGCGCAATTGGCCGAATGCGGCCTGTTTTTTGTTTCGAAGAAATCTATGGGGCTTTATCAGTGAATCCCGCCCGGTCGAACTGATCTAAGCCCTAAGAAGGTAACAACGGCGCCGGCGGTACCACAAATAAGCTGTAATATCATTTTTTTATACTCTTTGGGCCAACTTCAATTACGCCTCAGATAGTTTACAAAAAGAGCTGAAAAAATGCGTCTTGCGAAATAAGTGGAAAGATAGTAGTGCAGATAAATATAAAGATATTCTGAATTATATTATTATATTTAACATATTCTATATTATATTTAAAAAAAAAGTTCTAAAATAGTTTTTTATACACAATACACTTGAATATCCCAAGAAACATTGAATTAAAGTATAATTACACAACTCTTTTCAGTATCCCAAGTATTTTCTTCTTTATTTTATTTTCTTCAAGTTTTTAATTCGATTTCTATTTCTACCCCCAATCGATGGGTGCGTTACCAGGTAATTAGGTTTATTATATATATCGACTGAGCACGTTTCATACGCCTGACTCGTTTTTTTTTTAACCATAAACGATCGTCTGATATCAATGTTGTCGCCGATATTGAAAGTCGTTAGACTTATGCGATTACCCACCCACCCAGCGGAACGTAGTACATAATACCATGGAGAGTGGTGGCGTCTAAGCTGCTTGAAAATTTACGATACTCTCGAAAGTTTCGAATCAGAATCTATGATGTATTATGTCATCGGGTTTAAAGTACTTTCCCAATGTGGTGCGATGATAACGTATTTATGATGCTTTTACTCTAATTTCGTGTGATTTCGTCAGAGAAGAATTCCACAAAAATTCCATATAATTCCCTTAAGCCTGCCCCGCTGCTGTATGCCCGATAAGTGTGTTTTAAATAGGGTTTTCAGCATTTTCCATTGCTTTTGCTTTTGAATTCTTCGAGAATTACTCACTCGAGTTGCGAGAAAGAGAGAGTACCTTATCGCATTGGCTATTTTGCGTGCTTTGCCATGTGGTGGCTAATGACATCACTTTCTATGACCCGCCCGCGATATGGTACGGTGCGATGGCATCGATAAGGCGCAATTTGACTATCGTAAATACCAAAGACAGACCCTTTATGGCCATTATATGACCTGCCATAACCAGGGGGGGCTTGCGAGCTTGCGATTAGATGACCGACGCGACGCACCAGCATCGTTCCGAGAACCGACGACAGGCCCTCGCTCTGTACGATCCATGAAAATTATCATGATCATACGATAAACAAGTTGTAAATATTTGCCGAAATATATATGTATGGTATATATGCGAATATTATCGCCAGGAAACTTCGTGATTAATCACCTGATTTCCGACAAAAAACCTCACCCGATTTGTTATTGTAGTGCTAGGTCAAGGTTATAGTACTATATAGCTAGCCAATTCCTATCGCGTGTCCATCAAAACAAAAACTCACTTGTCAACATTACTTGGCCAGTTTTTTTTTTTTTTTTTTTTTTTTTTTGACAGCTTAGGGAAGTACAGATAAGGTAAAGTGTTTCTTTTGTAGGGTGCCATAGTACAGGATTAAGGAACAATTATAGATTATTGATAGTTCCGTTAATCGGTGAACTTCGTAGGAATTTAAATGATTTACACGCGCCAGGAATACCCCTAATCTTAACTCTCCCCCCAAGTATTGTACTAAAAAGTGTAATCCTATTGGAATTCTGCACTGATAACTCGTACCCCCGATAGAGTTCAGAAGAACGCAATACTTCCGCTATTGCGCATCGGAATCTTGATCTTCAATCGGCACATTCCAACGGGCCCTGACCATAACCATCGATTTCTGGGAATTTCGAGTATTATCATTCAATATTGCAGAAACAAGGGCGGGACTATTTCTTTTTTTCTTTCGATGTACTTACATACCATAGATAATATATAAATAATAATAACGGCATTATCTGATCATTGCAGAAAAATTTTTCTTTATTGTTTAGCGGCCCCAAAGGTGTTGGTAATAATACAATCGGTTATAAAAAACGAATCATATAATATGAGTGGCAAAGCGGTTCTGACCAGTTTCCGCCACATTCCTATCAGTTTCGTAATTATTGAACAAGAACTAGAGTAGTTGGTATGGTAAACTTGGAAAGGAACAGTTGGTTATCTTATACGTGCGTAAAATATCATGATTATAGGATAGAGATTTGGATTTGCCCAAATTTGAGGAGGGAATGATAAGTCAAAAATATATTTTAATAAATTGGAAAGTATTCTATAAAACTTCAACTTATATAACAACATATAACACCAGGAAAAAAAAAGCTAAAATTTCCTTCAAGTCGCTGCTACCCTTCAGCCACTACAGGGTATTGATTATCTAACTAACTTTCTAAGTTTATGGACTACTGCACACGACAGGAAATTAGACAACATCAGCTCTACTACTCTACTATAATACTATTTTAGGCCTACAGAGGGCGTGTTTCCGCCGATTACGGTATTCCAGAGTTCTCTCCTCTTGCATCAGACGATGTTATCGATGCCCACGACAAGCGCCACTCTATAGTGTCGGCATTAATCAGGCAACACTCCCTGCGGGCCCAAATCAATCAGACCTGAATGTATCGTACGTATGACCTTGGGGTCTAATTACCCCTAATTAGAGATAGTACATAGGCATAGATCAGGCTGTCAACAGGGCAGGGCTAGCCGACTTGATTGACATGCCAAAAACGGAAGTGCCAGGCAGCTGTTAATTGGCCAAGTCCATAAAAACCGACTCAATGAATTGGGCATTAGACCCGGGAGGGGCCCCCCTCCCCTATATAAATCAAACTACAATGCGACTTTGATATTGACCGCAGGCAGAGGCAGAGGCTGAGACTGAGACCCAGACCTGAACTGGAACTGAGATTGGCCAGCCTGCAATCACAAAGTATCTACGCATCCGTAAGATGCGCATTCCTTTGGCACACGACGTCGACGCGTCGCAAGGACATCAATGAAATTAACTAACTATTTGTAGCACAAAAAATTACATAGCTATTAGGAAGGGTACCGGGTAGGGTAGGGTAGGGTAACATTTACCTGGAAAATTATTATGTTGCTGCAACTGCAACTGGAACTGCTGCAAATGCGCACCTCAATTATGCACGGATCCGGCACATAAATTGTCAATTCTCCTACGTTTGCTCGGGTACTGCCCAGGTAGGGCCTTGCCCTGCCTCCTCCTCCTCCTGCTGCCTGGGTGTCACTATCAATGCCGCATCTCCTTCTCTCTCTCTCTTTCCCTCTCTGAACTTGCCACACGCTGCGTGCACTCGTTTTTTGCAACACATCTAGCTATCTCCTATCTCTCTGGGGTACTGCGATAAGTCGGAACCGACTACGATTTTTTTCATCCTATTTTTTTTCTTGAGCAAAGTGTTTTATCTGGCACTTAATTCTTTGTAATTGTAATTGGCCACGCCGATAAGCGTTGTTAGGGTTAGATCTGCAGTTTTTGGGTGGCATGTGCCCCCGAGAGAGTTCCCGGTAGTAGCTGCAAAAAACTTTCTCTAGCTTTTCTAATTAAAACTAAAACTAAGCAAAAAACTAATTTCAAATCCCTCGCATAGAGTTGTCATCTTTCAGTTAGTACTAACTACTATACATATATTTAATTGGCTTTTATTGTTTGCGGTACCTGCTCAAACTTCCGCTACCTACTTACCGGATTTTTAGTACCTTGGGAGTATTGCTTAAACGCCAATAAACGCTCATTAGAAACAAGTTGCGGGTCTACTTGGGCTCTACTTGGGCTCTACTTGGGCTCTACAACTTGTCTCTAAGCTCGCCTGTCATTAAAATCATGTTGGGACAGCAAAGCTTATGAGCTCGACACGCCGTAGACTGCAACCGTAGTAGAAGAACAGAAGAAATGCATTTGTAGAATTAACATATTTAAGTAGCAGACAGAGAAGAAGTAGAAGAACTCCCTTTCTTTAACGATTCTTGTCAACGAGAGATTTTACTACTTTCGAACCGAAAACGAATTTTGGAACTCTTGAGGCTACATAGAACCCACTCACTCGGCTCAGTGGGTGAGAGATATTCCAAAAGACCGAGAGAACGAAATGTCAAAAGATCATAATGAAAATGCAGTTATGTTAATTTTGGTATATTTTACAACAAATTCGTGTGTGTGTGTGTGTGTGTGTGTTGGGGTCAGTTCGATGTTATTTATGGCAACATATTTCAGACAGTTTATGGCGGAAAATATTCACATGACGCTGAGGCAGTTGCAGTTGGCATTTTGACACATTTTTTAGCCATTTTTTTTTTTTTTTTAGCAGTTTCCGGAGCCACCCGTTGTGTAGTTCCACGTGATGGGAACCGGGCCTGCACAACATTCAGCTGTGATTATATATTTATAAATCAATAAAAATCGAATCATTTCTAAATGCTGCTTTCAAGCTATTCCTATTGTACTCCCCCCAGAGAGGGGGTAGGGGCGCGGGCAGAACAAATTATTTAAAAATATTCTTTACTCATTCAAATGTGCCCCTGACATTATACATTATAATATGTTTGTGTGTCGATCGAGGCGATCCAACTGCCATGAAGTCATCAGCGTCAACAACGGCGTCATCCACATCAATTTGATATGCCTGCGCTAACCCAATCTCGATCTCGGACTCGGAGTCCGACTCGAACTTGGACTACAACTCTGGCGACCGTCTGGCAGGCGGCATAGAATAAACGTGCGATCGATGGAGGCGAGAGAGAGAGAATAGTATCTGAGTGGATCTGTCATATAAATGTGTTCTCTAGACATATGCCATTGTCTGAAGGTGTCAATGGAGAAGCGAAGCATCTTGACACCTGTGGCGGCGCCTCGAATGTGGAAGCCTCTGGCAGAGCTCGTTAGGAACCTTCAAAAAATACCATTGAAATAAATACTGCACATAATTCTAATGCGATTTTGATTAAGATAGATCATTAAATACTAAAGACAGCAAAACAAACAATTCAATATTCAAAATTCAAATGAGTTTGCCATATGATGTTGTTTACTTCGAAAATCGCGTGAATATTTTAGCGAATTTCTGTCTAACCACGATTTAATAGTTTATCAAGTGAGTAAATTAACTTTTCATATATGGGAATAATCTATAATCGATACTCGAAAAAATTCCACTTAGAATTTGGGACAAGATTATCGAGGCAAACCGAATTTTGTGTGGTCTCCGAGCTCAAATTCCATGTCGTCTCTGGGCTCTGGCTAACTGTTAATCATGTAGCGTATAATTCAAACCGAAAGCTTTTTACTTTATCGCGGAATAAATCAAAAAACACCTAAAAAAGATAGATTGAATACCCCTCCTACTACCCATACCCATACCCATTCCCCTCCCCACAAAGCCAATCAAAAACGCATCAAAATCAAAAGGCCGCCAAATAAACAACAACAATTTGTCAATGTGGCAACAACAATCAACGCCATTTAATTAGATGCCATTGATTAGGCTGGACCTGGCCCAGGTATACATATACATATACATAAAAAGGGGAAGAGGGGGAGAGACCCATTCCATGGCACACCTCCTCAACCCACCCGGAGCTCATCTTCGTGCAACCACTTGAAAGGTTGAAAACTTGTCGAGCTTGACAAATTTGACAGGCTTGATTGAAAATGAAAAGCGAGAAGCGGTGAAAAAGCCCCACAATAGAAAGGCGAAAGAAGAAGAATCTGAATACCCAACTTGGAGTCGGAATCTTGACTAAAGCTCTTCGACAATGCCCTCGCTCGGCATTTTGAAAGTCTTCCGCCCCCCTCCCCCTGCCCCTGCCCATCCATTTAACCCAAGAAAGACAACGTCAAAGGCAACTGTCAAGTGCTCCGGCACTTTCCAAAAGCCATTCCAAAAACTACACATACCTACAAGTGTGTGTGTGCGAGTGTGTGTGTGTGTGCGAGTGTGTGTGTGTGTGTCTTTTTTGGTTTTCAGTTTTTCTCAGCGCTCGGCAATAGGTGAGAATTTATGTTGGTTTTACCCCGCCAGTTCCCCTCGCCCCTATGCGATCTGCCTGCTACTCGCTCGGCTATTTGTCAAATTGTTTAGTCTTAACTCGCTGAGCGATTGACAGGCCGACTAACTAGCCAACTAGCTGCCGTTTGGCCTATTCCACACAGCACAGGGGCGTGGCAGTGCGAAGGGGGGAGGGGGCTGTACGAGAGGGGGAGTACCAGAGGTGGCAGTGCAGTGAAGGTGCACCTACAACTGCAACCGTTAGCGAGTAATGATATTGTGTGAGTGGTTTAGTGTTTACACCCGATACGGTTAGAATTGTAGGGTATTATAAATTTGTAGAAACCCAGAATATATGTAATAAACTGTAAAAGGCGTGGCAGGGCCCATAAGCTAAATATTCTTGTTCTGTATGCAATAGCAGTGTCTATATAGACGCACATAAGTATTTCTGTCTGTATTAACATCCTGATCTCGGCAATAATGAAAGCTAGATTTATCAAATTTGCTGTGAGGGTAGCTGTATACCCCACGCTTCTGAAGTTGCATATACATTTTTAATGCCACGCCTCACGCCTGTGCAAATCAGATTATTAAGCACAGCATATATGCAATGAAATATTTTCCATATCTCTCTGCTCTCTTTAAGCTCATGTGTAGGGTAGCTTACCGCCTGCATCTCTCGACTGTTGCTTTCTTAAGTGTTATTTTTTTTCTCTTTTTTTTTGGTCTGCCACGTAAACAACCCGCTTAGCCATTGCAGAATTTTGGCAACCAGGTGTTGGCAGATATTTCAAATATTTTCAGCCAAGATCAGCTTATGGTTTGGAAAACAAAACTTTGGACACTTGTATTACACATTCCTAGACGGCAACTGAGCTGGTTATGATTTAAGTTCAACTTTTTATACCCTTCGACCATTTAAAATCGCGAGTTTACACTGATCGTATCTTTCTTAAAAATCAAATCGGAATGACATTTTCTTTATGTTTTAACAACTTGAGTGATTCTTCATTTAAAAAAATAGCAAAATAGGTTTTTGAAAATTTTCGATGTTTTGAAAATTAAGGTAAGGGTCCACCCTATGATTTTTTAACAACATTTTTTTTCGAAAATTTAAATGATTTAATTTAAATCGAGAGGTAAATTAGTATAAACAATCATATAAATCGATTTTAAGCGATACTTAATTTTGTTCCAAAAATCGTGTCGAAATGTTAAAAAAATTAGACATGTAACACACTGAACATGCCTGGTACCCTCATTTTACACCGATCGTAACTTTTAAAAATCATACGATTTACGCGGAAGACATTATGTTTTTTAACAATTTAAATCGCGAGTTTTTACATTTTAAATCGATTCATCATAGCAAAAGTTAAATTTTGATAGTTTGAAAATTAGGTAAGGGTCCACCCTATGATTTTTCAACAACATTTTTTGAAAATTTAAATTCGCGAGTTTTTAATTTAAATCGATTGGGAGGTCAAAATTAGTATTAAACAATCATTTAAATCGATTTTAAAAAAAAAAAATTTATAAATAATTTAAAACATATGTTACGATACTAAATTTTTTGAAATTTTATAGTTTTTAATTTTAATCGATTGCGGAGGCCAAAATTAGTACTAAACAATCATTTAAATCGATTTTTAACGATTATTCCAAAAAATCATGCCGAATAAAAAATTAGACATGTAACACACTCAACATGCCTGGTACCCTCATTTTACACCGATCGTAACTTTTTTAAAAATCATACGATTTTCACGCGGAATGACATTTTGTTTATGTTTTAACAACTTGAGTGATTCTACATTTAAAAAACATAGCAAAATAGGTTTTTGAAAAATTTCAATATTTTGAAAATTTAGGTAAGAGTCCCCCCTATGATTTTTCAACAACATTTTTTTTCGAAAATTTTAAATTCGCGAGTTTTAATTTAAATCGATTGCGGAGGTCAAAATTAGTATTAAACAATCATTTAAATCGATTTTAAACGATACTTAATTTTGGCCCAAAAATCATGTCGAAATGTTAAAAAAATTAGACATGTAACATACTCAACATGCTTGGTACCCTCATTTTACACCGATCGTAACTTTCTTAAAAATCATACGATTTTCACGCGGAATGACATTTTGTTTATGTTTTAACAACTTGAGTGATTCTACATTTAAAGAAATAACAAAATAGGTTTTTGAAAATTTTCGATATTTTGAAAATTTAGGTAAGGGTCCACCCTATGATTTTTCAACAACATTTTTTTTCGAAAATTTTAAATTCGCGAGTTTTTAATTTAAATCGATTGCGGAGGTCAAAATTAGTATTAAACAATCATTTAAATCGATTTTAAGCGATACTTAATTTTGGCCCAAAAATCATGTCGAAATGGTGAAAAAATTAGACATGTAACACCCTAAACAGGCCAGGTACCATCATTTTACACCGATCGTAACTTTCTTAAATATCAAACGATTTTGACTCGGAATGACATTTTGTTTATGTCTTAACAACCTGAATGATTCTACATTTAAAGAATAGCAAAAAGCATTTGTTTCATTTTTCGATATTTTGGAAATTTAGGTAAGGGTCCACCCTATGATATTTCAACAAAACTTTTTTTTTGAAATTTTTAAATCGCGAGTTTTTAATTTTAATCGATTGCGGAGGTCAAAATTAGTACTAAACAATCATTTAAATCGATTTTTAACGATACTTAATTTTGGCCCAAAAATCATGCCGAAATGTTCAAAAAATTAAACATGTAACACACTCAACATGCCTGGTACCCTCATTTTCCACCGAACGTAACTTTTTTAAAAATCATACGATTTTCACGCGGAATGACATTTTGTTTATGTTTTAACAACTTGAATGATTCTACATTTAAAGAAATAACAAAATAGGTTTTTGAAAATTTTCGATATTTTGAAAATTTAGGTAAGGGTCCACCCTATGATTTTTCAACAACATTTTTTTTCGAAAATTTTAAATTCGCGAGTTTTTAATTTAAATCGATTGCGAAGGTCAAAATTAGTATTAAACAATCATTTAAATCGATTTTAAGCGATACTTAATTTTGGCTTAAAAATCATGTCGAAATGGTGAAAAAATTAGACATGTAACACCCTAAACAGGCCAGGTACCATCATTTTACACCGATCGTAACTTTCTTAAAAATCAAACGATTTTCACGCGGAATGACATTTTGTTTATGTTTTAACAACCTGAATGATTCTACATTTAAAGAATAGCAAAAAACATTTGTTTCATTTTTCGATATTTTGGAAATTTAGGTAAGGGTCCACCCTATGATATTTCAACAAAAATTTTTTTTTGAAATTTTTAAATCGCGAGTTTTTAATTTTAATCGTTTGCGGAGGTCAAAATTAGTACTAAACAATCATTTAAATCGATTTTTAACGACACTTAATTTTGGCCCAAAAATCATGTTGAAATGGATACAAAATTAGACATGTAACACACTCGACATGCCTGGTACCCTCATTTTACACCGATCGTAACTTTCTTAAAAATCATACGATTTTCACGCGGAATGACATTTTGTTTATGTTTGAGTGATTCTACATTTAAAAACATAGCAAAATAGGTTTTTAAAAAATTTCAATGTTTTGAAAATTTAGGTAAGGGTCCCCCCTATGATTTTTCAACAAAATTTTTTTTTTTAAATTTTAAATCTTGAGCCAGTAGGGGTTATTAAAATTATTATTAAAAACTGCTTATAGACCCTATGCAGCTAGTAGTCACTTGCAATCAGGCTATGCAACAAGACAATGTTAAATACTTTGACCCATTTGAAACTGTGAAAGAAAGTGGCCGCTGCTGACGAGGCAAAACAGTTAGGATTGTTTGCACAAGACAGTTAGGTAGGTAGGCAGGTAGTTAGATAGGTAGGAAGGCAGTTAGTAGGTTAGCCAGGGTTCTCGAGACGTTTAGCAGCTTGTGTGGAAGGTCAGCGTGTGGTTAATTATTGATGAGTCGAAGATGAGGCCGAGCCGAGCTGGAAATGAGACAGAGAGAGAGGGAGAGAGGTAGCAAGACTCACCCACACAATAATCTGTTGTTTTCTATGCCGTTTTTTTTTGAGCGTTTTTCGGTTTTTTTTTTGTTGTTGTCATTATGAGGCGAAGCATCGGGCCTGGCAGCTGGCTTTCCATCATTTTTAATGTGCAGCCTCATAAAAAATCAAGTGCAACAAGTTGCCCAAGAGGTGCGAGCTGCAGATACAGATACAAATACAAATACAGTTGCAGATACATCTGTACGTAGATACATTCTAACTGTTTGCGTTTTATGGCGCTGGGCGTGCCGCGTTGACAAATCATCTTGACACCTCTCCGCCAGACCCAGACCGGGCCCAGACCCAGACCAGACCCGACCAGGCAATACACACACTTCGAATTCGACATTGAATGTCATAAAAATGGGTTACGGACATGATTTGCAGTGCAATAAACTTAATTGAGTGCGCGTCAGTTTCGGTGTTTTTTTTTTTTTTCTTAATTTTAAACCGGGCTTAGCCAACCGGTTTCCCCCAAAAAAAATTGGTTAGACAATATACTACTTAGTAGCTATGTATGCTATAAGAATACCTCCAAAGAATGCTTCGGTTTTTAAGGCGCGAAGTCGTTAAATGATTCTTGATGTCGTCATGCCTTGAGCTACGCAGTTTTCGCAGGTATATTTCTTTTTTTTTATTATCATCATTGTCATGGTTTTATAGAGTGTGTGTGTCTGCTTTGATTTGATTCACCTTACGAATTGCATTATAAAAATAAAAAAAAACCCAAAAATGTTGTTTTTATATTCGGCGCCGTTTAAATGGCGCCAAGCAGTTCCCAATAATCTCAGACTTGTTCGGTCATCATTAAATCGAAAATTCATTTTGCTGCTGCCATAAATATTCCTTATAGTCCCCATAAATCGACCAACTGAGAAGACTCTATTTGTGGTTCGCGCTGTGACGCATTTTTTGGCACCACTCCGAGGTACGGATGGGTATACTAGGCGGGAGGTGCGAACAGATCTCACTCAATCTCTCTCTCTTCCTCTGTTATGCCGGGCCACACTAATTTGCCAAGTATTTTAATACAATTCATAAAGTATTTTTATATCAATCTGGATTTTCCGATTTTTTTACGCACACTTTTATTTTTAGCATTTTATTTTGTTGTGAGAAATATCATTGAAATTTAACGTGATAATCATACATGGGATTAACAATTGTTCGCTTAAGGTATTTTTCAGTATTAAAAAAGATCATCTTAAAGATAATATCAATTGATATTTTAAGATACAGTTATGTTTATGTTGTGGCAGAGATTTTATATGATTATTGTAGATTTCTCTCAACTTTCAGAGTTTTCCACAATTATTTGAACCTCTTGCTCTCTGCTCTCTGTAATAATACGAACACCTCGTCGCGCTTTCCTATGCAAATTTTCATTTAATTTTCAACTTACAATTTACAACAATTAAATTAAGCCCCATCTAATGCGAGGTAATGTCTGCCTGTCGACATACAAAACCGCAAATCCCATCGTAAGCTGCACTTGAAAAATGGGTAAAAGTCAACACGAAACGATCGGAGATCTTAAATCCCAGATATGTACATGCATATAGCATGGGCTTAGCTATGAATACCCCCACAGTACACACAGATATGAATACAAAACAGCGAATGAGTTTGAATATGAGTTTGAGTCGCGACATGAGCTTGTCTCTGAGGTTCACATTGAGTTCGGGTCTGGGTCTGGGTCTGGGTCTGTGTCGAGGTCTAGGTGTGTGTGTGTGGATGAGTGTGGAACTGTGGTATTTCCGTCATTTAAGCGGAGGCTTAAAATGTTTCTTCATTAGAATAACTGTCATAAAAATAAACGCATAAAAATTCAAAATACTCACCGTAAGCGGATCTAATCATTTTCCCATAAAGAGGCACAGCTGCTCAAGCAAAATCTGCTTAAATTTCACCTGACACGCTAATTTGGCTAATAAACATACATACTGAACCAGAGACGAAACTGTGTGGGGAAAAAAAAAACTCAAAATAAATATATGTGAAAATAAATATAATAATAATAACACATCGCAAACCGCACAAATTCCGAAACGAATTCATCCGAAAACCCCATCGAACCAGAGAGGCGCCATTTGGGGTAACAGAGATTGGATTAGTGTCGACCTCAAAGTCAACAAAAAATAAATATATATAAAAAAAAAATAAGTACAAAAAGTGTGTGTCTATATAATAAAATGTATATATTTATACAAGAAGGTAATAAAGGAATACTTATTGATTTCTACCTAATATCGAGTAGCGCGAGCCGCACACTGTTTGCTGTTTCGATTATACCCTGTACTCAATGATATATCTAATCGAAAATAAACTCACAGCGCGCTTAGGGGATTACCTGGGTTGGAAGATATGCAGTTAGTTGGAATTATATGTTAAATTTGGCTTTTCTGCTCTTGAAATCATTTATAACGATTAAAGTAAATATGAATATGCCTTATATTATATTAAAAATTGTGTTAAGAGTCGGTCTTATGATAGAATCAAATTTCAGCTGTATTTTAGCTATTATTGTATAATAATAATATTTTAGGCGCACCAGACAGTTAAACCGGTCTACAAGTCTCGCGTGGCTTTTGTCATGCTAATTAAATGGGGAATTTCTTTTTGCAGAAAGTGTAGGGTATAAGTTAGAACTTAATATCAATTGTGAAACTTCTCTCTGTGAATATATCCTTCCCATCGTCCTATCCTTCTGGCAGGGCATCTGTCAGTCAACTGTTTTCTGTGTGTGTTTTCCAATTGATTGCTTAACAAATTTACTATATATGCATATTGTATATATTTTTTGTTAAACAAATTTATAAATTATTACTTTTGGCGCATAATAAAATTTCATTAGCAAACGTTGCCGTCGGCTTCGGCTTCGGCGTCGGCGTTGGCGTTGGCGTTTTTGAGGCGCGCGCGCAGACGGCGCCAGGTTTCTCTCTCTCTCTCTCTCTATTGCTCGCTCTCTCTCTGTCTTTTTTGATATCTCGATGGCGACGCCTCGTTTCGGCCTTTGTTTTGGCCAGATCTGTCACTGTTGTTGTAAGCGAGGGAGGAGGAGCAGCAGGGGGAGGATCGGAAAGCTTGATAAATCTCAATAACAACGGCATAATGTGATGTGTGGCGTGTGTGATCGCTGCCCCAAAGCGACCTCTCGTCGCACTCGTCGCACTTGCTACCAATTTGCATATGTCTGGAGTCGAGTCGAAAAACTGAGGAAAAATGAGGTATTTTTTTCCCCCGATTTTTATGTTGGGTAATTAATGCTGGACATGCCATAAATCTAGCATACTTTGCATATATTAATATGAAATACATATTTAGTTATGATTTACTATTCGCTATTTATTCGTGTTCTGTCAACATTCCAGCGATCAGATATGTAAAATCTCACTCTATCTGTATCCCCCTACCCTCCTCCTACGCAATCTGAACTTGCGGCCTTTTCATAGATTGAGATTATCGAGGTCTTAGCCAAGAGATTTACATGTTGTCACATTGTTGTAGATTCTTATCAACCGTTACACGATTTTCGTATTATACGACGAGTCAGTCTGACCATTTCCGGCTGCCTGAAGGTTTCACAATGGGATCTACGCCTTCATTAATCATAGAGAAATTTTTTAGAGATGTTATTGAAGGTTTTATATGAATTGGAGGGAATTTATTGTTCCTAGACTAAAGCTAGAAAGTATCGAAAAATTAAGAAATCCTTAAACCTTAATTATATCTTTGAAATCTTTAAAGGAACTATACTTCTTTATTTTTATATGGGAATAATGTAAGAAATATTCCAAGAGAATTTAGAAATATTCAAGCAAAATGCAGAAAATACCATCGATAGTAACCATTTCGATATTCATAAGGAATACTATCGATGATTTCGATATTTTTCAGCTACAATAAGAACTTAAAAGACTTTTCCCCTCGATATACGAATTCTAGACTAAAGTAAACCCACAAATATCATAAGGCAATGACACTTCAAGGTTTTGCCAGCTGAATTCTTATCACCATCCGGCTCTATCATAAACATGTTCCTCAATAGAAGTCGGTTACTCTCTGGTTAACTGAAGATACTATATGGTACAATTTCATTGAGATATACCACACTCCCTATCTGAAAATACCCCAAGTGAATTAGTCAGGTTTGTATTGTACTATATGTGTTTCATATTTATTTTGAATTCGTATCGTTTCATCGTCATTCGCAAATTGCTCATTATAATTACTATTATGGTTATTGGGGGGCTGCAGTGCCGCAGCATTATCGGCATTATCATCGTTATGATGACGATGTATGCGATCATTATTATCATTGTGGACAACATTAATATTTGCATTATGGTTATTAATATTAGGTTGTTCTTCATGTTGTTGTTGTTGTGGTTCAGCAAAGGAACTCTGCAGTTGAACTTGATCTTCCTCCACTCTCGCACTTTCCACCTCCTCCTCTTCTTCTTCTTCTTCTTCTGGCTGGCTATGTTTATCGGAGCTATCGTCGATTATATTATTAGCATCAATATGATTGCGATGGCGAGTTGCAACTGTTGCTGCTGCTGCTGTGACAGCAGCTGCGCTGCTCGGGCTCAGCTCAATTCGATCGTTAAATGATTGCTTAAGATTATTGTCAATATGTTGAAATTGAACTGGACTATCGCTATGGCTATTTGGACTATCGAACTTATCGCTAGTGTCTACTAAGCTACTAGAATCAGTCGTGCTACTTTTAGTATTCATATTCATATTATAATGCTCGTTACTGTACAAGTAGTTGTAGTTTTTTGGCAAGGCAGGTATTGCATTATTAACACTACGTTTATCGCTATCGTTATCGCTATTGCTATCGCTATGGCTATGGCTATGGCTATGGCTATGGCTATGGCTATGGCTATTTCTATGCTGATTTACATTTACCGCTAGATTTAGTTTCTGTATTAAATTTACTTTTAAGTTACTATTAACATAGGCGTTTGAGTATTCATTTTGTTGCTGTTGCTCTCCCTGCAACTGTTGCTGCTGCTGCTGCTCCGACTGCAACTGCTGCTGCTGCTGCTCCATCAGCTGCATATCGGCTGCAAGCATCGTGGAGGACGACGACGACGTCGACGCTGACGACGCTGCCGCTGACGTCGACGCTGCCGCTGATGTTGCTGCTGCTGCACGTTTCCGGCGTCCACGTTTGCGTCGACTCGCCGCCAGCATAATCAGATTCAGCGCGGAGGGCGCCAGCGAGGCGGTTGCGGTTAACGCAGTAGATGCTGCGGTCGCAGTGTACGATGAGGAGGATGAGGATGCGGTGGGCAATTGTTGTTGTTGCCGTCGCCGCCGATGCTCCTCCTCCTCCTGCTGCTCTTCCTGCTCCTCCTGCTGCTTCAGCTCCTCCTCCAGCTCCTGCTCCTCCATCTGTTGCAGCTCCTGCAGCCGCTGCTGCTCGCGTCGCCGCTGCATGCGTCGACGCCGACGATGCTCCATCAGCGTCGCATTGTTATGATGATGACGCAACACCAGATTCTTTGGCTGCGGCTGCCGCATGACACCCAACGCGTACAGGGTATGTTGCTGCTGCTGGCGTTGTTGATGTTGCTGGCGTTGCTGTTTGCGATGTTGCTGGCGTTGTTGCAGGCGTCGCTGTTTGTTGTGTTGCATGATCTCACGCTCATGCTGGGTATCTGCATCCGCATCGCTTGCTTTGTTGTTGTTGTGGGGCTTAAGGCTACTGTTGTTGTTGTTTCTATTGTTGTTGTTGTTGTTGTGGCTGTTGCTTCTATTCCTGTTGCTGTTGTGGGTTCTATCGCTATTAATACTTGTTGCTGTTGCCTTGCCACGTGCGCGCTTGGGGCTCGGCGTTGTTGTTGTTGTTGTTGTGGTGCTGGTGGTTGTTGTTGTGGTGCTACTAGTTGTTGTTGTTGTTGTTGTTCTTGTTGTACTGGTTGTTGTTGTCTTGCCAATCCATTTGGCAAACTCGCGATGAAACTTCTCCGCCTCCTCGCGATAGAATTGAAAACACGCATTACGCACCCGATTCGGTTTTAACATATCCCTAGGACCGATCGGTCGAAAGTTGCGTTTGATACCCAAACGCAAATGGGAATCGTAGGCATTGACGTACTGATGGTAACCTCCCTCCATGCTCTCCTTGAAGTGACACTCTTTTGTGACGTTTCTCTGTGGGGGGAAACCAAAAAAAAAGAAGGAAGAAAAAGGGAAGAGAAAAAGAAGATTAAATAAGGCTCAAAATAGGCAGGAATTTCCTATGCATGATTATGATAAATATATGATTTTTAGTTTTCTTATAGAGCAACTCACCTTTCCAACCAATTTGCCTTTGGCAAAGCACAAATAATAATCGACATTTCTGGCATAGATGGTGATTTTGAAATCGTCGTCGCTGAGGAAATCTGTGACACTGTCCATTATGAAGGATTCTGCAAAGATATCGAACGTAATCGAAATTAATTAATTATCGACAAACAAAAGTTTTCTGTTAGTTGTGTAAATAATGGGTATGTGTGTGTGTGTGTGTGTGTGGTGTGAGGCACTTGAAGCGCCTGCAGATAACCCAATTAATTGAAAGCTTTTCGATAAAGTTATGATAGGTTTGATTAGCACTCGGGCGCGATAGAAACAAGAATGAGAAACATTTAATGAAATTAAGTAGACACTCTATAGAGGTACCCTAACTGGGTACTACCTGGGTTCTCTCTCTCTTTAATCAGCCAACATACGTTGCCAGTCAGTCAGTCAGTCGATCAGTCAGTCAATTAGTACGGTGGGGTTTCTTTATCAAGCTGCGCCAATCAGTGAACTCCCATAGGAGTCTCACAGTCGTTGAACCGCGCTGCTCGATCGACCCAGAGCAGATGTTTAACCCTGAAAAGACGTAGCAGTCTACCCCCAATCCCATGCAAGAGATCTTCACGTGCCTTACGCATGAGAAAGGCCTTCGATATGGCAACGCCCCAATAAAAACAAAATACAAAATACGAAACAAATCGATCAAATTGGCTAAGTCTGGCGAAGTTTGGCACTTAAGCCCAAGTATTCCCTTACGAGACTTGGAGGGGAAAACAAAACTAGCTAAACAGAACAGCACAACAGAAGATAAGATAAAATACCAGAACTGACAAAGTCGTAGTAGTATTAGTAGTAGTAGTAGTAGTATTCCAAAAGTATTCCAAAAGTATCATTATTTATTAAGTGAAATATCACAACGTGCTGATCAAGCGGATGCGATGGGACAGTGGAAGACCTTAGTCCATATCGTACTCCATTTTTGAGGTTATAACCTGCTCTATATGCAGCATTACAATTAGCTAAGCTTCTCACGCCTATTCCAAGCGTCGCTCCTGAACTTCACCCACTCTATGCGGGGCTAGCAAAAACCGCAAGAATTCTCAAATAAATTGAAGACCGCAAACGCGTTTTTTTTTTTTTTTTTTGTTGGGGCGTAACATCAATCAAATATTAAATTACCAATAATTTAATTAAGCCCGCCGTATGCACAGCGAGACAGCGAGAACAGAGTTCAAAATAAATGCCAATTCAATTTAAATACCATTTGACCAGAAAGAGACGATGATGATGATGACGACTTCAAGCGAAACAAGCCGAAAATCAGTTGAAGATACAGATACATAAGCAGATATATATATATATATACGTAGTATTCATAGAAATCGTTAGAGATATAGAGAAACGAATAGAACTGTTGATATAGAAGTAAATACTAATAGATTGAAGGTAGAGAGAGAGAGAGCTAAAGAAAAATATTTATCGATAGATATCGATAGAACCAAAGAGTAGTTATCGAAAATAGGTACCACACCTAAAGGCATCTAAAAAATGTATTGGCCAAGGTTAATTGATCCAATCTCTTTCCATATTATGCCCTCAATATATCTAGACAAACTAATATATTATTTATATCTGATATCTTAAAAAAAAAACAAACAGCTCGACAGGAAATATCGATATATAGATGCAGATAAAGAAAAGTTATCTGGATAAAAAAAGAAAACAAAGAATCTATAGCCATTTAGATAGGTTTGTTTAGAAAGCGACATTGAAATAGAAATAAAGCAGGTTATATATTTAGGTCAGGTACACACAGATATAAAGATAAAGTGCTCAATTCGATATTGAAATGCGGAAAACCCAAAATAGATGTATAGATTCATGTACAAGCTAAAGCTTTTAGCGTCATTTAGATGGGGATGTACTTTACTCAAAACGATATTGATATACATATATGTAATCGTACTTACGTGCTATCGATATATTCTCTGCCGATACGCGACCGTGCGCATTGATGTGCAGGGCCCGATCGTTGTGGGTCTTCAGTACCAAGACATATTCTTCGGTTTTCTTTGCACATGTTGTCGTTACAAGAGCAAGCATTACCTGTAGAGAGAGAGAGAAGAGAGAAAGAGAGAGTGAGAAATAGTCGAGATTTAGTATGCGGCAATCCAAACTTAAACTACTCCAGCCTGCAACTGTGGCTAATCCCCTTCTTTTTTTGCCATAAATTTCCATTAATACGATGAGCTTTTTATTATGCGACTGAAAATGAAACTGAAACTGCAAATGATGCTGCACCGCATCCGAAGCCCAAACCGTACCCCCTCCCGTATCCGAACCCCAACCTGAACCTGAACCTGAACTTGAAGCTCAGAGGCAGAGGCTGAGGCTGAGGCTGTATCCGTGTCGCAGATGTGACACAAAATGCCGCAACGTGCCGCACGTCGGATTCGTTTTTATGGTCAAAGTTGAGCCCCCTTTGCACCCCTTTGGGTACCCCTTCCCTCTCCCTCCTCACGCGTTGGTCAAGCTTTGTTGCCCCATTAAGGCGGCTCACTCAATTTGGAGTGTTATGGCAACTCTGTAAATTGGTTTCTGAATGAGGCATAAGCTAATCCAGGCACATTGTAGCCCAAAAAAAAAAAAAAAAACGCTGCTGAGGGTCGCAGCTGCAAATTTTGATAGGGTGCCTAACCATACCGAGGGGTATATCGATTAATATATAATCCAGTAAAGGCAATAACTCAAATTTTAAAGTCCTGGATCTGCTATATCTCCCTGTGTGTACGTATGTCTGTCTGCCTGCTCTGTCCGCCCGCCTGGTTGTGTTTTTTGGATCTCTGTTTGTATGAACATCTAGATCTCTGAGACTGGAAGAGCTAAAGTCACCAAATTTGGTAACAAGACTTGTATATAATGCAGTATTCTAGAGTATTTTTTAAAATACAGCCGCGCCTCTTACCGCCTACGAAAATCAATAAAAACGAACTGCAAGCATAGTTTTCCAGCTAGAATATAAATTTTTCGTATGCATAGTCTCTATAACCAAACGAATAATCCTCAATAGTATGATTAGCAACGCAAAACAATCACTAAAGTAATTTTTAAATGTAAAACACCCAGCCTGAAAATGATATTCGATATTCGTAACATCCGTAAAGTCTGTTGTTGCCAGGTCTACCATAAAAATTACCACGTGTCTGGGCCATGCTGTGTAGACTATCAGCAGACACGTTTTTTTTTGCCATAATTTGCATAATAATAATTATAATAATTATCGTACCACATAGAGGGACTGGTGGGAGGGGGGCGGAGGGAGTTACGAAAGTTGCTGATACGCAAAATTTGCAATACGAAAAGTCCGCAGTCAGCAAGGCAAGTTCTACATTATAATATATGTATCTATAAGTTGATATATACCATAACTAGATACTAGATTGTTTTTGTTTTTGTTTTCTTTTTTTTTTTGCTTCTTATCGCAGCTTATTATGCACTCAACTTTGGTTATTTTTGGGTATGCTAAAAATATGCGATATACAGTCTGGCTGGCTTAGACAGGCTTTAACAATATTGATGGGGGGGAGAGGGTACTCTGGCTCTACCCCCTTCATAACACTTGGCATTCCTTAACTCGCATTTCTCATCTGCTTGTCAGCATTTCATCATGTTCAAGTTGACACAAAATCAAACAGCAATAAGCAAAGTGTCAGTTTATTTACCCCCCTCCTAGTCGGCACCACTGTGCACTGTGCATGGGCTGTGTGTGTGTGGGGGGGGAGGGGGAGTCGGGCCTGCTGTTTGGTGCTACTCATAAAAGTTTGTTTTCATTTTTGAGTTTTCAATTCGTTGTTTTTTTTTTTTTTTTTTGATGGGCTGCGTAAATGACGTGCGACCTTTTCCATAGTTCAATGACGTCGGTGTGCGTGTGTGAGTGTGTGTGAGTGTGAGTGTGCGTGTGTAATAATCATAATTATTATTATTTTTTTTTATTTTTATTACTATGTTGCTTGGCTCAAGTGGCTGTGCAACAGACCCTGAGCCGCTGCCCCAAACAGATCCGCCAGACGAAAGCGAAGACGCAGACGAAGACGAAGCCACTCCAATGTACACACACGCACACACGCACACACACACACACACGCACATACACTGACCGCCTCAGATATCGGACAACCCTTTCCCCCCCCTTCAGGCACTTCACTTACGATTACACACTCGATCTTGTTATAATAATCAAACGGAAAGAAATACTACACACATATTGATATACGAAATATCATTTCAGTTCGGTTCGGTTGGGTCTTTGGATTTTTTTATGATAATTATTTGGAGTGCTGAAAACTATGACAAGAACAATACAACAACAAGTGTCACAATAGAAATTCATCGCTTCTCGTATATGTTTTTTTTTTTTTGCTCTACCCTACGGTTATGTGAGAACTGTGATATCTGATGAATAATCATGAATGCTAAATGAATACAATTTACACCTAACTATATCGTAAATCAATCAAAGCAATCCGATCTTTAATAAAAATAATATGCACACGCCCCGCGAATGCCAATTTTGCTACGTCATCACGCCAGAGTACTTGCTATATCGACTGCCAGCTACCCTGTACTTAGTCATTACTTACCATCTGTATAAAAATAATCCTGGCATTGGGCAGCATGAACTGTAGTAACCTGCAAGAGACACAGAGAGAAAGAAAGATGAGTATATATATATATATTATATATCTACGTTTGTTCGATCGCGTCTTACGATATCTACTATAAATAAAGCGTTATATAGCCTCAAAAATTAGCATAAATCATATAGATTATAATTGATTATTAATTATTATTTTATTGATTTGTTTTCTCATTTTTTTTTCTTCTTCGTTTTCTTTTGTTTTGTTTCCCCCCTTTTGTTTTGTTTTCGAGTACAACTTCCGTCTGGGAATGGGAAGCTCAAAATCTCAAGCTGTGATCGAAGACAACAATTAAGTCATTTCGGAGATCGTGAGCTCTTTAAACAAAAAACGAATAATATTCAATACAAGCAACTTTGAGTAGTATTCACGAGTGCATTCATGAGTAACTTTTGCTCAATGCCAGGGCGCACTCAAAAAAAAAAAAAGGCGAAACAGAGCCAAGAACACAATATCGATCGAGTGAGTCTCTCACTCTCTCTATATATAGTATACACATATATTGCATTATTATACCATATAGTATGGTATATATATATATATATATATGAGTACGTATATTTTTAGTGTCGCCCGACGCCGACACCGTCTAATCCCCTTTGCTTCGAGAGAGAGAATGAGGCCCAAAAGGTCATTGATTTCAGCTTAGAGTGGCAGTGCTTGAAGGGTAGTTTCTTATGTTAAGACGAAGGTCTCTTGTTCCCTCGTTCTTCTTCTTTTCCTACTCATGTGTTCTTTCGCTTTTTTTTCGCCTTTTTCGCTTGTGCTTTTTCTTTTGAAAAGTGAAAATCGCGCAGAGGCAACACAAAAGCGAACAAGAAATCAATACAAGAAGAGACCATCGAAAGGCAAGAAAAGAACCTGAACGAGAGAGAGACAGAGAGAGAGGGAGAGAGGAACAGAAGAGGCCAGTGCCATGTGCAAATTACAGGGCCCTCACAGTGGGCAGTCCCCAAAAAAAAAACTCGAAAATAACTAAAGCAAACTCAAGAACTCAGATGCCTTTTGGCCACTGATTCAGATCAATATTTCAATTTCACAGCAGACAATAAAAAAACAACGCGATTCCAATACGAAAACGCTTCATATATCGCCCCAGAAAACAGAAAAAAACGTTTCAAACGTTTCATTCATTGATATGGTATGATTTTGAATGGAGCACAAGGGCTTATAGGGAACGGGGGTACCACAACGATTTCGCTTTGCCAAGCAATTAAATGAGTTCTCTTTTGCCTTCTTTCGGGTTTCTTTTTTTGCGTATTAGTTTAATTTATGTTTAGCTTGCATTCGGCATAAGTTTGATTTACTGAGAAACTTTGCTCATGGCGGTAAATTCTATGGGCACTATGGGATTAATCAAAGTCCAAAACGCGGCAGTTTAGGCTCGTTAAAGCTCCATAAATAAGCCAAGTGCATTGAAAAGCTCGTTAAAGCTCGTTGCGCAAATTAAGCTCAGTCAGCTCCTTTTTTTGGGTACCCTACGAGTCGACATGGGGTATATTTAATCCATACAAATGTTTGCAGGGGCAGAGAATGTGTTAGGGGAAGCTACAAAGTCGATTTTTACAAGTTTGTCTATTTGAACACGCAGATCTCAGCTATTATAAAAGCTAGAAATATCAAATTTAGCAGAAAATAGGCTGTATATGTTGTGTATAGGATGTTAATTTCAAATATTAGTTAACATGCTCAGCGAACATAAAAATCATTAAATTGTGTTTATTACGCAAAGTATTTTAGTTATAACTCTCTACTTAAGCGTGCATATATATGAATATTAAGTGAAACTATCAGCTGAATTTTAATGCGATTGAATAATAAATAAAGCAGTTATTTAAGTAATAGAAGGGTATCTATTTGCTTTCGTTCCTTGTCCAGGTACTTCTCTTGAGCTGGACGCGTAAGCCAATCCAAGTTTATTTTTTTTTTTTTTGTCTTTCGCCCTAGCGCCACATTTCTTGGCGATTGGAAACCCATAGGCAAACCGAACCGAACCGAAATGGAACCCTACGCAAAGTTCAGTTTCTAATGAGAGACGCCTCTTCTATTCTTCTTCCTTCTCAGCCTTTTGCTGTCTTTGGTCGCTATGCCACACATTTCTGATGTATATGTAGGTAATTTGATATTACTTCTAGTGCGCGCTCCGTCAGTCTCACTGTCTGTCTGTCGCCCTGTCTGTCCGTCTGTCTGTCTCCCCGTCTGTCTGTCTGCCCGTCTGTCTGTGCTTTACTTTTGTTTCCTCTTACAATGCGGCTCATAATTACCTTTTTGGTATGCAGACAGAAGCAGCAGCGCTGCGACGCCCAAGCCAAGTTCTGACTGTATTTGTATTTGGATTCGGATTCGGTTGCTTCTTCTTTGGACTCCAGTCTGACGCAATAGGCGACTGCAACTTCGTGGAGCGATTGCGACATTCCCTGGCCAAGCAATGTGCTTTGCATAATTTAGTAGTAGTTTTCCCAGCCCCCTCTCCCGCTCTCCCCCTGCCTCTGCCTCCACCCTACATATTTTTATTTTCGGGAGGGGGGCCAGGAATGTGCTGCAGGAACGTGCCTGGCATGGCAGGACCACCACAGCGGGGGTACTCAGTCAAGATAAGTATCTCACACACAGACATAGAGCAATGTGGAGTGTCTCCACTCTACTCCAACCCCCGCCGACGTCATAGGCGTCTATCTAATCGTAGACACGTTTTTTTTTTACATTCTTTTTAGTTCATAATTAGTTGGCACATTCGACCAGATTTGAATTGGATACGCATGCAAATCTGGGAGGGGAAACTGTCTAAGCTCGTATCGAAAACTTGTCGTTAATCTTGAAGAGAATCAGAGATCAGAACTGGAGAGTTGAAGATTTTGGCAAACTTGTTTACAATTTTTTTTATTTTTTTAGTTTACTTTTTTGATATGATTTTGATTTGCCAACACGTGTCACACGTTTGGCAGGTCTTTGAGCGGGGGTACGGTACGTTTAAGAAAAGTAAGAGGGTACTTTCGGGCACTTGTTGATTGACACAAAATCACAATGTACTCGTATACCGTGTGCTTGGCATGTGCGGAATGCGGTGCTGTGATTAGATTAAAGCCAAAATGGGTAGACAGTCAAAATGAATTGGCAGAAAAGTGTTTGGGTCAGAATGCGTGATAAGATGCACAATGAACGTAAGGTGATAAGAATAAGAGAGGGGTGGGCGAGCGAGTAAGGTAGGGTAGGGTTGGTTTAGTTAGTCCTTTGACTAGAGGACTTTCACTGCATTATCACTCTCCTTCTTCTTCACCTTCTCTACCTCTCTTGCTGCCTCCTCTTCACTCTCTTCCTTTCTCTCTCTGCCACTCTCCCTTTCTCTCTCTCTGTCACTCTCCCTCTCTGGTCGCCTTTCCCTGCCTGCCAGCTGCCTCATCAATCATTTAATCGCTTTACAACACTTACTGCAACAAATATCCTAACTCTCTAGCCTTTCGCTTCCTCCCCTCTCCCCTCTCCCCTTGCTGCCACGTGCGCAAGTGTGAAATGTTTCTGCCCGCAATTGCATGCGCCAGCATGGTCACCCTAATGTACTCTAGTATTTGCCAGCGAGGCACTTAATGCAATTTTCGGTTTACTTTTTGTTTTAGGGGTTGCTGTTGCCGCTGCTGCTGCTGCCTTCATCATAATCATCATCCACCTTGCGCTTTTTACCGTGTGTTTTTTAGCCTTGATCCCTCCCCTCTTCCTACCTCTTTTCCTCCCTGTTCTCTCCCTCTTCTCGAACTGCTCCCTGTTTGCGCTGCGACGGCTGCAATTGCAACTCTTGCCGGGCTGTGCACTTTGTGAGGTTCGTGTTGCTGCTGCTGTTGTTGTTGCTGCTGTTGTTGTTGCTGTTGTTGTTGTTGTTGTTGTTGCTGCTGTTGCTGCTGTTGTTGCTGCTGTTGCTGTTGTTGCTGCTGCTACTGTTCCTGCTTGTTGTTAGGGGCGTGCGCTCTAATGAAGTTCCCAAAAGGGACCATGCTCTGCTTGTCCCATTACAATTTGGTTAACAAGGCGTTTGCTTTATAGCAAAATATTTTTATAGTATTGTGCCATAAAAGAAGAGGAGCTAGAGTTGCCACCCCACCTTAGCGGAAAATCCTAGCATACTTTTCGCATGCTACGCCGAGCGTACTAAGCGAGTTGCGACTTTGTCGCTTTGTTTTCAACTTGAACTTGTCAACGGAATGAGAAGAAGAGAGAGGGAGAGAGAGAGGGGGAGAAAATAGCAATAGCAACAGCGACGCCCCCCAGAACAGACGCAAGTTCAGTGTACTCGCTGCGATAAGCTAGTAGTATCTGCGAGATACTTTTGTATCTTGTGCATAATTTGACATGCACGCGCTCAGCACACACACGCGCAGGGTAACCCTCTAGCTGCAGTCTAGGCTAAGCTGGGAGAGAGAGGGAGAGAGCAGGAGAGCGACCAGGAAGAGAGACCTGGAGCGAGGGTATCCGCGTCGTGCCGTTACACAAATCTGAGCTCATTAGCGGCTCTCCCTGTGTGTGAGGAATGTATCTCAGAGAGAGAGAAAAAAAGGTTCTCTACCATCGCATAATTCCCAAATAGGCGTGAAAATAACACGGCGACAATTGAGCAGCAGGGCAGGGGTGGGTGTAGAGCCCAGCTCTACAAGTATCTTATGCGCTTTTTGTCCAAGGGGATTTTCCCCTGATGCAGCTGCATCTGATAAGCCGCTTTTAAAGCTGATAACAAGCGAAAAAGTAAGGTCGCCAAAATATGCACAAAATACATTTTGAATTGTGCTAGGCGCACGATCGGGTCGTTGCCACGTTATCGAAAATCGATTATCGATTATCACTGGAAATTCCCCTAAAATAAACCATATATAAACTCATTTTACTCATCCCATCTCGTTTTATTTTCTCATTGAGAATCGAAAAAAAAACTTTCTAATTTTCACCCAAAAATCTTCGGTATTTATTAGCGTTGATTTTGCAATCGATGGGTCTGTCTCTCTCTCTCTCCCTCTCTCTCTCTCTCTGTGTGTGTGTCAAGTGGGTGTGTTTGTTGTTTTACACAACACTGCCAGACAACGCGCACACACACACACACACACACGCAGAGTGCGCGCTGCACTTTGTAGGTCAGGTGCAACGCCGCAACGCGGCCCTATGCAGCTGTAACTGCAGAGGCGTAGCTTACAACAGCTGTAGGGGGGAGGGAAGAAGGGAGGGGGGGTCTGGTTAGCCCTCGACTTGGTAATTTGTAATGCAAATATTTGCATAAATTGAACAATTTTACAGCCACGTATTGGTCGTGATTTATCTCCGACTGCAGACGCTCCTCTGCTCTAGCCCTCTCCCTCTCTCGCTCTCTCTCTCTCTCTCTTTCTCTGTCTTAGCTATTTCAATTGTTTTAAAAAGAAAGTGCAGTAGGGAAAGAAGAAGCAGCAGCAGTCGCAGCCCACCCGCAGCGTAAAAAGCCCTCGTAAGCCCTGGCCAGGCGATAACTCGCATATCGTATCGTAGTAAGTTATGTACCATATATAGTATAATATTATAGTAGTATTTCGTAGTATCTATATAGCGTAGTAGTTGTGCCAAGTCGAACCAAAATAAACAGCAAACACTTGAGGGCCGTGACTTTATTTCTTGATGAAGAAATAATAAAAGTAACAACAAAAGCAAAAAGAATAAAGACAGAAAAAAAACAAAAACCTGTCGACTTGTAGCGTTTTTTGGCGCTTTGTTATTATAATTTCACTTAGTACAGCTATAACACTGGCCACGACTATATAGTAGCATGTCTCCCTCTCTCTTTCTCCCTCTCTCACACGCTTCTTCACTCCCTACTACGGTACTACGTATATTTTTTGAACGTGTCGACGATAAGATAAAAACTGCGCGTCGCACTTCCAGACTACAGTGTTGTTTTTGTTGCCTGTTGTTATTGTTGTTGTTGTCTGGGTTGTACTAGCAGTGCTACTACCATATGTTTAAAGTGCAGAACCAGTCAAAAAACAGTATTATTTAAATGCGATCCGTATTTGAGATATATAAACTATGGATAGTATTCTTTAGATGTAACTAGTTTGTTAATTTCATTTTTTACACAGTTTTTAGACTCTTAAAATATATAAATAAAATATTTGAATACTTAAAAAACTTTTAGCTATTTTCTAGCCAAATAAAACCATCGATATAATCGATAGTAGTCTCGATAAATCATCGTATTGACTTTCACATATTTTCTACTTCACTGGATTTCTACTTTGGATTAATTCGATATCTTTTCCTACTCCCCCAGATGCAATAAACACATAAACGCAATAAACAAATCAACTGAAATCCAATCGAGCAATCCAAGCCATATACCATTATTGTTATTATTTTTTAATCGACAAGAAACAAAGAAATTGATACACTACACTACAGAGAAAGAAGACTTAGTCAGGTGTAGCAACTGAGAGAGAGAGAAAGAGAGAGGGGGGGGGGGAGTACGAAGTGAGATCTGTCGCTTAAATTGCCATTACCACATACTATACTATATAGTGGGGGCTTTTATAACGTTTAAATATATATATATACATATATATATAGAGTGCAAATGTAGCAGAATCCGCAGCTGTTCGCACCGATCGAGCTGAAATTAACGATGCCCAGTGAGAAACTGCTGAGCAATAATACTCAGATGCTGCTGCCCCCTTTGAAAAGTGTTTGTCAACAATTACCAGAGCGAATTGCAAATAGTATTATAGCACAGTTATTTATAAAGCATTAGAGTAGCGAAAACCCAACGATATAATACCATACCCCTCCCCACACAGACTTTATTTATAAAGTGCTTAGTAAGGTTTGAGCTGACTCATATATCATACATATATATGGTATATTACTATATGCTAATTTATATGCTCCCTATGAGGCATCAACGACCTCACGATCAGCGTGAAACGTGACTATTGAGGTCACTTTCGGCTGGCGCCAAAGGGATCGAGTGTGACTCGCCAAAAAAAAACCCTATAACGCCCCTACTCATAAATCGGCTGAACACGCGCCTTTTTTTTAGGTTTCTCTATATTTCAATATATATTACTGTAATTCTGCTAAAAAATGGCAAACAAATAATAAGCACATTGTATTTTGTGCTCGCAAATCGTGTTCGCCCGGCCACGCCTACGCTCTAACGCCCGCCCCCCATCAACCTATTGCAGCTTTTCACCACCCGCGCGTAACCTAATTATAAAAAAAAAAAAAAAAAAAACCGAAGTGACACTTTTTCTAGCTATTTTTTTTTCTAGCTTTTTTTCGTGCTTATTAAAACCGCCCGCAATAATTTCACTTGAGTTGTGGGAGAGCAGCAGCAACTCTCGTTCGTTGTGGGTTTTCTCTATAGTTTGGAAAGTTTGGAGACAGTTATAGAGGAGAAGTTAGATATAAAAGATATGTACCTAAAGTTAGCATTGCTTAATTAGCTTGTTTAGCTAACCTGACAATGAACTCGACGGGCAGCTGTCGTCATTTATTATTGTTAAATAAACCCTTAACCCGTTAAATCATGCCAAGCTATACAAATACCGCACCCTTTTTTTGCTAATCTATCAATATAGGTAACAGACAGACAGACAGGCAGATAGACAGGCAGGCTGACAAGTCATCGTCTAGTGCAGCCTCTAGTCGAGTACACAACACTAGACAACATGCAACTACACTAGACTACGCACTCTAGCAACGAGTCCCAGTTAACATACCATACCATAGCAGAGATTGCAATAATCAAAGCTGCAGAAATATGTGCCAAGTCATAAAAGTATTTACGATTATTTGCCATACTGCCTTCTGGCGTTTGGCTCGTGATTTGCCCGATGCGTATCTATCGAACCCATAAATCTCAATAAATCGAATGGAGCCAAAACCCGCCTACAGCTATACGTAGTTAAGAATCCCATGTGACCCAAGTACGAAACTCATTTCGCATATTTTAATTATGAGATCGAAGAGGCAAGTTCTTCATACTATGATATTTATATGTATTTATCAAAAAAAAAAAAATAAATATACAAATTTGGAAAATAGTTAAAAGTTATAATATATCGATGCAAAATCGATAAAACCTAACTGAAATTTAACTAGACGTTGCAATTTCCATTTACTAGAAATTTCAGCTCGCTTTGAATATTCTTACTATGAAATTATGATATACTATGATGATAATATAATATAATAGATATAAGAAAAGCTCGTTAGATAAATTTGCATAATTCCAGATAAATTCATTAAGAACTCTCAATTTCATAAGTCTGTGGCAATTTAAATGTACTCCCTCCCCCGTACGTACTACTCTAATGTCATCCAATCTTATCGTTTATATATGGGGCACTAATCTTAAGCTCATCTCATACAGATATTTGCTACCGGAATTGAGCATTTAGAATCGAGTTAATCCCACTCGTATAAAGCGCTAACAGGCTTATCAAATGTCATAAGAACTTTGGAAATGCTTGGGAAGTTGTTCTTAGGTTTTACAATGGTTTTTATAGGCACAAATAGTACCCTACCTCCCTCCCACTCCAACCCGAAGAACCTGTGTGTGTGTGTGTGTGTCTTTATCTGTGTGCATTTCCGTTTAATTAATAAAAGAAATAAACTCGAGACTGAAATCAAATATTGTCTATTTTTACGAAATGCTACGCTTATCAGAAACTGTTCTGGTTACACCTTGCTAGGCCCCCTCCCCACACCTCCCCCTCCCACGAGTAGTGGGGCGTGGTCGAGCATATATTTGACTTTTGAAATATTTTTTTGGTGGTGTTGCAGTTGTCGCCTGCTTCTCGGTAAGAGTTGGAGTAGTATGGGGGGATATCGTATCTCTCTGGACTTATTCAAAACTTCATTTGTTTGCCTAAGCTAAAGCTGATTAATCACTGCGTTTGCATGGCATTTTTCAGGGGTCTGGCAACGGCGACTGCGACTGCGACTGCAATTGATTTATAACTCAGGTAAATGTCCTGAATATCCTGCGATCAGGACACGCCACAGGGCAAGGCAGGGCGACCCTTTGCTGGCAAAGTTTTCGTTTCACTTTGAGGGTTGTGCACACACACACACACGGAGACACACGGAGGGAGAGAGCGAGAGAGAGCGACCGAGGTAGAACTCATCCTGAGGGTTTTGCATGTGTTTTGCATATTTCTCGTTTGAAACATCAAATTGTGCTTTTTTTTTTTTATTTTTAATGTGTGTTTGAAAATTGTTTTTTAAGTGAAATTACTTCTGGCCCGATAAACGGGTGTGCGAGTGAGAGAGAGAGAGCGAGAGAGAGAGGGAGAGAGACCTTGCACACACAGGTCATGGTACCCGAGTGTGCTTTCTGATGCTTTTGTATGTGATATACGAAATGGACTCTATAGGTAAGAAAGAAGTAAGGCAAAAAGGATGCGAAAGGGGAAACAAGCGAATGGCGTGTTTTTTGATATTCTGTTATTCTGCATGCACGTGGTTGTTCCTTAAGATATAACAGCATATCTTTAAAGTCGAGTTAACTTTAGCTAAGCTTATATTTTGGAAAAAATATTTAAAAAGAAAAACAAAACAAAAAGATCTCTTAACTCGGTGTGGAATTTTCTAAAACTCTTATCTCTCTCTAAAATATTTTCCAATGTCACTTTTCTACTTAAAAGGTGATATTATCATTTCGCTACAAATAATAATCATAAATATTTTATAGGTTCGTCATGAGAATCGTGATGGTGGCTAAACATTCAAATACTACAAAAAAAAAAAATATTGTATAGTATTTCTCAAGTTTCGGTTATCAGCTCGTAATTGGTACTTATATGACTTAATTTTCTGTAATCGTAATCATAATCGTAATGGTAATCGCAAACGAAATCGCGTATCTAAAATCGATTGGGATGGATGGATGGATGGTTGGGTGGGGTATTGTGCAATCTGCTCTAGGGCTAACTTACATTGTATATTTCTGGCCGCATTGTAGCCCCCAAAATTAAGGGTATAAATTATATTCCAACATGGGTTTGTGCGTGCTGCCGTCGGGAATCGGGGAACATCGGGGACGACGACGACGACGACGATTATGATGATGTTGGTTGGCGATGGTAATCAAAACTCTTTGCACATTTGTAAATCTCTTTTTAATTTATGTTTCAAATTAATTACACAGCAAAAAAATGCAATTTTAATTCTTGTTTTGTTTTTTTATTTTTTACAGCACTTTTGGATTTTTTTTTCGGCTTTTGATATGTTGATAATAAATATTTTAAATTTATTTTGTATTTTCTTTAAATTTTCTATTGCACTTTTTAAATTTTATATTTTTATTCGATTTTTAATTTGTGCAGAAAATGTGTTTTTTTTTTCTTATTTTCTGCATTAACTTTCAGCACTGGGGCATTTTTCAAATTTCTTGTATTTTTTTTTTGGAATTAATTTATTTGTTGAATTTTGAAACTGGTTGCAATCTTTCGATTCGATTTTTAAAACAAAATCAGTTATAGCTTAAAATTTTCGAATGCGTTTTATTTTCTTTTCACTCTCACTTTAACTTGCATTTTCTATTAGAATTTTGTTTCTCGTTTATTTTGTATTTAACGCATTTCTCTTGTGTATGTGTGTGTGTGTGTTTTGGCTTCGACTTCGGCTTCACATTTGTGTTTTATCCGCTCTGTTCGCGGCGACGATCTCGTACCGACGAAAGGTGCACACAAACTCAGCCACAGATGACAGTGTGCGCGGCGCTGTGGCTACCTCTGTTGTTGTCGCTGTTAACTAATCGGTCGACTGTTAACATTGGCTGCTGTTGACTCAAAATGGCAGCGCACATGTTACACGCCGTATATGTTCGCTTGCGTTCGATGTTGCGACTGATAACAGCAGCAGCGGTAGCAGCGTCGGCAGAGACGATTCCAAATGAAATTTTGGAAAGCCGAAGATATTGAAGGCTTAACAGCCGACCGTCTATATAAGCATATATACGAAAGTGTTCTTGAAGAAAAACACACTTATCTACAGACACGATCGGGCAATTTTGTTTTTTTTTTTTTTTTTTTTTTTTTGTTATTGTTTGCTCGAGAACAACCCGGATTCCACAATAAGTTGAGCAAGGTCCAGTTTGCGCAGCGTAGCGTTGATCGATTACCAGGCGCTTTTATGAACCGTAAGCTGTAAATCAAATGCGGTGTTACCAACGACCCAAAAAAAAAAAAAAAAAAAAAAAAAACAAGAGGGAAAACGAAATGAAACCAAGCCAAACGAAATGAAATGGGTTTTTGGCGATTACATTAGGCAATCTAGTAAGTAGTATGTACTCAGGGTGTGAAGGCTTATCGATGAGCTCTCTGCTCTCGCATCGAATCGAATCTAATCGTACGGCGACAGACAACGAGCGTAGACATTACCTATAAAATACCAGATGTACTCACCTGTAACATCTAGCGGGAAAGGCCTTCAGCGGGTTCAATGCAAAATTACTCAGAATTGATAAGAGCAGCTGCTCTGCCGGGGGAGAGCAATCTTCCAGATTCAGAAAAAAAAGAAGGTAAAGTACCTCGAGCTTGGAGACGCCCCTTCTGGACTTTGCCCGTGTCTCAATTTCCAATTAAACTCTGATAATAGATACAATTCAGAACTGTCGATAGGCAAAAGCAAATCAGTTCAATTAAAGACAAAAGCTTTCAACATGAATGAAATATTTCGATAGGGAATTCGGTAGCTGCGCTTATCAAAACAAGAACAACAAGAAGAACAGAAAAACAATTTTTTTTTTTTCTCTTCTTTTGTTTACGCCTGAACTGTGTCAAGTGTTGCTGAGTCACAGTTAACGGCACATCTTGAGTTCCAGAAATTCCCAGGTGGTCGGAAAAATTTGGCAAAACACACATGAATAAATTGCGCATATCCAATAAAAACAAAAAAATGTATATTCCCCCGAACTGATAATGACTTAACAGAGCGCTTGAATTTCTAAACAGACCATCGCTGTTAAGTGTGCACTGCTTAACACGCCACTGTTAACGCATACGACTTCGAACATGTTGCAACACTGACAAGCAGTGCAAGCAGTGCGGCGTAGTAAATTGCGCGGTAGTTTGAAATTTATTAGAAAGAATTACAGCGTTGTTTTTGATTGATTGAGAAATTGATATTAAAAAAAAAAAACTCTTTTAACTAAGGCGCAACCTTTTGACACTTTGCTGCTGCTGTTGCTGCTTGCGCAATACATTAACCCATATCAGTTACAGAAGACAAATTAGAAGCTCGCTAATTGAGATTTATGCGCGATTGTCACACTGCAAGAAGAAGCAGAGAATAATGGAAGTGAAAAGTGGAAAAATTAGCAAGCGATAATGACAATGATAAATTAAACAATGACAAAAAATACAAAAAAAAACTAGAAAAATTTAACTGTGGCGCCTAAGGCATTGATTAATAAATTAAGTACAAAACAGGAAACGACAAGATAAACTTATGGAAAAACCCAAGTTAATATCAATTATATATACTGTTTTTTTTTCTTTTCTTTACAGCTGAATATTCTGCAGGGTAAGTTCTTGGCCACGTTTCAAATTGCACTCACAGAAATGTTTCCCAAAAACGTATCCAACCGCAATTCCAATTTTCCAGCAACCTCACGCCCCGAAACCAAAGAAATAATACCATAGAAATTATATATATGTTATGTTATATAGTTGTTATTCTGGCTACTATGATTATGGTTCTTTCAGTTCTTTTTTTGGCAAACGCAGCAGGACACTGAAAATTGCTGGCGCCATGTTGCGTGCTCGCACATAGATGGAAATGAGTATCATATATTGTATATTGTATAAGGTGTTGTATAGGGTGTGAAAGACGAACAAGTTGGGAATACAATAGTCTATAGGAAATAAGTAAGATCTTAAGCTATTTATGGCTGGACTCAGGTGTTGCAACTGTGACAAGTTCATTCGGGTTCTCCCTCTCTCTCTCGTCTTGCAATTCCTTGTACCACTCGGTGGGTCTCTGCGTGATTTATGAGCCTTACTGCGTGGGTGTTTCTCTCTCTGTGTGTGTGTGTGTGTGTGTCCTTACTGACTTCAGCTCATCATATCTGATGCAAATGTGTCACACTCACGACAACGCAAAGCGACGACAACGCTCGACAAAGACCCAAAAACCTGATCAGAGAGAGAGAGAGAGAGAGAGAAAAAGGGGAAAAAAAACCCTGAGAAATATTTTAATTAAAATTCAGTGCTCCCCAAAAAATTACCAAAAAAAAAAAAAACAAAACCTGCAGACTGTGTGCCGGCCCAGGATAAGCCAAAACCACACAGTCCACACAGTCTCTGGGGCAGACATACATACTATACATATCCGTGCCTGATCTTAACTGATAAACGCGAAAACCAACACAAGCGGCGCAAATAATAACAAGAGGTAGGCGCGAAGGCAAAGTGAGGAATACCCTGTAAAAAAAAGAGAGCAAGGAAATTAAATATATAAAAAATTAAAGATAATTAAACATAAAAAAAAATAATATATAAAATTAGATAATAGAAATACAATAAAATTAAAGATAATAAAACATAAAAAAAACAATATAATAAAATATAAAATAAGAAAATATAGCTATAAAATCTTAACACTTTTTTTTTCCTTCTTCAGAAATGTTAAGTCGACTCAATATACCCTCTAGCTAGGCCCTATATCATTCTACAGTAACCACGCTCAGTGCTGCGGTGGGCGTTGTTGGAAAGAAGAATCGAAATATGTTTATGGGATGCAGAGTAAGGAGTAGGGAGAAAAAAAAATACCAAAGTTCCAAGGAACTGTTGCCCCATGGCTTTTCAACGCCGATCGTGTCGCAGATCGCGTAGTCAGTGTCCTCGCTCTCTCTCTCTCTCTCTCTCTCTCCTTCTCTCTTGCCTTTCTCCAGCTTCTCATATCGTACGCATCTTTCCCTCTGTTTGTTTTCGTGCGCTGCAAATTCAATTAAACAAACAATTCGGGAGTCATTCATTACGCGCAGTTGGCAACCCTTTTTTCCCCCACCCCCTTTGATCTTCGGGTGTAATTAAAGAGCCGCCCCTATAAAGAAAGTTGTTGCCAACTGTCGTGTCTCCCTGCCTCGTTGTTAATGAAAATGTTCGCCTAGTTTGACATGGTTAGGCAACCCTCCTCGCAGGTCCGTATAATTTATGCGTTGTGGCCCATTTGGGAATTTGTTGTTTCGTTGTTCTTGTGGTTACACGGCTCAACAATGATGTGAAAGTGATCATGATCGCGATCAACATAAAGATAACAATAATGCATAACAAAATATTATAACGAGGATCGGACAGAAGAGAGAAGGAGGAGGGTTGCCAGGGTTGCCAGCAAAGTAAACAGATGCGCAAAGAAAGTTTGAGAGGATCAACAAAGTGATCTATGCTAGGTATAAATATTGTATGGTATAAAAGATCTAAGCGAGAACTAACACAAATTGCAACAAAATTAAACAGATGCGCAAAGAAAGTTTGAGAGGATCTACACAGTGATCTATAGTTGATATAGTATAAAAGATCTAAGCGAAAACTAACAGAAATTGCAACAGCTGCAAAAACAATTAAGATAAAATGTTATACACTCAATAAATACTCTGTATATATTCAGTATATACTATAGATCACATCTCTACGCCAGACTAGTTTACGTCAAGAGCTTTTCAATGACTCCTTGAGAGTGTGTCGTATCAACGAGGCAAACTTGGGAGGTTTGTGTGTGTGTGTGTGTGTGTGCTCAGACGTCGCTCATCAATTAGCAGGGTATTTAAAGTCACATTAACCCCCTGGCCTTCGCATTCGCCTTCGCCTCGACCTCAACCTTTCTTCAAACCGAAGGGAAGACGATGTTAATTTCTCGCCCAAATAAGGCTGCAATTGGGTAGGAGAAGGGAGGTATGAGGGGGAGTTGGAAGAACTGCATCTGTTTGGCGATGATTCAGCAAATGCATAAATTGTGTTAAATAAGTGAAAATGAATTTATTGATCGCGTATTATTGCATTCCGCATTTCTCGCTAGCAACACGGAACTGGCAGAATTCTTCCCGATTGCGAGACGAGACTGGGCCAAGCTTGAAGCAGATTTTGTGGAATTTTTTATTTTTATTTATATATTTTGTTTTTTTTTTTCTCTCTTATGGAATATCCCACAAATATTTATTTATGACATTTTTGCGCATTATTTTCGGACAAAACAAATACGAACGATCGTACAGGAAAAAAAAACCATTGTTTATTTCTCATTTAATTAGCGAAATAGTCGAATTTAGACACTCGGTTTCTATTTTGGTTTCAATTGTTTTTTTCAGCCAGGGTCCAAGAGTCAATAGGAGGTCTTGTATTTACACGCATTCATTTTGAACACAGATTTGTGTAAATTGGGTATTTGGTATAAAAAAAAGGGGGGAGATCTTTAGTATATATATTTTTCCTGCTAGACTTTCGGTTTTGTTTTCATTAACGTCTCTCTCTCTATCTCTCTCTGTCTGTCTTTAAACTGGCAATTAACTGCGGAGTCCCCTGTTAATTTTGCTGTAAATATTGTGCAGGCCTACTACCACGTGCTGGCCATAAATGATATTATAATACGTTCTCTAAACTTTAAACTGTTATAAAAGAAATCTAAGCTAGTAAAACAGTTGTTTAAATAATTATAAAAATTCAGCAAAATATTTACTATGCAAATGAGAGAAATTAATAATAAACACAAAATTTCAATAAAACATAAACAATTCCAATGAAATTTCGTAGAAACCTTCATTAGATAATTATGGAATTATAGTAGATATCATAATAAAGAAATGTAATATAATTATTTAGAAATTCCATATGTAAATGCCGCGATTACAACTTATAGCATAGCTTACAAGACAGTTAACATAGTTTCTCCCCATATCTGTATACTTAACACACATTTCCATAGTGTGTGCTATAAAACAAACAGTTTATATCTTTCATAACTGTCGCTTTCAGTCGGAAAACATGCGTATTTTTTTGGGGGGTAACTACGATCGATGTCTCAATGATCAGCGAGGGCAGTACGCATAGTTTTTTGTTAGCCCCATCATTATCAGCCCCATTAGCCCATTGAGAGATGCTGCCAACAGACCATAACAGGTCGAGAGAGAGAGAGATAGATACAGTATCTCTATCTATCTATCTTTACACGCTGTAGATACATCTTCGCTCGACTGAATATGCGTGTGTTTTAAGTAATTTGATGCGCAATAAATTTGCGTTTCCCACCACATACCAAAAATAGAGAAAGACAGAGAGAGAGAGAGAGAGGGAGGAAGAGGTAGATAATCGGCCAAAAGAGGCGGGCAAGCCAAACATTTTCATTAGGCCACAAAACCGAACCGAACCGACGCATGACACCCACAATGAGAGTTGGCTTGCCATGGCTTGGCTTGGCCTGGCCGAGAGTGCTGTTTGCACTCTTATAAGAAGCGGGCTCATAATTTATTGAGCCAACAAGCCACCACAGCCTCGACATCTGCAGCTGGCCCAGTCCCCTTCCCCCTCTCTCAGACTACGACTACGACTCCGACTCGGACGAAACCGAAGCGAACCAAACCGAACCCAAGTCAATTCGAATTGTTGAATGAATCTTTTTACGGATTTGCGCTACAAATTTGCGGGCCCATGTGAAGTGCCGCAACAACAACAACAACAACCCAAAAGCCCAACAGCAACAAGTTATAATTATAAAACATATAAATAAACATAATGCCCGATGTTCGCCGCACTCGAACCCGACGAATTTCGCGCTGTCCTCCGTTGATTTTCTAGCCAAAGTATTTTTTTTCTCTTTTATTTGATTTGTCCAGCAACAGTGGCACAAAAGTAATTATTACTTAGTAAAATGTATAATATAGTGCAGTAATTATTAAAAATTAAAATTGCTTAGCATAATGCAAAAAATAAAAATTATATTTTCTAGTTTATTTTCTATCCAGCCCACTGTGCATCATTTATACTTAGCTAAATTTTGCGCAAGTTTGCTAATTATTTGCCTTAATATTTAGTCACATTGTTCATCTAATGTGCAATAATTACCTGGTCAAGTCCACCCTTCTACCCCTCCTCTCTACCACCTCCTTTCTTCCTCACTTCCGGCGTCTAAGCCAATCGGATCAGCTGGCCGCCTTGACCGGCACAGTTCACAGAGTTCCTACGTTTTGCATTCTTAACTTAATTAGTAAAAATTTGTCGATTTGCATGGGAAATTCACATGGCAATTTGGCAAGTTATTTTGTTATTTTCGCAAATTCAGCAAATTAACACGGGACTAAGATGATGAACTTGAGAACGTTATCAATAAATATAATAAAAACGAAAACTTGAAGTAATAAACAAGGTTTCGATTAGCTTCGATTTCTTAATTTAAAATAAATAAAAATATTTATTCAAAAATTTATTTGTGTATTTTTCTATTCTTGTAGAGAGTATATTCATTTTGGCAGTTGATCCCAAAAGCATCTTCGATCCCAGTTTTGCTAACTATTCACATCGGGTTTTTTGGCTTCAAGGCTTCAAAAACATTCGATTTAACTTAATATTTTTGCCGATGCAATGCCCAAATTGATTCTGCATATGAATATTATTAATTTAGGAACTTCGATATTTTGCACTTTTTCATGCAACCTTAAAAAATTACAAATATTTTAGAAATTGTGTTTTGATTTTTCTAAAAATCGATTAGGATATTCAAAACTAACATAAAAATCGAATCCGCAGCTAATTCGGACACAAAATGTGTGAGATATGCATAATTTATCGATTTTCCAGGGTTGTCTATACTCTTTCACAAAGCTGGTTGTGAAAAATAGAGTTTTTTGATCGTTTTTTGCTCATAACTTTGCCAAAAATCATTTGATATAACTCGGGTAAGACTTTTTGATCACGGTACTGTGCCTTAGTTGATTCTGCATTTCAATTTGATCGATTCGGGAACTTTGATTTTTTTCAACTTTTTCCATGCAACCCCCTTATAAAAATTTCGAAATTTTTCAAAAAATTAAAATATTAGTTTTTTGCCTAAATTCGATTAGGATATTCAAAACTAACATAAAAATCGAATCCGCAGCTAATTCGGACACAAAATGTGTGAGATATGCATATTTTATCGATTTTCCAGGGTTGTATATATTCTTTCACAAAGCTGGTTGTGAAAAATAGAGTTTTTTGATCGTTTTTTGCTCATAACTTTGCCAAAAACTATTTGATTTTACTCGGATATGACTTTTTGATCAGGCTGTTGTTCCCGAATTGATTCTGCATTTCAATTTGATCGATTTGGGAACTTCGATATTTTTGCACTTTTTCCATGCAACCCCCCTTATAAAAATTTCAAAATTTTTTCAAAAAATTGTAATATTCGATTTTTTGCTTAAAATCGACTAGGATACTCAAAACTAGCATAAAAATCGAACCCGCAGCTAATTCGGACAGAAAATGTTTAAAATATGCATATTTTTCTACCACAAAGTGAGGATTTCTCGCTGATTCTTCATAATATTGAACAATGATATTTTGAAGATTTAAAAGCAATACCATAGATTTTTTAATGTTAATGAATGCGAAGTAATTAATGCAGAGAAATTTCTAGTTAAAGTGGTAACAAGAAGGTATAGTTATTTAACGATAGTTTCTTATATTCCTTTTTGATATTCCACCGCAGCAGATCCTCACTACGATGATCGTTTTGCGAACTGCAGACTGCACCCGTCAGGGGCTAATCAGAGCAGGGTAACGAGCCAACGAAATGAATAACAAACTCAAAGCTGGCCATATGAATAGTAGTATGAATGGCCCCAGTCGAACTCATATGAATGAGTGCGATCCTGCAGTCCACGGGGCAATCAAGTGAGAAAATTAAAATTACATGCTGTGGATCCTCCAGCAGCTTTGCGAGCTGATCTTTCCACTGAGGTTGCTGCTGTTGCTCATGATGTTGCTGCTGCTGTTGAGGTTGCTGCTGCTGCTGTTGCTGATGTTGCTGCTGCTGCTGCAGTGGCCACATTTAAAGGTTCATAACTTCCAAGTCAATTACGCGGCGCATACGCAAAACTCTCGGCCACGTTTGGCCTGTTGCACTGTTGTCTGCTGACTGAGTGAATTAGAAGCAAATTTAACTGCTAGCAAGCCAGGGGGTACACTATAAAATACCCTGTAGTAAATATGAGAGTGTAGAGTAAAAGCTGCAGTAGAATATTTATTATTAAACTAGGGTGTTTTAAGCTAGGCAAACAGTTTGTTAAGGCACATAACTACTATATACCCACTAAATTAATTTTTTCTAGGATTTCAACAAATTTTAATAGGCCAAAATGACTTTTTTGACTGCAAATATACAAAAATCAAATTAAGAGAGCTTTTTCCCATGCGCATACCCTGTAAAGTGAAAGAATATATTTACAAAACCTACACAAAATAGTTTTTCTGAAATTTACTTCAACTCGCTTGGCTTGCCTGCCCAAACAGTATACCCCACAGCTGTGCCGCCCTACAGGGTGCCCACAAAATTGCACGCTCAGGCATAAGAGCTCTTTTGCTATCCAGAAGAATATACTTCTGAGTTGCAAGTTCTACAGATCCAACTGATTCCAGGTTCTGCCTCCACACTGGCCTGTCCGTCATAACTCACGAGTGCAGCCTCCGCCAACTGGAAGAAGAACCGCTGCATCGTTGCAGGTGAACTAGACACAGAAGCAGGCTGCTATCCTGCACCCCTGCTCTCCTGCTCCCCCAACCATACAGCCCGACCAGGCAGCTCTGGAGTGGATCCCCCGAAGCAGCAACTACTGTGGGAACCATACCGATCTTCTACTGCTCCGGCTGCTGCAGCTTCAGCGAATTAATTTGTGACGCGCGCTGCATTGCTGCAAGTCCAATTCTGAGTGCTCGTTCCACATAGCCGCTGCCTCGAGGCAATTTACTCGCACGCAGTGAGCGGAGGAGACCAGACCAGGTACCCAGGTACCGGCTCGAGACTTGTACCTCCTCTCGCTCTCTTTCTCTCTCTCTCTCTGTGACCGTGGCCAACTCTCGTGACTGCAGCGTCGTGTGGCAAGTGGCCTGCCTCGCTCCCTGCTCCTCTGTCTGTCCCTGCTCCTGCTCGTCTGGCTGCCTGCCAGCCTGGTCGCCCTGCCTGGTTGCCCCAGCCTCATCTGGCGGCTTTGGCGCTGGTGTCAAACGTTTTGTAATCTGTCACGTCGCATCGTTTTAATATTTTTGCGGCTACGAGGAAATGCACTCGCCTGCGTGTAAAAATAGGCGTAACCCTTTGGTATTTATGCCTGGTCGTTTGGCTGGGCTGCTGCCCTGTTCTCTCCTGCTTCTCCTCTGTTTCTTACCAACTTTGGCTCACTTTGTTTGGTTTTCAGCAGCAGCAGCAGCAGCCGCAGGCCCAGGCAGGCTTTGCCTTTTTGGTTAGCTTAGCCTGGCGCTGCAGTTGCTGCAATTCTTCTGGCCTCTCTCCCTCTCACTCTCTTCTGCCCACTTTGATTATCTAAATCATTATTAGTTTGACCTTCAGCCTCAGGTGTGCTCAGGGCGTCGTGTAAGCTGCTTCAAGTTGGTTTTTTCTTATCTTATTAATTATGCCACTTGCCGCACAGCTTTGGGCCAAATGTAAGTAAACATATTTCGACTACTGTGCGTGTGAGTCATCGCAGATATAGGGGAGGGGCAGGAAGGAGAAAGAGAGAGGGAAATAAGCAGAGCAGACTGCAGTGAAAATGTGAAAGCTGATCATATATAAAGTAAATGAACAAGAAAGAAAGGCTACAGTCAAGTATTTTTGAAAAACAAGAACGTACAACTTGTATTTCTTAAATTATTTATAGGTCTATGGACCAATTGCTTTGAAATTTATAGAAATCATTTAAAAATGTATAAAGATTGTACACACCAAAGATGAACATTTTTGCTTTATAATTACGCCTGAAAAAAACATTTTAGCTTTATAATTTTTTTTTTATGATTAACAAGCCTTACAACAATCTTAAACAACTTTGTTGTCGCTAGTTCTTATAGTCTCTGAGATCTTGGCCTAATTAAACCCTTTAGTTACTCTGCACTCAAGGAATATACCTAATTATATAGCTGATCCAAAGAACTGTCAGCAGCTGAGCTGATGCGCTTCTCTACTCTTAACCAGGACTGTCCAAAATAATTACAAACCTAAGTCAAGTTCTGACTGTAAGACTGATTTAACATATCATATCTGTATATAGTATATATTTACCGTATACATTTACCGTTACAGGACTCCATGCAAATTAGCATAATTATCAATTTCGCTTCGTATTGTTTGTTAACCCACGTCAACGCCCCAATCTGCCGGCCTACTGCACACTGACCCACTGAATGCACAGTGAGTCACAGCAGTAATTGCACACTTGCAGCACAGTAAGAGAAAGAGGGAGAGAGAGAGAAGAGAGAGAAGGTTATTCCCACACGCTGTCCGAAATTCGTTAACCCTACTCAAGTAGCTTAACATGCGTTTAACAGGCGGTTAACAGGCGCTTAACAGGCGCATAACATGACGACGACGACGACGCCTGTAACTACTGCAGACACCCTGTAACAATGTCTGACAACCGTTAATCGGGCGCCACAAATCAAGCAACGCAGCGCTTAATTGTTTAACAGCGCGCTCCTCTCTCTCTCTCTCTCCCTCTCCCCCACTTCCCCACACTCGTAATTGCTGCGCACTGTGATTGGTTCCCTTGCGCCAATTGGCCAATGAGCGAAACAGATAACGAGAAAGAGAGAGAGAGCGAGAGAGCGAGCAAGCTCCAACGCGTGTACGCGCAATTGCGTCTATTTTTAGTTGCGATCATCGCCGTTCACTCTACAAATGGCGCCACTGTGCAGCCACATGGCACATGGCCGTCTTTGGTATTTTCCATTGTGGGGCAACGCAACGCAACGTGGGTTCTACCTATGTCTAGCTGGTTAAAGGTCTGAAAAAACTTGGTCATTGTCTAAGCGCGAGACGAAACGCGAAAATATTGACACGATCAGAACGCCTTAAGCGTTCGCAGAGGAAGGGTAGAGGGTCTGGGAGCGGGTAGTGTGAAAGGTAGTGGGTCTAATCTAATCGTTAAGTAGTATTGTTGTTGGCATTGTGCTTTTGCATAGGCATGAAAATTGTTAAGCTAAATATAAACACAATGATTAAGTAAGTAGGTAAGTAATCCCATTTTGGGGCTCTATCTAGTATATACGATACCATGTGGCACACAGGATGCGGATGCGTGGTCTGGTCTGGTCTGGTCTGGCGGGCGGGTGTTAATTGCATTGAGAGTTAATCAGGTGGAATGGAATATTTATGAGCTGTAGGCGGCGGCGGCGCTAACAAAGATCACACTCGCAATTTCCAGATGCGTAAATAATTGAATCGATTGCTAATTGAATCGATTGTGCGTCGAACAATCGATTGCAATCAACAGGCAAATTAACAATTCAGTCTCAAATTGAGCGAGTCGATCGGAAAACATTAGCACACTCTATATTATCGAATAAGTAACCCCGCCCATATTTGAAACCCCACTCCTATGCTCTCCTTATCTCTTCCAGATGTCGCCCCTACCACATCTAATCCTGTTCCCACTCCTACTAATCCAAGCAGTACTAGGCTACCCCACAGAGAAGAACCTTAGCGAAATCGTAGGGGAACTCAACTCACGCCTTAAACTCACCACGAATATAGTTTATAGTCCAGATGTGGATGCACTCGATCATTTGCAGCCCATGCAATCCTTTGTGCGTCAACTGATCGTGAGTTCCTTGAAGGAGTTCAATTTCAATGGCACCCTACTCAAGCATCATGTAGGTGAGGCCGTACTCTTCGTTCTCATCGTTGGAAAACCTCCATTGGAGCTTCTGGAAAACCTACACTTTCACTATCAGCAATGCGATTTCCTCTTGGTTATACGCAACGAGATCCATGGAGTAGCCTCAGAGGATCAGGAGGTATCGCCCCTCTGGATGACTTTCATACACGATGCCTGGCAATTAGGCTATGTGAAGCTGTTGTTGTTGCATCATGGGCGACTCTACGAGAAGCAACTCTTCCCACAACTGAGGCTACTGCCCACCACAGTGCCGCAATATGTTCATAGACGTGATCGCTTGAGTGATCTACAGGGTTACGAGATACGCGTGGCAGCCTATTCGAATCCACCACGTTGTCTGATCTACGATAATGAGTGGGGCGAAAGGATCTATGGAGGTTACTATATGCGTTTCATACGTCACTTTCTGCGATCACGTAATGCGACCTTTGTGCCGGTGCAGACACCCAACGATTCGCCACGTCATTGCATCGAGGCTCTGCTGTCGGAGCGTGTGGACTTGTGTGCCGATGCACTGGCTCAGGATGCGGATATGGAATTTGATGTAACGACAGCAATACGTATGGCCTATGCGAATATTATGGTGGCTAATGCGAAGCCGTTGAGCTCGTACCGCTATCTGGTAGCACCTTTTCATCCCACCGTTTGGATCTGCCTGATCGTTTATATTGGATTCATTGTGTGCTTCATGAGCTGCATCCATTGGCAGCAACAACATCGTTGGATCTTCAGTAAGTTCCTCCTGGAGGCGATCAGTTCGCTTCTGTTCGCAGGCTTCTCGCTTCGTGATCTACATGGACGTGAACGTTACATACTCTTTGCGGTTCTCTTTGTGGCTGGATTTATATACTCTACCTTTTATTTGGGTTATCTAAAGAGTATACTAACTACGGAAGTGTTTGAGGAACAGATCAATAGTTTCGAGCAATTGGTCGCGATGAATGTCTCACTGATGATCGATGAGTACGATCGTATGTTGATGAAACGTTATAATCTACCGGATATATTGAGGCCGATCATTCAGGTGGTACCCGATGAGACATTGAAGCAGCATCGCACCAGCTTTGATCAGCATTACGCCTACATTCTCTTCAGTGATCGCATGGAATTGTATACATATGCCCAGAAGTATTTGCGGTATCCACGACTGCGTCGCATCCCGATCAACATATTCTTTCTGTTTGCCGGTTTTCCACTGCGCAAAGGCTGGTTCCTCAAGCAGCGGTTGAGTGATGCCTGGGCCTGGGCCTTCGCCAGCGGACTGCTCCAGAAGCTGGGCACAGATGCCGACCATGAGACAATGACAACAGGCGTGGGCTTTCTGGAATTTCTCATCACCGAGTACTATGTGGCTCGTCCACTTGGACTCGATTATTTCGTCATGCCGGCCATGTCGTTGGCCCTCGGTTACGGCCTGGCCCTCATCACTTTTGTCATCGAGTTGACGGCCTGGCGCACCACAGCACCAGCAGCAGCACCAGCAGCACCACCAGCACCTGCACCACAATTGCGCGTGACCCGTCGGCCTGGTGTACCGCTTGGCATTGTTTGATTGATGTCCAGTACTCAAAGCTGGATGGATTGACGGAGTGTGTGTTGTACCATGTTCCTTCTGGCACTTTCTAAGTAGAAACTTCAAGCTCTTCGTGTGCAGGCAACAATCTAGCTACACTGCAAGAAAAAAGGCATTACTTTAAAAATATATATCATTATTAAATAATATTTCATATTTCAACCAAGTATTTTCCTTTGCTTATCTTCTTATAATATTTTTAAAAGGTTTTCCAGCATTACAAGATCACCAACCTGCATTCCAACTTCAACTTCTTTCCCGGTCTTTCCTCCTTGTCACTCTTCTTCAACTAATCAAACTGTACTATCTCTATATTCTACATTCTTTACTTCTTCTACAGCTCTTTCACTGCGCCGAAATATGCCTCAGCTTACTCTTCCATTACTCTGCTTTATAACTAGTATTACATCATTTTCCTTAGCACTCTATGATCATAAACTTAGCTCTAGTATATATACACTCAATCAAGGCCTTAAGACTTCTACAAACATCATTTATACAGATGATAGTCAATCCGCGGAAATACTTACACAGATATCTCATTCCCTCAGTCATACGCCGAGTATTTTGATCAGTAAAGATCCAACTAAACTTCTTAATTTTTCCAGTAATCAACATGAAAATTTGCTAATGATCTTACCAAAACTAAATCCAAAAGAGCTTGTGCAAGTCTTTAGTAACTTTTCCGAAAAAATGCAGAGAGCAGACTATCTCTTTGTGGGTACTGACAGTGCTACCGAGTGGTTAAATTTTCTCTCCACACTCTGGCAGCTGGGTTATCCCAATGTGCTGATCTATAATAGTTCAGAAATAGGGGAATTCTATACGGGCGATCAGTTTCCCCAGCTAAAACTAATATCATCCACGATAGATCATTATCTCTGGGCAAGACGACATTGGTTCGACAATCTACATGGTTGGGAGGTGCGTACGATAATCTCGAATAATCCACCACGTAGTCTGGTCTATCCGGAACTGGATATCTACGATGGATATGTACTTGGCTTGCTGCGAGAGTTTATAGCCTATAGGAATGCCACATTTGTAGCGGTTCTACAACCCAATTTTGAGATATTCTCGCCCATGGATTGCCTGAAGTTATTGCATTTGAAAGAGGGGGATTTATGTGGTGATATTTTGGCATTGAATGATGATTTCAGTTACACTGCTAGCTATATGTATGTGTACGCTAATATTTTGATACCCTCACCGCGAGCGAGATCAAAGAACTATTATATATTGGAACCATTAGATCGTAGGGCTTGGCTTCTCATAGCACTCTATGTGCTCATCATTTGTGGCTTTACCAGCTTCGTTTGTTGGCTACAGAGCGGACGTTGGGAGTGGCTTCGGATCTCCCTAGAGATTTTCCGTAGCCTACTCTGTGCGGGAATTCATTTACGAGAAATTACTGGAAGAATGCACTATATACTCTATGCAACCATATGCATAGCGGGTATTATTTATTGCAATTACTACTTGGCCTTTTTGCATACTTTACTCTCGACGGGTTTGTATGAACAGCCTATAAGGAGTCTGGAAGAATTGGTTAGACGAAATCGAAGTATTATCGTAACAGACTATGATATCGTAGTGCTAACAGTATATGATTACCCCAGTATATTATGGAACATTACTCGTCCGATGCCTTTCGATTATATTTTGGATCATCGTGGTGTTTTCGATACAAAGTACGCCTATTTGGCATATAGCGATAAGCAGGCCCTATATCATATGCAACAACAGTATATGAGAAAACCAAAGATGCGTCTGCTACCCATTGATATATTGCATGTACTACCGGGATACCCTATGCAGAAGGAATGGTTGTTGAAATTCAAACTCAGCGAGACCTTACTTAATTGCTTTGCCAGCGGATTGATACATAAATTTGTGGATGATACAAATATGCAGACAATACGTATGGGTTTTCTGGATATAATACCCTCGGAGGAATACGCAGCGGAACCTCTAACACTCGATAATTTCAAGATGCCTCTCCTAATGCTTGCTGTGGGCATTGCCATGGGGTTTATTTGCCTGCTGGGAGAGCTGCTGTGGCAGGGGAAGAAAGTAAGGAAAGAACAGAAGAAACAGATAGTCTGAGAAATGAGTAAGGTATTATAACACTATATACTAACTTAGCTTATCTATTTCTATTATTATTCTACAGTGAGCTGGAAGTATCTCTGAGAGCGTCAAATTAAAGTAAAGGTAAGTTGAAAGAGGCAGCTCCAGCTTCTTGACTTGTTTTCCCTGCGCACCCTTAGCTCAGTGCCTTAGGCCCAATTTTTAGCATTAGTCCTGTTGGATTTCCATCTTCTATGCTCCAAAAATTTAAATGTTCCCCAGTGACATGCAACCACAACAACCACAGCCGGTGATAAAGCACCCTCTCACCCCGCCCACAAGCAGTATAAATAGCACTTGAAATATATTTCCAAAACATTTGCCACAGCTCACAATTTACAGTCCCCTCCCCACCCAAACAGTGCCTGCAAGTATGCAACGCAATTGATAAGGTTGAAGAAAGAGAAAAAGAAAAAAAAACCCCCCTAGGGGTTGACTTGGGCAAATATTTACCCAGAAGAAATGGACGATAAAGCAACATCAGAAATTATTCTCAACTGGGCAAGGATGTGGGATGTGGGATGAGGGTGTGCTCTGCTGTCACAGCATTTTGGCAATGGGCGTATGGGCGTGGCATGCAGCGAGTTTTAAAGTTCGTTGACCTCGTTACGCTGCGGCGCCGCAAAGTATGCAACAGCAAAAGTGGCGACAATAAAGTTTATGCGCGGCGCCAACTCGGACAGCAAAAAAAAAGGAAAAGAAAATACATTTGCGTGGGCGATGTACGGTATTACGGCAGGCGTTTACTTTTGGCAGCAACTGTGTCGACACACATTCTGGCAACGCCCAGCTACAGATCCTTTACACAGTTACTACAGACAGTCTCTACACACAGTCTCTCCTCGCAGTCTGTGCCCAATCTCATGCCTGGGTCACGTGCGTGCCTGGCATCAATATCCTTTTTTTTCCTGATCGAGATAAATAAATTGCGATTAAAATAAATATCTTGGCCTTGTGCGCGGCTTAATTGTCGATTTCTCGTGTTTTCAACGCGATTCAAAATCGATTTCGCTGCCCACGAATGTCACATTGGGCCCAGAGAGAGAGGAGGGAGTGAGGGAGGGAGAGACACAGAGATACCCCGTGTGCGCTTTAAAGTAAACATTTGTTTTTTTATTTTTTCCCCTCTCGCTCTGCCTTTCCTCTTTTAATTAAGATTGTGCACAGCGATAAGGCAAGTGTATCTGAAATCGACAAGGGCGTTCCCAAAATCCCCAATCGGAATTGTTGATTTTGCGCCTGACTGAGTTATAGTATTTGTTTTTGTATTTGTATTGTAGGACTGCAGGGCAGCTGTGCGAGCACTTTAATTAGCCACAAAAGTAGCCTTTTTGTAGCTAGAGAAAAGCCACAGTTTCTACAGCTAATTTTAGCTAGCTTAAACTCTAATCCTTGGCTAATTTTTGGCTACTTTTCTGGTCAGTTATAGCCGCTCAACTGACCATAAAGGCCCCACATTTTTTTGTTGAGTGCACTCAACCGGCTAAAGGCCAAAATGACAAATTAAATCGTACACCCCCACAGCTGCAACCCCTTTCGATAACAATGGCGGCTGTGGCAACTCTGAATGCAGGAATGTCTGACCCTTTTATCGGCCAGACGACAGTGAGGCCAGGCCTGTCAAACAAACGAACAAAAGCCGCATGCCCCATGGCATTCATTCATGATTGACTGCACAGTTTGATGGATCAGCTCACAGACTGTGATTGTTTTTTGTTTTTTTTTTTATCCTACCTAATCGAAACTCAGCCAGCTAATTGTCGCTGTTTCTATAGCACGTTTTTAAGCGCAAAAAACGAGGCTAAAAAGAGGCTTAAAAAAGGCTAAAAAGGCTAAACGACAACCAGTTTCGAACTGTATATTTAAATGGCCTTTAAAGCTGCCACCCCCCTCTCTATATGAGGTGGAAATTTATGTGGCATGCCTAATTGTCGGCTGGCTGCCTCAAAGTGGCCTGCCCGCGCGATCTGCAATCTCGCATCGCCACAATCTTATCCATGCATGGAATGCAATTATCGCAGTTCAACTTATGCTAAGATAAATGATCATCGCACACTGTCCGTGAAAATTGGCCACACTTTCCAAGGTGTTGCTGCAGTGCTATAAAGCAGGCGGAAAAAAAAAGATATATATATTTTTTTTTTTGGTTGATTTTACAATTTATGAGTATCGTGTGGGCGAGAAGAAGTACGGGAAGATTGTCATTGGCGGCATGTGCAAAAGACCTGCATAAGTACCTCGAAATATCTCATTCGCATTGAAAAAATTATTTTTTTTTATAAATATTCTTTATCGTATGATTTAAACTAAGCTTAATTAATTTCTTATATATTTTACTATAATTTCAGCAAACTTTCGGCAAAATTTCAGATCAGTTATCTTATGAGTAAAGTGGAATATTTATTTTTAAGATGATCTCTTTATCGTTATATATTTTCTAAAATAAACAAGCTATACAATATTTTTATTTATTTTAAATTTGCTATACATATATGAATTTTTTTTATACATCATTATAAAGAGTTTTATTCATTTGTATCTACTTTAATGTCAAATGCTTTCCCAACTGGTCAAACATCTGAGCAGACCTTATGGCAGACATCTTTGGGTCAGACAGTTGCTAAATATAACTCAACAAACGAAAAGGTAGAAGAGCAAAAAAATGGAAAAAAAAAGAAAAAGAAACGCAGACGAAGGCAAACGAAATGCTACCCAATTAAGCGCAACAAACAACTTCACGCCACATGCCACACGAGGCGTTTATCGCGCCAGTCCGATCAGAGATCCTCAGATCCAACATCAACAACAACTCGATTGTCGCTCCAGCTCCCTCTCTCTCTCCCTCTCTCTCTCTCTCTCGCTCTCTCTCTGAACGATCGTACTGCGATCCATTGTAATGGCCAACGATTTGTCGCTGTCGCAGGCAGGTCCTGTGGCCATACACGACAATTGGCGATCGCGCAACGATAAGATCGCGTCCGCCCGATAAATGTGGAAAAACGGCGACAGCGCGATCACATTTATGCTAATAAGTTGACATTTGACCACCATGACGAAATAATCGAGACGATCAGGTGCCGGCCATATGACAGGCAGGCCACATAAGGCAGCGAGAGAGAGATCCACTGTGGGCCACATGCTGCAAAATAATGATCAAAATTATTAAAAATATTATTTTATTTCTTTTTTTTTGTAATAAACATAAACAATTGTACCCAAGTTATCTGCGATCTGCCCTTATAAATGTTGTTAAATTTATAGAGTCAGTTTCTATCTAACTTTAAAATCTAATCTTAGAGACACATTATCGCTTTTATCGACTTTGATAACAAAATATGAGCTTACATACACAAACTGAGAAGGTCCAATAAAATATCAATTGGGCAAGTACATACATAAGTGTTTTATTTATGCTAATATATGGTATCTCACTTAGTTCTTAGAGTTATCTACGTCATATAGAAGTTTGAATACCCTTAAAGTGTATGACAAACGTGTATATGGAAAGATATGTGGATGATAAGAATATCTCTAAGAATACTATAATAAACAAGCACGTTCTTCTAGAACTTCTTTGAGACTCATCAAGAAATTGTGTACTCTATGAGATTAATTCTCAGAATTTTCCCAGAACAGCTATACCCTATGTAAGAGTATAAAGATTTTCAACTTTGCATGGCAACGCAGATTAATTGCTTTATAATTTGCTTGTGAAAGCTATAAAGATTTGAAACCCAGAAAATGATATACATATTTTAATTGCAAATTATTACCCCGCTAGTCTAATATAAATTGATCGATCCTCAGTGTGAATGATGTAGTTCGATCTGTGCCAACTTGGAGACAACATGGACGATAAGGACAAGCTGGTAAAAACTTAGCCAAATCAAAAAAAAATATAATACCTAACTAAAAACTTCTACAGATTGTTGAAGAGGAAGGCAAAGGATCTTTGCAAGATCTTCGCAACAAAGGATCTGCTGCAAGAGCACCCTGGTGCTTTGGCATCGGTTTCCTACTCTTCTGGGCCCTGCTCTTCTTCGCTGTCGTTGTACCTCTCTTCTATCGCCTGCCCACAGCGCTGAGTACGGATGATGCTAAAACTGGAGAATTTATAGGAGATCGTGCTTATAACACTTTGAATAACTTGGTCAACATTGGAGTAAGGCTTGCTGGTAGTGAGGCTACCGAAGATGTAGCTGTGGCTTTCCTGCTGAAGGAAATCGCTGATATACAGGAGAACCTGCTAGAGGATTACTTTACTTTGGAGGTTGATGTACAAAACACGACTAGTTCCCATGTCTATAGTAATCTTCTGGAATGGTATCATGACGTGAAGAACGTTGTGGTTAAACTGGCACCGAAGAATACCAGCAGCGAGACCTACCTGCTGATTAATAGTCATTTCGATACGGTTCCCACTTCACCGGGTGCAAGTGATGATGGTTTCATGGTGGCCACAATGTTGGAGATCCTACGGGTTATGGCCACAACCGAGCAACAATTCGAACACCCTGTAATCTTTCTATTCAACGGAGATGAGGAAATGGGCATGCAGGCTTCCCATGGATTCATTACCCAACAGAAATGGGCACCATACTGCAAGTGAGTAGAGCTCCCGGAATTCCTAGAATTATATTTTAGGTATACTTCTTTTTTCCCCATAGAGCCTTTATTAACTTGGAGGGTGCTGGTGCTGGAGGTCGTGAGATTCTCTTCCAGACTGGACCCAATCATCCCTGGCTGGCCAATGTAAGTTAAAACTATCGAACTATGTTAAATAGGAGTTTTTTAAAACTCCCATTATTTTGCAGTACTACAAAAAGAATGCCAAACATCCGTTTGCCACCACACTGGCTGAGGAAATCTTCCAAGCAGGCCTCATACCATCGGATACCGATTATCGTATTATTGTGCAATATGGCGATATTCCAGGTATATAAAAGAAAGCATACAATATTAGTTTTTCTAGATCTCTAATCTCTTGCACAGGCTTGGACATTGCCCAGGTGATCAATGGCTACGTTTACCATACCAAATACGATGCCATGGATGTGATTCCTCGTGGTTCTATCCAAAATACTGGAGATAATATTCTCAGTCTAGTGCGAGCCCTGTCGAATGCTCCGGAACTCTCGAACATTGATGCCAATGAACAGGGGCACGTTGTCTTCTATGATGTTCTGGGACTTTTCATGATTAGCTATACAGAGGATACTGGGAAGATTATTAACTTCAGCGCTTCAGGAGCTGCCATAATACTGATCATCATTTCCATATGGCGCATGTCAGCGGTTTCCGCGATCCATCATTGTCAAGTGGTGCAACGTCTTGTTATACTTGTAATTCTACAGATTATTGGACTCGCTCTTGGTTTCGTACTGCCAATAATTGTTGCCTATTACTTCGATAGTATCGGTTTATCCATTGCCTACTTTAGCTCACTCAAACTGATCCTTGGACTCTATGTATCTCCCTCTCTGCTGGGTCTATGTTTGCCTGTCATGATTTACTTCCACTTCAATAAAAATGTAAGTCTCCCCTTGATATATTATAAGAGTGATCTATTGAATTTTAACTTTTTTAGAACAAACTACCCTTCTACTATCACCTACAATTGGCCCTGCATAGCTGGGCTATTATTCTGGCTCTGCTCGATATTGGACTTACTATCTATGGCATACGTTCTGTATACTTTATCACAATTCCCTTGACATTCTATATCATTTCCTTGGCTCTCAATCTCTTCTTGACTTTCCACGACAATGAGTACAGCTGGACTGGTTTGGTCACAAGTCTTCAGGTGGTTCCATTCTTGTATAGCAGTTATCTCATCTTTACCTTCATTATTGCCATGACACCTATGAATGGACATGCGGGTAGTGCTTCAAATCCGGATACAATGATTGCGGGTTTGGCTGCTCTTGGCACCGTATTATCCTTTGGGTTTGTGGTAGGTTTGCTAGATCTTTTAGATGGTATTCTAAGCTAATAATTTACTGTTCCTAGATTCCACTTACGAATGCAATCCGTCGACCATTTACTGTGGCTCTCACTTTGGTTCTTATAGCAGGAGTTAGCATGTATCTGACTACCAGCACCGAAGTCGGATTTCCCTACCGTGTTAAAACCCATACCGAGAGGGTTATGTACCAGGTAAGGTATCTCAAAATGATCTTAGTTATATTATATATCTCTGATAATCTCTCTGATATTGCAGCATGTGCGCAGAGTCTTCTATGAATACGATGGTACGGTTAGCAAGGATGAGTCGGGATATTTGTTTAACTTCCAAGATAGAAGAGAATATGCTCCATATAAGGGAGTCAATCTAACCGGAGCTTGGAGAACTAAGACCGATTGTGAAGATCACATGATGTGTGGACTTCCATTGTACGATGAGCGTTGGGTTGAGAATCGTCTGCAGGGCATGTGGGTACCTCGCGATACCATAACACCTCCGACACCCACCACACTGGAATTAATAGGCAAATCCCTGTTGGAGAACTCTACAACAGTGCGTTATACCTTCAACTTGACGGGACCGCATCACATGAGCTTATTCCTACAAGCTTTTAAAGAAGACTTTGTCACAATTACCAACTGGTCATTCTCGCAGTCTTATCTTGAACTCCCTCCAACCTCTCCACTCGCATATCATATTTATATGACATTTGGAGCGGGTAATGCAACAGCGCAACAGGAGTTCTTTGTGGATCTTTCGGTAGGTGTTTGGAAAATTACTTTTAAAATTTGGAATATTTATTTTTATTCTTTCTCTATAGACACCCAATGGAGACATCGATGTACCACTATTCGAAATTGGCGTCTCTGGACATTATATTCAAGTTCCCGGCGATGAGCTCAGTCAAGAGTTTGCTGCTTCTTTCCCATCCTATGCTGCACTCGTTGACTGGCCCTCCGTATATTATAGATATATTTTCTAAATTTTCTTGTTCGTTTAATAAATCAAAAATTAAATTACTTACTTCAACTCTATCTCATATCTCAAAACCTTGACCAAGGAAAATGCGATTATATTGTACAGAGTGAACTGATTATACGAATGTTTTAAATTACCAACACATGTGCGCATAATTATCATTTATCAGTAGCCAATAAAATCATAATTACATATAATCACAATAAATAATAATATTCACAATTTGTAAATTTTATAATAGCCAATTAGGTCTATTATAAATTGAGGCAACGCATGTTAGAGTGTCTTAGTCCCACTTGAGACCCGCTGGAGATCGCATTGGCAGACGAAACGCTTGCGAATAGGATTGATAAGGTATATTAAGAGTTTAAGGAGATATATTACCCTATAAATAATATTATATATATGTATAAATTTATTTTCAACAGTTTACTAAAAATGACAGCCAAGGGTTTAATAGAAAGGGAACCCATTGCAAGAGGTACCTGGTACTTTGGCATTGGATTCCTTCTCTTCTGGTTCCTGCTCTTTTTTGCTATAGTTATACCGCTTTTTTATCGCCTGCCTACAGCCTTAGATGTGGAGGATGGCAAGTCGGGAGAGTTTATAGGAAATCGTGCTTATAATACCTTAAATAATCTAGTAAATATTGGAGTTAGGCTCGCTGGTAGTGAAGCTAACGAAGAAAAGGCTGTGGCTTTTCTTCTCAAAGAAATTACCGATATACAGAAGAACCTACTGGATGATTACTTTACTTTGGAGGTTGATGTGCAGAAAACTACGGGATCTCATGCCTATAGTAATCTCCTGGAATCGTATAACAATGTCAATAATGTTGTGGTTAAACTATCCCCAAAGAACTCAACAAGCGAGTCTTATCTCCTAGTCAACAGTCATTATGATACGGTTCCCACTTCACCGGGTGCCGGAGATGATGGTTTCATGGTTGCGGTAATGTTAGAGGTCCTAAGGGTTATGGCCACAAACAGGCAACATTTCGAGCATTCTCTGGTATTCCTATTCAATGGAGATGAGGAAATGGGCATGCAGGCATCCCATGGATTTATAACGCAACACAAATGGGCTCCCAATTGCAGGTAGGGTGTTTCGAGGCTTGTCAATGGGTTTTCAATTCAATTATACTCTTTACAGAGCATTCGTTAATCTGGAAGGTGCTGGTGGTGGTGGACGTGAAATTCTTTTCCAGACAGGACCCTCACATTCCTGGCTGTCCACAGTAAGCTCAGCTATTAATGGAAAGTGATTCTATAAACTATCCAATATTTTTACAGTATTATAAAAAGAGTGCGATACATCCCTTTGCAACCACGCTGGGTGAGGAGATCTTTCAATCGGGTATTCTTCCAGCCGATACAGACTTTCGCATCTTTGTTCAATATGGAGATATTCCTGGTAAGTTAAAGACAAATTTTAGAATTGATGGGAAAATTCATTATATTTTTTAATAGGCGTCGATATTGCACAATCTACCAATAGTTATGTGGTTCATACTAAATACGATCGAGTTGATATAATACCACCCGGTTCTATACAGAACACTGGAGACAATATACTAGGTTTAGTGAGAGCCCTATCGAATGCCAGCGAGCTTTATAATATACAGGTGATTTCCCTGAATTCTTTCCTATATTTCATTATAATAGTATTGAATTATATGTTCCAGGCTCATGAGGCAGGACACGCCGTCTTCTTCGACTATTTGGGACTGTTTTTTGTTAACTACTCAAAGGAAACTGGAACAATTATTAACTATAGTGTTACTATTTCTGTTCTGGTTTTAATTCTAATATCTATAACGAGAATTTCGGAAATATCCTCACTTTCCTTCAGTTCAGTTGTGCTACGTCTTATATCACTATTGATTATACAGATCATTGGACTTGCTCTGGGCGTAGCATTTCCTCTTTTGATTGCATATTATATGGATAGCCTAGATTTATCCTTGACCTACTATAGCTCCCAATGGCTGATTATTGGACTATATGTATGCCCTTCTTTGATTGGTCTGAGTCTACCAATACTTCTATATCTTCAATGTCAACAGCAAGTAAGATACTACTTACCTGAAAACCTTTTCTTCTATTAAACCTTTTTTTTTAGAGTAAACTTTCCTTGATCTATAACATACAACTGGGACTGCATAGTTGGGCCTTAGTGTTGGCTCTGCTGATTATTACATTGATGTCTCTTGGAATTCGTTCCGTATATATCTTCACATTCCCACTTACATTCTATACATTTGCCCTGATCGTAAATCTATTGACAACATTCCATGATCGTGGATATAGTTGGGCTGGATCTGTAGCAATCTTACAGATCATTCCATTCCTCTATAGTTGCTATGTAATTTACATTTTCATTGTGCTGATGACACCAAGTCAAGGACGTTCAGGAAGTGCTTCAAATCCGGACATATGGATTGCAGGTCTCGCAACTCTTGGAACAATATTATCTTTTGGATTTCTTGTACGATATTTACTGACTTTCGTACCCTCGATGTCATAAACTAAAAACAAAGATCGCTTTTTTCAGATTCCACTTATCAGCCTATTTCGTAGACCATTTACGATGGTACTCAGCTTAGTTCTGGTTTATGCGATTAGTATGCACTTCGCCTCGAGTACTCAGATCGGATTCCCCTATCGCGCCAAGACGTCAAGCGATCGAGTCATGTATCAGGTAATTAATAACACCGTCTGGGCGACAATTTAATCTAAAAAAATGTTTGGGAAAATCTTAGCATGTACGAAGAATCTTTTACGACTACGATGGAATAGTGAGCAAGGATGAATCCGGATATCTATTTAATTTCCAAGATAGAAGAGAATATAAACCGTATATGGGTGTCAATCTGACGGGAGCTTGGAGAACAAAATCCGATTGTGAAACACATATGATGTGTGGACTTCCATTGTATGATGAACGTTGGGTTAATAATCGTCTCCAGGGAATGTGGGTACCTCGTGATACTGTCACACCTCCGATACCAACCCAACTGGAATTGATTAGCAAAACAGTGTTGGAAAACAATACAACGGCACGCTTAACGTTCAACTTGACGGGACCCCATCACATGAGCCTGTTTCTAGAAGCCTATTCAGATGATTTCGTCACAATTACCAATTGGTCTTTCTCCCAATCCTATCTCAAGTCTCCACCAGCCTCTCCACTCGCCTATCACATTTATATGACATTTGGTGCAGGTAATGCTACAGCTCAACAGGAATTCTATGTGGATGTTACGGTAGGTTCCATTTTAATACCTTTAATATCATTATAGCTTAACATTTCTTATTGCAATAGAAACCCAATGGAGATTTTGACGTACCTCTATTCGAACTGGGTGTATCGGGACACTATATACAATATGAGGGCGATGAGAGCAGTCGAAAGTTTGCTGCTTCATTTCCATCCTATGCAGTACTCATCGATTGGCCCTCCATATATCAGAGATATATATTCTAAATATTAACACAAATCAATTAAAAAAAAAAAAAAAAAAATAAAATAAACTTAATTGGTTGAATCATCATTGTAATCGAAATGCTTGAAAGTCCCCTTGATGTACCGATACACTTAATATCACACGCAAAGCGATAAGCTCGATCAAGGGGTGTGCTGATAAAAAAAAAAATGCCTACGTATTTTACAATACCTGGTAATAACAGTAAATCGAACCTTTATCAATCGATTAAGTGAACTGAATTAGTACACTAAAATAAAATTTAAATATATTAAATCGTTTTCTAAAAATATTTGCAATAATTTATGAGCTCCAATTAAAGTCTACCAAGTCTGTTGTGATTTCAATCGGTTTATACTTTATCAGTCGGAAATACACTCTTCATTCATATTAATCCTAACACATGGTTGGCCTACACGAGCCAATAGATTTGGATAGGAAACGAAATTTTCATTCGATAACGCCATACCGATATGGCTGCTATAAATTAGTATATATTAGAAAAAAAAAACAATACAAAATGGTCAGTTATTAAAGAGCCGACTTTATGGCATCGGGGCCAGACTATTATAAATTGCGTGAGCGTGTGTCAAAATTTTTCAGTTCCATTTGAGGAAACGCAGGGTTCGCATTGAGAGAACATGAGCGATAAGGATAAACTGGTAGAGACTTCTCTTACAAAAATATAATAAATGTAATATACCATCTATATTTGAGCTTACTAAAATTTGACACACAGTTGGTGCAAGAAGCTGGTGGACGAGATGAAAGAAATTGCAACCCAGTGGAGTCCAGTGAAAGAGGACCCTGGTATTTTGGAACCGGTTTCATACTCTTTTGGGCTCTACTTTTCTTTGCTGTGGTTATACCGCTCTTCTATCGATTACCCACTGCTCTGACTTTGGAGGATGCCCAGAGCGGTGAATTTGTGGGAGAACGTGCATATAATATCTTGAACAATCTGGTTAATATTGGCGTAAGATTACCAGGCAGTAAGGCCAACGAGGTGGACGCAGTTGCTTTTCTGCTCAGCGAAATATCGGATATAAAGGAGAATCTATTGGAAGAATATTTTACACTAGAGATTGATGTACACAAAACTTCAGGTGGATACATATATAGTTCCCTGCTAGAAGTGTACGAAGGTGTTCAGAATATTGTTGTGAAATTATCGTCAAAGAACTCGACAAGTGAGTCGTATCTCTTGGTGAATAGTCATTTCGATACGGTTCCCACATCTCCGGGTGCTGGCGATGATGGTTTTATGGTCGCAGTAATGTTAGAGATCCTACGCGTATTGGCCACAACTCCACAACATTTCGAACATTCTCTGGTATTCCTATTCAATGGAGATGAGGAAATGGGCATGCAGGCTTCCCATGGATTCATTACGCAACACAAATGGGCTCCCAACTGCAAGTAGGTGTCTTCGGAAATAATATCTATAAGGAATACCCTATAATTCTTTTTTTTTTAACTTATTTACAGAGCTGTTATCAATCTGGATGCCTGTGGCAGTGGAGGTCGTGAGGTTATGTTTCAAACAGGACCCTCACATCCCTGGTTAGCCAATGTAAGACCAAGAAACTGTCTTAAAAAAAAACTCTATTATAATTTCTGAATTACTTCTCAGTACTACAAAAAGAGTGTAAAGTATCCTTTTGCCACCACTGTGGCTGAGGAAGTCTTTCAAGCGGGTCTTATACCATCGGATACAGATTTTCGTATTTTCGTGGAGCATGGAAACATTGCAGGTACATTGGAAACATTTTTCTAGGGTTCCTTAATTAATTATTTATTTTACAGGTCTGGATTTGGGTCAGGTAATCAATGGTTACATCTATCATACGAAATACGATCGTGTTGATGTGATACCACGTGGAGCCATACAAAATACCGGAGAAAATGTACTTGGTCTAGTACGTAGCTTATCGAATGCCACAGAACTATATAATATGGAGGTAAAGCTTGCAATTAATTCCTAAGCTTTTGTAAGAATGAACATATATATTTTCTCCAGGCTTATGTGGGAGGACACTCCGTTTTCTTTGACTATTTGGGATTGTTTTTGGTCACGTATTCCAAGGAGACTGGAACTATAATTAACTATAGTGTCGCTGGAACAGTTATCGCATTGATTTTGATATCTGTCTATAGAATGTCTGTTCTATCCTCGCAATCCTTTTGTTCCGTTACGTTACGCCTTATATCACTTACGATTATCCAGATAATTGCGCTTCTTCTTAGTATTGCATTTCCTCTATTTATGGCGTATTATTTTGATAGCATTGGATTGTCCATGGTTTACTTTAGCTCACCTTCGCTAATTATTGGATTATATATATGCCCATCTTTGATTGGGCTGAGTCTACCAATTCTTATATATTTTCAATGTCAAAAAGAGGTAAGAAATCCTATTTTAATAAACTATTCCTTTCTTATAAGTCCTTTCTTGCAGAGTAAATTACCGTTCATCTATAATATACAACTAGAATTGCATAGCTGGGCTATAGTTTTGACACTCCTGGTATTTGGCATATCATCTCTGGGCATTCGTTCCGTATATATTTTTGTCTTCCCCTTGACATTCTATATGTTTGCATTGATGTTAAATCTTATGACAACTCTACACGATCGTGGTTATAGCTGGGCTGGAACGATCATGAGTTTCCAATTGATGCCATATCTATATAGTTGCTATATCATCTATACTTTTGTTGTGGTTATGACACCTATGACGGGCCGATCGGGAAGTGCTTCAAATCCGGACACATTGATCGCATTCATGGCTGCTCTGGGAACTTTGTTGGCCTTTGGTTTTCTAGTGAGTTTGGTTTTCTATGAACTTCGAAATTTTCTATAATATTTTCTATATATCTACCCGTAGGTTCCATTAATCCATTTGTTCCGTCGACCATCCATAGTGCTATTCCTTTTGGCCTTAGCTACCGGAGTCAGCATCTACCTAGCCACAAGCACCCAAATTGGTTTTCCCTATCGTACGAAAACTAATACAGGACGTGTGTATTATCAGGTAGGATATAGGTTAGTAATACAAAAAGGGAATATATATTTTTGAGTTCAAACGTTTTCCAGCACGTGCGTAAAACTTTTTATGAATACGATGGTTCCGTTCTGACAGACGAATCGGGATACTATTTTAATTTCCAAGATCGAAGAGAAGAGCAGGTGATTAGTGGAGTCAATCTGACGGGGGCGGTGAGAACGGGATCTGATTGTGATAAGCATATGATGTGTGGAGTTCCATTATACGATGAACGTTGGGTTTCCAATCGACTGCAGGGCATGTGGTTGCCACGAGAGGAACCCATAATGCCCCCGTGCTCAACTAACCTGACGGTAGTTAGTAAAACAGTGTTGGAAAACAATACAACGGCACGTTTTGAATTCAAATTGTCGGGACCTTCCTATATGAATCTATTCATACAAGTCTATGAGGATGATTTCGTCACAGTTAGTAACTGGACTTTTTCACAAACTTATCTTAAAAATCCTCCAACATCGCCACTCTCATATCATATATTTATTACATTTGGCATCGATGATCCAACACTGGACTTCTTTGTGGAGCTTGAGGTAAGGGTCAGGGAGTTGGGAATCTTTACTTTAAAGAATATAAAAATTTCCTTTTCACATAGAAACCCAATGGTCGTTTTGAGGTACCCCTTATGCAATTGGGTGTATCCGGACATTGTATACAAGAGGATGGTGATGAGTTGAGTAAGAACTTTGCCTCAACATTCCCAGCACATACAATACTCGTCGATTGGCCATCCACATATAAACGATATATATTCTAAACTATAACTAATCTATGGGGTTGGGAACAAATTAAATAATATAAAGGGATACTATTTATTGCTAAATAAATTATATTAAATATACTCGATAGTAGGGAGTTTTTTTGGATATTCTTGGTAACGAATGACTCACACTTCGGGAAATCGCATGACTTTGTTCGCTCGGATAAAAAATGCCCCCTTTCCATGATTATTATTGTTCAAAAAAAAAAATTGCGATAGTGTTGATCAAAATATTTTGGAAAAACAAAGAACAATAAATTTATGCAGGCAATAAAAAATTGACTATGCGCGATAAGCCACAAATAATTTGCTACCGCCTCTTTACCAATTTTGGCAAGCAAATACGAAATCAAATTCAAATTTCTTCTTGCAGTCTGGCTAAGATAATCCTAAAGTGATGACTGATTACACCTGCAGGAGACAGACATTTGGTCGCACCGTATGGGTTTTCGCTAGAATACACGAGATTATAAATACTTTATGGTTGGAGATTAAGACGACTTATCATGATAATATGGCGTGCGTATTTCATATCACCATGAACGTGGCGGCACCATAGGCGTGCTCCCTATAATTATAGCTGTAAATTTTGGAAACGAGGGGAGGACATAGAGTTCTTCGCTTTGTTAAGTACAACAAATCAGAGAGGTTGTAATTAACACAATTTAATTGGATTATATTTAGTAAATATTAATGTTATTATATAAATATTTTTATAAATCTAGGAAGTAGATATTAAAGGTCGCATGATATCTAATATCTCGGACTTTGAATACACTTATCAAACTGCCCTCGTCTTTAGTGTTATCGAAGCAATACTATAGTAACATTGTCGCTATAAAATTATATATTTTAAACAATGTTTCACTGAAGCCTCCGACTTTATGGCGGCTATGTTCTCAGTCCACTATAAAAGACCAATGCACTGGGGAAGTTGGCTAGTTGAGCACCCGAAATCGAGACCTACACTTCGGAAGACGTGAAGACGTGACTGGTGAAAATGAGCGATAAGGATAAACTTGTAAATTCCAATAAAAACAATAAGTAAAATTCCACTAACTTTTCTTTCATTTCATTTCCAATGAATACCATAGATTCCCAGCGAAGCGGGCTACGGGTCTTCGCACAATGCCAGAGATACAACAATTAAACCATCGTGGTATTTTGGAACTGGTTTTCTACTCTTTTGGATGTTACTCTTCTTTGCCATCGTCTTGCCGCTCTTCAATCGTCTGCCCACAACGCTGGATATCGAGGAAGCCAAGAATGGTGAATTTGTTGGAGAACGTGCTTACCAGACACTCAATAATCTGGTTAATATTGGACCCAAGGTCGTTGGCAATAGGGCCAACGAGGTGGAAGCTAGAAATTTTCTAATTGATGAATTAGCCAAGATAGAGAAGGATATGCTGAATGATTATTTCACCATGGAAGTTAGCATACAGCACCCATCCGGAGAACTTAGATATAGCAACATGTTGACCGTCTATCAAGGAATTCAGAATGTTGTTGTGAAATTGGCCTCGAAGAATTCGACAAGTCAGTCTTATCTTTTGGTTAACAGCCATTTCGATTCACAGCCAACGTCACCGGCGGCAGGTGATGCGGGTTTTATGGTAGCCACGATGTTGGAGGTATTACGCATTGTGGCCACGACACCAGAACAATTTGAGCATCCGATTGTGTTTCTCTTTAATGGAGCAGAAGAATCAGCACTACAGGGATCACATGGTTTTATAACCCAACACAAATGGGCTGCAAATTGCAAGTGAGTTTATTTTCATTTCCGGTTATCGATGAATTTGAATTTTTTATAATAGAATCGTATTAGGGCTGTCATCAATCTAGATGCCGCTGGTAGTGGAGGACGTGATGCGCTCTTTCAGAGTGGACCCTCGCATACTTGGCTTGTGGAGGTAAGTTTGTAGAGGGATTTGTAGAGTTCTTATTAAATTCCCCCCTTCTTTTAGTACTATCACCAGAGCGCCAAACATCCATTTGCCACCACGTTGGGCGAGGAAGTCTTTCAAACCGGTCTTATACCATCCGATACAGACTTCTCGGTCTTCAAACAGTACGACATACCAGGTGAGCATGGTTAATAAAAAAAAAAAATTGATATGGTTTTATAGACTAACTAATTCGCAAATTTTTGCATTATGGAAACGTTTTTTTAGGTCTTGACATTGCTCAAGTGATTAATGGCTATATATATCACACGAAATACGATCGCATCGACGTAATTCCCCGTGGATCGATTCAAAATACTGGCGATAATGTGTTGAGTCTAGTGCGTGCTCTGTCGAATGCACATGAACTATATAATACCGAGGTAAGAGTGTGTGATCTATATATATCCCATAGGTAACATATAATTATCATATCATATCATATTACAGGCCTATGATGAGGGAAATGCGGTTTTCTTTGATTTCTTGGGATTGTTTTTCGTTAGTTATTCGGAAAAAATTGGCACGATCTTGAATTATGGCATAGCTGGTGGCATATTTCTTCTCACGTTTATATCGATTTGGAGAATGTCGGCGGTTGCGTCGCTTTCGGTGGGCCCGATTGTACAGCGTCTGATAGTATTGATAATACTACAGATTATTGCTTTGGCTATGGGTCTAGGACTACCTATGCTAGTGGCATATTACTTTGATACTCTGGGATTATCTCTAACCTACTATAGTAATTATTTCCTGCTTATCGGACTCTATGTATGCCCAGCGTTAACTGGACTGAGCTTACCCCTAATGCTTTACTACCAGATGAATCAAAATGTGAGTTTTTTTTTGTGTTTACCAACGTAGTACCCCCCCTACTAATTTTTTATCTTTATTAGAGCCAACTGCCATTTATCTATCACATTCAATTGGGCCTACACAGTTGGGCTGCCATCTTAGGAATTTTGGATATTGGACTGAACTCGATGGGAATACGTTCGGCTTATATAATCACAATTCCGTTGGGTTTCTATGCCGTTGCGTTATCAGTGAATCTGTTGACCACATTCCATGATCGTGGCAACAGTTGGGCTGGCACAGTAATGCTTGGCCAGCTGATGCCATTCCTATATGGCAGCAATCTATTCTATCTATTCATTGTGGTCCTGGCACCCATGAATGGTCGTTCGGGTAGCTCAACCAATCCGGATCTATTTATATCCGGTTTGGCTGCCATTGGAACTATTCTATCCTTTGGCTTCTTGGTGAGTTTGCGATTTGCGATATTTATATGAAGATCGATTATCGATATTTTCTTTTTTAGTTACCCATGATCAATATGTTCCGTCGTCCATTCGCTGTGGTACTCAGTCTGGTTGTGGTCTCTGCGATTACCATGTATCTGGCGAGCAGTACGCAGTTGGGATTTCCCTATCGCGATAGGACGAGTGCACATCGCGTCTCATATCAGGTACAGATCTGGAATTCCAGCTACTATAGTATTCCCCTACTAACCCATCATCTTCTTCTGCAGCACGTGCGACGTATCTTCTATGAATATGATGGTACACTCGCTCTGGATGAGTCGGGTTATTTATTCAGTTTACAGGATCGTCGCGAGGCAGAACCCATGGAGGGTGTACGTCTAACTGGTGGATATTATATGGAATCCGATTGTGAGAAGCATATGATGTGCGGTGTACCGTTATACGATGAACGTTGGGTCGAAAATCGTTTGCAAGGCATCTGGGTACATCGTGGCAATACCATACATCCACCATCCGAAACTAAACTGATATTATTGAATAAGACCGTCTTGGAAAACAATAGAACGATACGTTATGAATTCGAATTATCCGGACCGGATCATATGAGTCTATTTATACAACCCTATGCTGAAGATTTTGCCACAATTAGTAATTGGACATTTTCACGTGAATATCTAGAGAATCCACCAGATTCTTCATTGGCATATCACATCTACTTTATCTATGGCATTATAACCGAACCCTTGAGCTTCTTCATTGACATTGCGGTAAGCCAGAAATAATTTTTATCATTCCAGATGAGTATTATAACCGTATGTATTTTTTTTTCTAGAAACCCAACGGAGATTTCAATGTACCGCTCTTCCAACTGGGCGTCTCTGGCCATTATATTGGCGACAAGGGAGATGAACTTAGTCAAAAGTTCGCCAACTCGTTTCCCTCATATGCAGCGCTAGTGGAATGGCCGTCTGTATATTATCGCTACATATTCTAGATCTATATAAAGAAGGAGGAGTATATATATTAAACTCACCCAAGGCTGGCGATCAATGTGGAACATGATTCAGCTGAGTCCTTCAGTTGTTTTGATCCTAGGCTGCCATGGTGACAGAAAAAGCAATCCCATTAAGTATAAGTCATGTATATAGCTAGTGTTCATATATATATATATATATATATAGGTTGGGTGGTTATGCAAATTTATAGTAATTTAATCATCGTTCTCACTCCGTCCATAAGTGTATTTAAATTCCATGTCATCTTAGTAATATATATGCTACAATTAATCTATCGATACGAGTTTTGCATAAAAATCGCACACAGTGCTTACACATCGCAAGAAATATTTATCGATTAGTGACGGTTTGAATGCTTATCGATATTAAAACTTTTAAATAAATTGAATGAGTACTTTCAAATATTATTAATATTATTGATTACTTTTGAAGAGAACGAAATTTGCAAATATATTAAAAACAAATTTAAGCACTTCATTGAACACTTTTACCCACTGTGCAGCCACAGCTTGACATTAGTTTGACACAGGAGCCGCACGCCGCGGGCGCTTTACTAATTTCCAGGAATTTCACGCCACTTTACGCTTATTGCTTATCTTTCTCTCGCTCTCACACTCTCCACTCTGAGGAGCTCCTGTTCCATATGCAAATTTTTTTTGATCATGTCGCATATATCTTCACACGATCTCAGGGCCAGATCTGAATCGGTTGGCTTGTTAACTACTGCGGCGGCACCCGCGGCTTTGGCTTCTCTCCTCATGTTGAAAATGAATTTTAATTGTTCTTCTTGTTGTTGGAGTTGTTCTTGTTGTTGTTGTTGCTGCTGCTGCTGTTGTTGTTGTTAAGGTTGCGTTTACCTAATGGAGAGTAATTTACAACAAATTGGCCAACAGCCAATTGGAATTTATTGCGAATGAGAAACGTTTTGCTTAATGTACAATTTAAGTTATTCAAGAATGGGGACACCCTCTTGAGGCAGTTGCAGTTGAATGAATTCAGTCTACTAATCTTGATCATTGAAGTATTTATGACGAGTGGATCTGGATCTGTTTGTACTGTTGTTAGCGCTTTCATATTTGTTAGCCTTGTGCCCAAATCTATTTCCATTGTTGCTGCTGTAGTTGTTTCGGCTTCTGTAATCATCGTTTTCCCTAAACTTCTTAAATCTAGTATTGCTACTGTGATCCCTGCTGCTGCTGCTATAGCCTTGTCGTTCAGCCACTGGCTGATCATGACGCCAGGATTGCGATTGTGGTCGCGTTGTTCTTCTACCCGTCTCCTCCTCTTGCCATGCATACTCGTTATCATTGCGTCTTTGGCGTTTCCCATATCTACTACCCTCATCCTGGTGGTCATACCTTCTTTTGGTTTCATAACTGCGTTGATGCTGCCAGCTCTCCGTCGGCTCCTGACGCCAGCTCTCGCCGCGCTGTTGCTCCTCATAGCGTTGCCCATTATAACGTTGTCCCTCATAGCGTTGCCCATTAAAACGTTGTTCCCGCTCGTAACGTTGTCCATTATAACGTTGTTCCCGTTCGTAACGTTGTCCATTATAACGTTGTTCCCGCTCGTAACGCTGTTCCTGTTCCGTGGCATCTAATACGCGTCGCTCCGTACCACCGCCGCCGCATTGTCGCCGCCAATCCTTTGGCTCGTTACCACCTGCAATCTCTTTTGTGCTCGGACTACTCTCGGGATGCTCAGCATGCTCCAGCAATTGCAGCAAAGATCTTGTATAATTTTCACGTTCTATCTTATGACCTCGGGCATCGGCAAAAGCTAAAATATGATTAATCGAATAAATAAATTGAATATGAATCAACATGAAGCAGCAACTTATACGTACTCTGAATGGCCAATTTGGGTGACATGTTCAGCTCGGTGATCATAAAGTAACATATTAAGTATCCTGTGCGATTCACTCCATGTGTACAGTGCACGCCAATCAGTTTATCTGCAATATGGAGATACAAAGATATGAGTAAATAGGTGGAGCCTAGGATACAAGCGGGTATTATTTGTTCTACATATATACTTTTAACAGCTTCTCATAAGCTGGAATTCTTCTGTTGCTCTTAAAAGAAAGCCATAAGCAACGTTTTGTTGATCTCATTTTGTTGTTGTTGTTGTTGTCTTGTTATTGTTGTCGTTGTTCCTGTTATAGCTGTCTGCGTCATGTTGCCGCAAATTGCTACAAATTTCATTTGAAACACAGCCACAGGAATGCGACGACGTTCGCATCGCATCGCATCGCCCACGCAGAAGAGGCCACCAGGCAAACCGGCTGGCTGGCTGGCTGGCTGGCTGGCTGGCTGGCTGGCTGTCTGTCTGGCTGAGCACAGTCAGCAGTTTGTGGGCCAATTGACATAAAAGCAGAAGCAGCGGCCCGACAACGACGGCGACCTGAGCTAAATCCACATAGAGAAACACACAGAGCGTACTCCACTGCCAATATGCATAACATTGGCAATAAATTTAAAAAAAAAAAAAAAAAAAAAAATAAAATTTTTTTTTTTTTTTTTTTTTTTTTTTTTTTTTTTTTTTAAAATTTTTTTTTTTTTTTTTTTTTTTTTTTTTAAAAAAAATTTTTTTTTTTTTTTAAAAATTTTAATTTTAAAAAAAAATTTTAAATTAAAAAAAAAAAAAAAAAAAACAAAAAAAATTCAAAAAAAATATTTTTGGGATATAAGAGGTGAAAAACGATAAAAAAAACCCAAAATTTAAAAAATTTTAGAGAAAGAAACAACCCTAGAAAATAGCAAAGATTCGCTTTTTCTATGTTTTTGTTGCATCGCTGCGAATGGATTTTTATACTAATTAGGTTACTCGATTTTAGCAAAGAATTCATCTGTAAAATTTTAAAAATTATCGGAATTTTTACACGGGTTAAAAATCCTAAAAATCAAGTACCTAAATCGATCATCTTTAAATGATAATGTTCGGGACAAATCCTGTAAGAGAGTAGGCTAATCAGTAAATTTTGGCAAAGTTTTAACAATGAAAAAATCAAAAAACTATATCACAAAAAGAGAAATAGTAAGTCAACCCTCGTAAAAATCAATAAAATATGCATATCTTACACAATTTGGATCCGAATTAGCTGCGGACTCGATTTTTATGCTAGTTTTGAATATCCTTATCGATTTTGAGCAAAAAATACATATACAATTTTTTGAAAAAATTTCGAAATTTTTAAAAGGGGGTTACATGGAAAAAGTCGAAAAAAAGTCGAATGTTCCCAAATCGATCAAATTGAAATGCAGAATTATTAAAATAACAATACTGTGATCAAAAAGTCATTTTCGAGTAGAATCGAATGATTTTTGGTAAAGTTATGAGTAATTAAAGGCAAAAAAACTACCAAATTTCATTGGGATTGCTCTAAAACTGAAAGACTAGTTGCAAAAGACAGACATATACAAACTTCTGGCCAAAATGAATATACCCCCTGCAAGGGTATAGGAACATGTCAGCAGCGCAGGAGGTTGCGGTGCGCTCGCTGTAAAGTAAAAGTCGTTTTTTTTTTTATGTTCGCTTGTGTGCGCTATGCGGGTGCAGAAGTGCTGCTGTAGTCGCTGCGGTCAGTCTACGTCATGTTTTCGCTTCGTTTTATGTCAAGTAACAACAAGTTCAATGCAACAACAACAACAATAACAACATCCTTGCAGTAGTAATATGAAGTAAAACTAAAAAATATAATTGTATCAAAATGAAGGATGCATACATACACACACACACACATATATTTTCACATGTATGCTGCAGAAATTCAAGTTTCGTGCACACTGTGCAAATAACGTCTGCTGCATCTTCCAGCGGCCTCTTGACATGCCGCGATTTGCGACCACCTTGAATTTGACTTACTTATACATTTTTAACTTGATTTTGCAACGTTCAACATTTCTGTCAGACAGCAAATTAAAATTAAATAAAACTCGCCATATTGTTTAGCCAACGTTGCCAAAGAATTTGTTCTAGTTTCAAATTTCTGCTACTTTCCTTACCTGTTGCAATGGTTGGCAACGCATTGGAATGCAAAAACATTTCTGGCAACCCTTTCTACACGCAAGCTGCACTTGCATTCCAGTGCTGTTAATGCACAGTGGTGAATTTACTACACTACTTCTATTTTTTTGCCCTACATAAAATCAGTTGTTTGCATCATGTAGGTGTGTAAGAATGTCTATTTCGCGCATAACTTTCGAGTTCCCATAATGGATTTGTTTGCCTTGGGACTAGGAGCTGTGCAGCGTGTGCGCCCACTTCATTGCGCCAGTTTTGTGTAAAATGGTTAGGATGGTTTTCTTTTATCTAATTGTTTGTTGTGCGCTTGCCTCCTGATAGGCATCTTGCTTTTCATATGCAATTTCTTTGCATTTTTTTCTTTTAAGCTCTATGTTAATTTTGTTGCCAAGATATGCATCTGATGCATTTGTTGATGGAAAGCGTTCCCACGGCTCCCACTTGTGGCTCGCCTCAGTGCCTGCCTCAGTGTGCGTGGGTGTGGAATGTGTGTGTGTGTGTGAGAAACGAAAGGTCACACTTGCCCTACTCACCATTATCAGGATTTGCCTCCAGAAAGTTGGTCACATATTGACAAAATCTGAAAAAAGGTAAAAGTTATGTAATTTTTGTTATTAACAAAAAAAAAAATGTATTATTATATTTACTTTTGGGCTAGCGCTCTGGTAGGCGTTTGATGGCCAGGTATCTTTAGCTTCTGATGCTCTACGTTTTCCTTTTGAAACGTCTGCAATGGAGAAGTTCATAATTAGTAACAAATCGAGTACTCTACGGATATATTTACCTGTGGATTGTAATAGCGATTCGTATTTGTTAAATCCACGATCAGGCCCAAATTTGGTACAGACTCGAGCAAGGAATGTGGCGCCAAACGAAGACCTTCGTCGACAGACTCATTGATATGCTGAAATAAAGGCAAATATGGAACATTGTACTCACACATACGAACATGTCGAAACATGTTGAAATTGCTCAATTTATGCGCAGGCCGCAGGCAAAACAATTAATAAGATGGAGTGGAGCATCTCTCTCTCTCTCTTTCTTACACTCTGCTCTTTGCGGTGTTATTTAATTAAGCAAAAACAATTTAATTTAATATTCATTCATGCAACGGGGCGGGCTGTGTGAGGTCCTGTGTACCATGGCCACTTTTGCCACTTTTGTGCATAATTGCAATGACCCTTCTTCCTTCTGTTATTTATTTTTAGAGGAGTCACCCGGTGGTCCGCACTTCAACATCAATCAATTTTGAGACGTTGCATCTCCTGGCAACCGGTTTTGCGGATGAAAAACACTCACTCACCTGATTCAGCGGCACTTTGAATGCAATAAAACGTGTACCCGCAATCCGCTCGCCGATGGGCTGATAATTAAGCCAACTGTATTAGGCGAAGGTGAGAATGATTAGAATCAAAACAAGAATGCCACGCTACTCCCTATGCGTTGAAAATAAACAATAAATCAATAATAAAATTAACTCACCGGTCTGGTATTGGTTTAACCATATTTTATTTGCCTAGCTCAAGTGTTAAAACCTTCAATTTTCTTGATAAAATGTTTTATTTACAAAAATTTAGAAAGCATCTACCTCATGTTAAAAAAAAACACTTACATATTAATGTCAACAAACATATGGTTGGTCGGCGTTGCCACTAGGATGGATTTAGAACCCTGTAGTGCCGCGACCGGTGGCAACTCTTGAATATTTGTGTAAATTGCAGTGGCAATGCTTATATATTTATCGACATAGTAATCGAACTACTGCCGTCACTGGCTGAATATTGCTCGTCATCCAAAGAGCAGGCGATTTTATTAAAAGAATTTCTAAATTGTATACCTTTTTCACATTATATATCCAGTAAGTATGTATATTGAGATTATTTATAGCTAACTAACTAACTAAGAAATAATTGTACCAACCTCTGCAGCTTTCGAGAAGCAATCGCATTATGTTTGGCAGACAAAGCGGATTGGGTAGCTCCAATAGCTCCAATCTTGTGGAGTTTCGTGCTGGTCGCATGAACATGGTTGGCAAAATGGTACATCCCGATACCAAAAAAGGTCTCGTCTACATGACGCAAGGCGATGATGGCCTTATGCATTTCTGCTGGAAGGATCGCACCAGTGGTAAAGTTGAGGATGATTTGATTGTCTTTCCGGATGACTTCGAGTACAAACGTGTGGATCAGTGTAAATCAGGACGTGTCTATGTTTTGAAATTCAAAACAAGTACCCGTCGCATGTTCTTCTGGATGCAGGAGCCCAAGGCGGACAAGGATGAGGAGCATTGCCGGCGAATCAATGAGCTGCTTAATAATCCACCGTCGGCGCATCAACGCGGCGGTGGTGGCAGCGGCAGCGAGGGCACCGATCTTCAATACATGCTCAACAATATGTCGCAACAGCAGTTGATGCAGCTCTTTGGCGGCGTGGGACAGATGGGTGGACTCAGCTCACTGCTGGGGCAAATGAAGTAAGTGCAAGGGGCAAGGAAGTGGACATCTTCGCATATGGATAATACGATTTTCTCTTATCATTCACAGTTCGCGCACCCCATCGTCACGCAACACATCCTCATCGGGTGGTGGAGGATCGGGTGGTGCACTACAGACCCCTGAAAATGTTAGCGTACCCCGTACACCGTCCGCTCCCACCAAGGGCTCCAAATCTGGTAGTACCCGCAGCAGCAGTAATTTGCAGAGCGATGCCACCGGTGGTGGCAACATTAGTGCCGGCAGCTCCGATGCCGATGCCTCCGGTAAGAAAACGACAACAAACGAAACAACAACAGCATCAAGCGGAGCATATGCGAATCCATTCCAAGCCTATTTATCCAATCTCTCCCCTGAACATGGCGCAGGTCGTTCACTGAATATCGACCTATCGACGGCCCTGTCTGGCGCCGATGCGATCAATCAATTGATATCGGATCCGGAGCGTGTCAAATCATTGATTGTCCACTTGCCGGAATCAGAAGATGCCGATGAGGATCGCAAGCAACAGATCAAGGATCACATCAGTTCACCGCAATTTCAACAGGCTCTGGCACAGTTCTCCAATGCCCTGCAATCGGCACAATTGGGACCGGTGGTCAAGCAATTTGAACTATCCCACGAAGCAGTCGCTGCTGCCTATTCGGGCAATTTGGAAGAATTTGTACGCGCCCTGGAGAAAAGTCTACCGGCTGGAGCCAAAATGACGGGCGATGAAGCAGCGGCAGCTGGAGCTGGAGGAGTGACCAAGGAGTCGCCATCGTCGGCTGTGCCCGATAAGAAAAGCGATGCGGATGCCAAGGAGGACGGAGCCGGTGCTGGTGCCGCTGCCGCTGATAAGCAAGAGGAGAAGCAGAAATAACTTTTGTACAACTACAACTATAATCCGAGAATAATCCCAATATAACAACCAATCATTTCGTTTTTGCACATTAACTAATTTTACAATATACAGAAATAAATTTGGCGATGCAAAATGTTTCAATATTTTTCTAAATCAGTGTGCCTGCGCGTGCATGTGTGTGTGTGTGTGTGTGTGTGCGTAGAATGCGACAAGTGCTGCCAGGTTGTTGCTAAAATAACCGCGCCATGAAGTTGCCTTGAATCAGCATCATCTCTCTTCTCCATCTGTTATGGTTTGGCTGTCCGTATGTACGCATACAGATGGTACGCACTGTTTTGGTTGGCATGTTGTCTCTCTTTCACTCGCTCGCACTCTCTCTTGTTCTCTTGCATTGGTTGCGCTCACGCGCCGCCGCTCTCAGTTGTCGCGCACACACAGATACACACAAACACAAACAAGAGTGCATGGTTTGCGAATACTTGGAGCAGATATGTGTATTTATTCAACTTCAAACGGGCAAACCGCGCGTTCGCTATTTCGCTTGATTTTGATTTCGAATTTGATCTCTTAAATATATCACAAACAATTATCATAAATACATATATAATATAAGCCAGAAAGCCGGGACGCGTTTTTAATTCCAGTGTATTTTGTTATAAAATATATGAATATTCTTTTGCTGTTTTGCGTCGTAAGTTTATGTTTTGTATGGACTGTTGTTGCTGTTGCTGCTGCTGCTGCTTCTGCTTCTGGTGCTTTCATTTTGCAGCAAGCTGCTGCTGCTGCCGCTGCTGCTGCTGTTGTCATACATACATATGCAGGCATGCACACGTATGTGTGTTTACTGCTACTGTCGTATGTGTGTATGTACATGTGTGTTTTTTTTTTTCGTTTTTGCAATGCATGACTGCGCGCCGCATTGTTGAGGAAAGCTTTTTCCCCCAACTGTATGGCATAAAAGTTAGCGCAACGCGGCAAATAACAAATTTACAAAAAATATAACAACAATTAGCTGTAGCGGCAGAGCGGCCAGTCAGCTGCGATGGTATTGGTGAGCATAAACGAGCAACCGTCGCCGTCTCTCACACCAAATCTTTGACTCACTCGCACTCGCAAACACACACACACACACACACACACAGAGAGAGAGAGACACGCTCACCCTTACACACATATAAAAGCTTGCAAAAAAACGTACGAAAAAGTCAGGCACTGCAAAAATTGTTGTTAAGGCAAATAAACAAAATAAAATAAAAAGAAATTCGCAAGTTTGTTGCCGTGGTGTGAGTCCGTGACTTGATGCCTATGTGTATGTGGGTGAGAGACAGAGACGGACACAGCCAGCAATAGCCAGAGAGCAAAAGTTACTTTATCCCGGTAACGATCTGGCAACACCAACAACAACAGCAGCAGCAGCAGTAGCAGCAGCAGCAAAAGAAATTGCGTTGCGGCAATGGCAACAATTTGCAGCAAATATAAGCTTTAAAAAAAAAATTATCGGTTTACGAATATGTTTGTCAACTACTACAGCAACAACAAATACGATTGATTAATTCGAAGAGCGTAACAATCGTTATCGTTCAAAAGTAAAACGACAATCAAAGAGAGCGGACGTACAAAAAAAAAAAAAAAAACAAATCACAAAACTCTTTTAATGTGTAACAAATCTGAAATAAGAAATTCAGCAATTTGCAATCGAATTAATAAGAGACTATCACAGATAGTGCAACAACAAAAACGTCAGCAAATTAAACAACAACAACAACAACAACAACAGCAGCAGCAGCCACAGCGAACGACTTGTCGCTGATAGCTGTAATTCCATAGAGCGCCGCATCAGCTGCAATTGTGCGATAAGGTGAGCAAACATTGTTTGTATGTATGTGTGTGTGCGTGTGTATGTGTGCATGTTGGGGTCCAGTCTAGGGAACGGGAGCCGGCTGCGGATGGTGTGGAAAGTGTGCAAAAAAGCCCCTGCTCAAGTTAGCCTGCATATTCCAGAACAGCTGCATAAATTTCTGCACGCCCACGCGCCTGGCACTCGCGCGCCATTTTAGCTAAAACTTTCTCAAGGAAGTTGCAGCCACAACAATCACACATACATATATATAAAGTGCATATGTATGTATGTATGTGCGCTCATCCGTATACACTACTACATGCATTATGCTGCAATGACGCCTGAGCATATGCTATGTCAAACTGAACAGCGAGCAGTGTGAGCGAGACAACCATACATACGGCTGTGTGTTCCTGCTGCCAGAGAGCGCGCGAGCTTCTGTTTATGTTTTGGTAGAAAGGTCACACGGGCAATTTTCTTTAATTCGTTTGCTTTATTATTTTTTTTCTTTTTTGTCGTCTACATAGAGGTGTGTTTTTTTTCGAATCCAATATGTCGTATGTGATTGAAGGACATTGCCAAATGTGCTGGGCATAGGTAGCGTTGCCAGTGCGGAGCACTTTCTCCCCGCTAAGCGCCATGTCTGGCGCTATTTCGTCAGGTTATGCAAACGGGCGGGCCGCCCGTAATTGCCTCAAACTCTAATTGAACGAAACGAGAAATGAGTTTGAGTGATTTCCAATATGGTCGACGTGACAGAACCCACGCAATTTGGAAGATGGAAAATATATAACAGGACTGAGGAGCTTTGAGCTTATATACTGACATTGAACTTGAATGACGAAACTAACCGAAATACATAAGCACATACATATGTATATACAAACATATACATACGTCAGTATATATGTATGTATAAGAGTTATCAAGGCTGTCGTAGCAGCTTTAAGCTGCTGCTGCTGCTGCTTTCACCAGCTTGCAGACTGCATCTCTCAACAGTTTGTTGTTTTTATCTGCAGCGAGTGCAGAAATTTCAATCGATATGCATTTGCGCTGCATTGTCATGCACACACACACGCAGACACACACACACACACAGTGGCAATCGCCCGCCATTTTAAAAGTTTAACTCGAAGCTTTGGCTTTGCATACGACAGCAGCAAACTGCAATTTTCGGTGCACGAATTTTCCGTTAGTTTGCCCACTCTCTCTCTCTCTCTGTCTGTTTGTCTATGTACAAGTCTCTCTCTCTCTCGCTGTGAAAAAGAAAAGGCGAATTCAGCGAATGAAAGTGAAATTATTGTTTTTCTTCATTGTTGCGTCTTCTTCTTTAGCTTTGCTCTATTTATCGCCCCATTGTACATACAACATTGGAAAGGCAAAACTGTGTGTTAACCCTTGTGCAATGCATTGCAGGGCAGTAGTTCCTGCTTAACCTGCTCAATTTAATTTTAAATTGAGTTTCTCAATGCAATTTGGCAAAGGCCACGTCGCTGGTGAAGATTACAGCGCGTGTCACGCACGAGCTGGGGCGATATATTGAAATTGGTAGAAAATATATATATGACAATAAAGCACTTAAATATATGTATATATAAAATATTAATATAAATTGTTAATTTCTCTAATTTACAACTGACACGCGCCCATCCCTAATGTGGAGCTCTTTTTCGGCTGGCAGCAGATGATTTTCCGGTTTGCGAAAGCAAAAAACAAACTGGTTTTTTGGCCACAGGCTCAGCCCCAACTCAGTCCCAGTTCCAGTTGCAGTCCCAGTTTTAGTCCCGGTGCCGCTGCCGGTCCCAGAGCTGCCCTTTTCGTACCCAGCCCAAAAAAGAAAAAGACAATGCAAGTGTGTTTTGTTTTACATGTTTTATTTTTTAAGGCTTAAGATTTAATTTTTTTTTGTTTCTTTTTTTGGGATTGGCATTTCAAAAATCCACAGGCTTGATGGTAATAAATCGCGAGAGTATAAATGCCACCAGTATGGTGGCGCAAACGAAACAAAATGCAAAAGTGTAGAAACTTTCCTCCGTAAAGATATCGGTGAAAGCGGGTATATCCTGATAGATCTGCTCGATGACAGCCAGTGTGCCTTTGTATTTCTTCACCATCTTGCTAGACGACTAACTTCCTTACTTCTTTTTGACAATCCTTTTACCACCAGCACCGCCGCCCAATTTCTGTTTCTCCGCCTTGGTAAGCACCTTATTGGTTATCTCCTCTGGTGGTGCAAGCGTGGACACGTGCTTGTTACACAGCTGCAGTAGTTCCAGTGTATTAAGGTTCTCGCTATTGAAACGAATCTCCTTTACTTTGGCTTTTTCTGCAATACAAAAATTTATTGGTAATCTATAAAAACTATATATATAAATAGTTTTCCATACCTTGCGCTGTATCGATTAGCGAAAATTTGATAAACGCTGGCGTACGATCACAAACAATTTGCGATTTGACCACACACTTGGGATTCGACTGGGAGACCTTGGGTGTGGAGAGCAGAAAGAGAAATTCGCTGGAAATGTAGAAAAAAAAAAACAGACATATATAGAGATAGTTCTCTGCTAATGAATCATCTTAATAAACAAAATATAATATTGCATTTTTCCCCTCTTCCTTTTAGCTGTCTCTGTCAGCGGCCATAGAAGAAACGCCTCAAGCTGACGCCGACACCGACTAAAATGTCAACGGAGCGGGAGCTGGCCGGCGGGCCAGCTCAGCTCCATACGCTACCGTTGACATTTCCGCCTGATTTGGGTACAACGCTGCAGATGAATTCGGTTGGCATAATTGGCAAAGTGTATGGTAAGTGAGAATGTCTAGAGAGAGCATTGGTTGATGATGATGCTTCTTAAGTATATATATAAATATTTCGAAATATTCACACTGCACTTTATAAATTATTAATTTATTTATTTTTTGTTTTCTTTCATTTCAACTCACTCACATTTTTGTTTCGTGAAAATCTTTGTCATATATGCGTATACTGCGCATGTTTCATAATCGATAAATTTTCGGGTGCTGGGAAAACGCTTTTCCAACCCTATTGTTCCTTCCCCCCATTCATATATCCTATATACAAATTCCTCAAGTTCCCCTGCCGCCCCTCCCCCACTTACCGTGTGGATTTTACATTTTCCGCAAACGGATCAAACTGCACTGTGATACGCTTGACGCCTTTAAGGTTAACGCTCTTAATTTGTTTACCTATTGCCGAGACAATGCCGCCCGAGCGGCGTAGTGCACCACTAAATGGCACAGACATATTTAATGCAATATTTATTGATAACAATTGGGAAAAACAATTTCCGATTGGTTTTATAACAACACACACCGCACAGTGTTGCTAAAATTGTGCAGCGATGCCAGCTGCTGTTGGTAAATTTCAGGAGTGGTTGCCAGACTGTGAAAATAGCATTAATCAACACTAGAACCAAATATGTTTGGCAGCACTGCGTGTGCCAATTTGAGTTTAACAGTGCCAATTTGAGTTAACAGCGGTGTTGCGTACTTATTAATTTAACAAATAAATATATATTATTGCCTTGAAATATGATAAATGATTGTTAATTAATGCCAGAAAAGGTTAAACTTTGTTTGTAAAGCATTTAAATGCGTCACAGCAACATGTCGCGAGGCAGCAGCATCTAGCCATCGCATTCACACACATCAACCCCCAGCCAAAGTGCTTTGCCCTCATTTAAGTGTGGTTAGCGTACAGTATGCGTCTCACTCACACACGTCGCGAGTAAAATTTTTGTGTTTGCTGCGGGACGTCCGAGTGTGAAAAACTGAAGAAAATTGCATTTTTTGCATAATGCGCGACCTGAAAAGCTAACAAAAATTGTCAAAAAGCAAAATTCAATAGTCTGGCTAACGTCTGTGTATAGTTTCGGCAGCGCAAACGTGTTCGGGTGCACAAAAACGACGTCTCGAAAAAAAACAAACCTACGTGCACACATTTTTAGCTGCCCAATCTAAAACGCATACAAAAGCATTTTCTTGCTGTAGAAGCGCCGTCGTCGTCGTCGTCGTCGTTTGTCCAGCGGAGCACCTAGCACACCAGCAGTTTTCACACACGAAACACACCCACACCCACGCCGCATTCACACAGAGAGATACCAGAAGATAAAGAAGCAAAAGAAAAAAAGATTTTGTTCTTAGTTGTATTACAAAAGAAAAGGAATATAAGAGCATTAGATATACATGCATACATAGAAGCGTGCATATGTATATGTAATTGCATATGTATATACAAAAATATATATAACGAAAGCTGTGCCTACATTTGTGTTCTTTTCCAATATACTACAATAACAACAATAAGAAGAAAAAATAATTTATGATAATTGTAATAGAAATATAATAAATATATATATAAATTATTAACGAGACTCGACAACAAATTCAACGTGGTCCTGTGCGATAATTCCAATTTATATATATATATATATAAAACGCCCGCATCAACAACAACAACTGCAACAAAAACAAATGCGAAAATCAACCAAACGAATAAAACTACTTTAAAGTGTGATAAGCAAAAGGCTGAAATCAAAAAAAAACAAAAACAAAAAAAACAAAAAACCAAGTATAATAATTAGTAGGAACGAAAAGCAACAAAAATCAACCAACAACTACAAGAACAATCAATTACATTTAAAACACACACACATACACAAAAAGCATAGAAAAAACCTTTGTATACACACTCTTACATTTCTTAAACAAATACTAGTGCAAAATGTATCCAGTTGGACAACGTAAGTGGCGAAGGCAACAAAAAAAAAAAAATATACAACAAATCTGCCACATGTAACACATACACACACACACATACACTCACATTCAGATAGACTTCCCTGTTTTTTCAACCTCCTCCTCCCATGCTGCTGTTGTTCTACATTTGAAAAATGCAAATACAGGCGTCAATTGAGTTTGCAAATACAATTCTCGAAATCGTCAAATAAAAAAAAAAAATGAATGAATGCGTAAAATGGATGAGGGAGCGAGAGGAGGAGTAAAGAATGAACAATTAAGAAATATCCAAAAGCAATGCAAAACCACAAAGAGAAACACTGCGACTGCAGACTGTAGCTATTGTTTTTTAGGTGTCGCTCTAATTGAGTAATTATCGGGAGTGTGAGGGAGACACGACCATGTGGAACTGAGAAACATGTGCGCAAAATTGGGTCAACGACCGCGTCGCAATAGTTGAGCATTGTATGGGATTGGGGTTAGGGGATGAAAAGAGTGGGGGACGCTTGAATGTTCCTTCAAAGTAAAGTTTGAAAGCATAGCTTAAATTGCGTCGTAGCTTTGTTGGTTTTTTTTGCGTATCGATAGTGTAGAGCAAGCAGCACATCTGTTGCTTTGTACAGCATATATAGAGATGGCAAAGCTGCGATAAATATTCCTTTTACGATCCCATTTCGAGGTGCAAGGTGATTAACACACACATTCCATGAAAACCCCCTTCAAACACACACACACACACTCAGACTTGTGGCAGATACATTTGGTGTATTCTAATATGATAATACAAAGAGTTTTGATGGGATAGAAGCTGTAACTAAAATAATAATCGCACTCTATATATATAATATATATAATACATATATATTAAACATATATTTTTTTTATCGCCTTCTCTTTGACTTTTCATTTCATTTTATTAATTTATTTTTTCAACTTTTATTTTCAAACATAATTGGCCATTTGATTTGATTTTTTATTTATTTATTTTATATATATTTTTATTTCATTATTTTTTATTTTCTTTTGACAATTTTGATTTTGATTAAATTTTCTTTTTATAGAGCCACAGTGGACCACCTCCTCGCCCACGCGGCCTCAGAGCCCTTCTCAGGCGCAGACTAGCTTCGACACGCTCACATGTAAATTTCTCTCCAAAAAAAAAAAACCAAATTACTAAAAAAAAACTACTAAAACCAAAAAAAAAAAATCTAAACTTGAATTTGAAAGCAAGAAATTGTTGTTTATGTTTTTTAGTTGATGTTCAAGACAAAAAAAAACAAACTAATCTAAAAAGTCTATACTACTAACCCCCTTAACAAAATCCAAAAAAAAAGTCTACACACTAATTTTCTCATAGTAATGTGCAAAATTTTTACTAACAACCATCTTTTGTTTCATGTAATGTTTGTTTGATGCCCTTTCCTTTTATTTGTGGAATGAAGAAAACAAAATGCACAACTAAACAACCCCAAAACACTCTATACAGCGCTAAATACCGTTTATAGTTGTGATCGCATTAAGTAGAGCTGCAAGAGAAACCTCATTCTAATTAATCGAACGTATTAAACATTAATCCTAAATTGATCGATTGCTTAGCATTTAATCAGCTAAAATATCGATAGTTTTGCAGCTTTGCTCTTGCATTATTTTTTATGTAGTGCAACTATTTGCATGCAACAATTAATTAGTTTATTCTAAAAGCTAGTCGTTAATTCGATAATTTTTTTTATTGTAAATGTAATCAACCCACACATGCGATTAATGAGTAAACTAATCGATATATTTTGTTATCGCACACCTTGCAGCACCACCAGCGCCCGGTTCATCGGTTAATCCCACCGCTGTAACTAGCCCAAGTGCTCAGAATGTTGCTGCCGGTGGAGCTACAGTTGGTGGCGCTGCTGCCGCCGCTGCTGCTCAAGTTGCATCTGCTTTGGGCTCGACGAGCAGTGTATCGGCTGCCATTGCCGCTGCTGCCGCATCGCCCACCACCCAACCGGATATGCCGGTATTCACGTGCCCACGTCGACCGAATCTGGGCCGTGAGGGACGACCAATCGTTCTTCGAGCGAATCACTTTCAGGTGACAATGCCGCGAGGATTTGTACATCATTATGATATCAATATACAACCGGATAAATGCCCACGTAAGGTGAATCGTGAGATTATTGAGACCATGGTGCATGCATATAGCAAGATATTTGGGGTATTGAAACCCGTCTTCGATGGTCGCAATAATCTATATACACGTGATCCCCTGCCCATTGGCAACGACCGTTTGGAATTGGAAGTGACTCTGCCCGGTGAGGGTAAGGATCGTATTTTCCGTGTGACAATCAAGTGGCAAGCGCAAGTATCGCTTTTCAATCTTGAGGAGGCACTCGAGGGACGCACACGTCAGATACCATATGATGCCATATTGGCACTCGATGTGGTTATGCGTCATTTGCCCAGCATGACATATACTCCTGTGGGAAGGAGTTTCTTTAGCTCACCCGATGGCTATTATCATCCACTTGGTGGTGGTCGTGAGGTCTGGTTTGGTTTCCATCAGAGTGTGAGGCCATCACAATGGAAAATGATGCTCAATATTGATGGTGAGTGAAGACAGAGGAAGAAACTGAGTTGTGTTCCTTATTAATCTCTTTATTTATGCAGTTTCGGCCACGGCTTTCTACAAGGCACAGCCTGTTATTGATTTCATGTGCGAAGTTCTCGATATTCGTGACATTAACGAGCAGCGCAAACCACTCACGGATTCACAGCGTGTTAAGTTTACCAAGGAAATTAAGGGACTCAAAATTGAGATAACGCACTGTGGCCAAATGCGTCGCAAGTATCGTGTCTGCAATGTGACTCGTCGTCCGGCTCAAATGCAATCGTAAGTGATCGATGATAATAATAAATAAGTTCTAAGATTAAGAATATATTTTCAATCTCTTTTAGATTCCCACTGCAACTGGAGAATGGTCAGACGGTGGAGTGTACCGTGGCCAAGTACTTCTTGGATAAGTATCGCATGAAACTGCGTTATCCGCATCTACCCTGCCTGCAGGTGGGTCAGGAGCATAAGCACACCTATCTACCGCTGGAGGTATGCAACATTGTGGCCGGACAACGTTGTATCAAGAAGTTGACCGATATGCAGACATCGACAATGATTAAGGCGACAGCACGCTCTGCACCAGATCGTGAGCGCGAGATTAATAATCTGGTAAAACGTGCGGACTTCAACAATGATTCATATGTGCAGGAATTCGGATTAACCATCTCCAATTCAATGATGGAGGTACGCGGACGAGTATTACCGCCACCGAAACTTCAATATGGGGGACGTGTATCGTCGGGGATTACGGGCCAACAACTGTATCCGCCACAGAACAAAGTCAGTCTGGCATCACCCAATCAAGGTGTTTGGGATATGCGTGGCAAGCAATTCTTTACTGGCGTTGAGATACGTATCTGGGCCATCGCATGTTTTGCGCCCCAGCGTACAGTACGTGAAGATGCATTGCGTAATTTTACGCAGCAATTGCAAAAGATCTCTAACGATGCCGGTATGCCGATTATCGGACAACCATGTTTCTGCAAATATGCCACCGGACCGGATCAGGTGGAGCCCATGTTTCGTTATTTGAAGATTACGTTCCCAGGCCTGCAACTGGTTGTTGTGGTGCTGCCGGGTAAGACACCCGTTTATGCAGAGGTTAAGCGTGTTGGCGACACAGTGCTGGGCATGGCCACGCAGTGTGTACAGGCCAAGAACGTGAACAAGACCTCACCGCAAACGTTGTCCAATTTGTGCCTAAAAATCAATGTTAAACTTGGCGGCATCAATTCCATTCTGGTGCCCTCCATACGACCCAAGGTCTTTAATGAACCAGTCATCTTTCTGGGTGCCGATGTAACACATCCGCCGGCGGGTGATAATAAGAAACCATCGATTGCTGCCGTTGTTGGCTCCATGGATGCGCATCCATCGCGCTATGCGGCCACGGTGCGTGTGCAACAGCATCGTCAGGAGATTATCCAGGAGCTCAGCAGCATGGTGCGTGAATTACTTATCATGTTCTACAAATCCACCGGTGGCTATAAGCCACACCGTATCATTCTCTATCGTGATGGCGTCTCCGAGGGACAATTCCCCCATGTGCTGCAACATGAACTCACCGCCATACGTGAGGCTTGCATTAAACTGGAGCCAGAATATCGGCCAGGCATCACGTTCATTGTAGTCCAGAAGCGTCATCACACACGTCTCTTCTGTGCCGAGAAGAAGGAACAGAGCGGAAAATCGGGCAACATACCCGCCGGTACCACAGTCGATGTGGGCATTACACATCCAACGGAATTCGATTTCTATCTGTGCAGTCACCAGGGCATACAGGGCACTAGTCGCCCATCGCACTACCATGTGCTCTGGGATGATAATCACTTTGATTCCGATGAGCTGCAATGCCTTACCTATCAGCTGTGCCATACGTATGTACGCTGCACCCGCTCAGTCAGCATACCGGCGCCGGCTTACTATGCGCATTTGGTTGCCTTCCGTGCCAGGTGAGAATTGTATGAGTATCTAAATCTGTGAACCTGCTAATCCCTTGTTTATTTTGCTAACACCTAATATAGATATCATCTGGTTGAGAAGGAGCATGATTCCGGCGAGGGATCACACCAGAGCGGCTCCTCGGAGGATCGCACACCTGGAGCCATGGCACGCGCCATAACAGTTCATGCCGACACCAAAAAGGTCATGTACTTTGCCTAAAAAGTATCAAAAGCAACACCAAAAAAAAAAAAAAAACCAACAAACAAACACAACACACACACACACACACAGCAACAACAACAGCAACAATTCATTTCGAAAAGCAATTCGAATAAGAAGCCAACAGCAAACACAATTAGAAGGTGTACGACAGCCAAGCCGAAAGCATTAGAGAATAAGTTGAAATATACGATATAAGGTTCTTAAGTTAAAAGTAGAGAAAGCCAAGAGTGGAGAACGAAAAGCCAGAAATATATATACACACACACACACACTCACATACACAGCAAAGGGAATCGAATGTTTAAGCACAAGTGAAAAAGAATTTCTCAAAACAAAAGCGTAGCGAAACAAACAACAAAAGAAAACAACTTACTAAAGGGAACAAATTGAAAGTCAAATAAAAACACCAAGAGAAACAACAGAAGCAGCAACAACAACAACCACAACAACAACAACAACTACTACTAATATGGTGAACTTTTTGTAATAGAAATAAATTATATTTTTACACAATACAAAACTTAGAAAAGGTAACAAATGAAGACAAGAAATGCATATAACCAAAGGTTTTTAGTATATCAAAAATGAACACGTTGCTGATTCACATACACTCTCACACACACACACACCCTTACACACACACACACACACACATCTCGTATTCTCTGTACTGTGAACGAAAACCACCAAGAACATGCAAAATGACAACAACAACAGCTTGACAAGCATTAAAGAGTGTAAGATTAAATTAAGCATGTACTCAAATAAATTTCTTAAACTTCAATAATACAATTCAATGTCCAGAAGATTGTAAAAAGAAACAAACAACTGAAAAACAATACAGAATAATGGAGAGAATTGTGAAACTTTTTAGTAGTCAATAAGTTGGGAAACTACCAAAAAAACAAAAAAGAAAACAAATCAGATAAACGTAAACGAAAAACTCCAATTTCAACAAGGGACAAACTTTTGATCATACAATTGATAGTTATATTTATACATATATATACATACAAATATGTACAATATATAGTGTTTATACAAATTACCATAGAATGTGTGCAGGAAGGAAGAAATCATGATTCCCGAAACGAAACAAAACGTCTTAAAGATTTTAGTTTAGAGTCAGTATATAGAATGAGCTTATGTTTTTATTTGATATATAGACACACAGACAGGCACACACACACACACACCCGCACCCACACTCAGACTCAAACACACACACTTACACTTACACACACAACAAACACGGCATATCAAACCCAATGTCCAATTAATTTATGTACCTCTAGCTCAACTTAAGTTTGCTTATTACTTTTAATGTTAATTGTATTGATGAAGTCTTAAACAAATACTTGGTGTACGGGTCATAAAAAATAATAATAATAATAACAAACGAGAATTCAGAGAAATATTACATACAATAATAATGATAATAATAATAATAATTATTAATTAATTAATTACAATATTCAATTTTATTTATCAAACAAGCAGCTAAACATTTCACACGACAGTTTAGTTTCTAGAGATTAATTTAATTTCGTTTCGTTTGTTTTTACAACAACAACAAGAAGCAACACAATGCAAAAGATAAAGCAAAGAAAATACCATTAAAAATAATAAATATGATATGTACTTTATAAAGGACACAGTTCAAGTTAACATTATGCTGATTTGCTAAAAACAAAAAAAAAAACGAGTCGGCCAAATCGTTCGATATATATAGAGCCTTCCCAGCGACTCATACATGCATATACGCGTATTTGTATGTGTATAATATACCAACTTAATATCGATGATGTATGTATATGTATATGTACTACGTTGTTCGTTTTCCAAATCCCCTTAAACAATTTTTAAGAAACAAATTTAGTTTATAATTTTTGAATTTCTTTCAAATCTGCCAATCACACACGAAACAAAAGAAACAAACAAAACAAAACAAAAACACACACTTACATACTAAATACATATAAAAAAAAAACATATATGTGAGCATTATAAAATACATAAAATTAAATTTTCTTCGATACAAAAATTACAAATTAGTTGGTAAAAAAAAGAAAACAAAAGCTAAACTGATGCAAACTCTGTTTATGTTTTTTCTAATAATTAATTATATATATTATTATACTATTAATTTTTAGCATGCCTACAACAATATGTTTTGTAGAAATGTTTTAACACAAGGGATTAAATTTGTACGTTTATTTCAAATGTAAAATGAAAAAACAAAAAAAAAAACAAATATATCAACAAATAATTGTAATTTTAAGCACAGCAAAAACAAAAACAACAATAATGTAACAACAAAACAATGCAAACAAACAATATGCGGGGTCTCTTTTATTGTTTTAAGTTAGACAAAAAGCTGAGCATCGCCCGGGATTCTTTCAACATTTTTACATACGTTTTAGAACTCAAAAGTATCTATGTATTTATCTATATATACATACATACTTATCTATTATTAATATGTACTCTAAGCTTCTGCAAATGTGCCGACAATTAATGTGTATCCTTGTATGTAATTGTAACTGTAAATGATGCTGGTTCGACAATTCTAAGAAAAACAAAAACAAAACGAAAACAAAGAAAAACTTCAATAATTCGAGCAAAGTGGTAAAGCTTTAGAAAAGAAGAAAAGAGAACTATAGATAAATTGCCAAGCCTCAGTTGGAACATGTGATGAGAATGTGTGGAGAAAAGAGAAGAAAAACGAAAAACGGGGGATACCCTCAGATTATCAAGCATATTACACTACACTATACAGATCGATGATGATTAAAATGCAATAAAAACTCACATACACATACACACACACACATGTACTTGTATTTCTCCCTAAAACAACACAACAACAACAACAAAATTTCATGGTTTCTTCAATGTCGTGCAGCTATAATACACAGAAAATATCTCTTATATAAACATATTATACATACATATATATACATATATATATAGACTATCTAGTTCTATAGGGAGTGAGATTTAGTAGGAACGATTGCTGACGAAAAAATACTGAATATTATTTTGCATACTGAAAGAATATCAAAAATCCCAACTGAATGAAATACTTTTTGCTCTGCTCAATCTCAAGTCAAGTCGAGGCCGCCAATAAACGACGAGTTTGAGATTAAATGTTTTTCTATTCTAAAAAGAAACAAAAAAAATATATAAAAAACAAAAAGACCGGAAGCCAACTATAATTAGTGCTTCTTCAACTTCTATGTGTCGAAATTCACTTGAGCTTTAAAACTAAAAAAAATGGAAACGAAAGATTAGACGAGGAATATACTTATATGATTAACTGAACAATTATTACTTATAAATGTGCCGTTTATTGCAACTCAATGGAATAACAAGAAAACAAAATGAAATACGATTAAGTAAACACAAAGCAAACATCATTACATACATATATACTATATAGATGTCTACAATAATATATACATATATATACATTAATGTTCAGATTGAATTCGTAAAAAAAAAAAAACAAGATTGCACAACTCTTCCTAAAGGAAATAAAATTATGCCACAATTAACAAAAGTAAATGAAACGACGAAAAAATATACACAAAAATCAAAGGACTAACTCCAAGCAATTATATACGTTATATACTATATATAGATATATAGATGTGTATATGTGTGCGTAACTGTGTACTCTACTCTTCCAATTAGTTCCGCGTAAAGAGAACCCTCCACCCACAGCACACACACACACACTCCTCCTACCCAACCTCTCCAACGTCGTAGTGTTCCAACAAAACAAGACATACATATGTAAAACCTTAGCTGAAATTGGATTAGCAAAAATCTTGAATGTACTCGTAAATCAAAGGTATCAAAAAGTATCGTCAGAAGCTTACAAATTATACTTATACTATATGATATGATATGATATGATAATTGATCAATTTCAAAAGCAAAAGCCCCTTACTTTAAACGTTTAAACCAAAATGCCGGGTAATTAATCAATAACATCAATAATTATTAATTATTATTTAAGAATTAACAAGGAGAAAAAATGCAAAAAACAAAAAAACAAATACATTATTTCGTAACAATTGCGAAACGTAAGCAACGTAAAATATGGGAAATCTGTAACTTTGGTGATCTTTTTAAATGTTATTAGTAAAAAAACGAAATCGAAAAACAAATTCGTAAGTAAAGAAAAAAATAAAAAAAATACAAAACAAAACCACAAATCAAAGAAGTTCTAAATGTGACTTAATATACGACGTAAAAACATTTTTCCACATAGTATGAAAATCATCAGAAACAATTAATTTAAATCAATTGCAAAATTTCGAAATTTCTATTTTCGATATTTCAAGAAAAACGAAGAAAATGAAAATCAGCTGTCTAACAATTAATTATTAAGCGCTTCAAATACAAATAGATCATATGTCTAACAAATAATTCGATTAAGTTACATTTTATACAAATATTTCAAATTAGTTTGCAAGTTTTTGCGGTTTTAAATTTTGTTTTTTTTTTCGACAAAAAAAAAAACAACCAAAATTGACAATGGCAATTTATAATTAAAACATAAGCCAAATAACAAGATTCGATTGCATTGAGATAAGGAAACAAAATACATATACACCTATTTTCTGTTCAATAAAAATATATTTAACTAAAATAAAATGTGAGTTGCATTTTGGAGACTTTTGAAAAAGGCGCTCTTTTAAATTGGTTTGAATTTGACCGCCAAACAGCTTTGTGCCGCGTAATAAACCGTTCAGGGCTGCATTAAATAATACCAAAATACTAAGTAATCGATAAATTAATAGTTTATCATGTTAGGGGTAAGCGCAAGGTTGCGCGGCTTTTGCTAGAAGCACGCAATAATTATAAACTTACTTGTCACACTTACACACACATACTTTGATTATTTTCCTATTTTTATTTATTGTTTTCTTATCGATAATCCATTTCGATATGTTGTCAGCCCTGCGGCCGTCATTACGATTGTTGACGCTCTCGAAATATCAGAAAGCAATAAGAGAGAGTCGAGAAATATCAATTTCTTTAAGATTTTACGCCAGCTGCAAGATGACAAAAAGTGCATTAATAATTTTGGCACCCGGAGCCGAGGAAATGGAGTTTACCATTGCAGCGGACGTACTACGTCGTGCCGGCGTAAGTTGGCAAATTTGGCAAATTGTGGCAAAAGCCGGCTATTTATAGACTTTTTTAATACAAGACGATTTTTCCGATAGATTAATGTGACTGTGGCGGGTCTGAACGGCGTCGAGCCGGTGAAGTGTTCCCGTGACATTGTCATTGTGCCGGACAAATCGCTGGACGAGGCTGTCTGTGGCGGGCAATACGACGCCGTCGTCCTGCCCGGCGGTCTGGGCGGTTCCAATGCCATGGGTGAATCGAAGGCAGTTGGTGAGCTGCTGCGCAGCCAGGAAGCCGCAGGACGTATAATTGCTGCGATTTGTGCAGCACCCACAGCGCTGGCCAAACATGGCATCGCCACCGGCAAATCGCTAACATCATATCCGGCCATGAAGCCGCAATTGGTAGACAAATATAGGTTAGTATTAGAACACTTTCAATCCCCCTGCACTCTTCACATCATCTTCTCCTTTTTAGCTATGTGGATGATAAGAACGTGGTGCAGGATGGAACTCTGATCACAAGCCGCGGACCGGGCACAGCCTATGAGTTTGCTCTGAAGTTATCCGAACAGTTGGTCGGCCTGGAGAAGGCACAGGAGGTGGCCAAGGGCATGCTGCTTACCTTCAACTAAATACTAAACAATTATCTCATATGTCATAAAATAAAAAAAAAAAAATTAATTCTTATTGTAATTTACATAAATAATTGAATAATTGCCCTTGAACGACCCTGTCTAATTGGCAGTTTTAAATTTGCTTTTGTTAAATACCAAATAAACTAAAAAGAACCCGCTGTATATGACGTCACATGTGCACATAAAAATACCAAATGCAACCTTTGACTTCGCCACACACCATGCACACAGAATGGACCTGTTTCACACAAACATTTACTCTCTCTTGCGCTGCTCTCTCTCTCTTTCTTTCTCTCTCCCTCTCTTGCCGTACAGAGTTATCGGCGCCGGAAAGAATATTTTGAGTTTTGCTCAATCGATAGACGATATTAGTTTCTATTCGTAAGCCAACGCGGGAGGATGTGCGCGCTTGTTTGCCGTACTGGCCGTTACTCGTGTTGCTTTTCGCTAGAATTAAATTTCGCTGAGTTTTTTGGATTTTGAGTTTCGGGCACGTGAATTAATTGTTTGATAATTGTCTCTCGTTGTCGTTGCGCCCGTTGCACCTTGGTACGCCCCTTATTTCTACATACAAAAAAATACATATATATGTATGTATATACGTATATGCATGTGCATATTCCTGTGCTTGCGTGTGTGTTTGTGTGTGTGTGTGTGCCAGTGCAGGCTTGCGTGTGTAAATGTGTGTAAGTGTTTGTCGGTGTATGGACGACGCCGACGACGTTAATGTTTGTTGTTGCTGTTTTCTTTTGGGTAAATTGCACAAGTGTAACGGTATCTATATCTAGAAGTGCATCAACCACAGCAACAACAACAACAGCAACAACAACAACAGTTACAGTAACAAGAGCGGCAACCAGTCTATTGTAACAGCATAGTGTAAAGTGTGTGTAACCGAAGTTAAAGTTAAAGAGTAACACGAAAAAATTGTGCAGCCCATTCAAACTGCACGCGCAAAGAGATACAACAACAACAACGAGAAGAAGAAGCAGCGTAACTGCAACAATAGCAAAAGCAGCAGCAGCAGCAGCAGCAGCAACAACAACAACGCTGACGATACGCTTGTTTAAATTGCCATAAATTATTTTATAATTTTGTGTATGCAGTGTAACTGCACACACTCACACACACACACACACACATGCATACAAATGCAGTTAGCTTTATAGTGAATTTTGTTCGTTAGCAAATGTGAAAATTAACATAAGAATCGAAGGAAGAGCAGACGAAAAGAAAAATCTTGCTCGAGAAAAGCCAACAACGAAAAAAACGAAAAAAAACAACAACAGCAGCAGCAACGTCACCCTCCTTGTTCAGTCGCTCCTTGCTCTTGCCTTGCTCTCCTTCTGTCTGCGGCTCTCTCCATTTCTCGCTGCTGTTGTAAGCGCGCGCTCTCTCTCTCTTGCTCTCTCTTTGGTCTGTTCGTGGTGGTGCTGCTGCTGCTCCTTCTTATGAGTCAGCTTGTGCAGCCTGACAGCGCAGCGTGCTGCGGGCGTCGACTGCGCTGCCGACCGCAACACGATTGAGGGCAATGTATGGGAAGCAAACAAAAAAAAAAAAAAGAAAAAGAAAAAACTAAACGAAAAACAACAAAACGTGTAAAAGAAATTGTGCAAAATTCAAAGCTGCGACATGTTTGGGCTGCTGCTCGCCGTGACAATGACAAATGCAAGAAGCAGCGCGCAAAAAAAGAAGTGCATGAGACAGAGAGACAGATAGACAGACAGACAGACAGAGAGACGCTTGAAGAGAGCAACAAAAAAACGGTATTTGTTCTAAGTTAAAAGTATTTGTGCGAGACGTGGAAATATTTAAATTCTCTAATGTTTTTAAAACAGCCGCCGCCATTTGTTCAGTGTGTGTGTGTGTTCGTGCGTATTTGTTAAATAAACAATTGCATATAATTTGTTTATAAACTGTTATTTACCCCGGTCAGTGTGTGCGTGTCTGTGCGCGTCAGTGTGTCAGCCTCTGCATGTGTGTGTGTGTGTGCGAGTGAGTTAATGTAATTGTGTCAGTCGCATCAGCAGCAGCAGCCGCAGCCGCTCAACCCTCGCTCTGCTACTGCTGCTGCGTCGCTGCCGGCAAAGGCCGGTTGCTGCTCTGCTCTGTTCTGCTCACACTGCTGCTCTCTCCCTCTTGCTCTTTTGCATATCTCATATAATTTCACATTGTGATTCTAATTAGCAACTTCAGCGTCAGTTTAGTCTTGAAAAATCGATATTAAACTGACGAAACACGTTGTGTGTGACACAATTCACATGTTCTCTTCCTCCCCCATGCTACTTTAGCCCTTCTTTTATCACTCAATTGCCGCACATATACGCATTACTCATTTACACACAGACACGCACGCACACACACACACACATGCATTGAGAGCACACAACCTGCTAGCGGCGTCAGCCCTGACACTGACCACAACAACATTTCAGGCAGACAGCAGCAGCAGCAGCAACGACGGCGACTGCAAAAGAGAGCGAGAGAGACGCAACGCGTGTGTGTGCGTGCGTGAGAGCGCGCCGGGTGCAAGACTTCCGCTCTCAGCAGCGTTTTTACCTTTCCTTTTGCCGGTGCTCTGTTTACAATTTTCGTATGCTATTTTTTTTTTAGTTTTTAATTTTTTTTTATTGCTGCTCCTGCTTGTTTTTCCTGTTCGTTTTTTTCTTTCTTTCTTTTTCAATAAACAACAAAGTTCAGTGGCTACTGCAAATGCACGCAATCAACCCCTCCCCCCTCCCCCAGCACCACGCTGTTCCGTAGACCATTTGGCAGCCGGCCATGCAAACGTAGTAGTACAGTGGCTGCATGCCTATTGGAAAGCGGGCGAAAATTAAAATGTGAAAGAAATGAAAATATTGCTTAGGCGCAAGTAAAATAAAAGTGAAAATAATAATAACCAAAAAAGTATATTTAGAAAAATGATAAAAAACGGCAAATGATTATTTAAATTTTTAAAATTTGTATTATTATTATTTATACTTTACTGTATAATGCACATAAATTGAATTTTGGTAAATTAAATTAAATTAGTAGCCTGTGCAATTATGCTCTAAAACGAGCCTATACTGTACCTACTTCATTTTTCTTTTTTTTGCACTGTGCCCTCCTCTTTTTGCTCTCTTCCTCTCTTTGTTCTCGCCTTCTCGCTTAACAACTTGTAACATCATCAAATTGATTTGCCGTCGTCTAGCCTAGAAAATGAACATGAGAAGGGTTTGCCGTTTGCCGTTTGGCCTGGAAAATGCACTCGAGCGTTGACTGTAGTTGTAGTTCTACTGCTTCTTCCTCTTGCTATTCTAGGTAGTTGTTTTTTCGCTCTCTCTCTCTCTCTCTCTTCGTCTCTGTCGTTCGTTTTTTGCTGTCTGACAAGTTGTGCGTTTTTCCATGCACTTGGAACACAGTTCGGGCTAAAAAAAAAAAAAAAGAAAAGTTGGGCCTGGGCTGGGTGTGCCATGAACTCTGATGTATCGTGAAGTTCAAGTGTGCCTGGGCGCGTTTTGCATGCGATTTCAGGGCGTGCCAAATGAGGCGAGGTGTTGCTTTATTGGACACCTTCTCATACAATTCTTTACCCCATTCAGACCCGCGGTAGATTAGCCTAATTGAAGCCAAAGAACTCTCCAGATAGTTGCAGATTAAACAAAGTAACAAGTACTTGGTACATTAACATACCCTAACCAAAAGAAAGTCAATCAATAATATCAGATCCATAGAGACATTATCTACTCTTCTGATAACGAAAACCCTATCGAGTACAACTTCGATTTCGTAAGTTTCCAAAGAACTTCGAAAAAAAAAAAAAAAAAAAACTTTGGCTAATTAAAGAGCGGGGAAACGCCTACGTAGGCCTATGTGAAAGGAAAGCCCCAATTAGTTGCCTCCACCCCTTGTGGAAAATAAAGAATAAAGAGTTTCGAAGTCATTTAACAATTAGCGGGGCCCCCAGACAGATGGATAAATGGTTGGAAAGATGAAAAGAATGTTCACGGAATGATGGAGGTTTTGAAGTGATCTTAAAGTGAGGTTAGCTTGATTTTACCTAAAAATATGTTAATAAACATATTTAATAATGGTCTCTTATATTTAAAGACAGGAAAAACAGTTTGAAACAAGCTAGAAATGGATTAAATATATGTGTACCTATAAATATGTTAAAATTTTAATTTAATGATGGTCTATTATATTGAAAGACTGAAAAAATAGTCCGAAACATGAAATGGGTAGCATATGTGGTTTTTACTACCATACCATTTTTAAAAGATGACCATCTGTTTCAACCACCTTCAAAAACCGTATACACCCTATCCCAGCTCTATAAAATAAACTTGAAATGTTTTATAATATCTATAATTGAGCTCGTTTCTCTACCCGACGATATATGCAAATGCCACTCTAATTGGCGACCCAGAGCTATATCTAAACGATAACTCACCCACTGGCCCCATGACATAATCGTCTAACTCAAGGAGTGAGGGGGGTTGGGGCTGCTGCTGCTGTTAACTGAACGATATAATAATAATGATCTAATGGAGTCGTTAGCTCATGATACAATCAATGCTGTATGTGGAATATGATTTCATTGGAGACGTCTAGTTTATAGATCGCAAGATTATTAAACGCCCTGAGACAATTACAAAATGAGTACGGTTCCCATGGCCCGATTTCCATTTGCTTCCCCTGAAATATTGTTACATAGTTTTATTAGTTTTTTTTTTCGTGCCTCTTTTTTTATCTTTCCTCTATTTTTTTTTTTTTTTTTTTTTTTTTTTTTTTGCCTTTGCGATGACGTTGTCAAACTGGTTGCTTGTGTGTGCGCTTTTATCAGCGTTTATTGTTTTGTTGTGGGGTTTTGTGACTGTTATTGTCCGTTCAAATGTCGCTTAATTGACTTTGTGGTTTGCCTCAGTCTCGCATATTCTTTACTCTCCCTCTCCCTTTCTCTCTCTCTCTGGTATTTGTAAACCCCAAGGCGAGTTTGCTGATCTAAGCTTGGCTTTACAATAGGTTCCACCCTTTGCCAATTGAGGAGGGAGGAGGGGAAGAGAGTATGTTTGCATTTTACTTGTTTCTTTTTACTATGTCTTTCAAGTGCTCTTTTATGGGCTCTTTAGAAGATGCGGCTAGCCTCTTATATCCAGAAAAAGTTCTTAAGTAAAGATACTAACTTTATGCAACCAAAAAGAGTCTCTATATCAATAAACTAGCTGTTTTAGCCATTTCTGTCTGTTTGAACACGCTGATCTCGAGAACTATACAAGCTAGAGTTCTCAAATTTGAGCTAAAGATGCTTATATGCCTTAGGATGTATAATTTATTTGCAAATTTTGAATATATCTACAACTATGTCAGAAAAATACTAATTTCCAGTTTTTTTTTTATATATGTTAGAGTATAATTTTTGTAGGAAACTCTTGATAACTTTTTATATATTAGGTTTGCTAAGCCTTTAAGACTTTTACTACCTTTTAGTGCGGTATATCTTAACTGCAGAGCTCAATGTTGCCATAAAATTGCCATAAATTTACACATGTATTTATAGTTTTTACCTTCTCGTATTTCCAGCACGGTCTTCCTCTTGATTTTTCTTACAATTTCTTGCAAAATGTATTTTTAGCCTGGTTTGTTTTTCTTCCCCTTAAGTATGTGCAAATTTTATAAATATAGATCATCTCCTCTTTTTGGAATCGTCTTCTTTGGTTTTGAACTTGTGTAGAAATATTTGAATGCCTAAGAGGGTCTGTTGTGAAGATTTATTTTGTAGATTAAAAACGGAAGAAACTTGATCAGCATCTTAGTATCTCTTTCTCCCTCTCTCTTTTTGCAGTATTTAAGCTGTATACCTTGGGATTTCTTTCACACCTGTTGCATCTTATTTTTTTTAAAGTGATTTTTTCTATATGCAAACTGAAATTGACCCTTAAATTTAATTATAGTATTTAACGCAGCAGCTGCTAGCTATCTCCTTTTCTCTCCCTCTCCCTCTCCCTCTCTTTCCCTCTGCTGTCTCATCTTGTCTGTCGTCATCAGCGTCGTTAGCAGCGCAGCTGGAGGGCCGCAGCAGCGTATCTGTTGATTTGCTCTTCTTCTCCCTCCCTCTCTCCTTCTCTCTCTCTATCTTACTATTTTTAATTTGCAATTTAAATGCGAATCTAGTGAAGAAATACCCTGTGTTGTTGTTTTTTTTTTTCTAAATGATTTAATTAAAAGTTTATGTGAATTCTAGAGCTTCTGTCTTTGGTTTGCTGTAGAGCAGAAGTGGGAAGTGATTGTAAATTGGCAATTAGATCAGCGGCAGCTCTAGCTATCTTTCTCTTTCTTTCTCTTTCCATCTCTTTCTCTCTGCTGTTAGCTAACATTTTGGCAAGGTGCAAAAGTTAAGGCCGTCTGCATAGTTTTTTTTTCGCCTTTTTTCTTTTATTTTTTTTCATTTCTTTAGTACTCTAACTGTACAAGTTATCAGTCAACAATTAAATTCATGACTTGCTTATCTGCTGATAACACACACACACATACACACACACCAGCAGCACACTGTGCTTATGTGGAAATAGTTTTTTTCTAGTGTTTTTTTTTCTAGTTTTTTTAGGGGGCTTTTGCTACGATAAGTTTTTTTTTTTTTGTCGTCGTTTAATTGACTCTGAGCTCAGTTGACAGTGATGGGGCAACGCCACAGTGACACTGTCTTAATGCCTGTCAAAGCGCTGTTACAGTTTGACAGTCACTTGGCGCTGTCTGTCAGGCAACGTGATTTGTTCTTGTTGTTATTGTTGTTTTTAGGCTGATAAACAATGCCGCGGCGTCTAATCTTAAGCTTGCCACTCACGTCTGTCTATTCCCTTCCCTTTCCTTCTACCCTTTCCTCTATGCGCATTTTTAGCTTTATGTACAGTTAGAGTACTATTTGGCATTGCGCACGCACACAAAGAAATGATTAAAAGTCATAAAGAGCGCGCGTTCCCATACACGCACACGCACACACACTCACATGCAGAAGCACCTGGCAAAGACATTCAATAATAATACAATTTAGCACGAATAATTGGCCATTGAGCCGCCGATAACAAGCAAAGGCAAAGCAAGAGAGAGAAAGGGAAAGAGAGAGCGAGAGAGCGGGCAGTAGCAAACTAACGGCAGCAGCAAATAAAAGCGTTCACATTGCTTTTGTTTTGTCATATTCCTTTTTCGCCGCTATTAACGTCGCCTGTTTTTTCTCTCTCTCTCTTGCACTTTGCACGCTGCTTCGCGTCATCTATTTCCGGTATTGCCTTGGCCGAGCGCCTGCGCAAATGCGCTTTCAATTTGAAAAAAAAACCGGTCTCTCTCACGCGGTCGCGCTCTCGCGCTGCTGCTGCTGCTGCTGCTGCTGCTCTCTCGCCGCTGCACTGACTTGCACGCACATGCACACACACACACAGGCAGACAGACACACAGACAGGCCACTCAGTCACTCTCACACACACACACACACACACACACACGTGTGTGTTTATCAGCAAACGTAGTTGCGGTTGTTTGTTCGAATTTCATTGATTGATTGTAAACCGCTTTTCGACATCGACTCGCTCTCCCACTCTCTCTCTCTCTCTCTCGCTCACTCTCTGTCTGACACTCTTGTGCATTTTATCCACGGCACAATTGCTCTCAAACTGTTGCTTATCGCGGTTTCCGTTTATTTTTGTTTCTATTTTCAGGCGACTTACACATTTTATTATTGTTGTTGTTGTTGTCTCTATCGCGCTTTAGCGCTGGCATTGACCCACTCAGCGTAGCAACAAAAACAACAACAACAACGTGACGTAGTGAGCGCGTGATAACGCGGCTGCTGCTGTTGTTGTTTCTGTTCAGTAATTTTCATGCGCCGCCTGAAAGTATGCAACACTTTTTTGCTGCTTTAAAATTTGTGATACAAGTTTTATTTATTTATTTATTTATTTATTTTCTTTTTTCTTTGCAGCAAAGTATTAAATGGATCAATAAAAATATACAAATAAAGCTAGCTAAATTTTTAGTACAATTTAAACATAAGTAAGCAATAATTAAGGCAAGCAGCAACAAAAGGAAAAGGAGGGGAAAAAGGAGCAAAAGGAACTAAAGGAGCAACTGGAACTATTTTATCCACATTGTTAGAGCAGCTGCAAAGACGGCGTCCCCGCGCAATTACGTACGTTCTCGCTCCACACCTCAATCGCCACATTCGCCTCAATTGTTGGCTGTAGTCGGTCGTGGAGGCGGAGGATCAGGAGGAGGCGGAGCAGGAGGAGGCGGAGGAGGAGGAGCAGCAGGAGGAGCGCTATATACACCACCACGTGCAACAGCAACAACATCGGCCTCGTGCCCCCTGCTACAGCCACGGCATCATCAATCGGAACAACAATTGAACAAGCGACGCTGCATCTATGCATCAACGGGGAGTGCTGCCAACATTATGATGGATCGCGAATCCCTTAGCGAATGGGCTAAGGATAAGCCGCTCAGCATATTACAATTGGATCCGGCCGATCGTGCCGTACTGCGTATAGCAGGTGAGTCGGCTGAGCTAATATAAAATTGTATATTTATGATATATGATGGGATAGGGAAGAGTCTTAGTTCTTCCCTACGAAAACTTTATAATATGATCTAAATTGTGCTGACGGCAGGGTATTGTAATATGTGATTATTTTTATAGGATTTTTTTATCCTGAAATTAAAGAAGCATTAGATATACATTATATATAGCTGGAAGATCTTGGGGGATCTCACTTTGTATCATAAGATGGCATTACTTGATGATCGTCCGGCCGGACTGTAGAGTCTTTAATCCATATAAAACTCACTTATTTATTTATATACAAGTCTTCAGAAATAAACAAAGTTATCAATAAACATATAAAGTCTCTAGATTAACCCTAGACTGCCATGCAAATTGAAAAATCAAAAGAAATTGTAAACTCCATTATTAACTCGCAAATTTCCCCATTTTCTACATGTGTAAATACCCTGTAATTCCAAATTAAATAGTATTGTCTGGTAATGCTGGCAATGTTGTGTCAATTCGTTGGCCAAATATTTGTGCAGCCCACACACACACACACACGCAGACTCATATGGGCTAAATCCGCAGCTCATGCGGTTCAATGCACCTGGCACCGGGCGCGGGAAGTGCCTGTCAAACTGTGCTGCAGGCAGCAACTTATTGCAATTCCACATTACGCGTCAATACGCTTGCTTTGCCCCACTATGCCCCTCGCTGCGTCTCTCCCTCTCTCTTTCTCTCTCCACTCACAACTGGCGCTCCCAATCCGCGCTCTCATGGAAGTTGTTCTCTCGCTCTCTCACTCGCTCGCATATTATGCGCTAATTCCACACACACCTAACTAACGGTGCAGCCTCCGCCTGTCGCTTTTATTCTATTTCTGTGCCGACGCTGCCGTCGCTGCCGCCGCCAACGGAGTCGCTGCTACGCAGCCCACAGTAGTCGCTAAAGCGCCCCCTGTCGCTCATTGTATCTCCTCCCCATTTTGGTCGTTTTGTTGTTCCTTTTTTTCTTTTTTTGCAATTGCAACACAAAAATTGAAATTTATGTCGCCGCCGCCGCCGCCTGCGTTGACTGCACTGAGGGCCGCCAGTGCTGCCCATTTGCTACGTTTACCGCTAAATTTGGCTTGTTTTGCGCACCATTTAGTTTTGCATATGAGTTTTAGTTTTTTTTAAGCCTTCTTAGTGTTAACATAATTTAACGATGCCGTTTTCATTTTTTTATAGTCTTAATATATTTTGCTATTTTTTTTAGCTTTAATTTTGCTATATCCCTCTAGTAATGGCTTTTAGCTAGATTTTGTGGTGCCATCACTAACTGAGGGCATTGTGCGCGGCAACAAAAGATATATAGAGTGAGAGAGAGAAAAAGAAGAAGAGAGACAGAGAAACAGGCCATACATATATTGAAAAGTCTATTGACTGCACTGCAATTGCTTTTGAGTTATTTGCAGTCGAAGGGAATTGTGTCTGTAGTTCTCTCTATAGATTTTCCATCTGCTAAATGTGGCAAAAAAAAAAAAATAGAAGCTTCATGAGACAGACAGCTAGAATAACTGTAAAGTGCTGTACAGTAGCAAAAACCGCAAACTTACAAAAAAAACTCAATTTTAAATTAGGTTAGCTTGTAATTTGTTGTTAAATTATGTGTTTCACATATTTTGCAATAGATTATTGCCGAAATTTTACTATTAGATCATTATCTGCTTGCATACTATATAATACTATAATAACCGTTGCAAGTTGTCATATTTTTTCTTTAATCTACGACCTTGATACTTTTACACTTTCCATAACGCCCACATAACACTAAGAAATACATGCCACGCCCACCATTTATAATTACTAATGATATATTCAATTGGAAATGATTTGAAATGCAAACAAGACTTGAGACAAGACAAGATCTCGCCAAAGAAACTGAAAACCAGCTACAGCTACAGCCTGATTTAGCTAGAAGTCGGGAAAGGGGCAGCTAGTAGGGGAGGGGGCGGGGGAATATAACACCCACAACTGGCGGCAAATCGCGTCGAGCAGCTGTGGCGTTGCGTAGGCCTCGTATAGAGTGAACTGATTTGTGATCCAACTAGATTTTTTTTTTTGCATGCGAAAAAATGTTCAACTTTTCATGTTGCAAGAAAACTTTGTTTTAGCTTTTTTTTCTGCTGCTGTTTTCCTGCTGCTGTTTTCCTGCTAGTTTTAATTAGCCCTGAGCCAGTTTGCCCACTGATAGAAACACACACACACGCACACCTAACATATGCACACTCCCAACACATAAACACACCCAACACACACACACACCTAAACTTGTTGGTGTAACGGAAAACTTGGCAAAGTTTTGTTTGCCGTTTTGGCGTTTAAAAAGCTAAAACTATTCTGCGTAGCGTCGCTTCGCAGGCAGCTAATGAAGCCGAACGCCCACATAAACAAGCACAGCCCCCTCCCTCTCTCTCTCTCCCTCTCTCTCTCTATCTCTCTCTCTCTCTAGTTGTACTTCTCTTTCGTTTCCCGCTGTGCGTGTTCTCTGGCATTCGCTAATAATTTGATCAAACAAATTTAAAGCGATTTTGCAAGTTTTTTTCATCTGCCTATTTTTAACATGCCAAACTGCCTCTTTCTCTCTCTCTCTCTCTCTCTCTCTCTCTCTCTTTCTTTCCCTTTCTTGTCTCTTTCTCTTGTATGTGTTTTTGGGTGCAACGCCTGCGCGACGTTTTCCAAATTTGGTTACATCAAAATATTATTTTGTTTTCGGCATTTCGCAAGTCTCGATTCAGGTTTTTATTTTATTTTTTTTTTTGGCGTTGTCTCGTCAGCAGCGTGGGATGCACTTCTGACACCATTCGACTGGCTGGACCCTGAGTTACGATATACTCTATGACACAGAGGGTATATATCAGATCCACACGGTAGATGGCTTTTTCTTCTTGTTCTGCAAAATTAATTTTTTTTTAAATTTTCGATATTATGGAAATTTAGATAAGGGTCCCCCCTATGATTTTTCGACAACATTTTTTTTTTGACAATTTTAAATCTTGAGTTTTTAATTTTAATCGATTGCGGATGTCAAAATTAGTACTAATCAATTATTTAAATCGATTTTAAACGATACCTAATTTTGACCCAAAAATCATGTCGAAATGGTGAAAAAATTAGACATGTATCACCCTCAATAGGTCTAGTACCATAATTTTACACAGATCGTAACTTTCTTAAAAATCTAACGATTTTCACGCGGAATGACATTTTGTTTATGTTTTAACAACCTGAGTGATTCTACATTTAAAGAATATCAAAAAGGATCTTTTGAATTTTTTGATATTTTAGAAATTTTAGTAAGGGTCCCCCCTCTGATTTTTCAACAAAATTTTTTTTTGAAAATTTCAAATCGCAACTTTTTAATATTAATCGATTGCGGATCTCAAAATTAGTACTAAACAATTATTTAAATCGATTTTAAACGATACCTAATTTTGGCCCAAAAATCATGCCGAAAAGGTCAAAAAATTAGACATGTAACACCCTCAACAGGTCTAGTACCATAATTTTACACAGATCGTAACTTTCTTATAAATTGAACGATTTTGAAACGGAATGACATTTTGTTTATGTTTTAACAACCTGAGTGATTCTACATTTAAAGAATATCAAAAAGGATCTTTTGAATTTTTCGATATTTTAGAAATTTTAGTAAGGGTCCCCCCTATGATTTTTCAACAAAATTTTTTTTTTGAAAATTTCAAATCGCGACTTTTTAATATTAATCGATTGCGGATCTCAAAATTAGTACTAAACAATTATTTAAATCGATTTTAAACGATACTTAATTTTGACTCAAAAATCATGTCGAAATGGTCAAAAAATTATACATGTCAGACCCTCAACAGGTCTGGTACCCTCATTTTACACCGATCGTAACTTTCTTATAAATTAAACGATTTTCACGCGGAATGACATTCTGTTTATGTCTTAACAACCTGAATGATTCTACATTTAAAGAATAGCAAAAAGGATCTTTTGAATTTTTCGATATTTTAGAAATTTTAGTAAGGGTCCCTCCTATGATTTTTCAACAAAATTTTTTTTTTGAAAATTTTAAATCTCGAGTTTTTAATTTTAAACGATTCAGGATGTCAAAATTAGTACTAAACAATTATTTAAATCGATTTTAAACGATACTTAATTTTGGCCCAAAAATAATCATGCCGAAAAGGTCAAAAAATTATACATGTCAGACCCTCAACAGGTCTGGTACCCTCATTTTACACAGATCGTAACTTTCTTATAAATTAAACGATTTTGAAGCGGAATGACATTTTGTTTATGTTTTAACAACCTGAGTGATTCTACATTTAAAGAATATCAAAAAGGATCTTTTGAATTTTTCGATATTTTAGAAATTTTAGTAAGGGTCCCCCCTATGATTTTTCAACAAAATTTTTTTTTTTGAAAATTTCAAATCGCGAGTTTTTAGTTTAAATCGATTGCAAATGTCAAAATTACTACTTAACAATTATTTAAATCGATTTTAAACGATACTTAATTTTGGCCCAAAAATCATGTCGAAATTGTCAAAAAATTAGACATGTTGCACCCTCAACAAGTCTGGCACCATCATTTTACCCCGGACGTAACTTTCTTAAAAATCCAACGATTTTCACGCGGAATGACATTTTGCTTATGTTTTAACAACCTGAGTGATTCTACATTTAAAGAATATCAAAAAGGATCTTTTGAATTTTTCGATATTTTAGAAATTTTAGTAAGGGTCCCCCTATGATTTTTCAACAAAAATTTTTTTATGAAAATTTTAAATCGCGAGTTTTTAATTTTAATCGATTGCGTAGGTCAAAAAAGGTACTAAACAATTATTTAAATCGATTTTAAACGATACTTAATTTTGGCCCAAAAATCATGTCGAAATTGTCAAAAAATTAGACATGTTGCACCCTCAACAAGTCTGGCACCATCATTTTACCCCGGACGTAACTTTCTTAAAAATCAAACGATTTTCACGCGGAATGACATTTTGTTTATGTTTTAACAACTTGAGTGATTCTACATTTAAATAATAGCAAAAAGCATTTTCTTAATATTTCGATATTTTGGAAATTTAGGTAAGGGTCCCCCTATGATTTTTCAAACAAATTTTATTTTTTAACATTTTAAATTTTTCCATACTTTTAGGATACCTACTCCCCTTCCAAAAGTCATAAGGCTTAAAACCTCAACTAAACTTGTGGAAAGTGTATTAAAACTTCGTTGAATTCATTTTAATATTTCTTTTTTGTTTGCGTTTTCGTTACGCTTTGCTCAAATTGACCATATTTGGAGCTGAAACCCTAGATAAATATTAAATATTACTAATACAATAGCTTGAAAACCGCTAAGCATAAGCGGCTATTTTTAGCCGCAGTGCATCACTAGGTGAACTGTTATCGATAGGCGATAGTTAGTTACCGCACGAGATCAGCAGGCATGCCAATCCCCCGTCCGACAAATGTTATTAGCATATTTCATTAATAAATTTCATGACTTGCCCCATTGTGGGAGCAGTAAATAGAGAGAGAGAGAGAGGGGAGGGCGAAGAGGGAGAGTGGGCGATCAATCGATTGATCGATTGAAACTGAGGTTAGTTACGTATGCGCATCACAGTCGCATCGTGTGCACTGCTTTAATGCTTAATTGACCTGGCAACAGTTGGACGCGACCGGAAGTACAGTTTACAGTCAGCCAGAGTTGTCGCCTAGGGTTGCCTATGCATTTTGCTTTTTTGCTCTCTTATTTCGGCATTTTAGCTTTTGTTTTGTATCTTGCAGATAGGCAGCCGCCGTTGGGTGTACATAACACGATGTTGTTAATTGAAAACTGATAAAAAAAATTGCTCCCAGTGTGCCACCCATTGCCATCAAGGCTTCCACCCACACACCCCGCTACCTTTCTCTCTCTGTCTCTGTCTCTCTCTGTCTGTTTTACCCTTCGTTTGAGTGTGTTCTTGCACTTGGTACTTGCTTCTGTTTATGAGGCACGTAGTTTTTTCTTTTTTTCTACTTTTATCTGTTCTTTCCCGATTCCGTTTTTTTTTTTTTCGTTTTTTAATTGTCATTATGTATGCGTGTCGAGCGACCATATCGCGGGGCGTATTGCGTATCTGTGTGAGGCTCTCTCTATGTGTGTGTGTGATATCTCTAATTAGTTTTCAATTCGATTTGCATTCGCTTGCGCGTTTAAAAAAAAAAAAACTATTGACAATTTGAGGTGCTTAAAAAAGGTTTTAACGACTTTTCAGTTAGTCGAACAACTCTATAAATCGACACTGATGATGATCTTAACTCTGATGATATTGCTGACTTGTTTATGATGAGTTATGTACGCCGTCTGAAGGTCGCTGTCACATCCAGTTTCAGTTTCAGTTTCAGTTGATTTCCATCTTATATACATATATGTATATACATAGATATGATACTAGTTTTAGTACATTGTATGCATCTTGCTATCATTTCTCGCCGTTGCGGTCTGTTCTCTTTTATCTCTGTATCTATCGAAGGTCTGAGTTCGCCCAATTGCGCTGTGACTCATTTAGATAAGCGTTTTGCGTTGTGTCAATTTGTCAAGCTACAAAAAAAAACACGGGAAAAAAAATCGAAACTCTCGAAACGCGACACTGAAATTTCTCAACTGTTTGAGAGTTTGAGGGATTTCAAGCTGAAATTTGTGTATAAACTATCGATCAAAAGCATTTTGCCGACTTTGTAGAATACAAATAAAAAGAGGCGACAAGTTAGTTTTTGAGTTGTAGAGCTAGAGATACCCTGTAAAATGGGAGTTAAAGTTATAACTATAATTTCCTTTTGATATTATGTTAAATTTGCACATAAAAGACTTTATATAAATATATATTTATATTTATAATATATCTTTTAAACGGCTCTATCAATTTTGTTGAAATTTCTTGTGTACATGCAAGTGAATTAAACAATAATTTAGATGCAGCAAAACCATTTAATACTATAACAACTTAGTAGTAATTTAAGTATTAGCGTATTTAAATGCTAGCTAACTTTTGGGGAACTCCCAAGAATAAATAGCTCAACAAAGTGAGTCAAAATTGAAATAATACAAGTTTGCAACACTTAACAAACTTTTTTATTTTTAAAAAACTTAAATTTCTATTTCTCTGTTTCTTTATCACACCCCCTACCAAAAAAAAGTTATATGGAAATTCAAACAAATTATATGTAGATATGTATTTAATTAAGCTACTAATTGACATTGTGTTGGAGCCACAATGAAACACACATTTTTTTGTATTTATTATCATAGCGAGGTCATATATGGAGTCATTCCCATAGCAGATGTTGTGCATTCATTCATTCATTGAGACTGTCCAAGTGTCACAGTTAATAAAAATAAAAAACACACACATATCACCTAGCACAAGTGTTTTATTGTTGCTTTTGCCCCGCCCACCAACTTCAAGCGAAGAATTGCAATGAGATCATCATGATCAATTTCTCGAAAAGAAAAAAAAAACTGCAACAATCGAAGCGATTATCATATCATTTTTGTCGATTTTTATTTCGATTATTTATGGCCTGTTATACATTTCACAGTGCGGGCTGAGTGCGGTTTGCTGTGCGTGTGTGTGTGTGTGTGTTGCGTGTGTGGGAGGTTGTTGTCCATGACGTCACTTTGGCTTAAAAGACAAAAAAAAAAACTGGCTTGCAAAACAAGTTGGCCTTTCGTCAGCAGCCCCAACAACAATCGCGCAAATCATTTAAATGACATTACACGCAAATGAAACGTAAACAACACGCTATGTCATGGGACAATAAAAGAAAGATGTGCATGACACAGGGATATCCTGTAGAAATGCAGCACAAATGAGAGATCAAAGAAAATATAAATTTAAGAAATTGGTTAAAGAAATGCTTGTAATTTTTTAAAGTGCACACTTTATTTCGAAAAGTTTCCCAAGTTGTATTCCAAATATCATATAATACTATTTTTGATGATATATGTATGTGACTAGTTATATGAAATATCGTTAGATCTTTGCCTACTTTAAACCTTTTTTTTAAATTTAAACTATTCTTAACTATATAATTAAGCTGATTTACTCTTATATTTCATTTCTTGTATTATAAATACATTTTTCCTTGAGTTTTAAATCTACAAATGTAATATATATAAGAAATAAACTTAGTTTGCCTTTTTCTCGAAGGTTATTTGAAATTTAAACTATTTTAAACTACACCTTAATGCTTTATTCAGCTGATTTAATTTTCTACTTCATTTCTTTTCTTAGACTTCAAGTCTTTGGCATTATAAATAAAGTTTCCCTTGAGATTTAAATCTAAAAAAATAATTAGAAGGAACCTCTTTCAAATTTAAACCTATTTTAAAACTTACTCTAAAGAATTAAAATTTACTATATATATAGTGTACTACAAGTTTCTTAGAAATATCAGATCTTTTAGCTCTTTTAAACTTTTTGAAATTAAACCCATGATTTCATACTCTAAATATACCCCATATAAAACCTCTAAAAAATCAAGTCAAAGTCCTTGTCTACCTTGCACACATTTCACAAGGTATTCGTAACGTCGCGACGCGTACGACGCCCACAACACAAGAAAACCTGTCTGCGAATGTGAGTACCCGTCTATGTATTGTAGTACCCCCTATTCCAGTTCCCGTGCCATTACTTTGTATTTTGTTGGGTGACCAGCTGTGAGCTGTCTCGGGGTTGGGGTCGGGGTCTGTCACTGGGTCACTCAGAGGGGACCCTTGAAAAAAAAAAAAAAAAAAAAAAAAAACTACACGAAAATTCCATTGTTTCTGCGGCACTTTTGTTTACAAACTTTTACATTTGTTTCTTCTTCTGCTTGTGCAAAAAAAATGTTAGTTTGTGATTCCCAGGGCATTGATTCATTCCAGAGACACTCACACACACACTCACACTCACTCATTTAAGTCTGACATATTTTTGCACATTTTTTTGCAGTATTGTTTCAAACAAGTTTAAAGAGAAAATTGGGAGAGAGAGAGAGAGAGAGGGCACGATAAGAACATCTCCAGTTATAATAAGCACATGACGCAGCAAGTGAATAAATTGCACGAGTGTCTGTATGAGTTAACTGAATAACTGCCCTGCCTGCCTGATAGTCTGTCTCATATATTCGTATTGTATTTGCTTTTCGGTTGACGCCCCGTGTGAGTGTGTGTGTGTGTGTGTGTGTGAGTGTCTCAGGTATCATTACGGAAAAGCCAAAAGAGACTCAGAGTTTGGACTTGGGCTTGGGCTAGTGAGTTGTTGTGAATACGCTGAGTCTGAGTCTGATTCGCGCTGTCATGAGACGGATGTGGATGTGACAGGCGGAATTTAGTGAGGTATGAGGGCGTACGATGTGTGGGTTTGTTGTAATAGATTGTTGGATTGGTTTTGGCATTTTCTTTTGGTTGCGTAAGGGTTAATTAGCTTTGGAGCACTCATGAGTGTTTTTAGTTGGAAATATTTGCTAGGTGAATAAACGTAGAAGTTTAGCTGTTTACGTGTATATTTAAGAAATGTAACTATGAGTGTATTCATGGGTGTACTCATGAGTGTATTCATGGGTGTACTCATGAGTGTATTCATAAATGTCTTTTTAAGCTGCATTCTAGGCTGTTTCTTAAGTTATCCATTATTGATAGTTTTGTGTATTTAGAGTGTATTTTCGAGTGTATTAAAGCAAAATAGATGATTATTTTAATTTATAAAGTATTTAAGAATGAGAGCAGTCATAGTAGTATGAAAGTATTCCTGAGTGTATTCATGGATGTACTCATGAGTATATTCACGAGTGTATTCATGGCTATATTCATAAAATACAATTTTAAATCATTTATCACGTGTTCGTCCTTGCTTGCGCAGCTGACCTTGTGTGTCTTTGGAGTGGGGTGAGGGTGCACTACCTTATCGATTGATGTTAATCCGTTATTCATGGTGCCAAAACTTTGAATAATTCACTTGCTCAAAACTCGCTAAACTGTGCTGCTCCCTCATACGCACACGCCCTATACGCCGCTGCCTCACCCACTCACTCGCCCTCTCTCTCTCTCTCTCTCTCGCTCCCTCCCGCTGTCTGTGGCGTGTCTGAAGGCAATTGAAGGCAGCGGCAATTAAATGATTCCAATTGGAAATCAGTTCAACGATTTGCGACTGTGTAATTACTTATTAAAATTGAAATTTGCGTAAGCGAGTTTTAACTCCTACACACACACACACTTGCATTTGCACTCACACACACACACACTGACACTGGGGGCCACTCAATTAAGTGCAGCTCGCAATCTGAATATCGCACTTGTATATCGATTGAGGCCGGGCCACTTGAGGCGAGCGCGCGCTGCACAAGTGGGCCGCCATGTCATGTGCAGAGAGACAGAGAGAGCAAAGCCAAAGAGAGGCAGCGGCAGAGGCAGAGCGCGAGAGAGAGTGTGGCAGCGGCAGAGGGCGTTTATCTAGATACCAGAATCGCTCGACTGAGACACGGCATGCAAATGAATGAAAGGCGAAACTAAGACGCAGACACAGACACACACAAGCATACAGCGTCGCAGTCACACACACACACACACTCACGCACACCTAGCATTATGCCGCTTAAGTCAGGCTTAGCTTAGCGCTCCTACTCATTTGCACTCGTATTTGGAGTGCGCTCGGCTTAGTCACGACTCTCAAGGCAAGGCTGACTGACTGAATGACTCGACTGACTCATTCATCAATTCGGCAATTGCTTGGTAACAAAATTCGTACATTTTCGGCATCATTTACATTGCATTTCCGTTAATTAGAGCACAGCTGTTGCACGCGCGCTCTCTCTTTCGCTCTTTGATTGAACTCAACTTTCCATTTTTATACATTGCACTCAATTGAACATGTGTGACAATTGTGAGCTGCCTCTGCCGCGCTGCCTCTGTCGCTGCCTCTGCCGCTCTGCTGCAGTCTGTCAAGTGCTTTACGCACACGCAATGAACTTCGCCGTCGCTCGCACAGCTGTTTTTGCTCTCTCACTCTCACGTCTGCTCTCTCGCGCTCTTGCGCTTTTGTTCTCTCTTTGCTTGCCTGCGCTCTCTGTTGATGACTTGTTAATCTTTGCGCTTTTTTTCCTACATTTTTATGGATTCTTGCACTATTTTTACACATCATATTTTGTAGTTGTTGTTCTTCTTGTTGTAGGTGCTTATGTTTTCTTTCTATCTTTGTTTTTTTTTTTTTGGTCAGCGCACGTTCCAGTTACTGCACTCTTCTCTTCCCTTCTCTTCTCTCTCGCAGTCTCTCGGGTCTCTGCCCTTTTCTAACAAATTGTTTACATTTGCCAAGTGGATTTTCTGTTTCTATTTTAGTGCATCAATTCGTGCAATAAGGAAGTGTGTGCTGCGAGGGCTGCGAAAGAAAAAATCTCTTGGCCAAATTAGGGCTTTTTTTAACGGCCATGACCATTAGCGGTTTTATTTAATATACTATATATATTTCTTTTTTTTTCTATTTCTCTCTCTCTCTTCTTCTTGCGCACAGAAATGAGCTATAAGCGGCTTCCTCTCGCCCGCAGTCGGCGCAATTAAAGACCCGCATAGCGAATTTCTTGACCAAATATGTGGCAGTTTTTTTTTTTGTTTTTATTACTTCTTCTGTGAGCTAGCAAGTGAGTGATAACTGAGTGAGTTTTATGCTCAAAGAGTTTTTGACAGCGCTCGCTCCCACGATCGTGCTCAGCCCACACAGCATTTTGGGAGAGCCAGAGCGCAGTAAGGCAGAGCGAGCGCAAGAGAGTGCGAGTGTGAGTTGGTACACCTGCTTAGCGCACTACTTGTACACACACACACACACACGCAGAGAGTGAGAGAGCAGCACACGCAGGCAGAGGCAGAGGCCCGACAACGATATGCACTCAACGAGCGCGCGCTCGCACCCATTGAAATCGTTGCTTGCGCTGCGGCCGAACTCTCAGTCCAATTTGAACAACGATACCGAGCGGTTGTGGCGTCTCCTCTCTCTCTGCAGATAAAACGTTTCGCTTTTAAAGACAGCAGCAGCAGCAGTGGAAGCAGTAGAAGCAGCAACAATTTGTAAATTCTGCTGTCTGCCGCCGCCGCCGTCGTCGTCGTCGTCGCCGCCGTTGTCGTTGTCGTCGCAGCCGCTGCCAACGCACAGGCGCAGCAACAAAAGTATGAGAAGGCGTCAAATCTAAAGTCGCGTGTGTGAGAAAATTGTGCAAAATAATTCGTAAGCGTTATAAACGCTTATATAAAACAAAAAAATAAATCAAATACACAAAAATACACGATAAACGCGCAAACTACTCAAAGAAACAAAAAACATACAAAAGTGACTAAAATTTATTGATAAAATTGTGCGAATGTGAAACCATAGAACATGCATACTTATACATACAAACATACTACAATAATACTCATACATATATAGTTTGAGTATTTCCCAGACTGTGTTTGCTGCTTATCGTGTCGCTAAATGGGGGTCACTCTAATAGGAAATACTCCAGACTCAGACTCAGACTCCGATTTTGCTGACTTGTTGCAGCTGTATTTGTTCCGTTGCATGCGTGTGTGTGTGTGAGTGTCTGTGTGTGTGTGCGCATTTTTTAAATATTTGCCAAAGCGCCCCCTACCCACAAAAATCTACAAAACAAAAAATAAAGAAAGAAAGAGAGTCAAGAAACTTCTTTGCTGGCTTTGCCATTTCTGTTGTTGTTGTCTCCCTCTGCCTGGGAGATTTTCATTCAATAACCAGTTTTTTTTTCTTTCTGAGCTTGACTCGTTTATTTTCTGTTATTTTCTTTAGTTTTTTTCGTGTTGTTATTTTCGGGCATTTACTGCCTACCTACGTTCTCTCTCTTCAAGCAACTTATGCGACTGCGTGCACGCACATTCTTGAAGCTGTTCGTGTTGTCTGTGTGTTCTTTTTCTTTCATTTGATTTCGCTGCAAGGCGAATTGCCAGCAAATTAGTCATGCCAAACGCACTGTCCGATTGTCTCGAAACTCTACCTGAGCAGTCGCTGTTGTTGTTGTTGTTGTTTTATTTCGGTTTTACATTTCTTCTTTGCCACATCCTAAGGTGGCCTCACACACACACGCGCACACAGCTAAGCCAGGCATTGTTCAATTTGCTCTCGCTGAGCGCACACTCTGCTCTCTATCTCTGGCGCTCTCACTGAAAATAATTGACAAAGGCTTAGAACAATGCTGCCCATAATTGCGCATGTATGAGTGGATCAACAGACTATGAGAATGCACGCTCTCTTCGCCACGCTCTCTCCCACTGTGTGCGTGTGTGTGTGTGTGTAAGCTTAGACCAGCAGCAGTGAGGCAGGCTTGGCTTGCATACGGACCGTCAGACAGACAGGGACACACGATGGGAGTTGGGAGAGTTGGTGGCGCGACAAAAATAACTGTGCCACACAGTGTTGGAAAAAGTGCGACAGAAATGTGTGTGTGTGTGTGTGTGTGCTTGAATGTGAAAATTAGTAAACAAGAAATACATTTTTTATGAATTATTGTGTGAATTTTTGCATGTGAATGAAAATCACAGCAAAAACAGCTGCAAATGATGAGTGAAAACGGACATGAAACCTTTTTTTTTGTTTTTGGCGAGAGTGTGAAGAAAGCTGCGCAAGCAACAACAAACCGCAAATTTGTGCAGCGGAAAAACTATTGCAAATTATCGAATTATGCAAATTGCCAAAAAAAAAAAAAAAAATACAAAAATAAAATACAAATAAATTATAATAATTTGAATGCTTACAAAAAAAAAGTGGAGTAAAAGTGGAATGCCCCCTTGCGCTGCTTGCCCGCATTTTGTCGTGTGAAATTGTGTGCTCGAGTTAACAAATAAAACAATGCACAATAACAAATAGAGAAGCTATAAACAAATTGAAAAGAGCGAGCGAGAGAGGAAGAGAGAGAGAAACTCGTGAAATTTTGTATCTGTATCTGAGCACTCGTATCTAATCAGCGACAGCGACAGCTTGTCTCAGCAGCAGCGACAGCAGCTGCGTGTGTTGCGTGTTTGTTGTATTATTTATGTAGTTATTTATACATTTATTATGGAAGTTGGAAGTCACTTGGTCGGAATGAAAGTTCCCGCTGACCTCATGCAGCTGAGAATGCAAAAAAAAAAATGAGAAAAAAACCAAACTTGATATACAAAAAATTCCATTTATAAGCGCACCCCAAAAACCAGACAAGGGGGTACCCAGCGAAGAAGAAGAAGCAGAAAAAGAAGATAAAGTGGAAAAGATTCGCAAATGAAAGTACAATTTTTTATTGTCATTGTTGAGCTTTAAATGCAAAACACACACACAAACACACACGCGCAGAGAGTGGAAATAAAGGAGACAAACAATTTAGATCATTTGCTCGCTTTTACTTCGTGTATCTTTGTATCCGTGTATCTTGTATCTTGCAGCTGTGCCTGTCTGATTTCAATTTATCTTTATTATAATTTCAATTTGAGCGCACTGAGCCGCACCCTGAGTAAAAGTAAATCAAAATCAGCAGCAAACTCAAGGGGAAATGAATAAAATCTAAAAAGAAGTGTATTTTAAAGAGTTTTACGCTCATTATGCATTTAAATATGATCTAAAAAGTGTAGCAGACGTGGTAGAGTTCATAAAAAGTTCTAAATTCCTTGCCTAGTCAATTTCAGGCATTTCTGTCTGTTTGAACGCGGAGATCTTAGCTATTAGAATAGCTAAAGCTACCAAATTTGGCATAAAATCTGCTATATATGCTGCACAGCTAAAGGAAATTTCATATCTAGTGTGTCACGTCTACAGCCCACGTAAATCGATAAAATGTGTTTATTATGTGTAATATATGAGTCACAACATTCTGCTAGTGCATACATATAGATGTATACTTAATGAGTCTATACCACAAATTTAAATACAATCACACAGCAAAAACAGAAGTTATTTAACTTAATCCAGTAAACAGTTGCAGGTAGAACTGTAATAACAGGGTATCTTATGGTCTTGCACATGCTGCGACTGTAGTTTGTTTTCTGTTTTTATTTTGTCAATTGTCTGGGACAGTTCAAGAGCCGAGAAATGCAGAAAGCAGGCAGAAAGATATAAAGATACACACAGCAACAGATACATTTGTATATAGATACAAGTGATACGCAAGCATGTTAGTTTTTGTCTTTTCTTTTGGCCTCTGGCCAATTGGAACAAAATGCCGGCAAAGAGCACTACACACAGAGAGAGAGAGACACCGAGAGAGATTGATGACTTCCTCGAGAGCAAGATACGAGATACTTTTACTTAATTTTAGTTATTCGCAATTGCAAATTTCAATTAGGTTTTTTTTTTGGTCTTATACGCAATTCGATGCGATTTCACGTTCAAGTACGATCGCAGACACGTATCCCGCGGATCTATCTGCAGTTGGCTGAGTCATGCGGCTAATTTGCATCTTTCTTTCCAACTTCAGGCCAAGTAGCAATAAAAATAAAATTACAAAGTGCCATCCACAACAAGTCAATACAAACTCCAACAACAACAAGAAGAAGCTGAAAAATACGTGCTAAAAATAAATAAAATACTTAAATAAAACATAAAAAAGAAAAGAAGTGCAAAAGCGAAAGTGTAACTTGGAATTCGCTTCATGACAAAAACAACACGGCAGCAACAACAGCAGCAGCAAGATGACATCGCATTCCTATTATAAGGATCGTCTTGGCTTCGATCCCAATGAGCTGCAGCAAGAGCAGCATCTGCAGCAGCAGCAGCAGCAGCACAGCTCGAACTCGATGAAACGGAGCAGCTCGAGGCAAACGCATCATCATCATCAGAGCTATCATCATGCCACCACAACGAGTAGCTCACCGGCACGAATCTCTGTCTCGCCCGGAGGCGGTGGCAATGGTAGCCTGGAATATCATCAGGTGCAACGAGAGCAACGGGATCGTGAGCTCTATGCGAATGGCCACAACACCAGCAGCAGCAGCAATCACCATCATCATCATCAGCAGCAGCAGCAGCATCAGCAGCAGCAGCATCATCATCAGCTCCAGCATCAGCACTCGCATTCGCACTCCCATTCGCAGTCGCCGTCACATACGCCGACCCAGCATCAACATCGGCATTCCCATGGCCTAATCGAGGCTAGTCCGGCGGCCAAGAAGGCAAAACACTCATCGACGCTGGTGCAGCCGCAGGGCGGCTATGAGGATGCATTGACACAGTTTAAAGGTAGCATGTCCATTTGGGATCATTTTATAGAAGATTGGGATATCATGCGTAAGTCGGCAAAGGTTCATTTTTCATATTCAGATACTCGTTCGATGTTCAATCGTTGTTGTTGTTGCTGCTCGTTACACGTTAATCGTTACTCGTTACAGGTTACACGATTACCCGCTGCTTGGCTAAAGCTCTAACGAGTTACCCGTTACTCGTCGCTTTTGCTGCAAGTTCCTTGGCTTATAAAACTAATACTACCATCGTTTGATATCTTTTGGGGGTTAAGAAACTCCCTATTTCGTACTCTTTTCTCTACTCGTTACTTTAAACTATTTAGGGACTCGTAACTCGTTACAGGCTACGCGATTACTCGCTGCTTGGCTAAAGCTGTAACGAGTTCCCAGTTACTCGTAGCTTTTGCTTATAAAACTAATACTAGCATCGCTTGATATCTTGGGGGTAAAGAATCTCCCTATTTAGTACTCCTTTCTCTACTCGTTACTTTTAACTATTTAGGGACTTGTTACTCATTACTCGTTACAGACTACTCGCTGCTTGCTTATCTCCTACCAGTTACTCGTTACTTTTCCAGCAAATTTCTTAGCTTCTAACAATCTGAGCCTTCTCTGTTCCCATTTTGGCTTGCTCAACTAACTGAAACCCCTCTTTTATTACTCGTTATACCCTACTCGATCTAGCCAACTCCTAATACCCTACTCGTTCTACTCAACTCGTTAATTGTGTTTGATAATGCCGTCAGCGGAAATAATTTGCATATGCACACGCTTATCTCGATAAAAAAATAAGCTTGCATAATTCTAATTCTAATTATGATACGATCTCTCTCTCACACACTGCTTTGGTTCGGAGTTCAAGGTCACATCCACACTTCTGTCTTCCTGTCAATTCACCACAGTCCAAAATCAACTTATAAATATGCAAAAGATAAACCATTAAAAAAATGCTACACCATTTGACACCTTTCAATTTATGAAAGCGTTTTGATTGACCGACCCTGACCATGAAAATTGATGGACAATATGTTCGAGACACTTAACACAGACCACAACAAAAAACCCATTCCATCCCATCCCGCCCATATTATTGGGGGGTAAACATTTCACCTTTTTTTTTGCCTTTTGGGTGGGGTCTCCCCATGTATCGTATCGTATCGTATCGTAGTAGTATGCAAACTAATGATAATATTGATTTAACGTTGCTTCAGCATGAAAATATTTTTTAAGTCAATTCTGCGTAAATATTTCAAACTGGTTGTGACGACGAAGACTACGAGACTACGTTGATTTGTTGGTTAGTTAGTTTGGTTTCTTTTTTTGATTTTCTTGCCTCTACTTCTTTTTCGGTATTTTTGGCTTTCGGTTAGGTCGTTCGGTTGGCTCGTACGGTCACCCAATCCACAAGCAGAGGCAATTAACTCTCATCGCTCGACAAATTAGTTGTTTTTCAGAATTCCTCGAATTTTGTCTGAACACATTTGGATAGGAATACATACGTATATATATCTTGAGAATTGTGTATGTATTTTAAGTGTGCATATAAAGTGTGTACCCCAATATCTTGCACATAAACAAGTTTATGATTTTCTAATTTATATACTTTAGTTTAGAAATGTATGAAAACAAGTTTGTGCTGTTAGATACCATGTATAAGGTTCTAGTAATGATTGTAGCTTAAATAGGTTTGTTTATGCAAAAAAATATGCTTAAAAAAGTCATTAAAATGAATTAGAAACAGCAATTTCCAAACTTAGGATGGAAAAATAGTTTTAAAATAGGGTTCTATAGGGTTTTATAGGATAAAATTGATTTAAGTATGGATTGAAATAGGTTTAATAGAGTTTATTAGGTTAAAATTGTTTAAAGAATGTATTGAAATAGGTTTAAATTGGTTAAATAGATTAAAATAGGTTGGAAATAGGTTTAAATAGGTTAAAATAGGTTTCAACAGGTTTATATATTTAAAAAAATGCTTAAACGGCTAAGGTATATATCAATTTAGTTAAACTACATTTAATATCATATTCTACCCACTTTATAACCCATTATAATATTATTCTGCTCATCTCATCACATTGCCCATTACAGGGTATATCGATGAACAACAGTTTTATGTGCTTTTTATTTAGATTTCTTTATTAATTTGGCTTTTGTTTAAAGTTGACACAAATCTTTTGGGAATTGTTTTAAATTATGGAAATATAAGACGCATATATGATGTATAAATATATTCTACATTTATGGAATATCGAACCATTTTGCTAATGTGTTGATTGAGAGGGGGCGCTTAGTGCGATTGATAAATGCTTTTGAGTTGTTGTTTACCTCGATTAGAAGAAACACACACTCGAACTTTGAGCTCATCAAGTGTATAATGTGTGCGTAAATAGGCCAGTGATACAGAAACAGATACAGACTATACTCATATATATATTTATATACAATATATATGTATATAGAGCTCCCGATATTGCCATAGAAATATCGCTGACTGAATGGGTCTGTTATTTTATCTTTATGAATCGTCTAAGTCCGCTCATAGAAAACATGTCTTATTTATAGGCAATTGCATAATTTACTAGCCTGCAGAAAGCTGATATGGTATTCAGATAATACTCTATAATTATTACTGTTGTTGCGGTCAACCAACGTCCTTGTTGCGTAGTGTACCAATTGGGCTGGCAGTGACATTGGAGTGCGCTAATCAGACTGCAAAAATAAACATTAACGAATCTCAAATACAGACGCAGCTAGACGCAAAAAAAAGAAAATACTGAAGTCAGTTAACACAGCAATAGTGGAGAGAGAGAGAGAGAGAGAGAGAGAGAGAGAGAGAGAGAGAGAGAGCGAGAGCGAGAAAGAAATAATAACAACAAAAAACGTTAACAAACATTTAATCGTGGAAACGAATTCAACTTAGAACGTGACATCATCACGCGCTTCACGTACACACACTTGCAGATAGCGTGAGTGAGTGAGAGAGAGACACACACACACACACACACACCTAGTTTTTAGTGTGTGTTGTCAAATTGAAGTGAACCTTATAAATTTATGAGTTGTGTCCCATAGAGTACAAATTTAAACTCAAAGAACTCGAGAACTATTGCAGCTAGCTTGCTTAAATTTCATATCCCAACTCTTTTATAGTCTCTCTATAGGAATGTATAAAAATATTTCAAGTTTAACTAAATGGCACACTAAGAAATGTGCAATTTGAAATACTGCTTGAAATTTAAATACTTCATAATAAAGTTATGCATAAACTAGTTCATTTATTGTAGGGGTGTGGCCTTATAAAGCTTTAATATATATTTAAAACTGTCTGTAGAAGATTTCCTTGAATTTCTGTTTTTTTTTTTTTTTATTTATTTATTTCTTTCTTATAACGATAAATATGAATGAAGTTCTTTTAGCACACATGTTCTTATGAATCATGTCCGATTAAGCAGAACTTTGGCTTAGTCTCTTATGTTTTTCGTTTTTTTTTTTTATATATATTTCTTGGGTAATTTCTAGTCAGCAACAATTAATACTAACACAAGTGCGATTAATAACTCAAAACAGAATGAAAATAAAACTCGTTAACAACCTTCAGACTAATACAGTGAAACACTTGACCAGAGAGAGAGAGAGTTGACTCTCTCAGCGCTCTTCTGGCTCTCTCTCTCTCCCTCTCTTGCTCTCTTTCGACTACTTCCAACTGAGTTACCTTTTCTTTTCACACTCTTTGTTTTGCTTTTGTGCTTCTGCTTTACGTCGTTTACTTTTGCTGCTTATTTTTTTATTATTTACCCAACACTACCATTTATCGGGTTTATTAACCGTAAAACTTCGTTTACAACTATTTACTATAGTATAACCCACGGTATACCATACTTGAGTTGATATCAGTCAATGGGGACGAATTGAACTTTATTTTCGCAATACGATATTTACGCTTTTGTTTATTATGGCCTTTTTACGGCTATATTTATATAGCCAAGCCGATCGATTAGATTGGAGGGATGTGGTAGGAAATAATGCGACATATCTGCTGGTTTATAGATATAGATACGATGATCTGTACTGAATTTGAGATCTATGCATGTTGTGTAAATCAATGTTGACTTTGAGTTCATTATCTTTTGCATCATAACTCTTCGTAACCCTCCCTTTCCTGTTGTAACTGTTCCTCTCTATGTCAGTCTCTTTATTTATAGACCCAGTCTAAATCAAGGCAGACACTTATCAGATTGTTGGCCTTATCGCATACAGCAGAGTGTGCTGGACAAAATCAATGCCTAGGGGCCCTGAGATTTATATATTTATATACATATCTAAACTCACACACACACACATGTGTGTGTATGATTATACGTGTTGCTACGTAGCTTTGGGGCTAATTACAAGCCTACAGTCAATTGAATTGTCAATTAGCCAGGTAGTACAACACAACAAAAAAAAAACAAGCTAAGTAAAAGTTTAGGCCATAATTCAATATGGGCCCACGCGATAAATACGCGCATATTAAATATAGTTGTTATGGCTTTTCGAGATTCTTTTGATTGCATAAATTATATATGTACATGCCGATTTAATATGATGCCGTCAGCCTTAGATCATATCATGTTGAATGAGTTAACAAAAAAATGAAAATGAAACCAAAACAAATTGGAATGAATTGTTGCAGTTGCATGATCTTAACCAACATAATATTGTATTATCTTGTTTTTACAACTACACATATATAATACAAACCTTTCTCGTCTCTCGAATTTCCACAGACGAACGCGATGCCATTCAAAAGAAGACTTTCACAAAATGGGTTAACAAACATCTTAAAAAGGTAAGTGCATAAAGAGGAAATGAAAAGCGAAGAAAGAGCTTAAAAAGAGGGGAAAGGGAATATCATAACGAACAATATCATTATCATCAAAACCATCTCGTAAATGTTCAGTTATGCAAAAACATACATATAATACTTAGGAACTTGGATTTTTCCACTTTCGCTTAAACCAAATAAAAACATAAAAAAACCCTTTCTATTTCTCAATCCCAATCGCAGCATTGGAAATATGCCAAGGTAGTAGAATTTCTAAAGTATTTTACTTTTTTTAGTTTTTCCTATAATAATATTTTTCTAAAGAAATGCGATTAAATATGAATTCTAATTAATTTCACAGACCTATACAATGCTACACGTTTGTGTAACCACAAATGGTATACCCTGTTGTTCACAGTCTGTAAGTTCAAGAACTGTATAAATAAATGTCGTGTTTCTGTTTGCTTTATGAGAGAACTGTATATTATTATTATTTTTTTTTTATATTTCTATAATATTTTTTCGAGTTTTAGATCTCTTTTTGTATGCTCTTTCGTTGTTGATTTAAACTAAACGCACTCGCTCACCGTAACTTACGTTGTATACACTCTTCTAACACCCTGCATGTTTTCAGTTCCCTCAACTTATCCCAATTTATCTTATCATATCATATATTTAACTATACATTTTGGGACTACTTTTCTCACAGGCCAATCGACGTGTTGTGGATTTGTTTGAAGACTTGCGCGATGGTCACAATTTGCTTTCACTCCTGGAGGTGCTATCTGGCGAACACCTGGTAAGTTTTGATCATCATTATCGACTCGTATAACTCGTAATTTTGGTGGATTTTCACTTTTTTTTTACTTTTTTACAGCCAAGAGAGAAGGGAAAAATGCGTTTCCATATGCTGCAAAATGCGCAAATGGCGCTAGATTTTCTACGTTTTAAGAAAATCAAATTGGTTAATATACGCGCTGAGGATATTGTGGATGGTAATCCCAAGCTTACGTTGGGATTGATCTGGACAATTATATTGCATTTCCAGGTGAGTTTTTTTGTTATTTACATTTACTCAACTATGAATGGAGCAAGTTTTAAGCAGGGTATACAAGAATGTGTTTGAAGGTAAGCTTGGTTAAAAGAGATCCACTGGAATTTTAGTAAATAAATCTTATTTCTTTCTAAGGCATCTACTAGACATCTAGCTAGAAATTTACTGGAATAATAAGTTATTATCTCACCGTTATCTGTCCTGACCTTAAAAAGGAAGATCCAACGATTTGTATCATTTGTGTTCGAAAGAAAAATACTCTGCAAAATCTTTGGTCCTGTTCGTACCGCGGACGATCGGGGAAATCTTTCTTATCACTTTTGAAATTATTTATGGGATTATTTCATTTCTTTCACAACTTATTACTTGCTTAACTGGTTGATCTACTCTCTCTCTCTCTCTCTTTCTTTCTCTTAACTTCTCCAGTCACTTCCTCCAGTTTAAAATGCAGCATATGTTGTTATATAACTCTGTGGAACTCTTGCCCAACTTGTCTTTCTTGTGTTTCAAAGTCAGTGTGGCCCACGGGCGCCCACACACACACACACACACACACACTCACACAATTGGGCGACAAGTAGCGCTTTGAAGGTGACCCTCAAATTGATCGCCCAATTCGTGAGATCGTTAACAATTTCATTTTCATTTTGGGCGTCTTTTTTGTCTTTTATATTATAGTTTATTACAGTTTGTTATAGTTTCGTCAGAGCTGAGAGAGAGAGCGAGAGAGTGAGAGGGAGACAACTGCAGCCCACACTTATGCTCTACTCCTACTCGAAGAGCGGCAGCTGTTATTTTTACAGCTTACCTCGCTCCCGCCTCCGCCTCGGACTCCTCCCCTCCTCCTCATCATCATCAGCGGCGACTCTGTTGACTTATTTTGGCGAATGCGGCGCTGCCTTTTAAGGTAGCACGTTCACCTTCTCTTCACTTCTCTTTGCCGCCATTGTCTGACACACATAACCAAGTCCAAGTGGCACTGTTTGCTACAGTTCGTCAACTGTTTATGATGTTGTTGTTGCACGCCACAAGGCCGCCGCCGCCGTCGAACAGATCGAACAAGACACTTGGCCAGCTCAGGCTGCAGCCCACCTACACACACGGCGCACAGAGCTGAGATCGGCAGCTGAATTAAGCTCAGGCTGGGGGAGCGTGCCTGAAAGCAGAAGCTGCGGCTCTTTGAAGGCTTAAAAGATGAGTTGGAAAGGCATATAAGATGGGAGATGGCAGAAGGCAAGATTAAGGCAGATGAGATGAGAGAAAAGCAGAGAATATAGAGAAATGGATCGCAACTCCAAAACGAGAGATGATTATCAACTGCAAAATGAGATGATTATCAACTTTAAAAATATATAAAAATAGGGGAATTATTTAAGATACTACATAGTGCATCTGTACTACAAACCTGCTCCAATAAGACGTCTGCTTAAGAGAAAGAGAAAGAGAGAGACGTCTTTCAAGGCAGTACTTTCCTCAATAGAGATGTACGCCCAAGAGATATGATCACTTAAAATAGGTGTATTTCGCTCTCCTTCCCTTAGCAACATTTCCGTTGTTATCTAACAAGTTTTAAAATGAAAAAACAGTTGCAGCTTATCACTTACAAAAACCTCTTGAAAATTATGTCTGCTGTACAACTGATTCCTGTTTAGTTGGTGCGACTAAAGAGCAGCAGCAACTATAACAATAGTAGTCTCAGGCTTAGTCATCCTCCAGCAACAGCAGCAACGATCAATGAGCAGCATCGTTTCCGTCAACGAGTCTGGCTCTAAGTCAATATGTGTGTCAACAGCAGCAACAACAACAGCAGCAACAACAACTAGCAACAACAACAACCAACAGCAACAACAACGTTGAAACTAGATGCAATTTAAAACTTGAGTATTTCGTAATTTGTGACGGCGCATGCCGCCGCTGCCGCTGCCGCTTGTTGCATGTTGGCTGCGTTTCGGAGGCGGCTCAACTTGATCGATGGCGCGCATAAATGCTCAATGATGCTGCCAGTCAGTCAGCCAAGCAGCAGCAGCAACAACAACAGCAACAGCAGCAGCAACAACAACAGCAGCAGCAGCAACATCGACAACAACAACCGCAAGCGACCATGAGGAGGCAACAACAACAACGACAACAATTGAGTGCGACGCTGATTCAATTGAGGCAAACGAATTGTAAATCACTTGGCAAATGTGAAACTCAATCGCGCGTCATTTACTGTTTATGTTATTTATTATTCTTCTGTTGTCTCTCTGTCTGCTGTCTCTTTATCTTCGTTTCCCCCATTCGCCCCCTAACTGCCTGTCTTGACTGTTCCCTCACTCTCCCTATTTACAAAATGCTCTGAGCTCAGAGGGATTTATGTATATTGCGGGTGTATCTATAGCTATATCTTTGGCTATATCTGTAGCTATATTAGGTAGTACCTATATCTTTGGCTGTTGCTGTAGCTGTAGCTGCAGCTGTACCTATATCTTTGGCCATAACTGTAGCTCAGTCTCTGTCTCTGATCTCATGCGCTGCTGGCAATGCAAATTTGCGACGCGACTTAAAAGGATATTTCTTTATTTATTTATTTCTGTTTTCTTGTTATTGTTGCTTATTATACCCTCCTCCAAAAATGTGCCAAAAATGGTTATGCCACAAAACGAAAGAAAATAAAGGGTATACAGAGACAACAAGTTTGGGCAACTAAAGACACGATCACTCGTCAATTAAGCTGGCAAAGATCGCAGTCCAAACGAATGACACAATGTTTATATATATATAAGAAAAGTTACCTGCATTCAGTTTCAAATTAAATAGCGCGCACTCACAATTCTGGGTCAATGTGCAAAATTCGAATTCAATATTCATTTCGATACGATCGGTTACGATTTGCCTGATCGCAGGCAAAGCTAAGCAATAAATTGCCAAGCAATTAGCTCAAACATCACAACGATCACAACGATCACCGGGGGCATTTTGTAACGCTGCTTAGCTATAATTAAGTTATAAACATTTTGCCATTAAAACAATGATCGTTGTGATCTATGTGCAACACCCACTATGCAGGGGGAGGTAGGGGGAAGTAGAGAGGGAGCTGGACTAAACTTGACTTCATTGAGAGTTGTTTTTACCTTGACTTTTAGCTCACTTCCGTCAGCTGGAAAATAGCTATACTAGCAATTGTTGTTGTTGCTGCTGCTCAATTGTTTAAATTAAGCACAAAAAAATATGAACAAAAAAAAAAAAAAAAATAGAATAATAGAATAATTTATGACTTGTAAAAAGTTTATAGACGACAAACAGTTGCGCTGTAAAATAACGGAGATCTCGCTATAGTAGCTTGCAGTTGTTTGTAGTCTGCAATATACCCAGCCTGTATAGCCTGCTTACAGGGTATACAAACGCTGCCGCCGGCTTAAGGAATCTGTGTCGTTGCTGCTGCTGCTGCTGACAAACGTTTTCATTATAAGTTTTGTGGCTAATTTTCCAAGCAATTTGCTCATTATTCACTGCTCGTTCAGGTGTTTTTATTTTTTTCTATATTTTTTTGTTGTTGTTGCTGTAGATACAGATGCGGCAGCTATATTTGGGCAGATTACCATAACAACCGCAAACAAAGAGGCGGCCAGGCGTTAAGTCTCTCCTTGAAAGAAAGAAAGTATCTGTGTATCTGTGTAACAAAACTTGAGATACTCGAGACAATCACGTCATCGCATCGGGCAGGCTAAAGTTGAAATATGTAGGGGCTAAATAATGATTTATTTAAAAGAATGTCACGGTGTTACAATAAAATCAATGACAGAACAACAACAAGGTAGATAGAAGAGAATTATCTTTAAAAAAAAATAAAGAAAAAAAAAATAATAATAATAATAACAATAACAAATGAAACTGAGTAAGCAGCTCGAACATTCATATATTATGACATCAGCACAGTTTATTTGGCTGACCCTATAAAAAACAAAAACGAAAGACTTCAACGCTCCCAAGCAGCAACGAACTTGCTGGAAAAATGCACTTATTTGTCTTGATTTTCTGCACGCTCTATATATGTCTGTATATTCATTATGCTTGCTGCGTGGGTACAACAATCACATCGATAACTAAATAGATATCGATACTTATATATCTCTTTCTATATCTGTTAACATAGTCATAACAGTTTTAAATGTTCATTAATAAATCGAATGCCAGATTCTGCACAAATATGGCTCGAATGCCTGCAAACTGGTTAGACATTCGAATATTTGTATATTTATACGTTTATTCACTCACACACTCATTCACTCTGTGCGGCAGACAGCGAGTCGCAACCACGCAAAAAATAATAGAAAATAAAAAAACACAATTTTTTCAACATTTTCGTATGCAAATCGTAAAGCTTTCCATATAAGTATAAGATCAAATCGGATCGAGTACTTATTTACACGCCGCACGAACGTGTTTCAATTCACATCTAATTAATGAGTGAATGAATGCGAGAGTGAATACAAATACATGTGGACACACTGACACTCATTCTAAGTAAATAGATTATAATTTAATTGCCAACACGACGATATGAGCTGAGCCCACACACACAGTAAAAGTCGATTGGAATGTTGTGTTGCACCGATTTGGTGGGCCCACACTCAGATGACGACATAGATAGAATGAATACCAAGTGAATACCAGTGTGAAACAGCTGTTCATATGCAGTGGGAAATCTTAAGGTTTTCAAATATTATATATTTGAAGCAAGGCTAGAAAATATTTGATATTGATATCAGGGAAATATATTAAAAATGGGAACTTATCATACTCGTATGAATATCGATAAATTTATTGACTAGATTGAAGAGATGCTATATAATTGTTGCATATTTTAGTATATATTGCTTAAATATCGGTCTATCGATAGACTATCGATGACTTAATATTCACAACCAGCCCTATCAGCTACAAATTATAGGAAAACCTATATTCATATATTATATTTCTTACAAATTATTTATTATTATTTAGACTATATCGATTACATGTTGTAAAATTAAATATAATATTTTATTAAATTAAATTATGACATATGCCTATCGATACACTATCGATAACATCTCTAACTGATAACTATGTACGCCCTCTGCCTGACGTGGAATGTGCGAAAGTAAACGATAATCCCAACAGATTTGTTTCGTATCTATTTACAATCGATGCGATGCGATGCAATGTGCGACAAGTGTTTAGAATTGTAATTGCGATGGCTCTAATTGCATGAGCATCGATCGTGGCTACTGTTGGACGCACTTCCCGATGCATCCAAGCGCTGGTTACGCTTTTGTTTACCCACCACAAACTGAAACAAAAACAAAAACAAAAACAAAAAATACTGCAAACTGCAAGTGGAAAGTATGTTAGAACGTTGCTCAAATTACCACAAATTACACAGAGATACAGACGTTTGTTTACATGCTTGCATCATATTGGTATTAATAAGTCACACAGTGCTGGGCGGGCTTAGATAGTTAGTAAGTTAGTTAGTGAGGAAGCTACTTTTTTTTCTTTACTAATTAGATTTGCAATTCTATTGGTAGCAAATAGAGGTGCATATATGTGGCGAATACACTTGAAGAAATTTTGTGTAAAGAGGGAAAAAAAACCTTCTTTAACTTAAATACCCTGCTGCATATTATCTCTATATTTTTTCTGAGTGCATAACTACCCTCCCTTTGCTCTCAGTCAGTCAGTCAGTCCAACGTCATAAGTATTTATTAACTCGTTTATTTATTGGCAGTGTATGAGTGTCAGTTCGAGTACCTGCACGAGTACTACAGTATGTGCGCAGTACAAGTACCGGATAGACGTACCCGTTGGCCGTACTTGTACTCGGAACAGCTGTAGCTCTGCCTGCCGGTTTTAGCCAAGTTGGGTTGGCCAGCAACATGTAACATGCTAATTAGCCCAAGCTTGGCATCGAACTGTATTTGTTTTGGTGTGAGTGTGTGTGTGAGTGTGTGCGAGGTGCCTCCACATCAATCAAACGTTTGTGGCATTTCCCGTCTAGTATTGTATTGTACCTAAGTGTTGCATTTATAGAGATTTCAACACCCACTCGCTAGAACAACAATTACACAGTTTTTAGACAAGTGTGCTACCTTTTAGATCGATGAATGCGTTTTAATTATGGCCATATAACTTGTACCTATATTATATATGCACTTTAGTATAGTTTAAAATCATTCATAGCTGACGTTTCATATTTATAGCATTGTTTAAAATTCTCTGATAGATTGACATGACAATTATTCAAGCACGACGCGAGTCTGGACACAAGCTAGGTACTCATTTGTGTTTTAGGTACATTTCTTACAGGGGGTTTTAGTACTGAGCAGCTTACTTGTGCTAGTTTAAGTACACTTTTACTGTGCTTTAAAAGGCACTTGAACCAATTTTGTACACATTAAGACAGTTAGTACAATTGTTTGCATATTTGGTACAATCTTAGTTTGCAATTTTCTACAGCGTTTATACATTTGGAGTGTACCTAATATATTTGGTACAATAATTAGTGTTGAGTGTTAGTTTTAAGTACACTTTTATGCATTTAGTACACTTCACATTTGTTTTGTTAAGTTTGTAGCCTTTTCTATATTTGGTACAACATTTTGTACCACAGTTAATGATCTAGGTACCAAATTAGTTGCTCGTCTGTTCATTATAATGATTGCCATTTCGTTTTGGAGGTTTTTTTCTCCATGGTTTCCCAGCAGCATTTTGTAACCTGTGTTGATGGTCTCTTCTCCTTCTTCTTTCTTTTATTTTCTTCTTCTTCTCTCCCTTGTGGGCTTTTTGGGGTCGCCAGTGCCTGACCAAAAGCAACAACCTGACCAGCTGTGTAATGACTTTGTCGTGATGTGTTATGAGATTCAAATTCAAAATTGCTGGCTTAATTTAGCTGAATAAAAAAAAGAGATTGGGATTGGTAAAATGTCGTGGGGTCATGAAACCGACGATGTGTTGTTTCCCTCTCTGTACTATTGATATCTATCTCTTTCTAATTAGTTGTACCAAATATTTTTTTCTGCTGATTTGACCCACTGTGCGCTGTCATTTCATCAAGGCAGAAATACAAACTTGTCTTGTTCTTTTATTCTTTCAATTTTATCTGGTTTTTGAGGTATGAGGTTTGGGTTTTTATTGTTATTATAAATAGTATATCTTTGCCTTGCCTCTCTCTCTCTCTCGGTCTCTTTCTTTGCTGTTATTATCTTTGTCTATTTCTGGCAGCTACCAAAGTACTTCTACCTGACATCGCGATGACGCAGCCCAAAGTTGTTTTTGGGTAGGTGAAAAAAAAGAAGCCACAACATCGCGCAGAACATGGCAAATCTTTGCTACCAGCGACAACTTTGATGTTCAGAGCGCGCCTCGACATGGTGTAAAGTTCTGTTGAGAAATATACCCTGTAAACTTGAGAGAGCAAAGAGTGAGAGTGGGTTGTCATGGCAATGTTTTAAAATTATTTAAAATTATTGTTTAGTTAATTACAGGGTATTTAATAGCTCTTTTGCTCTAAAAACTTGCTTGTTATTTGCTTAGCCTTTTGCAGGGTATTTATCAGCTGAGTAATTTTTTATTCTAATGTGTTTTTTTTTTGCTCTTGTAACCTTCACTTTGCCCAAGTTTGTTGTTGTTGTTCTGCGTTGGCAGTTGTGCTGTTGTTGTTGTTGTTATACTTGTTGTGTTGGCGTAGGCGTTGGTTGCCACGGCTACCACAAACACACACACACACACACACACACACACACAGGTGTTACCTGTAACACACACGCATACATACATCATGCGGCATGTAGGTGCTGCGCGCTTGAAGTCAGCTATCCATAACGGGGTTGCTCGCTGCTGGCAGCGACTGCGACGTCGACAGCGACAGCGACGCACTGTCAGCACGATCGCAATTTCAATTCCAAAACACACACACACACACACACACACACGTATACATACAAATATTTTGAGCTTTAGTTTTGGAACGCCAACGCCAGCAGCGCCGTCGTCGTCGTTGCCGGCACGCCATGTGCCAATTCCGTTTCGTTTCTGTTTCTATTCTCGCACACCTGCGCTGACTGCGCTGCCTGGCGTCGATGTCGACGTCGACAGCGGCGGCGTAAACACCTGGCCAACACTTTAAGCGTTTTAACTTGGCCCGATCGCATTTAGTCGTCATCGTCGTGTCGCCCGCCGCACACATTGTTTTTGTATTGTATCTAGATACATATATGTATGTAAATGTATCTGCAAGTCGAAATCTGCAGAGAAAAACACTTACACTAAACTCGCGCACTGTATACGCGCGGGAAAACTAAAAGAAAACTAAAGGAAAACTAAAGGAAAAAAAAAACTTCAAGTGAAACAAAAGACACAAACAACGAACTTGCCACTCGTCTGTGTCGGTTCTTGTCTCTTCGTGCATGATGTCACAATCGAGAATTTCAATTTCCATTTCAATTTGAGGATTTATATCTTGACAGAGCACATCCACCCCCACTCCCCCTCCCTCCAGCTGACCCACTGCAATCGTTAAACTTGATTTATGAAATGCGCCGCCGTCGTTGTATCTCGTCGTATCTCGTATCAATTGAATTCAATCTGAACGTTCCTTGTTGCAATTGAACTCAATTTTGTTTCAATTAATTTTTTATGACGAGTTCATTTAAGCGATGCCACAGGCGAGTGTGTGTGTAACGAGTGTGTGTCGTGAGTGTGCGTGTAGTAATTGTGTGTGTGTGCTTTGTTTGGACAACAAATGCAATAACAAATTTGCTGTAAAATGCTGTAAATAATGACGTGCCTGGCCATATGATACCAGATTTAAGTTTGCCACACTGAGAGAAATTCTAGTGTAGCTAGAAAAATATATTCGACTAAATTTTATGCAATTTAATTGTACTAATTATGAAAAGAAATAAAAGTTAAACTTGCTACACATAGAGTTAAAAACTTAAGAGCTTAATCAGTTTTAGCTCAGCTTTTTCTCGCAGTGTCTGCTGTGTGCAAATTTCAGCTCATCTCTCTTGTGTGTTTGTGTGTGTGTTCTGGTTCAGCGCTCGCTTAAAAAAAAAAAATACAGAGAAAAAAATAACTGCACGCTTAAGTAGAAAATAATAATTTCAGCTGTCAGTGTGTTTTTTTCCCCTCTTATCGTTTTGCAATTTGCCAAGATCTTTTAGCTCCCCTATTTGTCTGTCATCAGCAGAGCGCGTGAAATAATGCAAATTTGGTTTAAATTATAGATAGATAGATAGAACTATAAGCAGAGACTTCAAACGGTAGCCAAGGTATCCCCAAATAGGCAATAGGCGCACGGAATGAACAGATGCTGTGGAGCGTGTGGTCTATGTCTCTCTGTCACTCTGTCTGTCTATCTGTCTCTCTGTCTGTCTGTCTCTCTGTCTGTCTGTCTGTCTGTCTCTCCGTCTCCCTGTCTGCCTGTCTCTCTGTCTCTCTGCCTGCTTGTTTGTCTATTTCTCTGCCTGTCTGTCTCTCCATTTGTCTATCTGCCTCTCCATGTGTTTGTCTGTCTGTCTCTATGTCTGCCTGTCTCTCTGTCTGTCTGTCTCTCCGTCTGTTGCTTCTGCGCAGCCATTGAAAATGTCAAGCTATTAACGCCTCTTAGTGTCGCCTCCGCAGACACTTAAAGCCCGATCTTTAGTCTTAAAAAGTCAGCTTGGCATTTGTCTTGTGTTGCAATTAGCAGCGAGTGTGTGTGTGTGTGTGTGTGTGTGTGTGTGTGTGTGGGGAGGAGCTGGTGACCGCCATGTCACGCATCTGGTGTGCTGCTGCGCAGGCGTCACCTTTCAATGTTTTTTCAATGATATCCAAATACTATTCGGGTGGGCGCACATTTTGGCCATGCACGCCTTGCCAACACTGGACGTGTTGTTGTTATTGTTGTTACCAATATGATATTATTATTGTTGTTGTTGTTGTTGCTGAACTTGAAGCGATTTAAAGCGCAGCTGTCAGCTTAGCTAAATGCGCAGCTATAAATAGCAAAGCGAATATAATATTTTGAAGGATTTCTAAAAATATTTATAATATTTTAAGAATATCTACACAAAACCCAAGATATGTTGAGTGTTCTTTTTAATTAAGCATGAATTGCTGAAGAAAACATGAGGAACAACTCTAAAATCAGCACATAGACCCAAAACATGTTCCATTCTCAAGTATTCCCATGCAAAAAGAAAAAACTTTAGCAGGCAATAAAATTAGCTCTCTTGTTATTATTATTATCTGTTATACCCCTGCAGAGGGTATATTAATTTTGGTGAGAAGTTTGCATCTAAGGGGGCATCTCCGACTCCATAAACTGAATGTGGAAAATTTCAATATTATCCCGATTTTCATGGCTTTAATAACTCATAACTTTGCCAAAAACCATTTGATTTTACTCGGGTATGACTTTTTGATCAGTGTATTGTGCCTAAATCGATTCTGCATTTCAATTTGATCGATTTGGGAACTTCAATATTTTTGCACTTTTTCCATGCAACCCCCTTGTAAAAATTTCGAAAATTTTTCAAAAAATTTTATTCTGATTTTTTGCTTAAAATCAATAAGGATATTCAAAACTAACATAAAAATCGAATCCGCGGTCAATTCTGACACCAAATGTGGAAAATATGCATATTTTACCGATTTTCCAGGGTTGCCTATTCCCTTTCACATCACTGTTTGTGAAACATAGAGTTTTTTGATCGTTTTTAACTTATAACTTTGCCAAAAATCATTTGTTTTTACTCGGAGATGACTTTTTGATCAGGGTATTGTGCCTATATTGTTTCTGCATTTCAATATCATTGATTTAGGAACTTCGATTTTTTTCGACTTTTTCCATGCAACCCCCTTGTAAAAATTTCAAAATTTTTCAAAAAAAATAATATATTAATTTTTTGCTTTAAATCGATTAGGATTTTCAAAACTAACATAAAAATCGAAACCGCAGTTGATTCTGACAGCAAATGTGTAAGATATGCATATTTTATCGATTTTCCAGGGTTCTAAATTATTTCGTTGTTAGAAATTGTTAAATATAACCTTTCTCTTTTACTATGCACCTACTCTTGAATATGTGCTATAGGGTATATAATCTTCGTCGTGCCAAAGGTAGCTTTACTTTTAACTGGTTATTCATGATGATATTGTTTCTATTGTTGTTGTTGCCTTATTATGTTTTTTGGTTCCCTGTACATTAACTTTAAGCTATGCTGGTCTCTTTGCTGTTTTTTTTTCTTTTTGTGAAAGAAACATTTAATTCGCCGTGACGAAATCATGAATACTCTGTCATAATGATAAATTGATATTTCTTATACTCTTTAGAGTGTATTATATACATATACATTGTGAAAATGCCCTGTAAATAATGAGGATTATAAGATTCATTGAGTCATATCAATTTGGAATGAATTTTAGAATTTTCACTTTTCAAGCCTGCATTTTGCTATCATTGCTTATAGCTTAAATAAAATACTATATTATAATATTATATACATTTTAAAGAATACTCTCTATTGAAAAGGTTGTCTAGCAAGTCTTTCTACAAAACTAGAGTAACTTTGCATGAAAGAGTATTGCAAAAAAGCCCTCCCAGAGATACTGGGTCTGGGTCTGGGTTGCTTGAATGGATAATTATGTGTACGTACAACACATAAATAATTTGCTCATCAACAACAACAACAGCAAGAGCAACAACAATGTGGCAACCCTCTATCCCAGTGGGTGCCCAAGCGGTGGCAAACAAAAATGTCTAGGGCAAAACAGAACAAGACATCCGGTGATGATGACGATGCCGGTTGCGGGTTGCCGGTGCCTGGTTGGATACCGGGGCGCAGTTGGGGCTCTCTCTCTCTTCCTCTCTCCCTCTCTCTCTCTTGTTCACTTTGCCGGCTTTTTGACTTAATTAAACGCAAATTGCGGCAAAAGCCGGCAAAGCGAATTGTCTGTAAGCACGAAAAGTGCTTCAACAATTAAAATCAAATTGAAATCACGCACAAAAATAGCGAAAAGCGAAACGAAACGAAACGAAAAACGAACCAGAAACAAAGTGAAATTTGAAACGAAACGAAACATCGAGGATTAATCAACACTGGCGGCTCAATTGGTTGTGGAAGCGGCGACATGCATTCCAGCACAAGTTCCCAATCGACGCTGAAGCGAACGCAGCAATTGGTGCGACAGACGAACGGATCGCAACCGTATGTGACCAGCGGGAGCGAAGTGGTGCATACCCAACGAGGACCCGCCATAACGACCAACATCGATGACTCCAGCCTACGCTATCGGCACGAGACCAAACGTGAACGTACCGTCGAGGCGGTTATAACAGATTATCCAGGCGTGGCAGCCACATACGGTCATAACGTTCCACACGAACGCACCAACATTGAGCGTACCGTAACGTTTCAGGATGCAGTCGACGGTAGACGACCATCGGATTTTAGTCGCGCTCTGGTGCCCACCAGGGGAGAAGGTATCACTGGCAACAGCAGCAGCAGTAGCAGCAGCTATCAGCAGGTGACGCGCAATAAGCGCATCTCCACCGAAGTGCTTGGTTCAAGTGTGGAGAGCACAAAAACCTCACAGCGTGCTGCCAATGGGCATCGACGTGTCACCACGCACATTGTGCGCAAAGTGACCACATTGAGTCGTGCCGAGGAGAATCAGCAGCCAGCGGAGGATTTGTTGCCGCCAGCGAAAATGATACGTAGCTCGGAGCTGGAGTATCGACGCGCCTTGCCGCCGGCCATAGAGTCGAGCATGCAGCGCAGAGAGGTAACCAGTTGAGGCGGGGTAGAACTAGACTATGCAGGATTATTTAGCTTGCTCCATTGAGACAGACTTACTACTATATTCAATATTACCCTAACTAATCTCTACTCTCTCATTCTCCCTCTACAGATCTCCGATATTGTTGTTGGCAAAGAGGACAACGTATCCGCACGTGAGGCCCTGCTGCGCTGGGCACGCCGCTCGACAGCTCGGTATCCGGGTGTGCGTGTCAATGATTTCACCTCGTCGTGGCGCGACGGTTTGGCCTTCTCGGCTCTGGTGCATCGCAACCGACCGGACTTGCTTGACTGGCGAAAGGCAAGGAACGATCGGCCGCGTGAGCGTCTAGAGCAAGCATTCCACATTGTGGAGAAGGAGTATGGTGTGACGCGTCTATTGGATCCAGAGGGTAAGCTACACATGCTATATATATATGTCTTCACATCTAATCTCATATGTTCTCCCTTGCAGATGTGGACACAAATGAACCGGATGAGAAGTCACTGATTACGTACATTTCATCGCTGTACGATGTATTCCCCGAGCCACCATCGATTCATCCACTGTTCGACATGGAGTCACAACGTCGTGTGCACGAGTATCGCGATTTGGCCCAACAGTTTATCTATTGGTGCCGCGAGAAGACTGCATATTTGCAGGAACGTTCGTTCCCGCCCACGTTGATTGAGATGAAGCGTTTGCTCAGTGATTTGCAGCGTTTCCGCAGCGAGGAGGTTACGGCAAGGAAGCGTGAAAAGTCTAAGCTTATACAGATCTATAAGGAGCTGGAACGTTATTTCGAAACGGTTGGAGAGGTTGATGTGGAGGCCGATTTGCGACCGGATGCCATTGAGAAGGCATGGTATCGCATGAATACCGCATTGCAGGATCGTGAAGTGATTCTGCAGCAGGAAATCGAACGTTTGGAACGTCTACAGCGTCTGGCCGATAAGGTGCAGCGTGAGATTAAACATGTGGATCATAAGCTGACCGATCTGGAGACACGTGTCAGTGAGGAGAGTCGACGCATTGAGCGACTGCATCCGGTAGATGCTAAGAGTATTGTCGAGGCACTCGAGACAGAGATACGGCATCTGGAGGAACCCATACAGGAAATGAACCAGGATTGCCATACACTCAACGAGGGACGTTATCCCCATGTCAGTGAGCTGAACAAGAAGGTCAATAAATTGCATCAACGTTGGGCTCAGCTACGCACCAATTTCCACACAAACCTGGTACAGAAACTGTCTGGTTTAAAGTTTCCCGTCCATGAGACAACTGTGACGCGTCAGACGCGCATGGTGGTCGAGTCCCGACAGATCGATACCAATCCACATTTCCGTGATCTGCAGGAGCACATCGAGTGGTGCCAGAACAAATTGGTGAGTCCTCTGATTTATCAAGATATAATCAAGTATATAAACTAATCCCTGCTATTCCCTAAACAGAAACAATTGCTTGCCGCAGACTATGGCAGTGATCTGCCATCGGTCAAGGATGAACTGGATCGTCAGCAACACGAACAGAAGATCATCGATCAGTTCCATTCCAAAATACTCAACGATGAACGTCAACAGACGAAATTCACTGGCGATGAACTGAACCTCTATCAGCAGCGACTCAATCAGCTGCAGAAGGTCTATGCCGAGTTGCTTAGCACCTCGACAAAGCGTCTATCCGATTTGGATTCACTGCAGCACTTCCTGAAACATGCATCCGATGAGTTGCAATGGTTGAGCGAGAAGGAGCAGGTGGAAATAACACGTGACTGGGCGGACAAACAGCTCGATTTGCCTTCAGTGCACAGATACTATGAGGTGAGTTGACGAAGGAAGCGAAGATTAGGTTGAGACTTGCAGGGGATTGAATTGATCCCTCTGCAAGTGCTTAGACCCTTTAATACTATTGTCGTATTTATGTATATGTGTCTATAATATAATCCAATTACAAGCGTGCATTTGGTAATGGCGACGAGGTAAGAGGGAGAGATCGGTTTAAAGAATATTTATAAATTTAAATGCAACCAATTCCAAGTGCACTTTCTTCCAAAAATCGTACCTCTCGAGTATACATTTCTAATAAATTTTTACCCCCACTTCTCACCTAGAACTTGATGTCCGAACTGGAGAAGCGTGAGATGCATTTTGCTACCATATTGGATCGCGGTGAGGCATTGCTTAATCAGCAACATCCTGCCTCCAAGTGCATTGAGGCCCATCTGACGGCGCTGCAACAGCAATGGGCATGGCTATTGCAATTGACACTCTGCCTGGAGGTGCATCTGAAGCATGCGACCGAGTATCATCAATTCTTTGCCGAAATCAAAGACGCGGAGCAATGGTTGAGCAAACGTGATGAGATATTGAATAGCAAGTATTCTCAATCGGATTTCGGTCTGGATCAGGGTGAAGCATTGTTGCGTGGCATGCAGGATTTGCGTGAGGAGTTGAATGGTTTTGGTGAGACGGTGTCCACGCTGCAACGTCGGGCACAGACCATAGTGCCGTTGAACAAGCGACGACAGCCTGTGCAGAGACAAGGTCCTGTCCAGGCAATTTGCGCCTACAAACAACAGGGTCAATTGCAAATCGAAAAGGGAGAAACGGTCACACTGTTGGATAACTCGGGACGTGTCAAGTGGCGTGTGCGTACCGCAAAGGGTCAGGAGGGTTCCATACCTGGTGCCTGTCTGCTACTGCCACCACCCGATCAGGAGGCCATCGATGCAGCCGATCGTCTGAAGCGTCTCTTCGATCGTTCCGTTGCCCTGTGGCAAAAGAAACATTTGCGTCTGCGACAGAACATGATCTTTGCCACCATACGCGTTGTCAAGGGCTGGGATTTCGATCAATTCCTTGCCATGGGACCCGAACAGCGTACGGCTATTAGGAGGGCCCTGAACGATGATGCTGATAAATTGCTCAGCGAGGGCGATCCCAATGATCCACAGTTGCGTCGCTTGCGTCGTGAAATGGACGAGGTCAATCGATTGTTCGATGAGTTCGAGAAACGTGCCCGAGCCGAAGGTGAGTTTGGGGCACATAGAGGGAGAAGAAGAGAGAGGGAGAATGTGTTTACTCCCACTCTGATTGTGGGCGTTAACTTGGTCGCGATTCAATTGGCGGCGTTTGGCCAGCTGTCGTGCAATTAAGCAATCGCTTAATTGAATTGAATTTAATGCTCGGCCAAGTCGAGCAGGAAGATTCAACTTAGTCTCAGATCTAAATTCAGTGACACAACAAGTCTGGTCGCATTGTCATCAAGTGGTCAAACATGAAGAAACTATTTGCGGGTGCCAGAAAGCGGGGTAAACTATCTGATCTTTATTCTACATATTCTAATTGACTTTTCTTTCTACTTTCTACAGAGGAAAGCAAACAGGCAAGTCGCATCTTTACCGAGGAATGCATTGCAATCAAGAGCAAACTGGAGGATATGGCACGTGAGCTGGATCAGATTATATTGGCACCATTGCCACGTGATCTGGACTCACTGGAGCATGTGCTAGAGATTCATGCGGACTACGAGCGTCGTCTGCAGCTCTTGGAACCAGAACTCAAACACTTGCAGGAGACATTCCGTACGATTGCACTGAAGACGCCTGTGCTCAAGAAATCATTGGATAATCTAATGGAATTGTGGAAGGAACTGAACACACAGAGTGGATTGCATAAGGATCGTCTGAAGCTATTGGAAGCCTCATTGGCCGGTCTCGAGGATAACGAGCATGTTATCTCGGAGCTGGAAAATGAACTGGCCAAGCATCAGGATCTACCCTCGACGGCAGAGGGTTTGCAGCACGTGTTCAAGCAGTTGACCCACATGCAGGACATCATTACACAGCAGCAGCCACAAATGGATAAAATGAATGATGCTGCCGATCAGCTGGGACGCATGGGTGTACCCACCAAGGTGTTGGGCGATCTGAAGCGTCTGCATGCGAATGTGGAGCGCCTGAACACGCGCTGGAGTGCGGTCTGCAATCAATTGGGCGAAAGGTGGGGCAATCAATCTGTTCACCTGTTTATGGGAATTCCGAATGCTTCATTAAGCTTCCATATATGTCTATATATATAATGGATACCTGTCTTCGCACCACATTTAATGTTATTCACACCGCCGTTTTTGAATAATTTTCAGAATGCGTTCATGCGAGACGGCAATCGGGCTGATGAAGAATCTCCAATCGAGCGTGCAAGTCGAAGAATCATGGGTGGATGGCACTACGGAACGTCTCTCCGCAATGCCCACAGCGACTTCAGCTTACGAATTAGACGTGAGTAGACGCCAATTAGTACTACAATACTTTCCATATAGAGTTGTCATTATTGATCTTATTATGAGTATTTTATTATGATTTATTATCATTTTTTGTTGATAGTAAATATTTATCATATGAATTTATATATAATATTTTTTTTTTGATCAGAGTTCCTTCTATAAATATTTAGAAATCACTTAGTACCCCCGCCCTGTATAGTTGACTCAGTTTCTCTAGTCAGAGTATTATCTAAAGACCCTACCCTCAGAAAAAAACAAAAAAAACACAAAGTATATATAAAAGATATGCAATATCATTTTTTTGATACAAATGTACATAGAAATCGAAAGCGTAGTATTTGTATCCCGTCCCGTCCCGCTGCCCAAAAAGTAGTTTTGCTTAACAAATATATACAAACATATATTATTATATATATATTTTTGTCTGGGTCAAAAAACTCGGTGTTGGACATGTTATAAATGTCTCTTATTATACTACGTTCTTGTTAATTGTCCACAATAACTGAAAATCAGTTCGAATTGTACCTGTACCAGAAACTGTATAGTCTATAGTAAAACTTGTCTAATCTCTCTCTATTCAAACGTAGAACAGGTGTCCGTTGTTAGACATCTACACATACACACACACAAACTTATTCAATATATATACTATACTATATAATGTGTATATATGATCTATAGATCTATATGTGTCTTCGTCCCCACCCTTGTAAATTTCTATCACCAAATATTATACTATTATTTTATGTTTTCGTAGTTTTGTTTCCCCTACTCCTGTAAGTCGCACCAACCAAACAATATACACATTTATTTCACCTATATCACCATATCATATCATGTGTAGTATTTTATTTGTACTCGTATTTGTAGTTGAAAAACTAATTGTATATGTATTCTTGTCTAATTTCTTGTATTTTCACCCCACAATCAATGAAAAAATTTCACAAATCACACACTATAAAAACTCAAAACAAAACAAACGACACAATCAATCAAAAAAAAATGAAACAAATCAATCAATATAAAACCAAAAACAAATTATGTGGTTCACCAAACAAATGTAAACAAACCGCACACGAAATCCAAAAAAAAACAAAAACAAATGCTATGAAACCCCTCGCTATGAATATACAATATATAAACATACTATATAGAAACTGCTCGGAGCTGCAATCGAACGAAAACCAAAAATCGAAAATGTCAACGTGGCTGGAGGACGACTTATACGCGAAGCTAAGGTAAAAATTTGTATGCCTGTTGTCGGTGTGATTGAGCTAGTAGTACTAGTAGTATGTACGAAGACTTCTGGTATAGGATGGAAACTGGAAAAGTTACGCGTAATACTCGTACCGATAATAAATCGAAATCTTAAGCTCTACTGGATATATAGATATTCTTAAACTTTATATTTCTTTTCCAGTTTCCTTCCTTATCCTACGTCTCTATACATAAGTATTTCCTTTAGTATGTCTGTGCGTATGATTGTAAAACTTTTGATCAATCCCATTCTATCTCAACAATATGTTGAGATACCACAAAAAAAAAAACCTTAGCTGTCTTTTTCTTTCTATTCACTATTCCTACTTCGTATTGCTCTCTATCTGTTCTCTATACACCAATTTTTCCACTATATTTAATGCTTTTTACAACAACAACAAAAACAACCAATGTTTTCGAGGTTTTCCGCTCTGGAACCTTAAGATTGCAAGTAGTTAAAACAAAAAAAAAACAATACTTTTTTTGGGTACAAGGTGCGTCAATAACACTGGGGTACAAACCACAACAAAATTCTTACCAAAACTGCCTACAACAAATACTTATTGACAAACACAACAATAAAACAAAACAAAACAAACTTACACAGCAAACAAGCAAACAAACAAACAATTAAAAATCAATTGTAATCAACGTAATATCGTATTGATTAATCAATGAAATAAAAAGCACTAAATATATAGATATATACTAGAAACCCAATATATATATTCCCCTCTCGAATATAAATTTGTTTAACCCAACAAATTACTAACATAACATTTAACCGAAATTAACTCAAAAATCAAAAAACAAAACAACAAACTACGATCAAACTCGCCGACGATGGATCATCGATAAAGATTTACGATAGTAAATGTCTGCGCTTTGTGGATTGGTTACTCGAGGCGCGTCCATCGTTCTCGCCGCCACGTCGTGATCTACGTCCGGCGGACAGCGATCCGGGCGCAACACAGTATTACAGTCAACGTTTGGACAATTTGAATACGAAATACGATAGGTTGCTGGAACAACTGTCACAGAGGCTTAAAACTGCAATCGAGGTGAACGGCAGCGATGGTCTGGTGAGTATCATCATCTAATCGACTTATCGATGAGGCCACCTCAGTCTCAGTCCCGAATTTGCATGCGAGAGAGCAATTATTAATGTGCTGCTGCTGCTGCGAGAGAGTCATCTTGACGCCAGTTGCTAAATTTAGATACGATATTCAATTGTCTCATTACTTATAGGCCATAGAATTAGTAGTATCATTAAATCTCTGAGAGGTTTCCAAGTTCATGTACAGGTTTTCAGGCTTTCATTTTCTAACGCGCGTTCGTTCTCGATCGCCTCTCTGTGTTTCTGGTATCCGTGTTTTATTTTTTTCTGTATTGTATTGTATCTTTTTGTATCTCTGTATCGTTGTATCAGTCTGTGCTTGTCCGTCCGTATGCACTGTTATTATTAAATTAACCTTCAAACACACAGACACAGACATAGACAGAATAATGACATCAGAGTGTCAACGTTGAAAAGTTGCCTCATAAATCAGCGCTTGATTAATTTATAAAAACAAATTTAAAGTATTATTTCTATGCTCTTCGATCATTGAAACTGAATAGAAATGAGTATACTAACTTTGTGAAGAAGTATGTTACAGATAGAAGGATATTATATGTCTCTATCTGTATCTCTAAGGGGAACGCACAGATCTCAGCTATTAAAAGCTAGAAAGATCAAATAACATCGTCTCATAAATACTGAAGTTATTCAAGTTATTGCAGGGTATCTACACTCGACTATAGCTACCTCATACTTGTTTATAATTAATAGTATCAGTTTTTTGTTTGATTTTTTTTTGTTTCCCGCGCGAATCGTTTGTCTAATGTGCAAATTGTGCATTTATTTATATTCGGAAATACTTTATCGAAATTATAAATAATTCTTGCGTTATTACGTTCTCAACCAATTAGGCAAATGAAGTCAACTTTTTTTTTTTTTCAATTAAAAATTCAACGTTTGTCAACATATTTCGCATATTTTTGGCTTCTTTGCGGCACAAGTTCTAGGAAATTCAATGCCATAACGACGTCATCTACAGATCATTGTCGCCCCTTTGTGGCTATAATTATTTCATCTGTCAACTCTTAAGTCGTTGTCGTTTGACTATGTTTGCTTAACTGGTTTTCTATTGTTGTTTTTGTGTATGCCTGCCTTCTTCTTTATATATATATACTATATATATGAAATTTGTATCTGTTTATCTGCTACGAAATGCAATTAAAAATTCGATTAAGCTTTGTCCAACTGGTTTTGTGTTTTTGGATATGATGACGACTTGAGGCGGGCAAATGTTTCTTATAAACAATAGGAAGAAGAAAGAAATATAAGTGAGAGGGGGAGAGAAATGTGACTGATGAGGTAGCTAAAGAGAAAGAATTTCCGGTAGAAGCTGCAAATTTAGTCATAATATTTCTAAAAATATTCCCTGAGTTTTGCCTATAAATTAAAAGATAATGCTTAGAAATTGCATTAATTTGAAGCAGATGTTAGGAGAAATGAATGTAGATATTTGGGATTTGTTTCTTATAGCGTGGTTGTACAGTAGCTCGCATAAGCATGGTTCAAGCTTACATAATTGTGTAAATATTTAGCCGGTAATTAACATAAGTTAAGTTAGGGGAATGAGAGAGAGAAAGGACTGTACGTTGGGTCAGTAAACCTTGAAGTGTTGCTTATTTGTCAATAATCGTGGAATGTATTCGATATTGTATTGGTCTATTTTTTTTTTGGTTTCTGAAGGTGTTGTTATTCGCCGCTCTCAAGAGGGAGTGACATCATGAATTGCTTCTACTTCAACTTCCATTGCCAGTCTTGAGGCTTAACTTGATATGCATACGAATATAACAACATCGTAGTGTAGCATGGGCGGCGAAGCTTAGCATTAAATAGACTGGGCGATTTAGAAGGTTAGACAAGAAACCAGTTTGGTGTTTTTTTTTTATTTTTAAATAGTTTTACGTATCGAATTGTAAGTTTTGAAAACGAGAGCGAAGAGGTAGCTATGATGCTGCCCCTCTCTCTGTCTCTTGCGCTTTGAACTTCCGCGTATTCCTTTTATTGTTTTTTTTTTTTATTATTTTTCTTGAAATGGGCCTTACGAATTTCGGACAACAATAGCAACAGCTGAGCGCAATTTACCGGCGTTTTTGGCAGCTTTTTGTCTATGCTCTCTCGCTCGCTCTCCCTCTCGCTCAGTTGCGCTCACAAAAGCTTCAAAAGCTTGCGCTCTTTGCTGAGTATTACGGAGTCTCTCAGTGCCGCATACGATTCCGTCGTTGTTTCCAATCAGTTCCGAATGCGACGTGGTTGTATAACGACGTAAACAGAATATTACCGCGTTCTCAAAAAAGCGTGCGTTACGTGCGTGTGTGTGTGTGCGTGTGTGCCTTGTTGTGTCGTCGTCGTCACAAAGGCAAAAAATCTACAAAAATTACCTCAAAGTTTGCCCTTTGAATTCATTTGTTTGTGATATATAGTATAATACATATTTCACATATGTATATTGAGTGTGCATTTTGCTAAATTAACTGTGTAAGCTCGCGAACTTTAATGTAATTAAATTGTTGAAATTAATAGAAATTGTAGAAATTGTTCTTAAAATGCAGATAGGGCCGGCTCGCAACACGCATACGCCGTGTATGCGAATAGAAAGTGCGATTGTATCTGTGTGTGCCGAATTGAATACAAATTCAAGCATGTGGCCGGCCTGGCCGCCTGGCCTGCTTTTATTTGTTTAATAGAAATTTAAATTTATTTCGGTTTTTTTTTATTCGTATTTTGTCATTTGTCCCCCTCCCACGTAAGGTCCAAATTCGACAGAAATGAAGTCACCGCAGCAGACAGCACAAAAAAAAAAATAGAAATAAAAGCAGCTAATAGAATCGAATTGAAGTGTGAATTGCGTGAGGGACAGCAAAACTAAATAAAATAGAAAGAGGCGAACAAAGAGACAGACAGACAGACAGAGAGAGAGAGGGGAAACAAGCATATGCAATATTCAGTTAGCCTTGAATATGTCGCAAGAATCCATATGTTTATATCGTTGAAAGAAGACTAAAATAAATATTTCATTGTTAGAGTTTACACATAGTGTGTGTGTGAGTCAAGAGATTGTTAAAGATAAAAAAAATACAAAAAATTGCTGAAACACAACGAAAAAGAAAACCAAAAAAAAAATAATGATAATAAAGATGTAGTAAAAACTCAATTAAAGCGAAAAAGAAAAGCGCTACGCTCGCTCTGAGTGTCATTAAAGAACTGACCACTTGCATGGGGCCAACTGATCTACACACACACACACACACAATTTATATACTGTATATACATATTTATTAGTGTATTAGTGCGTCTTTGTGACAAATGACAGCTATCAACGCCAGCGATCGCCTGTCAAGGCGCTGAGGCCTCCGCTTATCTAATCTAAACTCAATTTTGAGATGTAATTCATCAAAACTAGAGATGGGGGGGAAGAGGGAGGAAGTGTGGGCGCCGCGCTAGTCACTGATTAAATACATTTTGAATGCCAAAGTATTTCGAACAGTTCGTACCGTCCCTTCTTTCTCTCTCTCTCTCTCTGTCTCTCTGTTATTTATTTGTTTGGCCTACGCTTTTTTCACATGTCATTGCGCTTTATACGTGTGTTTCTGTGTTCTTGCCCTTTCCTTTTCCTTTTCCTTTGCCTCTGCAGTTTATCGATTAAACCAAACATTAAATTCATCGCGGTCTCTTTGGTTATAAATAATGTGTGTGCCTACAAATGTCGTGTGTCTGTTATAGAAATTAGAATTATAAAGAGGGAAACAAAAAAAAAAAAACGAAACGAAAGCGAATGTCGTGTCGTGCAACGCCCTGTCGCATCTTGGACTATTTCTGTGCCACATGCTGCATGCCGCACGCTGCTCCGGCTGCTGCTGCTCCGGCTGCACTCGCTCTCGGTTCTCGGCTAAAAAGCTTTCGGCTAGCCGGCGCCTTAGTCATCATCTGCTGCTTTTCACCTAAAAAGCGTGTCAAGCGCAACTCATTCAGAGAGCACACAGGAGCGTTGCGAGGGCAACAACAGGCCTCGCCCGTATCGCCCGTGCACGTACCTACACTGCAAAAAAAAAAAAAAACAAAAATATAAATGTGCTTCAATTAGTACCGTTTAATCGTTGTTGTGGGAGCAACAAAAACAAAACTTGTTTCATTTTGAAATTTTTGCTGATGACATCATCATTCACTCTCGCACTCATTTCATTTTGTGTTTTTGTTATTATAATTTATGTGTTTGCTTTAACTCACTTTAGTGTGACCTTCGGAGCAGAGTTTCGCTTTTAACTTCAGAGTATAAATGGAATTATCTGCATAATGCATACACTTGATAAAGAAGAAACATAAAGAGTTTCTTCGCTTTTATTGAAGTTCTATATAGGGATCGCTTTCGTTTCAGATTCGAAATGAATCAAAGCCTCATTGAAATAAAGATAAAACTTAATTACAATTGAGATTGTAAGAGATTATAGAGTAGAACGATTCCCTCAAGCGTTTCGAAGTTGAGGGTAGAGTACTATACCATACTATATCGTATATCGCATGGCATTTTGCAGCACATACGCGCGTTCTTATAAGTATTATAAGGCCCTCTCGACATATGTGTAGCGTCATTTCTATTTTCATTAAGGCTCGGGCTGGTGGTATGTGTGTATCTGTGTGTGTGTTTGGTATGTGTTGATAAATATACATATATATGTATGTGTGTATATATTTACTTATACGCTGATAAGTGTTGAATTTACGATTTGCCGGCATTCCGGTGCTGCAGTTTGGTTTGTTTGAGGTGAATGAATAGGGTTTTTTTCGCCTTTTTCTTTGGTTGGTCAGACATTTGGGCTCCAGTATAATTATCTAGAGTATTTGGTTACTAGTTAGGGAAAGTCTTAATTAACCCTTTTGGAGAGGTTTGCGACTTGTAGGCGTAAGCATTTATTAATATAATAAATTTATGAGCTAAAAATAAACGAAATCTAGTTAAGTGTAGTAGTAGGAAACTTTTCTTATCGAGAGCCATTAATCGTTGTCAAGTCACACATAGATACAGATATAGAATAGAAAGATAACTAAGAAATAAATAAGTGTAGAGCGTAAGTGTGCAATTCTACAATAATTTGTTTGACCATCTCGCAGTGCATTGAAGAAGCATCAAACAAACAAAATCAAGTGCCTAAACCTGACCCAAAACCGACAACAACAACTACAACAACAACAAGTGTTACTGCTGACTATGACTTTGTGAATGAATTGAATGATACAAAAGCTTTAGCCATGCCTCAGCATAGATCAGGTCGTAAGACGACCAAAACAAATACCAAAACACAAACCACAACTGTCCAAGTGGCAGAGGAAAGTGACTATGACTTCGCGTTCGAGTTTCAGGTAAAATAAATACATAGAAAACTGAACAATATCCCATAACTCCCCTTGCTTTCTCGCAATGCAAAAAGATAATATTCCCAAACCTGAATTGCATATAAAATATATACTAAATCCTTCATTTTTATTCACTCACTTTAGCAATACGCTGAGAGTCTACAGAAACCGCTGAAGACCTTTAGAGTTGATTTCAGTACGGGCAGTGTACCAACTGGCGATGGTTACACTGCACGTCCGGATGATCTCTATACAACCACATACAGCACAACACAGTAAGTTCTACGATTTATACCATATTTAAAACTCTTTTCTTATCCATGATTTACCTCCTTCACGCAGATTCAGTTCAACGAAAACAACGAAAAGCTCTTCGAAGAGCATCTACAGCAGTGATGGCATCGATGCTGCAGTTAGTCAGGATGCTGGAGCAGCAGAGCACACAACACCACAGTCCCAGATACAATTCAGTGAGATACGCAGCGGTCTGAAGAGATTGCCAGGCAATGGTACATCTGTACTGGATATTGCTGGCATACGTGATCCGCGCACAGGACGCGTTCTCACCATTGGCGAGGCCATACAGTTGCGTATATTGGATGTACGAACTGGGGAAATGCTAGTTGGTGATCGTCGCATCACATTGGAACAGGCTGCCGAGCAGGGATTGATCGATGCACAGTTGGCGCGGCAGCTCTTGCAACCCGGCGCTGGACGTGATGCTGCCGGGCGTGAACTCTCGCTGCTTGAGGTCATACAACGTGAGATAAGTGAAGCGGAATCGGGCTTTGAGACAGCCGAGAAACGCATCAAGGTAAACAACACCGTCACCGTAGAGTCGGAAGTGATGACGACATCACCAGAGAAACCACGTAATATTGTCGATGCCATTTGTGCGGGAAGTGTGGATGCCAAGACGGGTCTATATCGTGTCAAATCGGGTCAAACCATTAGCCTGGCAGAGGCGTACGAGCGTGGCTATCTGATACGGCACGAATCGGTGACAATCAAATCGAATGCACTATGCCTTAGCGATGCCATAGCCCATGGATTGGTCGATACGGCTGGCTGGATAATCGATCGTAATTCCGGTGATAAATTCCGACTGGACTCGGCCATTGCCAATCAGTTAATCGATGCGAGCGTTCGTGAGGTAGTCGATGCGAAACATGATGTGAAAATCACATTGCAGGCGGCATTAGAGTCGGGTATACTCAATGCGAAGACGGGTCGCTATACGAACGAGGTAACCAAAGAGAAGCTTAGCTTCTTGGAGGCGCGTAATCGTCAATTGATTGTTAAACCGTATACACTAAAGGATATTTGTGATTTGAATTTGCTTGATAAGCAGAATCTAATCACAAGTCCAATGCGTCGCGAAAAACTGAGTATAATGCAAGCGATCGAAGCGGGTGTTCTGGATGGTAATCAATTGAAGTGTATTACCAAGCGAAAGGGTGAGTTAATCACACTGCAGGAGGCAATTGCCGATGGCATTGTCCTGCCCGCGGAGTCCAAATATCGTGATTTCATGACTGGCGAGCTGATTAGCATACCCGAGGCTGTGGAACGTGGTCTAATTAGTTCGGTCGCGCAACGTTCCATATTCGATATCGATGGTTTCAAGGATTTACGTAGCAATGATTATGTTAGCTTTAATGTGGCCCTCTCACGTGACATTTTACGTCGCAAGAGTACGGGCTTTGCCTTAGAGACAGCTAGAGATAATCTTGTGCCCCTCGAAGTGGCGGTTAGCGAGGGTCTGGTGCGACAGGAGGTATATGAGATGTTTAGTCGTGGCATTGGGGTACATAATGCCAGCGGGAAAGAGTTAAGTGTCTTTGATTTGGTCTATCATAATCTAATAGATCCGAAGACAGGTTATTTGCTTGATCCCAAGACGGGTGAGACTGTGCCACTGGACACGGCCATCGAGCGTAAGTTCATCACCCCAGAGGGTGCTTTGCTGCTGAGCAGCCTACTGAATATTACCCTTACCACGGAGACTGTGACAAGAACAATCAATCGTTATGTGACCATACGTGCCGGCTCACAGGAGCCAGGAAGTGCAGGTGATACTGTTCTGTTAACCTTTACGGAGGCAGTGCGACAAGGTTTCATTGACGAGGATCGACAACTGTTTAAGGATCCCAAAACTGGTAATGTTTATTCCGTACAGCAAGCTCTCAATTTCGGATTGCTTGTCCCGGATAACAATCAATCTGTGCCGGAGCCTACGAATCGCAAAAAGACAAAATCAACGATTACAATTGTGACGAAACAAATCATACCGGAAGCGGAACCCATCAAACTGAATACACAACACACGAAATATGTGGAAAAATCGGTGGAAATACCCATTTCCCAGGAGATTATCAAGCCGCAGCGTGTCGTCTCGGACTTCATTAGCATGGAGAAGAGCAGCTATATTGAACAAAATGTAACAGAGAGACAAATTATGGAACTACCACCGGGTGGTTGGCGTCTCAAGGATGCCATCGAGCAGCGACTGTTCAATCCGGATACAGGAGTATTTCATGTGCAGGGCACAGATCGTTTGATTAACTTTGAGGAATGCATTGATAAACAGATTATCAACAATTTATCTGTGGCTGTTATTGAACCCAATACGGGAGATAAGATATCCGTGAAGTCTGCCTTCGAACGGGATATCATGGATAGTTTCGGCAATTATACAAATAATAGACAACAAGTTCTGGGCATGCGTAGTGCCATTTCGGAGGGTAAAATTGTGCTGGAGACAGTTCCGGCAACGCGAGGAGCAAACCAAAAGACAATTCTGCGCATCACAAGGGTGAATAACATGCCCGATGTATTGGAAGTATCAACACCCCTAAAGGATTCCCCACCACGTTTCATTGAGATCAATACGTGTCAGCGTGAATTGGCATCACCGGAACCATTGCAAATTGCACCTGGAGCTATATACGATCCGTCCACAGCGTTAGTCATATTTACACAGAATGGTGAAACGGAGAATATATTCGATGCAGCACGTCAAGGATTGATCGATGAGCAGCTCATCAAGATTGTCGATCCACGTACCAAAGAGACGATTTCTGTAACGGAAGCCATTGCAAGATCCATCTATGATCCACGCACAGCTACCATACTGAATGCTGAGGGTCAACCGGTTGATTTGATAACGGCAACCAAGCTGGGTCTGCTGAGTGTTGTGGGTGCTCCACTTGTGGCCGCAGAGGGTGCTCTGCGCACTGTACGCTTCGTTGTGGATCCACGTACCGGCGAACAGATCCCGGTCGAGGTGGCCTACGAGCGTGGCATCGTGTCGCGGGATCAACTGAAGCGTGGACGTTCGTTTGACAGTGAACCACAGACGGAAAAGAAGGTAGTGGTGCTGCAGAAGATGCGTACGATTATTCTAAAGCCACGCGATGCCCAGCGCAAGGGAATCCTCGATGAGGAGACTTGCCAGATACTTGAGGATACGCGTAACTTCACTAATCCTCAGGGTGAGGTTGTCAACATTAGCGAAGCTCTTAACTTGGGCCTAATTGATGGACGCCGTGGTCAGGTGACTGATCCTCAACGCAATCGTGTGCTCAATATTCGTCAGGCTGTCGAACAGAAGATCATTGATCCTGAAGAAACCAATCACATCCTAATGCCACTGGCCAAGAGTCTGTCTATACCCAAACTGGAATCACAAGGTCTCATCGATCCAAAGACACAGACCATTGTGCATCCGGAGAGTGGCTATCCATTGAGCATACAACAGGCCATTGTCTGTGAGGTTCTCGATCCACATTCCAAACTGCAAAAGCCCACAAAGTGCACACTGGAGGAAGCCATCGAGCAGGGCATCATCAATGCGGATGAATCCACATTTAACTACAAAAACAAGACTCTGAACATTTCGGAGGCCATACAAGAAAAACTCTTTGACGTGAGCTATGATAAGCAAAAGTCTAAAGTAGAAATTCCTCCTGTTGGCATGATATTCCCAGTTGCCGTGGAGAAGAGTCTGGTGGAGCCCACGAAGAACGTTGTGCTGCATCCAAGCACAAGGAAGCCACTGCCTATTAAGCAGGCAATCGAGGATAATTTCATTATGTCCGTACCATATGCCCCGCAAGCGGATGCTATTGAAGTGGTCACCGCCTTGGAACGTGGCCTTATCGATGTTGCAGCCCAGACTCTAAGACATCCCAAAACAGGAGAACAAATACCCCTGAGACAAGCGATAGAGACTGGTGTATTGGTTATAAAGACCTTGTCTGATTTCGTTGTCACACAGAAACCCATAGCCAGGACAGAGGTAATTGAGGATATAAAAACTGTGCACACCGTAACCATCAAGACAATCGAACTTATGCAAGGCTACGTGCTCATCTCCAACAATGAGGTGCAGAATGTTCAGACGGGAGAAGTTTGCAGTCTGGAGGAGGCCAAAGAATTGGGAATTTTGCGTGAAGAGGAGACGACACGGGAGACAAAAGCCACAGCCGGTGAAGTCCCAGCCGAGGTGGATGCAAGACCAGCAACCTCATCATCAACAGGAACAACAGCAACATTGCCTAGCTCTAGGGAACAGACTGTGGTTGTAGAGGAACGTACACAAACCGTTGTGGCTAGCTCGGATACACGCAAACAAGAAATGCAAGTGGTTAGCACCACAACCCAAGTGACAAAGGAATCCTCACCGGAGACCAAAGTTAAGTCCAGCAAGGAACCCTCTAAGACGCTGCAAAACGTCAAAGAAGCAGCCAAATTGGGTGCCCTGGGAGTTATTGCAGCTCCAGTATTGGCTGGTGGTGCAATTTTCAGTGGTGTCAAGAGCCTTATCAATGCGGCCAAATCTCCAGCGGATGAGGGAAAAACAACTAGCACAACTACGACCACAACCATTATCAATGCCAAGCAGCCGCAATCAGAGAAACCCCATGTAAGCTTCATCGAAGAGGAGCGTAAGAGTGTTGTGCAACCAGAGCAGAAGCAGAAACCCGAGCTGCAACCACAACAAGTGCCAAGTGAAGTGGACAGTCTGTTAAAGGATACGGAAAAGTTCATTAGCAGCACAACGGCCAATTTCATTGCCAATGAGCAGCTGCAGCAATTGCCAAAGGAGGAGAAGCCCAAGCTGGAAGAAGGATCGGTAACCTCAACAACCTCAACAACAACAACTGTGACAACTATCACTACCTCAACAACGGAGCCAAAAGAAGTGCAAGAAACCATTGTGGTTGAAGAAAAGAAACCCGCAGCTATTGTCAAGGAGCAAGAACAGCAAAAGCCCGAGGAAACTCCAAAGGAAGATGTGAAAGATGTTATCGAAACCGTCCAAACTGTAACCAGCAAGGAGGAAGTGCCTGAACCGCAAGAGAAAGTCAAGGAGTCACCTAAACAGAAAGAACCTACACCAGAACCCGTAACAAAACCGGAACCCAAGCCAAGATCGTTGGTGAAGGAGGAGGTGCCAGAATTTCCACCACCATTCACAGCTCCATTACAACCTTTTGAAAATCAGGAGTCAAAAGTTACAGAGATTACGGTAACAGAAAGCGTAAGAGAAAAGGAAGAAGAACCTCTCAGTACGGGCTCCATTACATCTACTACAACAACAATCGTGACAACAACAAGAACAACAGAAGAACAGCCTGTAATCGAAGAAGTTATCAAAACTATTGTCACTAGTCCAACAAAACCAGAGGAACAGCTGGTTGAACCCGCCGTCCAAGTGCCAAGTAAAGATGAAAAACCCACTGAGACAGCTGAATCATCTACATCAACAAATGTTGTGGTAGAAAAGGTCATAACCGTGGAAGAACCCACAAGCACAGAGTCTTTAACCACAACCACAACCACAACAATAACCACAACAACAATTACAAGCGAAGAGCAAATACCGGAAAGCAATGTGATAACCACAGAAGAGGGCAAGAAAGAGGAAATAGAGAAACTGGTAGAAGATGTCAGCGATGCTCCACAGATAAAGCCTGCAGAAGAATTAAAGGAGCAACCCATTGAAGTGATCAAGGAAACGATTATTGAAGAGATCAGCAAGGAGCCTATTGAAGATCCAAATAAGAAGCCTACAGAAGAACCCAAGAAAACAGCTTCTGAAGAGCAAAAGCCTAAGGCTGAAGAGGATCACGCTGCACCCAAGGAACAACCTGCTCTGTCTACTCAAACTACTGAAACAATAACCACAATTACCACCGTAACCCAAGAGCCACAAGAACCACAGCAGCAACCAGGGGATTTGGAGAAGGTAAAACCGAGCGAATCAACTTCCGAGAAACATCAAACTGTTGTAGATTTCATACAACGCGAAAAAACTCCCGAAAGTGGCAGCCATATTCTGCAGAATGTAAAGGATGCAGCTAAGTTGGGTGCCCTAGCGATTGTGGGAGCACCTGTGCTAGCTGGCAAGGCCTTGGTAGATGCCTTAACCGCTGAAAAGGCACCAAAATCAGCGACTCAACAGATCACTGAAGTGGTCAGGGAAGAAGTATTGCCAGTTGAAGAAGTAAGCTCGAGCAGCACAACAATTGTAACAAAGGTAACAACAACCACAACAACGAGCACAACTGAATCGACACCGGAGGATGAGGCACGCGATACAGTGGAGACACAGGTGACCACAACTGTTGAGCAGACGGGAAAACGTGAAGTGCCCATGACCCTGGCCATTGGTGATGCTATTTCCCAAAAATTGATTAGTCCCGATGAATGTCAGATCATTGTGGATGGAGAGCAGCAATCGCAGAGTGTAACAACGTTGCTTAAAGAGGAGCAGCTCAGTCCATTGGATGAGGTGCAAATTATCGATGATAAATTGATTGTACTTCAACAAATTAATTACCTGGTGGATGTGGACACAGAATTGACACCAGAAAAGCTAGAAGAGCTGAACATTTATGACATAACCCATCAGTACTTCATTGATCCCACGACTGGACAGAAAATATCATTCCAAACCCTTGTCTTTGACATGAACATCTTCAATCCGGAGACGATACTTGTTAAGAACTTTAGTACTGGGAAATATGAGACATTAACATCAGCCTTGGAACGTCCACTATTGGATAAGCACACCGGTCACATGGTTGATCCAAAGACAGGCAAGAAAATTCCATTCTTTGAGTGCATTGAACGTCAGTGGATTATACGTGCCAATCCCGAGGAGCAACGTCCAGCTCCCATTGAAAATGTCACAATTGATTCACAGACCGGCAAAGTAATCCTTGACGATGGTCGAGTTTGCTCCATTGTTGAGGCAATCAACAGTGGGAAGCTTGACATACAGTCGATATCGGTGCGCGACCCAGTTAGCGGTGAGGTGATTCCCCTGCGTATGGCAATTGAGTTGGGTGTGGTAGATATGCAAGCTGGTACGGTCATTGATATACAGACATTGAAAGAGATACCCATGGAGCAGGCATTCCAGTTAGGTTTCCTAGTGCCCGGCGCACGTAAGCCCATCTCGCTTGAGGCAGCCGTTCGTAAGGGTCTGTATGATCCAGAGACAGGTAAACTGTATGATTCCGAGTCTCAGAATCAAGTGGATGTTCAAAGATCCATTGAAATTGGTTTAGTTGATCCAAAGATTTCGTTGATTGTCGATACGGTGACTAAAAAGGAACTTAAGCTTGACTGCGCCATTGAGGATGATCTTGTCGTGCCCGCCACGGGCCAGATAAAAGATAATAAGAACAATACTCTGGTTCCCTTCGATGTGGGCGTACAGCAGCGTCTACTGAAGACGGACAGTGTCACATGGAGCCTGCCTGAGTTGCTGCAACGTGAATTCTACACACCCAGCACTGGTAAGGTTTTGAATCCCGTCACCGGAGAGGAGATTCTTTTGCAGCAGGCTATTGAAATGGGTTTCGTTGAGCTGGACTCAACACTGGTCAAGGATGCCGAACATGATACGATTTTGCCTGGCAAGGAAGCTGCCAAATTGGGTCTATTAGACACCGTGCGTGGCTCCCTCAGTTCGCCCAACATAAGTCTCGATGAGGCTTTCGTTAAGGGTTATCTCATTAGCACAAAGAAACCCCTATCCCTGGTCGATTGTCTGCTGCGCGGTCTGTACGATCCTTCGACAGCAAAATTCACTATCGATAATAAGCAGCTAGACTTGAAGTCAGCCATTGCCGAGAAGCTTATCAATCCCGAAGAGCTTGTTCTGTTGGATCCTAAGACAGAATCCATTATATCTCTAAACGAGGCTATTGCCAAGGGTTATCTAGATCCAATTGGTGGCTTTGTCATCAATCCCTTTGCCTCAACGAAACTTTCGTTGCATGAAGCACTCGAGAATCGTATACTGATTCCTCCTAAACGCAAGCGTAGTCTACCCGATGCCGTCTATCGTGGACTATACGATCCGAAGACCGGTCAGTTTAGCAATACAATAACCCGAGAGAAACTGACAACTGAACGTGCCATTCGTAGGGGTATACTCGATCCCGATTCGACGGTCGTCAATGTGAGTCAGGGTCAGGTTGTGCCCTTTGGCATTGCCACCGAAACGGGCATTGTGGATAGTCAACAGGGTACGGTGAGAGATGTAGATGATGAAAATCAATATATCGATTTCAAGGAAGCCTTCGATAAGGGTGTCCTGGTGGAGGCCAAGAAACCATTGCGTCTCATCGAAGCAGTTGTAAAGAATATCTACGATGAGACCGATGGTCACTTTGTAGATCCAAAATCAGGTGAAAAACTTAACTTTGCCGAGGCGCTAGAGACAAATCTGCTGGATGAGCATAGTGTACAGATCAGAGATTTCAAGAGTGGTCTTTACCAACAATTGAATCTAACACACGCCAAGGACGAGGGTCTTATTGATCCCCAGAACACGAAGCTGCTTTACAATAACCAGACCATGACAATTAAACACGCCTTCAATATTGGCATACTGATGGATGTGAATGCTCCGATCAGTGTGCAGCGTGCCATCCATCAGGGTCTCTTTGATGATCGCACTGGTAAACTAAGCGATCCGAAGACAGGTCGCAAGATCACACTTCTAGAGGGTATGCGCAGTTTTGTTATTAATCCGAATTTACCATGCTATTTCGATGAGCAGACTGAGCAGATGTATAGCTTGAGCGAAACCTGTCGCAATGGCATCATCAATCGCAGAGAGGGTGTCTTTAAGGAACCGGGTAGCTCATCATTTGTACCGCTGGGTGAGGCTTTGAGTTTGGGTCTGATAGTGGACATTGAGAACGCTGGCTTTGCGCTATACGAACTGCTCTCGATGGGTTTCTATGACGTGGCAACACGTAAGGTTCTTCATCCAGTGACAAATCGTAAACTCAATTTGAATGAAGCTTGCGTTGAGGATGTTGTGAGTCTTTCATCTAGCTTGATTAAGAATTACGAGACTGGAAAGTACTTGCGTCTAGCGGCTGCTCTTAAGGAACAGTTGATAGATGATACCAAGGGCTGTTATAACCTGCCCAGCGAACAGTTGGATCTGCAGACTGCTAGGGCACGTGGTCTAATCGTCTCTAATCGTCGCCTCTTGAGCCTAGAGATGGTATTGCGTATGCAACTCTATCGACCCGAAACAGGCAAATTCTGTGATCCCACAACGGGTGAATATCTGGATTTGATTGAGGCTATACATTCTGGTTTCATTGATCCTGCTAGCACCGTTTTTAAGAATCATTTGACAGGCAAAGAGCTTCCACTAACCGAGGCTATAGAGAATAGCGAAATAGATGTGACAAAGGGACGCGTTTTTGATCCAAAATCGAAGTCCGCATACAACTACGATGTGGCATTCTCGCGTGGTATTCTCGTAACGGTGGCTCGTCCCTTAACCGATCGTAATGAAATCGTGCGTCGCCAGGATAGTGTCGAATTGTTAAGTCAAACTCCCGTTAGTGTTGTAATAAGCAAACCCCGTGAAATGTCCCTAGAGGAGGCGATACGTTATAATATTATCGATCCGAAAACTGCACTTGTACGCGATTTCGATAGCTTTAAATTCCTGCCCTACAACGTGGCCCAGGAACGCGGTCTCATCGATGTCACCAAACGAACGCTCGTCGATCCGAAAGCCTTATACTTTGCATTCGATCCAACCCTGTTGATCTATGTACGCGAACCCATCACATTCGATCAGGCGGCCGAGTCCAAGGAATTAGATCTACAAACCGGCATGCTGACCTACCTGCCCGGTGTCAGTACAGAGGATAGTGCAAACGATTCATTGACTGTCATCGAAACACCCAAGGTATACACGCTTAAGGATGCTGCCAGTGCTGGTGTTATTGATCCCGATTCGGCGCTGGTCAAAGATTTGGCCAAAGCCAAGCTGGTGCGTTTGCCCGAAGCTTTCCGCAAGGGTCTAATGGATGCCAACAAGGCGAACGTGTTGAACACGCAGACCTCGAAGCTTTGCTCACTGCAAGAGGCCTATGAGAATGGTCTGATCTGTACACCAAAACGTTCATTTGGCTTGCTAGAGGCAATCACCTTTAATCTGTACAATCCGACCAATGGCTGTCTAGTCGATCCCTTCCAAATGCATCCCGATATCATTCGACGTAAGAAGTATACGCTAGCCGATGCCATTAGCTCGGGCCTAATCGATCCCTCCTCAACGATGGTGCGTGATCCCAGCACTGGGGTTATCCATCCATTGGCTGCAGCCATTTCAAATGGTCTAATCGATCCCATTGCGGGTCGTCTGAACGATGCCAATGATCCCAAGAACAATATCGATTTAGTTAAGGCTGCTGAGAAGGGTTTGCTGCTGCTGGCAGAACAACGGGTAAGTTTCAGTCCTTTATCTTCCATCAGTTCCCATTTCTATGTCTGTGTATCAGGTTTATCACTTTCAATTTCCAATCACAATCGTACTCGGAAATGCAAATGAAAACAATTTGAAAATTGGAACAAGAAATTTACTAAAGCTTCGTTCGGCATGTTTTTTTTATCTCATTTTGGATTACTATAAATTTATAATAATAATTATTTTATATATTTTTCGGTTATACAAAGAACTTTTGATCGCCGCGCTCTCTTTCTCTCTCTATCTATCATTTATCAGTCGAAAGTCTGTCAAGGGATTAATGATGTTTAAATAGATTTTAATTCAATATAACATCATTGATTCCTTTGCAAACTCTCGTATCTTTCTAACTAACACCGCTCTCTCTTATATCTCTCTCTCAGCTCTGCTTCTCATTATTTACGATCATTTGTTTATTTGATATTATTTTGCCTGCCTGAAAAGCGGGCAAATTTCTTATATTACAGCGCATGGCATTCAGTTTTATGTTCGTTCATATCGTATAATTTCCATAATTAATGAGAGCAACTTTTGCTATACTTGCTTTAAGTTAAGACTCGACAGCAGAAAGGTCTCAGCAAGTACCATAATATACATACAACATACATACATCATGCTTCAAATACATGACAGAATCAAAGATATCGAATACATCATAATAAAATATATACTATATATTGTCTTATTGTACAATTCATATAAATTGCTTGAACTGGCAAACGCAACGATCCTCAGCACGAATGACGTCGGCAATTGAACAGTTTACATTTTTTTTATATATATATCACAAACATATCTCTCTCTATTGATTGCTATCTGAATAACAAAAATCATATACATAGCTCATCATATATACTTTCTATATACTCTATATACGAAAACACATTTTAGGCAGCATATTTCCTTTAGGTTAATTTCTAACTCAACAAACTGTAACGTTGTAGATTTCCATTTTTTCTAATACCCCCCTATACATACGTATATATATATATAACATAGTTGTATACATCTGTCGGAACGTTACAGTTAGTTTACTTTAGAGGTACAACTTCAACTTTTTCCTATAGCCTGAGAATCTTTAGTTTTTATATTTTTACATATATTTTGTTAAATTGCAATTTTCTACCTATTTTCAGCATATATATTTTAAACATATTATATATTATTTCGTTTGCAGTTTTTATTTCTTGAATCAAAACCCGAAAAAACAAAAAAAAAACCCTAACTAAACACTAATAAAACTCAATAAACAACAACAAAAACCCATTAAACCGTAGTTAGTTTGCCAATACTAAAAGTAAAAACGTCGTTGTAGTTTCTAGTCCAACCAACGTAGTGCTTGCTAATTAAGTAGTTAAAGCAAAACAAAACAAAACAAAACATTTGGTGTTTGTGCTGTCCAATTATAATAAGATTTTAGTCTTTTGTTTAACTTGTTTCTAACCGCTTTTATGATCAACAACAACAAATGCTATAAACCTAACGCTGCCTGCTTAAAAAAAAAAAACAAAAACTATGCCTTGCTTTCGGTTATTTTATTACAGCTTATTTTGTATGTTTGTGTACTATATATATTTTGTGTTCATATCTCTCTCTATTTATATATACTTTACCTTTCGATTATATGATGAACATTTTACATGATATATCTATAAACTCCTCCCCCCTCCATATACATAAGTATGATCCGTAACTGGCTAAGCTAAAGAATGAAAAATCATTTCCTACCAAATTTCTAATATATTTTCTTTATTCTTTTATTAACTATTATTCAAATGGTATTTGGTAAAAAATAGCAAGCAGTATTCGAGAAATTCAACATGTGCGAGGAGAATGTCAACGATCTCCTCAAATGGGTTACCTCGGTCGAACAGAAAATCTCAAGTGTTGGCGGGCCACGTGAAAAAATCGATGAGCTGCGCAACCAAATCAATTCGCTCAAGGTAAAGTCCATCCATATAATAAATTGTATATATATTTAAAATAATTTTATATTTATAGCAAATCAAGGATGAAATCGAATCCCAGCAACGTCCAGTGGCCACTTGTCTGGAGCAAATCCGTCAGATTGTGCTTACCGGCGGCGATGTGCTCTCTGCACCCGAGGTTACCACCTTGGAGAACTCTGGACGTGAGCTGCGTACGCGTGTGGATCGTGTTAACGATCGCACTGTGCGACTGTTGCGTCGTCTGGAGGCAGGACGTGATGAGCTGACCAAGCTGCGTAGCGAACTGGAAGTCTTCTCTGACTGGTTGCAATCGGCTCGTCGCACACTGGAGGATAAGGAGCGTTCGCTCTCTGACCTTACACGCCTCTCCTCGCAGGCTGACACCATAAGGGAGTTTGTCAGCGATGTCATTGGTCATCAAGCTGATTTGCGTTTCATTACAATGGCCGCACAGAAGTTTGTCGATGAGAGCAAGGAATTCCTGGCAGTACTCAATGATTTCCGTACATCTTTGCCAGAGAGATTACCCCATGTGGAGCCGCTATCCAGTGCAGAGAGTCCCATTCGACAGGAAGTATCATTGGTGTCCGCACAGTACAAGGATCTATTGAATCGTGTCAATGCGCTGCAGGATCGTGTCTCTGGACTTGGAGGTAGACAGCGTGAATATCAAGATGCATTGGATAAGGCCAACGAGTGGTTGCGAAGCGTACAACCGCGTGTCTCACGTGTTATCTCCGAGCCTGTAGCCGGCGATCCCAAGGGTGTGCAGGATCAGATGAACGAGGCAAAGGCATTGCACAATGAACTACTCTCAAGTGGCCGCCTGGTGGACAATGCCCAACAGGCTCTGGATAACCTACTGCGCAGTCTGGGTGGTCAACTGAGTCCCATGGAGATTAATCAGCTAGAGTTGCCAATTGCTGATCTGAAGAACAACTATCAACAGCTGCTGGATACGCTGGGTGAGCACTGCAAGACTTTGGACAAGACTCTGGTGCAGTCACAGGGTGTACAAGATGCTCTCGATAGCCTTGTGGGCTGGGTAAATCAGGCGGAGGATAAGTACAAGCTGAATCTGCGTCCCGCTTCGCTCATTAAGGAGCGTCTGCAGGAGCAGATCCGTGAACACAAGGTACTCCTTGCCGATTTGCAATCGCATCAGGCCAGCATTGATAGTGTTCAGATTTCGGCGAAGCATCTGTTGGCCAGTGCATCCAATGCTCGCATTGCCAAGAAGGTGGAATCCAACTTGAACGATGTAACCAGCAAGTTCGAGAAACTGTACGAAAAGGCCAATAAGCGTGGCGAATTCCTGGACGATGTCTACAATCGCCTGTCGAAATATCTGGATGACATCAGTAATGTCGAGCAGCGTATGGGTAACTTGCAGGAGGCACTCGATAGCCGTGAGACCAGTCTACTCTCCACCGAGGAGCTGGCTCGTCGCATGCAAGAGTTGTCGCGCGATAAGGATCAATTGGCTCCACAATTCGAGGATTGTGTGCGCAATGGCAAAGATCTAATTGGATTGCGCGATGTTACCGATACGGGTGCACTGCGTGATCGCATTAAGGCATTGGAATCTCAATGGCGTAACATTAACATTAGCATCGATGAGCGTGCCAAGCTGTCCAAGCAGAAGGCAGAGCGACGTCTGGCTTACGAAAGTCTCAAGGATGACGTTTTGTCCTGGTTGACCTCAACCGAGGGACGTGTCAATAATCTGGCACCAGTTGCAATTGATTTGGACAAGATTAAACAGCAACACGATGAGCTGAAACCCATTTGCAAGGATTACCGTGATTATGCACCAACTATCGATAAGATCAATGATATTGGTGCACAATACGATGCACTGATCCGACCAGAGAGCCCAGCCCGCAAGCGCTCCACCTACAGTCCAATCAAACGTGCCAGCCCGCTGCGACGCATGTCCGGAGACGCCAGAAGCCCCAGCCCCACCAAGGGAGGCATACTGTCGCCACTATCGACTGGTTCCAGTGGATTCGGTAGCCGCAGATCCTCTCAGGATGGCTTCCAGCTCTCTGAGCTGTCTCCGGTGCAGCAGCAGCTGAGCGAGATCAACAATCGCTATGGCCTGATTGGAGTGCGTCTCAATGATCGCCAGCACGAGTTGGATAATCTCAATGAGGAGTTGCGTAAGCAGTATGAGAACCTTAAGGGATTGGCACAATTCCTGGAGCGTATACAGCGCCAGGTGCCCAAGGAGTCAGTATCGAACAAGGATGAGGCCGATCGCTGCATTAAGCAAGCACGTAAGATCCTAGAGGACATGTACGAGAAGCAGAGTCTGCTTGATACCACAAAGGCACAGATTAAGGACATCTTACGTCGCAAGTCTGATGTACCTGGCGCCGAGCAACTGCGTCTGGAGAACGAAAACATCCAGGAGAAGTGGAAGAATCTCAATGACATCTGCAAGAACCGCATTGCTTTCTCCGAGAAGCTGCGCGACTTCCTTGACACGCATGGCAATCTCAAGAGCTGGCTAGACAGCAAGGAGCGCATGTTGACCGTATTGGGTCCGATTTCATCGGATCCTCGTATGGTTCAGAGCCAGGTGCAGCAGGTACAAGTGTTGCGTGAGGAATTCCGTACGCAGCAGCCACAGCTGAAGCATTTGCAAGAGCTTGGACACGATGTTGTGGATCATCTGGCCGGCACACCCGATGCCCAGGCAGTCGAAGTGAAACTCAAGGATGTTCTGACGAAATGGGATGATCTAATGGGTAAACTGGACGATCGCGCCAATAGCTTGGGCGGTGCTGCTGATAGCTCCAAGGAGTTCGATGCTGCAGTCAATCGTCTACGCGAAGCCCTGCAGAACATCAGCGACAACTTGGATACCCTCCCGTCTGACGGCGATCACCAAGAGAACTTGCGCAAGATCGAAAATCTAGAGCGACAGCTGGAGGGACAACGTCCCTTGCTCGCCGATGTGGAGCAATCCGCAGCGACTTTGTGCAACATTTTGGGTGATCCTGCATCGCGCGCGGATGTCAATTCACGTGTTGCCGCCTTGGAGAAGCAATATCTGGCGCTGCAGAAGAAACTCGACACAAAGAAGGCCGAAACAGAAGCCTCGCTGCGTGACGGTCGTCACTTCGCCGAGAACTGTTCCAAGACACTTGGCTGGCTGTCGGGTGAGTTGTCCAATCTGACCGATCGTCTGCTCGTCTCAGCGCACAAACCAACGCTGCAGCATCAAATCGATACGCATGAACCCATCTACCGTGAGGTTATGGCACGTGAACACGAGGTTATTATGCTGATCAATAAGGGCAAAGATCTGTCCGATCGTCAACAGGATCGTGGGGTGAAGCGCGATCTTGATCGCATTCAACAACAATGGGAGAAACTGCGTCGCGAAGCAGTCGATCGTCATACACGTCTGCAGACATGCATGGAACACTGCAAGAAATACTCTCAGACCTCTGAGACCTTCCTGGCATGGCTGCGTACCGCAGAGGATAAGTTGGCCGATTTGACACCTGGAGTACTCTCGAAGGCAAAACTGGAGACGCGTTTGCGTGATTTGCAAACCTTCCGCAGTGAAGTGTGGAAGCATTCGGGCGAGTTTGAGAATACCAAGGGGCTGGGCGATACTTTCCTAACCAGTTGCGACATCGACAAGGAACCGATCAAGGCGGAACTGCAGGACATACGCGATCGCTGGGAGCGTCTGAATAACGATCTTATTGCACGTGCTCACGAGATCGAGAACTGTTCACGACGATTGGGTGACTTCAATGATGAACTACGCAATTTGGATCATTCGTTGGGTCGTTGCGAAGATCGCCTTGCTGCACATGATGCATTGGGTGGTGCCGCCAAGGATCCCAAGTTGTTGGAACGTGTCAAGGCTATACGCGAAGAGCTGACAAACCTGAGCAAACCTCTGCAATCTCTCAAAGCGCTGGCTAAGGACATTAGCGCTGAGGCACGTGCCGCTGGTGGAGATGCTGATCATTTGACCAGTGAAGTTGATGGATTGGCAGATCGCATGTCCGAGTTACAGGGACGTCTGGATGATCGTTGCGGCGAATTGCAGTCGGCTGCCACAGCTGTTTCGCAATTCAATGAGCAGATGAAGGGATTGGGCATTGATCTGAATGATCTGGAAACGGAAATCGAGAAGCTTGCACCACCTGGTCGCGAAATTAAGATCGTGCAGCAACAACTGGATGATGTTGGCAAGCTGCAGCACAAGCTGGAACGTCTGGTTGGTCGCCTGGAGGATGCCGAGCGGGCCGCCGATGTGCTGGTTGATGCTGGTTTCGCAGCTGACACCACACAGACGCGTGAACAAATCTCAACGCTGCGCAAGACTCTGGGTCGCCTGGACAATCGTGTGCGTGATCATGAGGATAATTTGCAGAGCACACTGAAGGCGTTGCGTGAATTCTACGATCTGCAATCGCAGGCTCTTGATGATATTCAGGATGTGAGCGATGAATTCAAGCGGATGAAGCCTGTGGGCTCGGAGCTGGATCAGATACGACGACAACAGGAGGACTTCCGTAAGTTCAGGGAACGTAAGGTTGAACCGTTGGCCATCAATGTCGATAAGGTGAACATGTCTGGACGCGATCTGGTGCGATCAGCCGGCAGCGGTGTCTCAACCAATGTGATTGAGAAGGATTTGGAGAAACTCAATGATCGCTGGAATGATCTGAAGGAACGCATGAACGAGCGTGATCGCCGTTTGGATGTGGCACTGCTGCAGTCTGGCAAATTCCAGGAAGCCCTAGCCGGTCTCTCCAAGTGGCTGAGCGATACCGAGGAGATGGTTGCCAATCAGAAGCCTCCAAGCTCCGACTATAAGGTGGTCAAGGCTCAACTACAAGAGCAGAAATTCCTTAAGAAAATGCTCTTGGATCGTCAAAACTCTATGGGATCGCTGGCCAATCTTGGCAAGGAAGTTGCCAATCACTGTGAACCCGCCGAACGTGCCTCAATCGAGAAGCAACTGAATGATCTGATGATACGTTTCGATGCTCTGACTGACGGAGCCGAGCAGCGTGAACAGGATCTGGAAGAGGCAATGGAGGTCGCTAAGCGTTTCCATGACAAGATCAGTCCATTGGAATTGTGGTTGGACAGCACAGAGCGTGCAGTGAAGGCAATGGAACTAATCCCAACCGATGAGGAGAAGATTCAGCAGCGTATACGTGAGCACGATCGTCTGCATGATGAGATTCTGGGCAAGAAGCCCGATTTCACAGATCTTGCCGATGTGGCCGGACAACTGATGCATTTGGTCAGCGATGAGGAGGCCGTCAATCTGGGCGAGAAGGTACGTGGTGTAACTGAGCGCTATACGGGATTGGTCGATGCCAGCGACAACATTGGTGCCTTGTTGGCCGAATCTCGCCAGGGATTGCGTCATCTGGTGCTCAGCTATCAGGATCTAGTTGGCTGGATGGAGAGCATGGAGGCAGAACTGAAGCGTTTCAAGTCCTTTGCCCGTCTACGAGGAGAAGCTGCTGGAGCAAATGGATCATCTGCTTGAGTTGAATGAGAATATCGCTGGACATGCATCGAATGTGGAGTCCACGGTAGAATCAGGAGCCGAGCTAATGAAACACATCTCGAACGATGAGGCCATTCAGCTGAAGGATAAACTTGACTCGCTGCAGCGTCGCTATGGTGATCTCACCAATCGTGGTGGAGATCTTCTGAAGAATGCTCAGAACGCTTTGCCATTGGTGCAACAATTCCATGGAGCGCACAATCGTTTGGTGGAATGGATGCAGAGCGCAGAGACAGCGCTGGCTCCAAGTGAGCCCCGGCAAGCTGATGTGCTGCGTCTGGAGGGTGAACTCTCTGAGATGCGTCCCATTTTGGACACCATCAATCTGGTGGGTCCACAGCTCTGCCAGTTGTCCCCAGGCGAGGGTGCTGCCACCATCGAGAGCATTGTGACCCGTGACAATCGTCGCTTCGATTCAATTGTCGAACAAATCCAACGCAAGGCAGAGCGTCTCCATTTGAGTAACCAACGCGCCAAGGAAGTAACCGGAGATATCGATGAGCTGCTCGAGTGGTTCCGTGAAATGGACACCACGCTGCGTGAAGCTGATCTGCCAGCAATCGAACCCAAATTGGTGCGTGCTCAACTGCAGGAACATCGTTCCATCAACGACGACATCTCCAGTCAGAAGGGACGCGTACGCGATGTTACCGCCGCCTCCAAGAAGGTGCTGCGTGAGTCGCCGCAGAGCGAGAACACTGCAACGTTGCGCGAGAAACTGGATGATCTCAAAGAGATCGTCGATACAGTTGCCCAATTGTGCAGTGAACGTTTGGGTATCTTGGAGCAGGCGTTACCGCTGTCAGAACACTTTGCTGAATCGCATCAAGGTCTGACCGCCTGGTTGGATGACATGGAACAACAAATCTCACGCCTGAGCATGCCTGCTCTGCGTCCGGATCAGATCACACTGCAGCAGGACAAGAACGAGCGTCTCTTGCATTCAATTGCCGAGCATAAGCCATTGCTGGACAAGCTTAACAAGACAGGCGAGGCTCTGGGTGCATTGGTTGCCGATGAGGATAGTGCCAAGATCAATGAGATTCTCGATGCGGATAATGCTCGTTATGCTGCTCTGCGTTTGGAGTTGCGTGAACGCCAACAGGCACTCGAGAATGCTCTGCAGGAGTCTAGCCAGTTCTCGGACAAACTGGAGGGTATGCTACGTGCTCTGGCCAACACGGTGGATCAGGTCAATCAATTGGATCCATTGTCGGCATTGCCACAAAAGATTCGTGAACAGATCGAGGATAATGATGCTTTGATGGATGACCTGGACAAGCGTCAGGATGCATTCAGTGCAGTACAACGTGCTGCCAATGATGTCATTGCCAAGGCAGGCAACAAGGCGGATCCAGCAGTGCGCGATATCAAGGCTAAGCTGGAGAAGCTTAACAATCTGTGGAACGATGTGCAGAAGGCCACTAAGAAACGTGGAAGCTCACTGGATGATATCCTAAGTGTGGCTGAACCTTTCTGGAAGCAATTGAACAGTGTCATGAAGACTCTGAAGGATCTGGAGGAGACACTTTCCTGCCAAGAGCCACCAGCAGCCCAGCCACAAGATATCAAGAAGCAACAGGTTGCACTGCAAGAGATACGTCACGAAATCGATCAGACCAAGCCCGAGGTGGAGCAGGTGCGTCGCCATGGCAGCAATCTGATGAACATGTGCGGCGAACCCGACAAGCCAGAGGTCAAGAAGCATATTGAAGATTTGGACAATGCGTGGGATAACATCACTGCGCTGTATGCCAAACGCGAGGAGAATCTCATCGATGCCATGGAGAAGGCAATGGAGTTCCATGAGACATTGCAGAATCTGCTTAAGTTCCTCACCAAGGCCGAGGACAAGTTCGCACATCTGGGACCCGTTGGCTCCGATATTGATGCTGTCAAGCGACAGATTGAACAGCTTAAGGCTTTCAAGGACGAAGTCGATCCGCATATGGTCGAAGTAGAAGCATTAAACAGGTATGTTGGCAAACAATTCCTATTCATGCGATCTATATGAATATGATACTCTACATTACTCTATATAATAATATTCTAATAATAAATTAATATTATCTACAACGCGCGTGTGTGTGTGTCCATCGACAATTGGCAGAGGTCTAGAAAGGCAAGATTCTTTCAAAATTTCGTACGTTCTACTGTTCGTTCGTTCATTGTTGTATTAGTATAAACTGCATTATAAGTGACTGCATTGTGATCGTTGAATTTGCAGGATCTTGTGAATTATATATTAGCTTATTTATTAATACTAAATTGAGAGTGCTACTCTTTATCTAGATAAGCTGTTTCTGTTCACAAGATCTGCTAATGCTCGATCTTCCAACTGCGATCGGTCTGCGCATGTATTATGCTTTTGATTTATTTGCCACAAGACACTGGAACATGTCTTCCATATATACAAACTACATACATATTCTTCAAATTGTGCATGAAGCTGCTGTTGTTATTATTATTGCTTTCTGCCTGCCTATTGTGCATCGCCTTCGAGATCTCTTTACTAATCTCTTTTGGATGTCACTTGCAGACAAGCTGTGGAACTGACGGAACGCACTTCGCCCGAGCAGGCGGCATCAATAAGGGAGCCATTGTCCGTGGTCAATCGTCGCTGGGAATCATTGCTGCGCGGCATGGTTGATCGCCAAAAGCAGCTGGAGCATGCTTTGCTCCATTTGGGTCAATTCCAACATGCGCTCAACGAGCTGCTGGTCTGGATCAACAAGACCGACAGCACATTGGATCAGCTGAAGCCGGTAAGATTGCAGCATATCCTATTTGGTTTCAACCTAATCTTTTCCGTTTATTTAGATACCCGGAGACCCACAATTGCTCGAGGTTGAGCTAGCCAAACTCAAGGTTCTGGCCAATGATATACAGGCTCACCAGAATTCGGTGGATACACTGAACGATGCTGGTCGCCAGCTCATTGAGACCGAGAAGGGTTCAGTGGAGGCTTCCACAACGCAGGAGAAACTACGCAAGTTGAACAACGAATGGAAGCAATTGCTGCAGAAGGCCAGCGATCGCCAGCATGAGCTGGAGGAGTCGTTGCGTGAGGCACAGGGCTACATTGCCGAGGTCCAGGACATCTTGGGCTGGTTGGGTGATGTGGATGCTGTCATTGGTGCCAGCAAACCGGTTGGAGGTCTGCCAGAGACTGCTACCGAGCAGCTGGAGCGCTTCATGGAGGTCTACAACGAACTGGAAGAGAATAGACCCAAGGTCGAGACCATACAAGCTCAGGGCCAGGAGTACATCAAGCGTCAGAACCAAATGAAGGTGTCATCCTCGAATTTGCAACACACGCTGCGTACCCTGAAACAGCGTTGGGATGCGGTTGTATCGCGTGCATCCGACAAGAAGATCAAGTTGGAAATTGCTCTTAAAGAGGCTACCGAATTCCATGACACGCTGCAAGCTTTTGTCGAATGGCTTACCCAAGCGGAGAAGCAGTTGTCCAATGCTGAGCCCGTATCACGTGTATTGGAAACAATCCAAGCACAAATGGAGGAGCATAAGGTGCTGCAGAAGGATGTGAGCACACACCGCGAAGCAATGCTGCTGCTGGACAAGAAGGGCACCCATCTGAAGTACTTCAGTCAGAAGCAGGATGTCATTCTAATCAAGAATCTCTTGGTTTCTGTGCAGCATCGTTGGGAGCGCGTTGTCAGCAAGGCTGCAGAGCGTACCCGTGCTCTGGACCATGGCTACAAAGAGGCTCGTGAGTTCAACGATGCCTGGAATGGCATGATGCAGTACCTGCAGGAAACCGAACAGGTGCTGGATCAAATCATTGAGGAAGCCACCGCTTCGAAGGAGCCACAGAAGATCAAGAAATACATTGGCAAGCTGAAGGAGACGCATCGTCAATTGGGCGCCAAGCAGTCGGTCTATGATGGAACCATGCGTACGGGCAAGAACCTAATGGAGCGTGCTCCAAAGGGTGATCGTCCAGTGTTGGACAAGATGCTGCTGGAACTCAAAGAACAATGGACGCGTGTCTGGTCGAAGAGCATTGAACGCCAGCGTAAACTGGAGGAGGCTCTACTGCTCTCCGGACAGTTCAGTGATGCTCTGGGCGAGCTACTCGACTGGTTGAAGAAGGCCAAGAGTCGTCTGAACGAGAATGGACCCGTTCATGGTGATCTGGAGACAGTGCAGGGACTTTGTGAGCATCACAAGCACATCGAGCAGGATCTGCAGAAACGTGCCGCACAAATGCAAGGTGTTCTGAAGACTGGACGTGATCTGGAACGTTCTGGCAACAATCCCGAGGTGGGACGTCAGCTTGATGAGATGCAATCGATTTGGGAAGAAGTCCAAAAGGCCGTTGCAAAGCGTGGCGAGCGCCTGCAAGTTGCCCTGGTCGATGCAGAGAAACTGAACGCAAACGTTCAGGCTCTCTTCGATTGGTTGGATCATGCAGAGCACAAGTTGCGCTATGCCAAGAATGCTCCGGATGATGAGAAGGTCTCGCGCGAAATGATGGACATCCATACGGAGTTCATGCGCGATTTGCGTGTGCGTGAGCGTGAGAAGACAGAAACATTCGAATATGCTGAAGAGATCATTGGCAAAGCCTACCCTGATGCCATACCCATTATCAAGAATTGGCTATCGATTATCCAGCAGCGCTGGGAGGAGGTACGCCAATGGGCCATCAATCGTGAATCGAAATTGGATCAGCATCTGCAATCGCTCAAGGATCTCGATGATACGATTGAAGAACTGCTTGCATGGTTGAGCGGCCTGGAAGGCACGCTATTGAGTGAGTCCATAATCTTTATAATCTCTTTAGCATACTAATCCCTGCTTTATTTGCTCCTCTTAGATCTGAAGCACGAACAGCTGCCCGATGAGATTCCACCTGTTGAGAAACTGATTGAAGATCACAAAGAGTTCATGGAGAACACGGCGCGTCGTCAGAACGAAGTGGATCGCGCTTGCAAGCCACGTCAGCTGCCGCCAGGTGCACGCAAACCTTCACGCAGTGGCAAGACCCCAGTGTAAGTGTTTCCCCTAAATAAACACAGCGCCCGCTGAGGATTATGTTTTTTTATTTATTTATAATTTGTATTGTATTTATTTTTTTTTGCTATTCTTTTTCCCTTTCTTCACAAAATTTGAAATCAAAAACAATTCAAATTATTTCCCTGCAAACGTATTGCACCCTCTCTTTTGCCTATCCAAAACAAATACCAAAAAAAATATACCAAAAAACACTGCAACAACATCATTGTATATAGTCGTGGCTCCAGTCACGATCTGCGCGAACAATCGCCCGACGGCACGCTAAGACGTCAAAGGTTTGACACCAACTTTATATATACTCTATATGAAATCGTAAAACCACTAAAAAAAAAAAACCAGTGGAGAATGCGCTTTTACCACACACCTGCACACACCGACACACACACAGACACACACATGCACACACACAAAACGCATCCCGCCTGGTCTTAGTGTACTCTTTGCCTAACATCTTTCGCAACATGTTGCAAACAACATACAAGAACAACGACAACAACAGCAACAACAATTGTTAACAAACTGTAGAATTTGCGTATATTCACAATAATCTACAGGGTACAAGGATTGCCCTTTAAACCGTTGCCATACTACCCCCCCCCATACATACTACATAATACAATCTACCCTACCTAAATCTCAACTGTAGCGCTAAAAATCGCTAACATAGCCAAGCATCATCTGCTCCAATTCTTCATCATATCCATACAGAAACCCAAAAACAGCATCCCGCTTAATCATTGCTGCTAAAACTGTTGCTTACTTTTGTTTACTCTCATAGATACTCTATGGTAACTTGTCTAAAACTCTACTCTCTCTATTTCTTCCCACAGCTTCAAGGGCTCACGTGATCAGGGACTGAACGCCCGCAAGGGAAGGTAAGTTATCAACCAATTGAGTGTGGAATCGTTTCTGTCGAATTGTCTATGAATATTCCAAAAATAATAGTGCATGCACTTTTCAAATTCTCAAATGAAATTTCTCTTTTATTTCTTTCTTTGCTGTTTACTGTTTATTTTTGGAAATGCTGCGTATCGATATAATGATATATAAATATAATAATTGTGTTATTATTCCTTATTTCGATATCTTTTAATCTGTTTATATTACTTTCTTTATGTGTATATTGTGTTCGTTACTTGATCGTTTTTGTTCTCTTTTGTCTCTTTTTGAATCTACTTTCATCTTGTCTACACACACGCTACAATGTAAACGTTGACTCATATCAAATCAATCAATCAATCTATGCATCTTGCCGCTTTATATATGCTATACATCAAAACAATCTCTATACAAATATGTATGTATAATAAATATATATATATATATATATGCATTGCTGTACAGTCGTGTTACGCCCACGCGTGACACGCCCGACAGAGATCGCCTGCCGCACTATGGGCCTCGCTTTTCGCCAAGGTAAGTACCCTAGTAGTATATGAATATGTAACGACATTTCATGCTGTCTATCCATCCAGTGCAGCTCAAACTGCAGCTATGCATGTGTATTCTCTCGCAGTCTCTTTTTAAGCGAGTGTTTGTTTAGTTTCTGTAGTTTCGTCCTGAAAGCTTTCATCATTGCCTTGCTTGAATTGCTATTCTAATCTTCTGAATTCTTCCTCCACTCTATTAGCTCTACTGGACCCGAACTCGAATTCCGTTCGCTACGCGCTAAGCTGCTGTGGACCAAGTGGCGTGATGTCTGGATGCTCTCATGGGAGCGTCAGCGTCTGCTGCACGAGCATCTTATGTATCTGAAGGATGTTGAGCGTGCTCGCAACTTCAGCTGGGATGATTGGCGCAAGCGGGTAAGTTGGAAATGGATAACTACAGTCTATAGAACACTACTAAGTTGTATTTCCCTTCCTTATTATAGTTCCTCAAGCACATGAATCACAAGAAATCGCGTTTGACCGATCTGTTCCGTAAGATGGACAAGGACAACAATGGCATGGTACCGCGTGATGTCTTTATCGATGGCATACTCAATACGAGTAAGTAGTATAACCACGACCTTGTATCTTTATAGTATGTCTAACTCAATACCCTCTACTTTGTTATAGAATTCGATACATCTGGTTTGGAAATGAAGGCTGTGGCTGATCTATTCGATCGCAACGGTGAGGGTCTTATCGATTGGCAGGAATTCATTGCCGCCCTGAGACCCGATTGGCAGGAACGTAAACCGGCTACAGATTCCGATAAGATACACGATGAGGTCAAACGTTTGGTTATGCTCTGCACATGTCGCCAGAAATTCCGTGTGTTCCAAGTGGGCGAGGGCAAATACAGAGTGAGTGTGCTGGTCTATATTGCTAATAAAAATATATACTAATTATATACATTCTTTTATAGTTTGGAGATTCACAGAAGCTACGCCTGGTTCGCATTCTGCGCAGCACTGTCATGGTGCGCGTAGGCGGCGGCTGGGTGGCTCTGGATGAATTCCTGCAGAAGAACGATCCTTGTCGCGGTAAGTTGCAGTCCCTACAATCTTCTTACACTCTTTTTAGTTGTGTTGTACACTGTTACACACACACACATAGACACACACAACCATCACATACACATATGTACTTATACACACTTAAGTTGGACGTCATCCATCACATAATACTCTAGTGTTATCATGTAGTCCACATTATCATACATACATATGTTCCATTCCACCATTACCCAGATCGTTCTCATGCATTTTGTCTATACCACCCAGAGATTATATGCATCATCTATATAGTATATAAATCCATTCATTTTATAAAACATCTCACAAACATACATAATACTATAAACTAGGTACAGTTGTGCTTAACAACCAATTATTTGATTTTATTTATCATACTATTAATAATACCAAACGGATATGGTCATTTAACCAACAACAAACAATAAAAATTGTGCCTAAAATTTAATACTAGCAAAATGAACCCAAAAATAATAAAGTAAAATACAATTTTTTTGGTCGAAAAGTTGTTTATTTAAAACAAAATAAAATAAATGAATTAACAGTGCGCCTTTGTTGAAGACTTACCACATTTTTTGCCATACATATTTCTCTAAGCCAGCGTTAAATTATGCCGCCTCATAATACACACCCACACACACGAACACACAATAACCAAGCGAAATCAACAAAACAAATCCAAAAAGAAACCCTAAAACCCAGGGTTTCCCCCCATTCTTGAGTATACCACCATGTTCATGCCTCATTTCTTTATGCTTTTTATTCGTTAACTCTGCGTATTAATTCTGCTGCCTATATATCACCTAAATATATTGTATTTATCTACTATGTAGTTTATATATTTGCCTTAACTGGATTTTAGTACTACCAACCACCGCCTCGAACCTAACCCCTTATCCTTAATCCTAGACTTCTCTTAGTGCATGCATTTTGTGATCTGTTTAATTATTCTACTTATAATTGTGTAAAATTGTTTAAATCTCGCTATCATGTCAATTCGTTTAATTATTCGTTGTCTCGCTCGTCCAATTAATTGAATTAATTTCGTATACCGTTTTTTTTTGTTTTTTACTAATCAAATTTTTTATGTTTTCCCCCTTTTTTTCTTTATTTTGTTTTTCAATCCGAAACCGATAACACGATAAATGCAATGTGCCCGATAAATATAAAATAAATAAATACACAATAAATACGCTTGCGCCCTCCGCTCGCTCAACATGCACCTGCGCCTGCGCCCAAAAAACAAAAAAAATACCAACAAAAAATACCACAAATACACCGATATATTCAACACACTGCAAAAATACCAAAAAAAAATCTATGTCAAATTTGCGGTAACGATATTTCGTTGTTATTATTGTTGTTGTTATATGTTCGCCCTGCAACAAAAAAAAAAAAACTTTAAAACAAAACCAAAAAAAATACCACACACCGCACACACTCTTTCTCCCACGTGTGTGTGCCTGCCTGCCTGCCTGCGTGCGTGTGTGCGTGCGTTCATATCGGGTATGATGATATATATGCTTTTGTATCGGATCAGCCAAGGGACGCACTAACATTGAGCTACGCGAGCAATTTATATTGGCCGATGGCGTCTCGCAGAGCATGGCCGCATTCACATCCCGTCGCTCCACGCCCAATGCTGCTCAAACTGCCAACCATTCGCATAATGGCGGCGCCGGTAGCCCCAACTTGCCGCCATATATGAGTGGACAGGGTCCCATCATAAAGGTAAATCACAATAACAAATAAAACAAAAAACAAAAACAAAAAAACGTGGGTTAACAAAGCAAAAAAAAAAAAAGAAAAATACTTAAGAGAAACCTTTTCCCGTAAATCCTTTATAATATCCCAATTCCCCAAATCCCTACTATTATTTTATATGCAGTTGCAGCTACGCTATAAAGAACTTTGAGTAAAGTAGAAAATTTTATTTTTTATTTAAATTGAAATTATGTACTCTATAAATGAAGTTCTTTATAGAGTGGTTACACTGTCTATTTAGGGGTTTCGCTGAGGTAAGTCTCGAGATTCGTTTTGGGTTCATTGTGTGTGTGTGTGTTGTTGACAAAAGAAAAGCTCAAATGCTGCTGCTGCTGCGCCATCTCTTGATTTTTGTGCATGAGAATTTTTATATTTTATCTGTATCTGTTGCTATATACCATACGTACCTGCTGTATAGGTGTCTATGTGTTTTATAATTTCCTTGGCATATCTCTGTGTGTATTATTTCTATTGAGTTGACCGCTAGAAACAAGTCACAATTGCGTAGTACAGTTCAGGTTCATTACGAGGCAATTATGTTGTTGTTGGCCAAAAGATCATATACCGTTTGTCAGCTATAAGTTTGTATATCTGGCTATAACGATGACCATCCATTTTCATATTATGTACCATACACACACACACGTACACACACCCATATATAGCTGATGAGCACTTGGCCGAGCTAATGCCAATCTTTGAGAAAATACGTGCCCAAGATCAAGTGCCGTGCGCCTTTCCCATTCACATGGGCGCCGGCGGCACAGTGTTTGTGCGTTGCAACACCAGTCGGTCGGTGCCGCTGAGTCCACACGTGCTGCATTGTCATCCAACAACACACTGGGTAAGTGCCAAGCAAAAAAAAGAAAATCAAGATGAGAGGAGACCCAGAAGTGCGAAGAGAACTCTGTGCAGGAAGTGCACAGATAGCTTAATAATGATGATGATGGGTTTGCGGGCTATTCTCATAAAGCTCAACATACTAATCTCTTCCCCTCATATTCTCTCTTAGGTACGCGAGCGTTCGGTACGCTCTATACCCATGTCGAGGCCATCACGCTCTTCGCTCTCGGCCAGCACACCCGACTCGCTCAGCGATAACGAGGGCAGTCATGGTGGTCCCTCGGGTCGTTATACGCCACGCAAGGTCACCTACACGAGCACGCGCACAGGTCTGACGCCAGGCGGTTCACGTGCCGGCTCCAAGCCCAACTCACGCCCGCTCAGCAGACAAGGCTCGAAGCCACCGTCACGTCACGGATCAACGCTGTCCCTGGATAGCACAGGTAAGTTGTGGCATGCAGTGATTAATCAAGAACTCTCCCTAATAACTTCATTCTCTTCCTGCTCCACAGACGATCATACTCCGTCGCGCATACCACAGCGCAAACCATCCGCAACGAGCACCATTAGCGGCACCGGTACCGGCACCACACCCCGCCCGGCACGTTTATCCGTGACCAGCACCACCACACCGGGCAGTCGGCTCAATGGTTCCAGCACCATTACACGTAAAACCGCATCCGGTTCCGCAAGTCCCGCACCCACAAGGTAAAAGAATGATCTGTTAATCTTTAGATAAGAAAGAACTATAGTGAATTTAAAAGGGGGCAGTTTGGGCGGGATTTAACAACATTTTAAACATTCCAAAAAACACATTTATTAATTTATTTATTTTATTTTTCAAATTATTTTCGGTTAACCACTTACATAAAACCAAAAAAACAAACCAAACCAAACGAAAATCTCTACTACTCATTGACGCTAACCAAAACAATCGAATTGGCATTTTTATTGAAACTCAAACAAAACGTTCATATCGAAATTTGCTTGAAATGCAACTAACTGCAACATCAACAACAAAAAATAAAAAATGAAAAAAAAAACCATATATAAACCATATATTGACTTGTGCCTGAAAAAAAAAAAACAAACAGCAATGGAGGCATGAGTAGATCATCCAGTATACCAGCACTAACAGGCTTCGGCTTCAAACCTCCTAGGTAAAATACCCAATAAAAAATAATAACAAAACAAGCATACACTAAACAATACATTAATTATAATTTACTTAGTCAGTAAGTTAAGTCTGTGAACGTATATATAGAGCTAGTCTTAAAATCTGGTTATGGTTGTGAATTAATGCTAACTTTACTCGTAACTTATTACCCCTCCAAACACACACACACACACTCTCACACACTGTAAACTATGTACTAAAGCCGCCCATCAAGGATACCGGTAAAAATAGCCCTCAGTGATTCCAAAACATCATCGCCTACCAGCTCGACTGGCAATCCAAACAGCTTGGGGTAAAGTTCTCTATAAGCACATGTGTAGTCTCTAGCGATACCTGCCTTAGCAAAAGCACCAAAAACAACAAAACAGTAGACACAATTTCAGTTCAAGTATGTTAATTATAAATTAATGTATTAAATAATTCTATAATTTATTGTTTAAGTGTTGATTAAAAGTGAATCGTGTTTCTGCGCGCATGTCAAAAACTGCACAACTGCCTGGCATTTGCTTAATTTAACTAATGCTTTCTATTTGTTTAATTTACTTTAATATTGAATGAATATATATAAAAAATATATAAAAAATGTATTTGTAATATTTAATAAGTTTCCAAACTTAAGATCCGCTTCATTTTAAACTGCAAGAGCATTGTTTAAACTACGGCAAGCCGCCGTTAAAAGTATCTTATTGAATTTTCTGTTTTAGTTTATGTTAAATTGTTCAATTCTACACTTTAATAATGTTTTAGAAATATATACTAATCTTGTTCTCGTAATCCTTTCCCACAGGCGCAACATCAGCGGTAGCTCAACGCCATCGGGTATGCAAACGCCGCGCAAGAGCTCCGCCGAGCCAACATTCAGCTCCACCATGCGACGCACATCGCGTGGCACTACGCCCACTGAGAAACGAGAACCATTCCGACTGTAAGTCGATTGGGAGGGAATCTGGGAAGCGGAGCTGCTGTTTTGAGATGCCAATTATGAAATAACATAAAAAGAAAAGAAAACACACAAACCAACTAACAACGCACTGAAATTCTTCTTAAACTAATCAAATTGTGAACTACCTGACCCTCCTCCTCTTCGACACTCCCCGAACAAGGGAATCTACATTATATGGAAAATGTAGTTGTTACGGAGCGCTCAGAAATTATAAAGCTACTTGCAAATTTATATAGAGAGCTCTCAAAGGAAATGTAAAGCATAAAAGACAAACATAGAGAGAGAGAGAGAGAGGAAAAGAAGAAATGCAAATTTAGTTTTATAGTTCAATTATAAAGCTATCACACAAAGTTAAAGCCCGACAAGCAACAACCTCTACTTACCTTACGAGTACTACTAACTAATGCAACTTTTGCTACTACTAATATTTAACGCCTACTATTTACTAGTTATACATATTTCCAAGTTTATAATTTGTATATACTTATAAAATGCAAAATACACTCCAAGTGCTTTAAGGCAATTAAAAAAAAAAAAAAAAAAATTAAAAAAGAAACAAAATTACAAAAAATTTAAAAACAAAGAAACATTCGAATGAAATGTCGGAATACGCTAAACCATTGCCCGCTTGCCTGGGCAATGCGTTCTCAAAATCGCCAGTTTGGGATCGTATTGTCGCAGTGTCGGTGGGCGTGGCAGATGTGTTGTTGCCGATAAAAAAAAGAAAGAAAGTAACCCCTGTTGCATTAAAATATATATTCTGATTCTGTTCTGTTATTGAAACTAATAGTAAAAGTGAGAAAGTGAAAGAGCAGCAAAGAAAACGAAAACAAGAGAAAAAATATTTAATTATATACTAAAAGTCATTACTATAAGTTTAAATAATACCTAGTTAGTAAGCACACACACACACAATTCGTATTGCATAATTATTTTTGTTTTGTATATGCAAGTGGGAGTAAAAAAATACAACAACATAAAACAATGAACCCGTTTATATAAATACTGTATAATACTAATACTAAATTATTTTGTTATACGAAACGAGAAATGCATTCAATGTTTTTTGTAATTCTATTAAATTAAAACAATTCAATCGAGAAATAAACATTTACAAAAAAAATATTAATAACAAAATGAAAGAAGTATTTTTATTGCAATGATTTAGTTGATTAATATTAAAAAGAATACTCGTCGATTATTTTTATTTGAATTCGATTTATTTATTTAAGTTTTTCAGAGTTCGTTTTTGACACATTGAAATTTGGTTTGTAATCATGTTTTTCTTAGTTCTGCTTCGATTCCGAAAGGATGCTCGATGCTTATCATTCTTTGTATTCTACACAAACATTCAATTAGTTTTAGACATTTAAATTACGTGGATGCATATATCTGTTTATATAATTGCTATGTATGCTATGTATCTGTATTATCGGATCAACTGACTAGATCGGTGCGATCCCCCAATATTTAACTATTGCGCCTAAGGGATACCGTTTTCCTGTCGTTTGTTTTTTATGTTTTCCTTCTTCTTTTGTGCTAATTTATCTGCCACAGAGAAATGAATGAAGTTAGATAGAGAGTGATAGAGGGACAAGGATAATGAGATAGAGAGAAACATTTATGCTAAACTTCAAGTGCAACTGCAGATTATGCGTATAGTAAATATCATTGTTGTCGTTGTGTTCCTGTATGTGTGTGTGTGTGTGCGAGTGTGTTCGTCAACGCCAGCGCTGCCAATGGGTGCTGCTCAATACTTTCTAGTTATCAATCGTGTTCTGTTCAATAGAGTTCTACACTTTTACTCCTACGTATACGCTTCAATAATATCGTTCGGCATGTTGCCACAAGTCTTTTGTAAGCCGTTACAAGTACAAGTATACATATAAATATACAGATACAGATATATAAATATATATATAAAATAAAACTAAATATACATATACATTTATCATATAGAAATTAGCTAACCCGGGTCTTCGAAGCTACTAAAGCCAACTAAAAACGTATTAATTCAATTAGCGTCTAAACCAAAAGTCACAGAAATTGAGTTATCGAAACTAAAAACTAAAGCAAGAGGGAATCGGGCTATATATATATATAGAGTGACAGATCGACAGAGTTCTTGTCGCTGTTCTTGATGATTTTGTTGTTATTGTTGTGTATTAGCAGCATGGTATGGGCATCGACATCGGCATTGGCTCTAGCATTGACATTGACTTGTTTAGCGTCAGGGCTGTGATCCGTTCAGGAACTCTTGGAATTGTTAGCCACAGCAGCCTGGTGCTGCGCCATTGTCACCTGGCATGGCTGACGCCGGCAGCTTGTGCCTTTGGTTGCTTGCCAGCACCGGCGTTGGATGCACTGCCTGCCGCGGGATTGGTTCCATTCGATGCGCTAACAGCCCCTGCATTAGAGCTCTGTCCAGCCTCTGAACGATCGTTGCGATGATGATGGTGATGATGATGATGCCGCCGGCCACCGCGATAATGCCGTCGATTATGATGATGATAGTTGTTGTTAGTTGGCTCCGGAAGAATGCGTTGTGTCTCCTGGACCACTGGAGCAAAGGTGCTTACAGTGGGCTTGGCGAGTGCCGCGCTGCTCGTCGCTTCCTGCTGCGGTCCAGCTAGTTTCTTAGCGGCTTCAGCCTCTTCACGACGCCGCCGACGTCGCACATCCTCCTCGGTTTCAATGGCAATGACTGCGCCGCTCTCGGCCTCCACATCGATGATGGCACCGCGACTTTTTTGCTGTAAATACAATTGCGACATGCGTTGCTGCATTTGACGCAGTTCCTGTGTCACCTTGAAGTCAGGTGCGTTCTCCAACTCAGATGGCGGCATAGCGCACTTCAGGCTATCCGTTTCGTCGGTAATGCGCTCGCGGCACACAGGGCAAAATGCCTGAAAGGGATCCGCTGTCTTTTGTAGCCAAGCAGGCAGTTTATCATACTCCTCCTGGTAGTTGCGACGCTGTGCGTTGAGATGCCTGCCCAGACAATAGCTGTGCAGGTAGTGGAAGCACTCGGTGCGTGTGAACTCATCGCCATCGCAAAATCCATACAGACAGATGACACACTGGCCGCTTGGCAAATTGCTGCCGGTCAAATGCTCGCGTACTACCTCGATCAAATCGAAGACCACAGGTAAGCCCAGAGATTCCTTGATCTTGGCATTGCAGGCGCTGCGTATAGCCTCCAGTCGTGCATCGTCGAGGCCGCGTGGACGCAGTAGCTTGAAATTGGGACTAACGTCTGGATAGCCCGGCGGCGGTAGCACCTGCAGCGTCACACAGATGTATTGCTGCTCATCCTCTTCGCCGGTCAGCGGCAGAACTGTTGTCTCAATGCTGTCCACGGCGCCGCTAAGATTGTAGTTGTGGTTGCAGTGATTACGTACTAATTTATTGATAATCGCATCTTAAGACTTACCTGGCGGTTCGCTGAAAACGTACATCATCCATCAGAATCGCTTCTAACGACTCTAACTCCTCGTCTAGTGGACTGTGTGAGAATATTGACAATGTGTTTCACTGTGCAAAGGAATATTTAACGTTTGCTACTTACGTGGCCATTTTACTTTGCACTCCTGTTTTATTTTGGATTTAGCTAAATGCTGATTTTTAAATATAATAAAAAATCGATTGAGACAAAAATTTTGCGACTGACAACAACAAAAACCAAACGCGACAATCGCAGTGCAGCGGCAACAGAATTGACCATTCACAGCGAATGCAGACAATGTTAGGTAGAAATCGCCATCTGTTGACAGGCGGTGGAACTTGCACTTTAGCAGTTATTTACGTGCAAAATAATGTTATTTGCCATTCAAGCAGTTGCCAGTCAAAAGTTCTGTTAGCAATAACATAAAATAAATAAAGCTAATAATTACGAATATGCTTAACGGCTCTTTTATTTTTTAATTTTTAAAAATGAATATTCACTTTAATCAAATAAATTGAATAATTTATAAACCAGTATATATAAAATCAAGTTATGTCATAGTAAAGTTTGTTTCCCCCCTCTCTCTTATGGGTGCAGTTTGTTTATATTAAAAGTATTTTTGGAAACAAATAAAAAATTTTTTTTTTTTAAAATTATTTAAAGAGGAAGCCCTCAAAAACACCCGGCTCATCGTTCCGCAGTCGTTGTCCGACGAATTGGCGCGTCGTGTTTTCGGACGGTATCAAAAGGGCATAGAGTCAGCAGCCATGTTAACGCTATTTGACGCCTCTATGTGTTCTCTGCTTAGTGTTATTACGAATCTGTTAACGGTTATTTTTTAATTTTTAAAAGCAGTAATTCACTTAAATCATTTAAATAAAATTAATAATTTATAAACCAGTGCATATAAAATCAAGTTATGTCATAGTTAAGTTTGTTTCCCCCCCCTCTAATAGGTACAGTTTGTTTTTTAGAAAAAATTATTTTTTGGGAGACCCCTATCGCTTTCTTTGGGTCTTCAATTTATTTAATAATGGTTTCAAAGTTTTATTCTCATAAAAATATAAACTACTGCATTAAATAAGCTTAAACAAATTCATATTTGTATTAATAATTCCCTTTTCCCTCAATCTCTCTCTCTCTCTCTTTCTCTCTCCCTCTTTTTATCCCACTTTTACTGTCCTCCTTTTGCACTCTCATCAGTGAGCGGCATTCCGGCATTCCCAGCGAGTCCTCTTCCAAGGAGAACTACACACTCTCTCACACACAGAAACACTCAAACAGAAGCTAGTTTGAGTAAACTTGAGTTGAAAAATTTTGATAGGCAGCGCAAATAATTTCGAATATGAAAAATTTCCACGCAAATCCTGCCCAACTTGTGCGTCAGCGTCCCAAAAAACGCTCCTAGCGTAGCGTGGCGCTCTGCCTACGCTGGCGCTGGTTATGGCGCTGATGGTGGTGGTGGCTTTTGGTGGTGGTTAGAGCGAGTGTGCTTTTCACCACGGCGCAGCTATCGAATGTGAGACTGAGTACAACAAAACCGAATGAAATCGAATGCAGCGCGATTGCTCTGCCGAGTACTCATGTTTTTCGGCGGCGCCAAAGCGAAATCAGTTTAGAACGGAGAGCACAAAGCGACGGTCGTGAAAATTGAGCCAAGCTCTGTTTGTGTGTGTGTGGAAAATCAAATCCAACAAAAAATATATATATATATCTAATAATCAGCAAAAAGAACGCTACCAAGTGTGTGATTGTGTGTTTGTGATTTGTTGTGGGAATTCCACAAGTCCAGAAGCGGCCAAAGAAGATACGACAATTGTCATCAGGATAAGCAAAAGGAAAAAGGATATTCGCGCGCGCCTCGTGTCTCCTTCTGTTCCTCAGTGAGTTCTGTGCTTGTGTGCGTGTGTGTGTGTGTGTGTGTGTGAGTGTGAAAAAATCCGCCCTTAAAACAGCCTGCCTGAAGCTAAGCCAACTCAAAGTTCGGTACGTTCTGGATTGTAAATGATGATGAACAAGCAAGACCCAATGTCCTGACGTGTCCTGCGCACACACCAAAAAAGATACACACACACACACACGCATAGTATCCACATATGTATAGGTGTATGCATCATCAGGATGCACGTGCTCCGCTCGAGTGTTCCGAAATGTCGTTTCTCTGTTCCGCTATTGCTATTCTGCATTTTTGTGCATGAGAGAAACGCGAAAAACGCATCTTTACGACAATTAGCGAATATTTCTCCGTTTTGCACGTCGAGAATTACACACAAAAAAGAACACTGTGCTTTGGCTGGCCTCCCATTGAGTTTGGGGGGCGGTAGCACGTGGTTAACTAACAACAACAATAACATCATTTGTATGTGTACTTTTATAGGTGCCTCTGCATCATATAATTGATTTTTGCTTAACCCATAAAAACATAAACAGATTTCCTGTTTCTAAGATGAATTTGCGTTCTCAAGAGCCATTTCATTGGATTTTCCCACAAGCTTTTCACGCTTGCTCCGTCACTGTCTCTCGCTCTCTCTCTCTTTCATTTTCTCTCACTCTCAGTTGCTCTCTCTCTCTCTCTCTGTGTCTCCCCTCTCTCTCTGTGTGTCAGCTTCCTTATGTGGTGAAGGGAAATCGCATTGAGGCTGGCAATGGCATTGGCTGGGGGTTGTTCTGCCCAAGAGGTGGCAGGCAAAAAGCTCATACTAATGCCAAAACCTCCCTCTGGCCCTTCTCTCATCCCTGCCCCTGCCCCCGTTCCCTGTCCCTCTCCCTGTCCGTGTCCGCGTCCGTGTAACCACAGCAGCCAAACAGTTGATGCTATGCCAAAAAAACAAGAAAGTGAACTTTGTGCTTGGCTGATTGTGTTTTGGCCCTGACAAATGCCACTGTCTCTGTCCTTCTCCCCCTCTCTTTCTTTCCCTTATCTCCCCCTCTCCCTCTATCCACAAAAGAGCGAAAGTGCACATAGTGTATGTACATGTACTATATAAGGCAGTAGTTTTTACGGTGCAAGTGCATCTGTCGACCTGATGAATCGATGCCATATCCGTTTTGCACAATTCTTTTGTTACATTTCAGGGCACTTTAAAAATGTTTCATATTTCTGATTTCTATGGAAAATAAACAAGGTTATCCCTTAGACTGATGATGATCTATAGAATAAAGATAGTTTCATATGAAAGCCGTAGCTGAAAGTGTAAATCAATGATGGATTCCCTCTAATTTTGCATATTTTAAAGTATCTCAATCTGTTGATGATGATGATGCTCTACTAAAGTGCATAGATTACTACAACAAAACATCTATGATAATGTTTTATAATCATGGAAATCTATAAGAAGATTTATATATGTTATTTTACTATAAGATACTTTATATATTTGTATATATTTAAAGTGTCTTAAATGAAATATAAAACTTTGTTCTTTTATGCTAAGTTACTAAGAGTGAAGATTCCTCAGTTTGATATTATATTATTTAAATTTTTATTTACAAAAAACTCTACTGATTTCAAAGTATATTAATAATATATAGAACAATAGCCTCAAGTCACTTAAAAACTTGAGATCCCGTAGGTCTTTCCCCTCAGCATATCAAATTTGCAAACTTTCCACTGGCCGAGAGAGAGAAGTAAACGTGCCGCGATGAGTTGTATTTATTTTACACTAGAATTCAATTGGCTTTGTTCAGCATAAGGTTTGGGATGGATAAACAATGCAAATAGTAATACGCAGAGTTGAAATCGAAAACCGTTTCGTAGAGCAAGCTAAGTGCGTTAAAGCAGATTTGAGTGGATCCAACCAGTCCAGGCCGGTTCGACTACGCCACGACTAACTCAAATTTCCAGGAAGCTTTCGTACACGAGGGGGGAAGAAGAGAATTGACGGAGTTGGGGGAGTAAAAAACTCAGTGTCTTGGCATAATCAAGGCCAGGGGAAGGAATATTACTTTTATCTATTATAGCAAAAATCTCTTCGGCGCCATTTTTTCGCCTTGGCTGCGTATATGAATTACTTTCATTGTTTTTTATTTTCGGGGCAGGTTCACAGAGTGAGAGAGAGAGGGAGGTCAAGTGCATGGGGCGTGTCTGATTTGTGGGCGAATTGAAGAACATTTCGAAAATTGCTAAATAAAAACGAATTGGAGCATTGCAAATGCCAAAAATTTGTTCAACTAAAAATAGCTGAATATATGAATATGCATAGTTTGGTTGGGAAAATTTCAACTGAGTCTGTTTACATATCAATCGACTGTGTGTGTGTGTGTGCGGGTGTGTGTGTGGGTATTTCAGCCTTCTGTGGGCATAAACACTGCATCGTTAAAGCCATAAAACGTGCAAATCGATTGAATCAATCAATTTCTTGAATGCATTCATTGGCAATCAAACTGCATTATTTATGCATAATATGACAGAACCTCCGCCCCCTCCCCTCCCCTCCTCCCCCTGCAGGGCCTACCCTATATCTGTCTATTTTGTCGGCTACCTCAATTCGCTTATCGATTTGCTCAGCCGACATGTCACACGGTAGCCCAAAGACCCCTTCGCTCTATATGCGAGGTGTGTGAGAGTGTGTGTGTGTGTGTGTATTTTGTATATATTATGTGTGTGTACTTTAACTGCTGTAGCTTTAAGGTAATCCCCATCTAGCCTCATGTTTTCAATCTTGCGCAAGGGTTGATGGTCTTATACCCTGCAACTAAACTAAATTTAGTTGGGTCGATTGTCTTGCATGAGGGTACATCGAACTCTGTACACTCTATATTATGTCAAGAACTACATACAAATAAATAATTTTCCATTTTTTTATTGAAATAATAATACGAAAGCTAAAGTTCGACCTCCATTAAATTTGTAGGTTAGGTTTATTTGGCATTAATCCATGTGTATGCCGAGGCAGTATGTGGTTACTTAATGCATTAGAGTGATAATGATAAAAAATGTACTGCAACCAATCGATATTATCAGTAAGTAGTTCCATATTTTGACAGCACTAATACGCAGTTTAGAGTTGAACTCATTGTAGAGCCCAAGAGGTGTGAGTGGGATAAAAACTTGCTGTGTAATAAAGTGTATTTTATTTATAAAGATTAAATATTTTATTACTATGGTATGTTACATTTTTATTTTTTTAATTAATTATAATATACATACGTGTGTAATGATTAATTATAATATATAATATACATTTATAATTCAATAATCTTATGTTTTGAATGTATAGGCATATTTAAAAATAATTAACAATCATCCACTTAGTTGCCATATTGCAGGGTATTTGCTAGTCGCATCAGCTTACTCCTAGTGCCTCTGCTTGTTTTCAATATAATTTTGGCACGACGCAATTCGGGCTTGTCCTTTATTCGGGATATTATTTGAATACACAAGCACGAGCAAATGCGCAAATAGGGTAAGCTTTTTTGGCGTGTATCTTTCGCTCTCGCTGCGTGTCTGGGTGTGTGTTTGTGTGTGTGTGTAGAAGGGTGTGTGTGTTTGCTGTAAAGGTGTACACAAAGGCAGCCTTCGTTGTGGTACACGCTTTTTGGTATATTTCCATTCATTTAAAATTTATTTCTGTCTGGGTTCGCTCAGTTCGCTTGCAGTGCGATTATATAATATGGGAATATGTGTATAAAGAAATATTGCAAATATTGAATTAAATCGGCAAATAACAGTAGATAAAAGCAGTACTTGAGTCAAGTGCGAAGGCAAACGGAAGTGGAAAAACAATTTGGCATTGTTTTAGGCGCTGACAGGCTATTATTAACTAATATCCCATTAGAGATATATTTAAGTATTGTGTTGCAGACCACTTAGGCACACACACACACACACACACATACACACATACACACAGGGCTGTTGACAGGGCCAGGGCCAGACGTGTCCTGAACAAACAGCGCAAAGCTGAGCAAAAAAAAAAATAATAAAAAATGACAGCTTGTGTTTTATATTTAGCTTAGCCGGCGGTTGTGGGCGTTAAAGTGGGCGTGGGTCAAATGCCAGGTGAGGAACAACAACAGCAGCAGTAGGAACTGCGACGCAGCAATCAGTGCAGCAACAACAGCAGTAGAAGGCAGGAGGAGCAGCAAGAAGGCAGGAGGAGCAGGCAGAAGGCATAGGGAGACAGAAGCAAGCGGTAGGAGCATGCAGGAGGCAGGAGGAGCATGCAGAAGGCAGGAAGAGACAGGAAGGGGACAGTTAGAATAAGAATAGAGGCATGAGGAGGAGGCAGGAGGCAAGCGGAATAGGTAGCAGCAGGCTGGCAGCAGGAAGGCGAAGCATTATTTTCACACACAGGTTTACGTAACACGAAATGGATTGTGTAATCAATGGAGCGAGAGCAACAGAGACAGAGCATGGCAAAATAATGCCGAATAGGACAACAACAACAACAAGAATAAGAGGGAGAAAGGAGGGAGTACAAATGGCGGCGACTGGGTCAAGGGCATGAGTGATAGAGAGGGCGAGGGCGAGGGCGTGCCAGCAATGGGAGTAGCCAAGCAGCGGGCAGCAGGGGGGGCTAGTATTAGGTAGGGGGCAAAGCGAGTTAGATCCAATTGAATTTTAATGCGCTGCTTGAGTCCCTGATTATAGTGTCGGCATGGATGGATGATGGCCAAGGCGAATGATATAATTTGTGCAGCTTCTTGCGGCTGCTGCATGTAACTTTTATAACTGAAAATAAATATTTACAATAGCAGACAGTGGGGCCCCCCTTCTGTCACTTCACTTTCCCGTACGCCGCCACTGCTGGCACTACGCAATTGCCAGGCAAAGACGTCATAGCGCATTACGTATACGCCTAGTTGGGCCAGCAGAAAGTACATACACACGCACACACACACACACACAGTGTGCCTGGCATGGGCATCAATGAAGCAACTGCCACAGCAGGACGCAAAAAGCTTTTCACTCAGCTTTCTCTCTTTCTCTCTCTCTCGGTCTCTCTCTCTCTTTTCTCTTGGCCTGTGGTGAGTTTCTCTTTCGTTTGTGCAGCTGCTGCTGCTGCTTCTTGCTGCACAGCTGCTAACACACACACGCACACACAGAGACAGGGAGAGAGAGAGAAAGGGACAGTAACAAGTCGCCCTTGCTCTCTCTTTCACTCGCCGCTGGCGACAATTTACTACGTCAGCAGGCAGAGACGAGCCTCCAAGTAAATAGCACACGTACAAGTGCATAGACCCACTGTGCATGTGTGTGTGTGTGTGTGTGTGTGTGTATGAGTGTAGGTGTCTATGTGCCTGTTTGCGCGCTGCGCTGCGTTGGCTCAGACAATTTGCAACGACCTTCTGCAACACTTTTTTTTCGGGTTGCCACAGCATGTAATACATGCAAGTGATTTTACTACACAGTTACCACATACCCTGCAAAACTTAAGAGCAGCAGAGGATTAAGAAAATTAAAAGAAAATGTGCATAAAATATATCTTAAATAAATACTTCAATATGTATTTATTTAAGTTCATTAATATAATTATAATATCATATTATATGATATATTCCTTTGCAAACTGTTAACTACTACTCCACAAATTCACTCCCAACTGAAGCATACCCTACTTTGGCGTATTTTGTTTATAGGGCAAACGAGTTGACCGAATTAAAGCCGCATATCCTGCTGGTTTTGGTTCAGTGACTTTCAAACTGTTGCCGCTTCCTGCTTGATAAGCTGAAAACACACACGCACACACCTCTCTCTCTCTCTCTCTTTCTCTCTCTCTCTAGCAAGCCTCTCTCTTTACCCCCCTCCCATACCCCTACAGCGCACATATGTCTGTCGGCGTGGCAGTTTAATTAGCAGCGACCTTTTCACGCCTTTTCACGGGCTGCCTTGGAAAATTGTTGACATTTACGGGATTAAGAGGGGAGATTAAAAAGGCAGAGAGAAAGGTGGCTCACAGGGGGCTGGCTAGCTGGGGAATGCTTGTTTGGACGAACAAGTGGCATACTACAATATATACATATATAAAGCGAAACTTGCGAGCACTTAAGCTAAATAAGTTTAGTTAAATGAAATTACTGAAAGTTGACAGCGCAGGCAAACACAGCGAAATTGTTCCATAATTTCCACCGATAATTAGAAGACAAATCCGAACAGAGTGGGGGCCACTTGAGAGCAGCACATGCAGAGGAGCCCAAGGACGAGCCACAAAATGGCAGGATATTTGCATAAGAACTCACACACACACACTCACACACACACACGATGAGTACCTTATTGATCAAACAGTTGGGTGCTTCATCAAAGAGTTGCCACAAAAAGAGAGAGAGAGGGAGAGAGAGAGAGGGAGGAAGGGTAGAGGGAGCAGAGTTGGGGGACTAAGAGTTGCAAGTGGGAGCTGCATGAATACACTAGGCAAATAGTTAATGTAGTGCTGTAAAAACGTCGATAAAACTATCGATAGTATAAAAAGTATGGTGTACTAGCTGCCACTGCAGAATGGTTTTTTTAGGATTATCAATGAATATGAATATATGTATATATAATATATGAATATGAATGAAAAAAAAGGAATACTTGAAATACATCTAGCTTATGGTACATCCCAGCGAATTTTTCTTTACTATCGATAGTTAACACTTAAATAAACCAACGATATAATCAATAAAATGGTATAACAGCATTAAGTTGTTATGCTAAAAATAAAGGTATTTCTAGGGAACGTATGATTAACATATGATAAAATTGCAAATACTATATTCGAAATTTGTTAAATAGAAAATCGGAATAAAAGAAATGTCTTAGGAATATGTTTTAGATTGAATAAAGCATAATTTCTTGTTATTAAATATCTTATGCGATGCCTAAGCTTTTCCTACGTATTTTTTCTGTACACCTTGTATTCATGCAGACGCGGCACATGGAAAATTTCCACATACAGTACGCTAATCTGGCACTGCAATTTCGCTACAATTTTCTATTTTCCCTTTCATTACAGAAGACGGCTCGTTGCAGGAAGAAAAGCGAAATTGACTCCGCGCTTTGATGGCCGCCACGAAAATCATTGATGCACCGCGCAACGGGCACGAGATGGCGCCACTCAATACACGGGCACGCGGCGATGGCACCCATGGAGTGACCATTGTGCTAACGGCACCGCAACGCAACTCGGTGCAATCGGTGGACATACCAGGGGAACCGGATCGTGCCGCCTGGAGTGGCAAAATGCAGTTCTTTCTCAGCATTATTGGGTACTCGGTGGGTCTGGGCAACATCTGGCGTTTTCCCTATCTGTGTCAACAGAATGGTGGAGGTAAGTCATGTCGAGTTCCTCATATTTCCCCTCAAAATATTTGCCAATTGTTGCATTTTTGGTGCGCGTGTCTGGCTTCTCTGATAAGCCGCATAGTTGCAATCTGATCCGTTTCACTGGCCAAAAATTCGAATCCCAGTGACAGCTGAAGTCATTGTGCTGTGGCGATAACATTAGCTCTATATATATATAGTATATACATATAGTGCATTGTAGTTGTGCTATGTCAGGAGCGAAGTGTGGGTGTAAGGGGCGCCTAAAGGGGGCGCACTGACTAATCGCTATATGATTGCAATTTTATCTCTTCTTTATGTATTGAATTTACTGCCTGATTCCTTACTTGATTGAATCCCATTAGTTAGATAACTATATAAGGCGTAAATATTCTTCGAATTAGAAGAGTAGAACAAATATTTCAGACTCTTTTTAAACTGAAAAAAAACTGTTGTGTCCCACCTAAAATACATTATTTAAGAGGGTAATCTTGCAATATATTATTATTAATAAATAATTTTAAAAGGTTTCACAATTCCATAAATAAATTTTCCCGCTTGCTCTGGCACTTCTCCTGTTTGGGCCCCTTTGCCCGCACTGCGCTCCTGTGCGTTCGCCCTTCCATTCTACGTGTATACAAATTCGATATCACATGTCTACCCTGACATGGCGAACTAATCAAATGTCTCTGGCAGCGAACATTATGAGATTTAATGTACACTAATTGCAGAGCTTACGAATACGTGAATGGGTAGGGTCGGGTCGGGTCTTGGTGGGTTGTTATTTGCCTGCCGGAAGGGCTTAATTGGGGACCTTGATTCCAGCAAAGCGGGGGCACCCGCTGAGTGGGCCACGCCTCGTGCAACGCACTTTTATTGGAAGACACATTCCGAGCATGCTTCTAATTCAATTAGAGAGAGAGAAAGATGAACCATTTATTTGGAATCGATACTATAGAGAGAGAGAGAGAGAGAGAGAGAGAGAGAGAGAGAGAGAGAGAGCACCGCTTACACATCTACCCTTCTCTTTCCGTTGCAGGTGCCTTTCTGATACCCTTCATGATAATGCTGATACTGGAGGGCATACCGCTGTTTCTCATCGAGTTGGGCATTGGGCAGCGTATGCGTTTGGGTGCACTGGGCGTGTGGAATACCATACATCCCTGGCTGGGTGGCATCGGCATCTCGTCGTGCATTGTCACGCTCTTTGTGGCGCTCTACTACAACGTGATCATCACGTGGGTTTTCTTCTATCTCTTCAACAGTTTTCGGGTGAGTAACGAGTCATGGATGCACTTCCGGCAGTTTCCTTACTAATCGTAATCTTTGCTCTCCTAGTATCCCCTGCCCTGGTCCAGTTGCCCCACCAACAGCAGTGGCTTTGAGCTGGAGGAGTGCGCCAGGTCGTCGGAGACTACGTACTTCTGGTATCGCACCACACTGGACGCAGCGCCATCGATGGATGAGCCCGGCGGCCTCAAGTGGTGGATTGTTCTGTGCCTGCTGCTCTCGTGGACCATTGTTTTCTTCATTGTGATGAAGGGTATCCAGAGTTCCGGCAAGGTGGTCTACTTCACCTCACTCTTTCCCTACATTGTGCTCACCATATTCTTTATACGCGGCATCACGTTGCGTGGCGCCGGTGCCGGATTGATGCACATGTATACGCCGAAGGTGGAGAAGCTGCTGGAGCCTACGGTCTGGCTGGATGCAGCCACGCAGGTCTTCTACTCGTTCGGATTGGCTTTTGGCTCACTGATTGCCTTCGGCAGCTACAATACGCCCAAGAACAATTGCGTCCGGGATGTGCTGCTGGTGTCCGTGTGCAATGCCGTCACTGCCATCTATGCGAGTGTCGTCATCTTTGCCATACTGGGATTCAAGGCCACCGTCAATGTGGATCGCTGTATAGCCGGGTGAGTAAGCGAACTGCGGCCTGGTCTGGGTTGGGCAAGGCAGGGCAGGGCTGGGTACGCGCTGCGGGTCATTGCAAGTTCATCAGCAGCACGCTTCAGCGGGTATTGGGTGGGTCAGCAGAAGCAGTAACCACTCCATTGGTTGCCCCAGTCCAGTTGTAACTGGCAAGCGGTGGCTTTGTGTCTATCTTTAGCTACACGAGTCTCGATTAGTTGTCCATTTGTTCATTGATAGATAGTCCAATCGATATGCGTCTCCCCCTGCCCAGCTGTGACCCCTGTCAATTTGTATCAATTAATGGGCGCTGCACAGGTTTATGCATGCACCCCCTCCTCGCTTGAACCTCCCTCCCTCCTACGTACACTCTCCCCCTTTGTGCTATTTACAATTGCTCTGGAACCATTTGCGTGACCCATTGAGCTTGCTCCGGGTCGCTTTACTGCCTGCAACCGGCTTAACTAACCCCGTTCTCCACCCTCTCTTCCATTCCCCCATAGGAACATGGATATACTGGTCAAGAATGCTCTACTGCCTCTTAGGAACGCCAGCACCGAGGACTACGAGGCAGTCATGCTGAAGATCAATGATACCGAGTCTACCGCTCTGCAGCTCAGCGTGTGCAGTCTCTCCAAGGAGTTGGATAATGTGAGTATCCTAGGGAAGTGATACAAAAGATTCTAGCACAAGCGATCATATCGATAGTTTAAGTAATTACTATCGATATGGCTAACACAATCGATAAGATCAATGGTTAAATCACTTGTTTCTATACATCGCTTGTTTCGCCTGCACTATCGAAGTTGTTTTAAGTATTTTTCAACACTGTTTAAAGCAGTTTAACAATTTTTAAAATTTGGAAAAGAGTTTCGCTTAGAAATCCGATATAAATCGATAGTATTCGATAGCTCAGAAATCAATTGAATATCGATATTGTTGCAAATCGTGTTCTTTGCCGCACTACCGTCTTTTCTACCTTGGAGTAGAGCTAGCTTACACTCCCTTTCTTCCATTTGCTAATTCTCCCATTTTCTCTATCTCTCTCTCTCTCTCTCTCTCCCTGTCTTCGCTTAGGCCGCCGAGGGTACCGGCCTGGCCTTCATTGTCTTCACCCAGGCAATTGTCGAACTACCCGGCGCCCCATTCTGGGCTGTGCTCTTCTTCACCATGCTACTGTCCCTGGGTCTTGGCTCACAGATCGGCATACTCGAGGGCATGTTGTGCACCCTGTTCGACATCGACATCATCAAGCGGGTTAAGAAACAACATGTCACTGGTGTGGTATGTCTATTCTGCTTTATTGTCGGTTTCATCTTCTGCACAGGTGCCGGGGAGTATTGGCTCAAGATGTTTGATTCATTTGCCGGCACAATCGGTTTGGTTGTTGTCGCACTAATGGAAATGATTGCAGTCATCTTTATCTACGGTCACAAGCGGTAAGCTGGAATATATACAATATATAAGAAGTAAGACCTACTCAACTCGCATCTACTCTTGCAGCTTCACCGAGGACATCTATCAGATGACGGGCTACAGGCCTGGTCTCTACTGGCAACTGACCTGGCGTTATATTGGACCCGTCATCATGGTCTGCATATTGGTCTCCTCGGTGGTCTTTATGGTTATACGTAATCCCACTTATGGTGCCTGGAATGCTGAGCTGGTAAGCCGAAGGAGTCTTCCCTACTATGAAGAAATGATCTTAACTATTTCTCCATCACTTCACAGGGTGTCATCGAGCAGAAGAACTATCCCAAATGGGTTATGGGCATTGCGCTGTCGATGATCATGGCCGGTGTGCTGCCCATGCCGATTGTGTTCCTCATGCGCAGCTTCCAGTGTCTCAAGGTTGATCTGGACATACATCAGGGATCGATACGACGCAATGAGACAACCGCATCCACTAAGGAAATGATCGACAACGATGATGATGTAAGTTTCGATGGGTTTTATGGAGCTGTTTTAGTTGGGCTAGGGTTACTTACTGTATAGAGTTATTTGTTGTGTTACGTTGTGTTGATAAACTAAGCTCTCTTTATCTCTCTCTCTCTATAAATGTAACTAATTGTGTGTCTCTCTCTCACTCAACGATTCACCCACGCATTAACGCTTGTTTTTCTATATCTTAAAAAATACTTAAACAAAAACGCTTCAATACCATCCATCACGCTCAATATCCTTCAGAATTTGAGTCCGGATATGCCACCGCAAGATTCATTAGCGGCGACACGCTTCACAATTGGAGACTTTGAAGTAAGTTGTATGTTGTCCCCTCATCCCCACCACAACCACCACCACCGAGTCCAGCTAGAACCACCCGATCACGCTGCTAATCACACAAATCTCTTCTCTTTTTCTCTCTCTCTCTCTCTCTCCTTTTGTTTCTTTTTTTCTTTGTGTCCACACTCATTCGTACAGAACTAGAGACAAACAAGAAATGAGAAAGAAATCCTAATCCCAGAACTTAAATTACCTTAACTTAATCCTAACTCTAAATTAGTCCCAAATAAAAGAAAAAACACTGTTGCAACGCCTGAGGACACTGCGAAATTCCACGCGTCGTCTGCCTGACTATATAGAAAACCATTACAAAAAAAGAAAAAAAGAAAATAAGGAAAAAACAAAAATATATAAATTAAATAAAATGAAAAAGATAATGCTCACATGATCCGATTCGATCCAAAAAGAAAACCTACTTTAAAGAACGCACAGCATATTGACTAGCAAAACAAACAATCGCAATGCCATTTAAATGTATCTTGTACTCGTCTATCTTGAACCAGAGTTCGTTATCGGATTGATTCGAGCTCAGCGCCTTCTTTACAAGAACAAGAACACAACAAGGATTACAATTATTTACCAGCAAAAATTAGACTAGTGCAAATGTTTACAAACTAAAACGAAAACTTATTGATAAACAAAAAAAAAATATGAAATAAAAAAATAAACAGTATCTCAAAGATTAGCAACAAGTTCGTTGTAGATGGCTCAGAGATTAGGCTTAGGGCTAGAGAACAGGCAAATCTCGCTATAGACGATTCATTAAAGCAAACTAACCAGGTAAAGTGGAAAACCCAATGGAAATTGTAATGATCTATACGATTTGTTTAATGTTTAATTCGAAATTTGTTTGTTTTCGTTCTCTTTGTTCGCTTATGATAATATCGTGTTTGTTTCATTATTTAAAAGAGTTAAGAACATTCTCCAGATGAACGTTATAGAGTGTGTAGCTTTTATCCAGCTTTGAGTATTTATCATAATAATACGTATACGACCTGTATGCGGCTCAATGTTTTCTGTTCATGATGATATGTATATTTTTGATATATTGATATATTTTATATATAGATTTAGTTTATTCAAATTTATTAGTAGATCTAATTGTTGTTAATATATACTAATTGAGGGATTTATTCTTTGCACAGGACGACGATGATGAGGACGATGAGAACGATTTCAGTGGCCCAGCCCTGGGTGGGCATGTGAAGACTCAGAGTGATTTCTCCGAGGAGGATGAGGAGGACAAACCGATGACCATGCGTATGATGATGATGCGACCCACCACCACCACACAACAACAACAACAGGGGCAACAGCAACAGGCAAGACAAAAACAAACGCAACCACGCCCCTCAAGCAAGTGGGCGGTAATCATCTAAATGTGCCAATAAGCCGGAAGAAGAACTACAGCAAGAAGGATGCCTATGATGTGTAGAGAGTTGCCAGAGAGTTGCAGGGTTGCCACGTTGCCAGGTTCGCTAGGGCAGGTAAATATACATATATGTATATACGATACATGTGGAGATCGACATACTATATAGTATATATATATAAATCGTACGCTGATTGCAAGCGCAAAACATTTATATAATTACAATAAGTATTTTAACATAATTTATATCTAAACTAAAACTAAACTTAAGTTGAATATTTGCAGAACACGCTAAAAACAAAAACAAATGAAATTCAAACAACTATGAAATTGTTAAACAGACCCACACACACACACACACACACACACACACACACACACACACACACACTATGTACAATGATCTTAAAATGAACTTAAAACGGGTTTGAGAAAAGCTTAAAAAGAAAACCAAAAAAATACTAATATGATTTCTGTTGCCGTAGCATTTAGTTAAAAAATGTTTTAGGCCTTAACTGTTAAGCACAATTGTGTCCCTACTAAATATTAAACCTAAACACACACAGACACACACACAACTATACTATATACATCTGTAACCCCCTAATTTAATTACAGAAAACGCTTTGTTGTAGCCCAAAGATGGAGCACTTTTCCAAAGAGTTCAACTCGTTACTAGCCTCATTATTTCAAGTTTAACTTACGCCTGACACCCCCAAGTATATATAAAAATATATACATATATATAATCAGTTAAGCTCTATTTAATATAAAAATAACTTCAAAATTAACTACGATAGAAAGCAAGTTAAAGTATTAACAAAACAAATTCTAGTTCAGTTGTTAAAAGCAAAACGAAAAAAAAAAACTATAAAAAAAAAACCTACACAAACACATATTATTGATAACGAAAACTATAGACGAAAGGAAAGAAAATACGGAATATGTGATATTCTAAATAATATCCTCGAATTCTAGTTATAAGTCGAGTATTTCTATCATACTTTCACATACAGCCACTTGCTTCTATCCCCATTCTCATGATTCTTTCACATATATCCCTCTACATACACACACACCCACACATCGTTCTGTATCACACCGAAAGTATTTTCTTATATTCAAACCAAAAAAAAAAAAAAAAAAAAAAAAACAAAAAGGAAACAAAAACAAAAAAATAAACTGCTGTGAATAGTTTTAGTGGTTGTAAAGTTCTATTACAAGACAAGAAACGTTATGAATAATTATATAGTTCTTAAGCGGCATCTGAATCTCTGACTACAAGCAAGCCCAATCATTCTCATTTGAGTGCACTCTTTCCCAATTCGGTTTCTGCAACAGGTTTTTTAAATAGACAAGACACAGACACTCACACGAAAACAAATAAACACGCATACGAAACTCAATTGAATTTCCTATTTCGATATATACAGCGATATACATATATATAGCATACATACATAACTGAAATCAAAAGAAAATGGATTTTTGAAAACGGCAAACGTTGAAGACAATAAGACATATTAAAAACGAAAAAAAAAACAAACCAAAAAATACCTAAGGAAATGGACTCGAACGCAACTACCGACTCGACAGTTCCAATAGGCTCAACTTTATACAGAGAACGATTTTTGAATATTATTTGTGAGTTTTTTGAAAACTTTTTTGTAACAAATCTGTAATTTTCTTCAGTCAGTCAGTAGATCGCTAGAGATATGTATATGTAATATGTGGGGTGCTCTGCCTATAGGAGCCTCCCACATGATCGATAAATGTACCTTGCAGAGAAACAGGTCGTTGGTTAGTTTGGACAAAAGAGTAGGAGAAAGAGAGGGGACGGAGATAGAGATAGCGTTATGATAGTTATAGCTAAGTACATATATATGAAATCTGTTGAGATAGACCACAGCAAGAAGAATCTGTGTAGAGATGTGTGTTTAGGCATCACATCACATCACATCGCACCCAATCATATCCTCGCAAATCGTAAAAACCGCAATAGCCATCAGAATCGTATTGTATAGTTTATTTCACCCACTTTGAACCACTCAGCATAACAAAACCGAACATAAATCTATCTATATATATATTGTATATCAATTGTATTGTCGTAGTGCTTAAGGAAGAAAAGCGATAACTACGCGAAAAATGGACTCGTGTAAACTTGATTGTATTTAACATAAATTGAGAATTACTTATGTGAAACATTATTATGATATACGCAGGTAATTATTATTAATAAAGATATTTAATGATAGTGCGTTAAGTTGAAGAAGAGCAAACGAAAATTGAAAAGTGTTTTAATGGTGAAAAATCATAGGGGGGACCCTTACCTAAATTTCCAATATATCGAAAAAAACAAGATAATGCTTTTTGCTATTCTTTAAATGTAGAATCATTCAGGTTGTTAAAACATAAACAAAATGTCATTTCGCGTGAAAATCGTTTGATTTTTAAGAAAGTTACGATCGGTGTAAAATGATGGTACCAGACCTGTTGAGGGTGTTACACGTCTAATTTTTTCACCATTTCGACATGATTTTTGGGTCAAAATTAAGTATCGCTTAAAATCGATTTAAATAATTGATTAGTACTAATTTTGACCTCCGCAATCGATTAAAATTAAAAACTCGTGATTTAAAATTTTCAAAAAAAAAATGTTGTTGAAAAATCATAGGGTGGACCCTTACCTAAATTTCCAAAATATCGAAAAATGAAATAAATGCTTTTTGCTATTCTTTAAATGTAGAATCATTCAGGTTGTTAAAACATAAACAAAATGTCATTCCGCGTGAAAATCGTTTGATTTTTAAGAAAGTTACGATCGGTGTAAAATGATGGTACCAGACCTGTTGAGGGTGTTACATGTCAAATTTTTTCACCATTTCGACATGATTTTTGGGTCAAAATTAGGTATCGTTTAAAATCGATTTAAATAATTGATTAATACTAATTTTGACCTCCGCAATCGATTAAAATTAAAAACTCGCGATTTAAAATTTTCAAAAAAAATTTTGTTGAAAAATCATAGGGTGGACCCTTAACTAAATTTCCAAAATATTGTAAAATGAAACAAATGCTTTTTGCTATTCTTTAAATGTAGAATCATTCAGGTTGTTAAAACATAAACAAAATGTCATTCCGCGTGAAAATCGTTTGATTTTTAAGAAAGTTACGATCGGTGTAAAATGATGGTACCAGGCCTGTTGAGGGTGTTACATGTCTAATTTTTTCACCATTTTGACATGATTTTTGGGTCAAAATTAAGTATCGCTTAAAATCGATTTAAATTATTGATTAGTACTAATTTTGACCTCCGCAATCGATTAAAATTAAAAACTCGCGATTTAAAATTTTCAAAAAAAAAATTTTGTTGAAAAATCATAGGGTGGACCCTTACCTAAATTTCCAAAATATCGAAATATTAAGAAAATGCTTATTGCTATTATTTAAATGTAAAATCATTCAGGTTGTTAAAACATAAACAAAATGTCATTCCGCGTGAAAATCGTTTGATTTTTAAGAAAGTTACGATCGGTGTAAAATGATGGTACCAGGCCTGTTGAGGGTGTTACATGTCTAATTTTTTCACCATTTTGACATGATTTTTGGGTCAAAATTAGGTATCGTTTAAAATCGATTTAAATAATTGATTAGTACTAATTTTGACCTCCGCAATCGATTAAAATTAAAAACTCGCGATTTAAAATTTTCAAAAAAAAAAAAATTTTGTTGAAAAATCATAGGGTGGACCCTTACCTAAATTTCCAAAATATCGAAAAATGAAACAAATGCTTTTTGCTATTCTTTAAATGTAGAATCATTCAGGTTGTTAAAACATAAACAAAATGTCATTCCGCGTGAAAATCGTTTGATTTTTAAGAAAGTTACGATCGGTGTAAAATGATGGTACCAGACCTGTTGAGGGTGTTACATGTCTAATTTTTTCACCATTTCGACATGATTTTTGGGTCAAAATTAAGTATCGTTTAAAATCGATTTAAATAATTGATTAGTACTAATTTTGACCTCCGCAATCGATTAAAATTAAAAACTCGCGATTTAAAATTTTCAAAAAAAAATTTGTTGTTGAAAAATCATAGGGGGGACCCTTACCTAAATTTCCAAAATATTCAAAAATTATAAAAATGCTTTTTGCTTATTCTTTAAATGTAGAATCATTCAGGTTGTTAAAACATAAACAAAATGACAAATCCTGATAAATCATGTGGGGGATTTTAATATTTTTTTTTTTTTTTTTTTTTTTTTTTCTTTTTTTTTGTTTTTTTTTTTTTTTTTTTTTTTTTTTTTTTTTTTTTTTTTTTTTTTTTTATTTTTTTTTTTTTTTTTTTTTTTTTTTTTTTTTTTTTTTTTTTTTTTTTTTTTTCCCCATTTTTTTTTTATTAAAATTTTTTTTTTTTTTTTTTTTTTAAAAATTTTTTTTTTTTAAATTTTGGGGGGGGGTTTTTTTTTTTTTTTTTTTTTTTTTAAATTTTTTTTATTTTTTTTTTTTTTTTTTTTTTTTTTTTTTTTTTTTTTTTTTTTAAAAAAAAAAAAATTTTTTTTAAATAAAAACAACAAATGTTGAAAACTATAGTGGGGCTGGCAACATTGTGAGCATACTAAAAACTGTGCAAGCGCCATCTATCGTCGTTGCTGAGTCTTGTTGCACTGTTAAGCTTTAAGCTTTCAAGCTTGCAATTCCAGACTGTTTACTAAAAAGTACAGTAGGACTTCGGTTTGAAAGAAAGTGATTTTGGGAAAGAAAATAAACAATATTAAATATAAAATTTATTTGTATTTTAATATAAACTTATTAATTTACCATACTATAATACTTTCCTCTAATTATCTCAAGCCATGCTACTCTGGCCTTTTTTGTTTTGTTTTTTATTTTAGCTGTTTTTATTTTTATTTTCATTTGTTTTTCAGTTTTGACGCGATAGCAGGGTACTTTGCTCTATAGGCATGTCGAGAGCCAAAAGGCTCCTCTGCAGATTAGTCTTATCGTTGGGGTTCAAGTTTCAAACGAGCTGCAGGCGTGCAAATATGATTCCAGTGGGCGCGCCGCACTTCCTTTCTCTCTCCCTCTCTATTTTTTTCTATTTCTGTCTCTTTCTCCCACTTAATTATGCAAGTGCAGCGTTATTGAAGCAGTTAAGGCGGCAGCAATTTTTATTTAATGGAAAAAAGACGGAATGTAGAGTACGAAAATAATAATAATAAACTTGTTAAGATATTGATCGATTGATAAGCAGAAAGCAGGTTAAAGAGCCGGTCTAGATGGGGGAAATATATAAGTGAAATATATGGGCATTCTAGGGTTATACTATTAGTAAGCAGAACATACTCAATCAACAATCACATAAAGCCGGCTTTATTATCGCCTGCTGTAGTTTTCCACGTTTCTCTCTCCCACTCCCACTCCCACTCTCTCTCTATCCCTCTCTGTTTTCGGCATTTTTGTGGTATTTTGTATTTCATAAGCGGGCCACAGGGCAAGCCGTGATAAGGCAAGAGCAGACAACAGCTGAGAGCAGACTGAGGCGAGTCAAGTGCAATGAAAGGTATAAACAACTCTGGTGGCAGAAGGCGCGTCTGCTGCCGGCGGCGCATGCCAGGGGCGGCACGTAGCAAGCGGCAGGAGGCAAAAGGCAGAAGGCAGCTGGCAGGCGAGGCGAGGCGAGGCAGCCGCTTATCTTATCAGCTTCGCGTCGTATGCTGCGTGTCTGCATATATAAAAAGAAGAAAACAGAAACAGAAAACAGAAACAGAAAGCAGAAAACAGAAGGCAGCAAGAGCGAAATACAAAACTGACTGAAATCGAAAACGAATCGAAACGAAAATGAAAATGTATGTCGCATGTGTGATACTGTATCTGTATCTGCGTATCTGTCATTGTATCTGTGTTGTTACTTAAGCGCAACGTTGCCCATAGAGTTTCAGTTTGGTTTGTTGTGTGAACGCAGCAACAAGTGCCCCGCAGTAGCAGCACCAGCAGCAGCAGCAGCAGCAACAGTCACAGTGGCGAAGCGCAACAAGTGCCACGGCAAAGACTAAAGTGTGGGAGAGGTACACAGAGAGAGAGAGAGAGAGAGAGAGAGAAAGGAGAGAGGAGCAGGAAGACAGCTGCCACACGCTGCCTCAATTAGTTTCTCTGTGCTGAGTGCAAGCGATTTTCGCATTTAAATATAAATTCGCATTAAGCAGACGCTGCCGCTGCCGCTGCAGTTTCATCAAATTAAGCGCAACGAAATAAATTCATTAAAACGCTCGGAATTCAATTGGCAGCAGCCAACAGAGGGCAGCAAGCAGAGGGAGGAGCAACAGCTGAGCTGCAAAAAAAAAAGTGAAAGGAAAAGAGGAAAAGCGACTATAAAGCAGACAAAATGCTGCTCAAAGGCATCCAGTTGCTGCGCAGCGGGTGAGTTGGAACCTAAGAGCCAAGGGATGGGGGGAGGGGCACATTAAGCGGGTCATTGTCAGCCTGCGGTGGCGACATTGTGCACACTGCTTGATTTACCCCAAGTTACTTACAGTTTTTCAATAACCTACCTCAAGATACATTTCCCGCCCCCTTCCACTAGTGTCAGCCTTATCGCGTCTGTAGCGCATTAAACTCAATTAGAGGAAAATTCCATTTCACAGCAACAACAACAACAAAAACAACAACAACAGCACAGGCAGCGCATCAATGTTAATGTCAGATAGTGCGGCAGATCATTGCACCCGCTTAAGAAGTTTCTTCAGGGGATCAGCGATACGCGCTCGCTATTTCCCTCTTTTTTACTCGCTCTCTTGCTCTCTCTCATTCACGCTCTTGCGCGTAAAAGTTTACGTCGTCGGTTTGTTTATAAACAATTTTTTACGCATGCCGTTGTCGAGCCCCTCTAGACCCCCCCCTGGGTGAACCATAGTTTTGATTATCAATGAAATCGTTGAAGCTTTTGCGGTACGCGCACAAAACTATGCAGCAGTTTTTAAAATGTTGACTAGCTTAATATAACAGTGAAATCGTTGCTGGTTTAAGGTTTGCGCGCAAAAGTATGCAGCACTTTTTAACTTTGGCTTTGTAGAACAGCGTTAGTTGCTTTTATACCTGCATTAATTTATGCACTACAACTAGCTTTTATATTTGTAAGGGCAGCTGCTTTAGATAAATTTAATTTCTCATGAATCTAGCACAATCATGTGCTCATAAAGCGTATACTACATTTATTACCGATAAGACATGCTTATAAGTTATTAGTATTATACTAAGCAGAGAACACATAGAGGCCAAATAGCGTTAACATGGCTGCACTCATGCCCATTTCAAACCACCGGGTCCGGCCCCAGTCGGACGAGACACGAGTATCAACCCGAAATCACGACGACATCAATTTAGTCGGACAACGACTGCAGAACGATGAGCACGGGTGTTTTCGAAGCGCGTGCCGTCGTTTCAATGTATGCGTTATGTAGCACATGATCGCATATGAAAGTATGCGTATCTTGTGAAGTTTGGCAACTGCATGGCACAGCACAGCACCAAGTCTATTTTTCTATTTCAGAGTCGAAGCCCACAGACCGAAAGTGCGATCGCATGTGTGTGAGTGTGTCTGTGTTTGTGCTTTGTTTTGTTGTTGTCAACGAAACAGCTGGCAAGCGCCCATCATCCTTTTGTTTTGATTCTTTATCTGCAATCTTTTTTTTTTGATTTTATGATATGCTATGCACCTGACTTTTACTTTTAATATTAATTATCTAAGAGCTAGACTAATTTTTAAATATAGTAAAAAATTCGTTAACATCGATTTTAAAAGAAGATATAGCATAATGCAAAAAATAAAGAAAAGAACAAAAAAACAAAAAAATTATCCACGGAGGACTACCACGGACCTCCAAAAACTTGAACTACGTAGTCCGCAACTTTAACCGCTCTGCCATTAACGCATTCTAAATTGAGTTGGCAAAGTCGCATTATGAGACCATTCAGCTGTCGTACAGGACAAAAACAAATTATTATGTGTCGTCGTGGCGTCGTTCGTGTAGACAATACCAACCAATCCCCTTAAAATTCTGTTTAATTAAAATACTAAACTTAAAATTTTTAAATGCTTGAAAAAAGCTAGTACCCCAAAAACCCACTTTTATCGCGTAGGATTCGAACTTGCACCCTTTCGTCTCGACAGTCAACGACCACATCCACTGAGCCATCAAAGTCTGTTACGCAAATGCCAAAAAATTCAAATATGAACACACTCACACACATGCGATCGCACTTTCGGTCTGTGGGCTTCGACTCGAAATAGAAAAAAGACTTGGTGCTGTGCGCCACAGTTGCCAAACTTCACAAGCTACGCATACTTCATATGCGATCATGTGCATACATAACGCACATTGAAACGACGGCACAGCGCTTCGAAAACACCCGGCTCATCGTTCTGCAGTCGTTGTCCGACTAAATTGATGTCGCGGATTTCGGAGTTGATACTCGTGTCTCGATCCGACTGGGAGCCGCCCGGTGGTATCTGAAAATGGCATAGAGTCAGCAGCCATGTTAACGCTATTTGACGCCATCTATTTGTTCACATGCTTAGTGGTATTATATTAAGTATATTAGTTTTGCGCTGTAATTAAAATGTAGCATACTTTCAAGCGGTTCATTAATAGTACACTTTAGACAAGCTGCCAGCGTTTTTTGTAACATACTTTTGCGGGCAAAAGCACACTCATTCGCCATCATTTCCGTCTTCCGCTTTGCGCTACACATTCTTTGCCTCTTTGCTTTGCTTATCAGCAGCTGCTCGCATTATTTTTGTGTTTTTGTTTTGGCTCCGGTTTTTTCTGCTCTGCGTGTGCATTGGGCAAAGTGGGGAAGCGAAGTGAGAGGCAGCGATCGGTGAGCGACGCTGCAGTTGACCGACTGGTTCTGCCGCCTATCTTTGTGCGAGTGTCTCTGTGTGTGTACGCTCGAGTGTGTGGGTGTGTGTGCGAGTTTGTGACGTTTGTTGGCGCGTAAACAACCAAAACAAAAACAAATGCCGCTGCTGCTTTGTTTTTGAGGGCGCCTAGCAACAGCGTCGAGTGGCCGCCGCCGCCGCCATTGCCGGACACTGGAAGTGAGGAATAAAAAAAAACAGCAAAAAGAACAAGCGAAATCTCTTTTTAGCCACTTGTTTGGCTTTTTGTTGGCTTTTGTTGTGATAGCTGCTTTGCTGTGGCGTGTTTTTTGGCCCCAGCTGGTTGTATGTGGGAGTGTGGCCTGCATTGGCTTTGTATCGCGCATGCAAGCATTCTAATGTGTATCTGTCAGATACATTTCAAGCAGACCTTGCGCAACTCATGCTATGACGACTCTTCGACTCTCCTTCTGTCTGACACGCTGCTGATAACCTTAGACAACCCGACGACAGCGACAAAGACAGCGAAGACAACAACATTGTTGCTGCTGCCGCTTCTGCTGCTGCTTCTGCTGCTGCTTTTGCTGTTGTTGCTGTTTTATTGTTATTATTGACGCTTTTCTGCCAGTCGAGCCCCCCAAGAGAGCGTGTGTTTGTGTGTGTGAGAGTGAATAATAATAACAATATGCAAATAACACAATAATATTTGTGCACTTCGAATTCGAATAATAAACTCAAGACGTACGATGACAAACTGACCATGAGGCGTATGCGTAATATGTGATTGCAATCACAGCGCAGGCCACGTCACGCGCCCACGCATTTACTTCTGATTCCCCAGAACTCCCTTTTTATCATCACTTACTTTGCTGTACATATCAATCAAATTAGAAAATTCCACAATACACTTGCTAATTATGTGGAATTGTTAAGAAACTTATCAGTTAATTGTTTGTTTACCAGTTCAATCGTATCTTTTCGTTGATTTCGAATATATATATATACCATATATGTGTTATATATTTAAATAGCTGACTAGATTAGATACGGCCTAGCTGGGTAAACACATGTCCCGAGTGAGTTATCATGCTATGCTATGACGTGTAATATTGATTCCAATAGATACAGATATATATTCTATATGTCTCTTGTAATCTACTGCGACTTTGTTCCCCATTGTCTGCCCATAGAACCGCCCAGAGCACCCGCATAGACACTGACAGACCTGTAATCTCCTATATAGGGCACACTCTCGCTCTGCTCTTATCAGTTTTGGGTAAGCAAAGTCGATGCTTCTGGTTGTTCCCTGGACTTTGAGACAGCTCATTAAGTACAATCAAATAGCGTATTACAGCAAAAAAAAAAAAAAAACCGATCCACCTTCAGTACCAGTAAGAACTGGTGGGGCAACTTTCAACGCCATTTACGGACCTTGACCTTCGATGGGCCGCATATCGCGTTATATAGGATGCCTAGGACAACATTCCTTGAGACTTGTGTGAATTTACAATCTGATAATTGCTAAAATACTTGTAGATAAAGTTAGCTGAGGATATATATATATATATGGCATCGATTGCGGAACTATGTAGTATGCTATATGAGGCGAGAAACTATGCTTGATTAACTGTAATTGATAAGAGTTTCTAGGAATCTACATGGGTTTTTTTTACATAGCTATAGCATAGAGTAAGTTATAATCTTCACTGTATTGGTTGAGTATTATATTATATTTTGGAAACTTTCAATAGTTTTCTATAGAAAAAGAGCATAAAGTTTCATAGTATACCAAAATTAAATGCATTTTTATTAAAATTCTACAAAAAGCAAGCATAAAGTACCCCAAGTTATAGGAATTTCCATTCGTTTTTTTATAGCACTGCAGTCTAAAGTACTTAAGCTCAATTGCAGCTCTAATCCCTTGCAAATAGTACCTCCCAGAAGTGCAGTTAATTATAGCAGCCTGCTCAGCTGATCGCAGGGCGATAAGACAAGTATAGAGATAGTTTTCTGACGTCTATTATGGCCCAGGGAAAAACAACAGCTATAGCACATATATAGTATAGTAAACCCTTCTTTAGTCATATGTGTGTGGGTTGGAGAAACCTCTCTGCAGGCAATTCAGTAGTCTATAAACTAATAAATAACAATAAACAGTCTAGAAATTTGTCGAGTTCTACGTCTTATAATGCGCTTTTGAGCGAGCCACGCGCCATGAACGCAACCGTTTGTCTAGGTACTTTGGATCCGCAGGTGTGAACTGGTTCGAACTGGCATCGAAAACTGGTTTCATTGTCGTTTTGGGTTTTTATGTCTGTAGTGCTACACAGCACCGACTGATAAGAACTCAAATATAATAGTGAAGCCTTCGAGTAATTTGTCTGATTAGGTGGGTCTGTCTTGGTTCTTGGCTTGTTTTGAATTCCTCTTTCCCTGTACGGGTCGAGTTAATGAACTTGTCCAGACAGCAAAGTCTCTAATAACCTGTTCTGCCAAAAAAAAAGGTACCCAATGACTGCCCTTAACATTGAAATTGAAATTCCTTTGAAATTCTCTTGCATCAGTCACAAGAATTTCCATGTTTCTGTTGCCACGCATCTTGAAATAAAATTGCCACGTCAAAATACGTAGAAACACACACACACACACAGGTACACACACAGACAGTCACTCACTGTAGTATATGTACATATAATAGACATAATGTTGCTGATATAGCGCTATAAATTTTCCATATATATATATAGAGGGAAAACACGCGCTTGTTAATTTTCTGCGTATTCCTTTTTGCAACGCATGAGAAAAAAGAAAATAAAATATATATAAAAATAAAAAAAACACAATACGAAAATAAATGTGCCGCAGACAGCGCATCTATATACTTATTATTACACTATTAAATAGGGTATACTATACTAGAGTAGTCTTTATAATTTTAATACAAGCAAGACTATCAAACCAAGTGTATTTTATACCCTATAAGTGCAGTGTCTATTCTTGTAATACTTTGTTCTCTCCGCAAAGTCTTTGTCTTTATGCTGGGTATTTCTTAGTCATATGACTTCTACTGTAAAGCCACACAATATAGCTTTATGCAGTTCGTAATGAACGAGTGTATATATGCATATATTGAATTTATTTCTGTAATAACTGTAATAACTTTCCGATTACAATTAAATTTACAGAAACTCTTTCGATGTTAAAAATGCATATACATATAAAATATAAGCTAAATAGCTTTATAATAACGCTAGATATTCGCTTTTTTCGTTATACAGTAGAGAAAAAGAGCTTGAATGAATTCTATAAGCAAATAATAATAAAATTAAAATAATAATAATAATAATAAGACATATTGTCAACAAGTTTGCTAGCCATAGCTTTTATGGTAGCTAAGATCTATGCATTCATACAGATGGATACGGCTTTAAGAGATCAGAGAAGCTTTCTTCTGAGTGATATATATATATTTGTTTATCACAGAGTTAGAATACCCTTATACCTCATGACTAGTGGGTATATAAATGCAATTGCCATTTAAAAATGTCAAGTGAAACGACGCTCCCATTTTACGACGCACCCCATGCCCTACTGCATATAAACAAGGCCCTTAGTCTAGCCCCTTACTCCTCCTTCTTCTCTCTCCCCACCTACATGTAGTTTGCTTTCTTATCACCCCATATAGATGCCAAGTTCCGTGAGAGCGCGTGGCAGTAATCAAATATTTAAAAAAAAAAAAAAAACAAAGATCTGTGCCGAATAATTAGCCACAAGTCAACACTCAAAAGCGACTGATAAGTAGTGTGCGTAATCGCCGGAGTTTCCACTTTTCGGTATACAAATACCACTTAAATAGTATGTGAACGAAGAGAGTATCACACGATACCCATTAAAATGCGCATGTCTATATGGGTTTTGCTTAATGTGTGTGTGATCTACAGAAGCTTAAAAAAAATTTACATAGAGGCGGCTGACGCGGCAGTTCTCTGACAGTTGAAAGACCCATAAAATGTGTCTCTACTTCCAGTCTGCAGTCTGGCAGATTTTTATCATGGAAAAAGAAAACGAAAACAAAACAAAGAATCACGGCAAAGTGGAGAGCCAAACATGAGCCTAGTGAATGACAATAAAACAGAGAAAAAAAACAGATAAAAAAAAAACTGTCAATTTGCTAAAAACGCGCAGAGCAAAAAAACCAAAACAAAATAAATTATTCAAACTTCATTTAACATACTAATTAATTAGCGCTATGCGAAGCTGAAACTTGAGATGGGAACATGCAGAATATATATAAAATATATAAATATAGAGAGTAAACAATAATATTGCATATAGATTATAGCTGGAAACCTGCTAAAAGTGTGGCAGAAATTATTTCTGATTTTCCCATATAGAGTGCATTATTTGAGTTGCTTGGATAGCCCGTATATATATCGGAAATTGCAAGTATTTGTAGTACTCCACTTGCCTGATATAGTATCACATGGCTTACGCTAGTTGGGGCGCTCGTATCGTATCGTATATTATATAGTATATTATCATGCTACAGTCATGCACATAATGTGTGCTAATGACACTATGCCAGACCAGACAGACCACTGTCTTCCACACACACACACACACACACACACACGCGCAGACTCGCACACTCGCCGGCACACACACACACTTAGTCTCACACACACCCAGCCACACTCTTGATTAGCCAAACGCGCTGACAGAAAATGCGCAGTTCCAAAAAAAAAGAAAAAAAGCGACTAAATTGGATTACATAAATATAGTATACTATGCTCTGTGACGTCAGAGTGTGTGGGGTGACCAAAGAGTGTGGACTTTGTACACCTCGTTTAATATGTAAACCAGTGTGTGTGTGTGTGTGTGTGTGTAACGGAGTGTGGCCCAGTTATATAGATAAACGATTGAAGGGCAGCAGCATCAGCCTATCGACTTATCGCACACTAATCCGTGTCACAGAATGCAACTGCGTCGCAGCGAGAGGCCAGAAAAAAAAACTAATTGCAGCCTTAATTACAGAACTGTTTTCGGTGTTCTCTATCAGTAGATGTCGCTAGAATGGCAGAGAGAGAGAGAGAGAAATAGAGATACTACAACATATGTAGAGCCACGTCAGTTCCGAGAACTCATAGCAGCCCAGACACACGCGTTGGCTGACGAAACATTGCATCATGCGATGTGCGAGACACAGATGAAAGTGACGCAGTCATGACGTCCCCCTCTCTCTCTCTCTCTCTCTCTCTCTCTCGATTGAAGGTTGTCTTCTCACTTGGAATCCCCAAAAACGATCGTGGTGTGCAAATGTCTGAGCAAGTTTTTCATAAAGCCAAAGCAAAGATACAAAACATAAATAAATACAGTAGAGCGAGTAAGCTAAACTAGTATAGACTATGAAATACCCTGGCAAATATATAAAATACTAACGAAAGGTTATATAAATTAGTTTCCGCTGTTTAACTAAGCTAGATATGTGCTACGGGCTGCTTAGCTTGTTTTTAAAACGACCTATTTTTAGTTTAAGCAATAAACGACCTATTTCCGCTAAGAAGTGAGACAAAAAGCTAATGGCGCATTTCTTACATCCTCTTTTTCTCCCTCCCCATCCCTCTTGCTCTCCCACTCCTTTGCTAGCACATACAACCCGCCATCTAATGCATTGTTTTGCGCAGGGTATGCCGCTAAACCTGCACAACCAGCCAACAGCTGATTAGCCAGTTTTGTTTGTATTTAGCTTTTTTTTTAGCTTACACCTTGTCCAAGTCTTTTCCAGCAGCTGTCTGCGCATACTCAGAATGTCAATTGCGGTACAGTTGTGCCCAAGCAGTATTAGTTGTGGCAACAGCTGTTGCCTGCCTCTCCTGACTCAGGGTAATTTGCTGACTCAGGTAGAATTATCTTGAATGTTTCTCCCATGTTGTCCAGGTGTGCTCTATTTCAATTGCCTGTTTAGCGGGATCAGCTGGGTAGAGGTTTCTGTCAGAGGTTTTTGGCAATCTTTAGGCTTAGAAAACCCATCATAAAAATCATATAAATTAGTATTATTTAAGGTATTCAGTCCTGGTGCTCTACCCTGATCTCTACCTGTTCTAAACACTCCTGGTAACCCTTTTCTCTGCCCTCCCTCTCCAGACTAGTTACTCCATCGAAGAGCCTCAACTTTCGCTTGGTTTGTCGTGCTCTCTCCGTGCATTATGGAGATGCCAAGACTCTCACACCTGCCGTCAAGGATTATGTGGAGAAATGTGTGGGTCTTTGCCAGCCAGAGCGCATACACATCTGTGATGGCAGCACGGCGGAGAGCAAGCTGCTGCAGGGATTGATGCTCAAGCAGGGCACCATAGTGCCGCTGCCCAAGTACGAGAACTGCTGGTTGGCACGCACCAATCCCGCCGATGTGGCTCGCGTAGAGTCCAAGACCTTCATCTGTACCGAGAAGAGTGAAGAGACCATTCCCACACCCAAGGAGGGTGTCAAGGGTGCACTGGGTAACTGGATCTCCCCCAGCGACATGGATGCAGCCATTCAGCAGCGTTTCCCTGGCAGCATGAAGGGACGCACCATGTATGTGATACCCTTTAGCATGGGTCCGGTGGGTTCACCCCTCTCCAAGATTGGCATTGAGATCACTGACTCGCCCTACGTCGTGGAGTCGATGAAGATAATGACGCGTTCCGGCGAACCCGTGCTACGAGTACTTCAACAGGGCGATGGACAGTTCGTCAAGTGCCTGCACTCCGTGGGCACTCCGGCCAGTGGTGTGCATGCCCAGGCCTCATGGCCCTGCGATCCCGATCGCACCATCATTCTGCACAAACCCGCCGAGAATCTGATTGTCTCCTACGGCTCTGGCTACGGTGGCAACTCGCTGCTGGGCAAGAAGTGCTTTGCCCTGCGAATTGGCAGCACCATCGCCAAGCGCGAGGGTTGGCTCGCCGAGCACATGCTAATCCTGGGCATAACAAATCCGCAGGGCAAGAAGATCTATGTCGCCGCCGCTTTCCCCTCGGCCTGCGGCAAGACTAATCTGGCCATGATGACGCCCACACTGCCGGGCTACAAGGTGGAGTGTGTGGGCGATGACATCGCGTGGATGAAGTTCGATTCGCAGGGCGTGCTGCGCGCCATTAATCCCGAGAATGGCTTCTTTGGCGTGGCACCTGGCACCTCTCGTGCCACCAATCCCATCGCCATGGACACTATTTTCCGCAACACTGTCTTCACGAACGTGGCATCTACCTCGGATGGCGGTGTCTACTGGGAGGGCATGGAGAGGTCCCAATTGAAGGGTGTCAATGTCACCGATTGGCTGGGCAAGTTGTGGTCACAGGAATCCGGTAAGCCGGCGGCTCATCCCAACTCCCGCTTCTGCACACCCGCCTCGCAGTGTCCCATTATCGATGCCGCCTGGGAGGACAGTGCGGGTGTGCCCATTTCGGCCATACTCTTTGGAGGACGTCGTCCTGCGGGTGTGCCGTTGGTGTATGAGGCCCGGGACTGGTCACATGGAGTCTTCATTGGCGCCGCAATGCGCAGCGAGGCCACTGCAGCGGCGGAACACAAAGCGAAGGTGATCATGCACGATCCCTTCGCCATGCGACCCTTCTTTGGCTACAACTTCGGCGACTATCTCGCCCACTGGCTGAGCATGGAGAAGCGCGGTCAGGTGCCCAAGATCTTCCACGTCAACTGGTTCCGCAAGAGTGCAGATGGGCAATTCCTTTGGCCTGGCTTTGGAGACAATTCTCGTGTGCTGGACTGGATCTTTAGGCGGGTGCAGGGCGAGCAGTGCTACGAGGAGTCCGCCATAGGTCGCCTGCCCAGTCGGGATGCTCTAAATGTGGCCGGACTCGAGGGTCAGGTGGATCTCAGGCAGCTATTCGAACTGCCCAAGGAGTTCTGGCAACAAGAAGTCCAGGAAATCGAACAATATTTCGAGCAGCAGGTGGGCGGCCATTTGCCACGCCCCGTGGCACAACAATTGGCGGAGCTGAAGGCGCGTGTGGCCACCATGTGATGTGTGTGTCTGCCATAGGTTATGTTTGCTAATCTTAGTTTAATAAAGTCTAAAACAAGCAGAAAAAAAAAAAAAAAAAAACAATAACGAAGCTCGCCAAGATTCCGATTTCCGAGTCTATTTCTAACATGGGGCGGGGCATGGCCAGGCAGACTTATCAATTTATGAGAGTCGGAGGCCCGTCTACAGTCGGCGTAAACAAGCATATAAATTCATAATCGCGTTAACCTCTCTGCACTGCGTTTGCCAATTATCAAGATCCCATTTGGGAAGGAAAACAAGCAAATAAAACTGACTAAATTCGGCTCGGGGGCAGCGAAAGAAACTTTATGGGACACGCTGATCTTGAAACCAAATCAGTCGAAACGGGCCTCCGTCAGTTGCCAAGGTCTGATTATAAGAACACGATAGACTCAAAGAAGAAGAACCTTCTGATCCGGTTAACTCTGGACTGGTTAAGGGGGATGAGAAGCCAAAGATGTCAAAAACTAGCTATGTTTATTATCCTATTAGTTTGAAATTTGGCAAACTGATTCATATATTATAGATCTATATTTAAGTTGAAGCAGAAAGTTGTGACTTCAATAGTTCCCTAAATAAACATATATAACCGTTTTGCATGAGCGTTGGGCGTGCTATGTTATAGGCGACATGCATTCTATATACGGCATATATACATAAATTATCATGTCGAATCTGATGTTTCTAGCATTGATAATAGCAGAGATCTACGCGTTCAAACAGACGATCAAGTATATTATATATATTCTTTGTTTTTCCCTCTTAGTGTATCATTTTTACTGCAATTTTTTATAGCTCATTTTCCTAGAACTCCCTAAGAACATAGTTTATTTCACATGCTTCCTCATTGCATCTCATATAGTCCTATAATTAAACAGTTTTCTATTTGTCAATCGACAGATCCGGCTACGAACTATAAACATAGCACATTCTGCTATAATTAGAAAGGTATATTTTTCAACTAGGCAGGGGCTCGTTAAACAGCTGATAACCCAGAGGAACAGTTCTATATATTATATGGCATAATGAATTTTGCATGAATATTGATTTTCCTCAATCTATTGAACTGTTCGACGACGATTGACGTAAGTCCAAAACGCGCTGGAAGCTAAAGCTAAAGTCGATCTTTGCACGTCGCAGGGTTTTGGGGGAGGGGGGGCAAAGAAGGAGGTAGGGAAAGCAAATAGGGAACGGGGATGTGTGTGTGCAGGCAGACACAAGCTGCTGCTGCTGCCGTTAATGATGATGATGATGCTGATGATCAAGCTTATCAAGCTCAACTAGAAAAACAAGTCCATGGTTTATAAATAAAATACACGAAAAGTATCAACGAATTTCATTTGTTTTGTTTTTGTTTTTTTTTTTTTTTTTTTTTTTTTTGTATGCCATTTTAAGAGGCGCGTGGAGGCATAAAAAAAAAACAAACTATACTATCCATGTTTATAGGAAATCCTTAAGACGGTACACAGTGCATTGGGGAAACCTTCATTTCTCCTTCTGCTCGAAGAACACATGATCGTGAGTAGCCATGCGGCTATTCTTGGGTATCCAAATGTCACATGAATATACTTAGATCTATCTTGTATATAGAATCGTGGCCATTCATGGCCTCCGTTCTGGATGTTTTGGCTGATGGCCATGGCCAACAATCGAGTAGGAGAATTGTAGGAGAAACGAGCACGAGTTTTTGCTAGATCATTGAGTTTTCCGTCATCAATTTCATTTTCTTTCTCTTTTCTTTTTGCGAATCACAAAAAATGCCATGTGATGTTTTTTCTCTCTATAGACGGAGGAGGACGTAGGTGGGCGCGTGTGTTAGATAGGAAAGTGTGTCTAAAATCTATTTTAAGTAGACTAATTGACTAGAGTGTTTGGCAATTGAACCAAAAGGGGATTGTCTAATTGAAATGCAGAGATAATTACTACGAAATAAATGCTTATATGTTTTTAAACTGCAAAAAACTAATGAAATCTACATTCTATCTTTATTAAATTTGGAGCATAGGTTTATGTAGTATTTATCTATGTATATGCCAAAGCAAAAAGTTGGGACTTGAATACTTTGGCTAATAAACATGATTTTATGCAATGGATATACTCGATAGCCGCTGAAAATTTCTTGCAGAGAATAGGGGCCTGCCTGCAAAGTATTTACAACGCATAATCGATAAAAAGATAGAGAGAGAGAGAGAGCGAGACATGGCAAAAGGTCGCTTTCAAGTGCCGATATCGGGTGAAAATATAAACAAACAGACTAATTAAATTAGCAGCTAGCGCAAATATCAACAAGTGCTTATCAAAGCGAGTGTGCCCCTATCAAAAAACAAAAAGAAAAAAGAAAGAAAAAAAAAAACAACCGAAAAAGAGACAAATAATAACAGAAATAAATGAATAAATACGCGTCTGCCTGTTGCCATGCAGCAGCGTACTTGGTCGCGCGCACCCTGCCTCTTTCCTCTGCCTCTCTCCCCTGCCCCTCTCCTCTGCCCACTCCTCTTTCCCACTCTCTGCTGCGCTGTGAAAAACCAAAACAATCGGCGAGCCTCCCTCTTCGCGGCCAATCAGCGTGTCTGCAGTTTGACCCAACGATCCGGCAACGAGGCGCGTGAGTCGAGCACCCGAACACGAACCCGAACCGAACGATACCGAATGCCAGCCGAACGCGCGTACCCGATCGTGTGCGCACACGAAACGTTCTAGTCGCATCGGGCAGGCGCCAGTGCGCCGCAGCGAGCGAAGCGTATAAAAGGCCGACGCCGCTAGCAGTTGGCATCAGTTACTCGTGGACTGAGTAAATGGAAAGATCAAGTGAAACATTTAATTTCAGTGATCTGAAAATCAAATTAACTTTTGACAAAAAACTCTGGCGTAACATACGAAAGCACTAAAAATCCAATTACAAAAAAAAAAAACTACAGCAAAAACTGTAAATTGTGATAAACAAGTTGTGATAATACTATAAACAAATTCATAAATCTTTTGATTTGTGCGCCATATTCCAAAGTCTTATAAAGCACATTTAATACATAAACAAAAAACTAACAAAATGCCTGAGCTCATTGAACAAAGCAAACTGTAAGTAAAAAAAAAACATGACTAGTTGCACAGTCCCTCTCCCACCTTTCCCCCGCTCAGACATCTTTAATTTGTCATAGAGTGACCCAAAAAGTATTTTTAAAGCAATGTTGCACTGCATTTCATTGAAAAACTCAATGAAAACACAAACATTTTGCAAATTTCCAACTAAAAATAATAATAATAATATGGCAGGAAAAAAAAACAAAAAAAATGCCCACTGTGCCATATATAAAAATAAATGTATAAAAATTTCTTTAAAAATACTTGCAAATTTCCAACTAAAAATAAAAAAAATTGCCTCGAAAAAAAACTCACATTCCCCACTGTGCCTGCCCATCTACCCCTTTAGCCATGCCGTACTCACGTCTTCTTCTTCTCTTCTCCCTCTTCTCCCCACAGTGCCGCCAACAGCTGCGCTCTTCCCCAGCTGCACAAGCAGCGCCAGAACAACTGCGGCCTGTACAGCCACATTCGTGGTATTCCCACCTCATATGGCGATGTCAACTCGCTGACCGCCGGCGTGCTCAACTTCGTCGAGGAGGCGGTGGCCCTGTGCCAGCCCGATCAGGTGCACATCTGCGACGGCTCCGAGCAGGAGAACAAGATGCTGATCAAGACCCTGCTCGAGGAAGGCACCATAGTGCCGCTGCCCAAGTACGAGAACTGCTGGTTGGCACGCACCAATCCCGCCGATGTGGCCCGTGTGGAGTCCAAGACCTTCATCTGTACCGAGAAGCGTGAGGAGACCATTCCCACACCCAAGGAGGGTGTCAAGGGAGCACTGGGTAACTGGATCAGCCCCAGCGACATGGATGCCGCCATTCAGCAACGTTTCCCTGGCTGCATGAAGGGACGCACCATGTACGTGGTACCCTTCAGCATGGGTCCCGTGGGCTCTCCCCTCTCCAAGATCGGCATTGAGGTCACCGACTCCGCTTACGTTGTGACCTCCATGCGCATCATGACTCGCATGGGCGCCGCTGTGCTGCAGCAGTTGGCCAAGAAGGAGGAGTTCGTGCGTGCCCTGCACTCGGTGGGCGTGCCTGCCGACGGAAAGGTCGAGCAAGCCTCATGGCCCTGCGATCCCGAGCGCACCATCATCCTGCACAAGCCCGCCGAGAATCTGATTGTCTCCTACGGCTCTGGCTACGGTGGCAACTCGCTGCTGGGCAAGAAGTGCTTTGCCCTGCGCATTGGCAGCACCATTGCCAAGCGCGAGGGTTGGCTCGCCGAGCACATGCTCATCCTGGGCATCACCGATCCCAAGGGCGTGAAGAAGTACATCACCGCCGCCTTCCCCTCGGCCTGTGGCAAGACCAATCTGGCCATGTTGAACCCCTCGCTGGCCAACTACAAGGTGGAGTGTGTGGGCGATGACATCGCGTGGATGAAGTTCGATTCGGAGGGTGTGCTGCGTGCCATCAATCCCGAGAATGGCTTCTTCGGCGTCGCTCCCGGCACCTCGATGGAAACCAATCCCATTGCCATGAACACCGTGTTCAAGGACACCATCTTCACCAATGTGGCATCCACCTCGGATGGCGGTGTCTACTGGGAGGGCATGGAGAGCAGTCTGGCTCCCAATGTACAAATCACCGACTGGTTGGGCAAGCCCTGGAACAAGGAATCCGGTAAGCCGGCAGCTCATCCCAACTCCCGCTTCTGCACACCCGCCGCACAGTGTCCCATTATCGATGCCGCCTGGGAGGATCCAGCTGGTGTGCCCATCTCAGCCATGCTCTTCGGTGGACGCCGTCCAGCTGGTGTGCCCCTGATCTATGAGGCACGCGACTGGACCCACGGTGTCTTCATTGGTGCCGCCATGCGCAGCGAGGCGACCGCAGCAGCGGAACACAAGGGCAAGGTGATCATGCACGATCCCTTCGCCATGCGTCCCTTCTTCGGCTACAACTTCGGCGACTATGTGGCCCACTGGCTGAGCATGGAGAAGCGCGGTCAGGTGCCCAAGATCTTCCACGTCAACTGGTTCCGCAAGAGCGATCAGGGCAAATTCATGTGGCCCGGATATGGTGAGAACTCTCGCGTGCTCGAGTGGATTCTGCGTCGTGTGAACGGCGAGTCGTGCTACGAGGACTCCGCCATTGGTCACATCCCAGCAGCTGGCGAACTCAACATGGCCGGCATGAAGGAACAGATCGATGTGAAGCAACTGTTCTCGCTGCCCAAGGACTTCTGGTCGCAGGAGGTGCAGGACATACGCAACTACTTCGAGTCCCAGGTGGGCGCCGATCTGCCCGCCAGCATCTATGCCGAGCTGGACAAGCTGAGCGAACGCGTTGCCGCCTTGTAAAGCGCCACACGAGATGAGAAGCTTCTTCCGAAGAAGCAAAGAATTTATCCACTTCACATACATTACATCCAACTCATCCACCCCCCCTACATCTTTACCAGCCCCGCAGGCAAGCTTGGCCAAGCAACTATGCCCCCAAAATACCCCACACAGACCTTATATATACTCTGTATAATCGTGCTAACCTTCACTTAGTCGTTTCTTTAGCCCCTAAGCCGCAGACTTCCAAAACTATTTATTATTTAAGTTGTATATATTATATATATATTTTTAAGATTATGAAAAGATAAAAAAAAAAAAAAAAAAAATTAACAAAAAACAAACAAAAAACAAAACAAAAAACTGTTATCATAATAAATACAAAAGATTTTATCACCTACAAATTGATCTGTTTTTAATTGAGCTTTAAAAACTTTAGAGAAGTATATAGATTATAGAATATAGATTACTAGGATTCATATATATATCTTGTGAATATGCATAGTATCAAAGTAAATTCATAGAGCAATGTAAAGTTTATTTTTATATAGCTGTAAATAGTTTCCAGTTTTGGATAATATATACAACATAGGTTGCATGATTGATTCGACTCGTTTCAAAGAAAAATTCTCATGACTTTCTTTATCAAAATTTCTAGAACAGTTGAAGTTTTCCTTATTGAATATGCTATATTGGTTTCATGAACTATACAGCAAGTAATCAGGCGTATTATTCATATATTATATTAGCGTACTGTTTACAATTCTCTTCAAATTTGTTGGCCTATTTTTGAAATATTGTAAAATACTTTGCAAATGAACTATAACTCTTTCTTGAACCTGAATATATATGCTATTGATATATATATAGTAGCATACAACTGTTTTATAACAGTTTAAAAATTTCAAGGAACTAAACTATAGACATAGGTAAACCTTAAGAAACTAATCAAATTTATTTGCAACTCATTGCGAAATCACAAACAATTCAGTATGCAATAAGAATATATTTTATTTTGATATATTTTATTATATATATATTATTTAGTGTATATTTTCTTAAAATATACAAGTTTCTTTAAAAAATATATTGAGTATACTTGAATATAGAGTATATTTTCTTAAAAATTATAGAGCTACAGTTAAAAGATCAAATTCTTTACCAGCAGTCGCAGAGGAAACAGTTTGAAAAAGCACACACACACACACACACATACAACCTCAAGTCGAGCTGTTTTCCAGGCTGGAATGGCAGGAAGCTTTTTTGTTGGCTGTGCAGAGCTTTTCGTTTCATTTCATGTTTTTTTCTCTCTTTCTCTCCGCTTGCCACAAAATGCAGGCGATGTGCGGAGCTGAGCCACAGTTCAGCTCGAGCTGCGTACGCGGTCGGTTCGGCCATTTTGTGTGCGGCAACAGCGGCCATTGCAGCGAGCCAGCGAGCGAGCGAGGAAGCGGACGCGCGCGCGGCTACAAAGCGGAAACGGAAGTGCAGCGTGTGACAGAGATAGAGCGAGAGAGAGCGAGCGAGAGAGCGACAATTTGCTGTACAAACTGTTGCTTTGCCTCAATTGTTGTGCAAGTTTCGTAACGCAATTAAGACAATTAGAAAAGTGAATTGGCAAAAGTTGCAAAATCAGGCGAAAATGGTAAACAGAAGAGGAGGAGTTACCTGTCTACCCCTCCCCCTCTTCATTCCATCTAACTATGCTAAATTTAGATACTAACTGTTGCTTGCCTTGTCTCTGTGTGTGTGTGTCTGCTTCTAAGCTGCGATTTGACATGTTGATTTATGCGCTTCTCCTACTACTCACAAAAGTTGGCGAGGTGCGTGTGTGTGTGCCTGTCCCTGTGTGTGTCTCCTGTGTGTGTGTTGCTGTTGCTGGGATTACGCGTGTCTCTGCTGGCACTTGTTGCGCCTGGTCCGCCTTGTTCGCACAGGACACTCGCTTAATTGCTAATCCTCGCTCACCCAACTTTCACGCCAGACGCGTCTAATTACACGTAAGTTGCCCCGCCCAGTCTCCTGCCCCCATCCTCCTTCCCCCTCCACCATGCTACCTGCCTAATTGTGGCACACAAATGACGCATTTAAAAGCAAATTGCCCGCCAAATAGTAAGGGGAGTGTTCCCACAACACACACAGACTGAGAGAGCAAGAGGGAGAGAGAGAGAGAGAGGGAGAGAGAGAGGGAGAGAGGAAGAGGGAGAGGGAGAGGCAGAGGAAGAGACCGAGGCGAACTTAATATGCCATCAACATGAGATTTGCACAAATGGCGCGCGTCAAGAATTATGTGTTGCAATAAAATCGATGGTTGAGGGGAAGAAGGCAGGGGCTTGGAGTGGGGACCAGCAAGTGGCATAGGCTAATAACTAAGTTGTGAACGTGACTTTTGGCCTAGAATTCTAATTTGCCATTCGCCCCGAACGCGCGTCTCAATCGCACTGTCTCTCTCTCTCTCTCTGTCTCTGTCTCTCCCCCTTAAGGGGCGCCGCTAAATAGGCTACACTTTCTTGACGCCGCTCGCATATTGTTTGATCCTAAGTGTTTTATGGACTTTTCTTGTTTATGCTGCACACACACACAGACAGACACCCACATACAGAGAGGGAGAGGCAGAGCCACACACACACACTTAATACACATTTATTTTTACACAGTCAAGCGCGCTGGCCAAGAAAATATTTATGTTTATTTATGTGTGTATTAGACAGAGAGAGTGTGTGTGTGTGTGTGTGTGTGTGTGTGTGTGTGTGTGTGTTGTGTGTGTGAGTGTGTGCTGCTGCTGTGTGTGGCTGTGCATGCTTGGGCGGGTGTTAAATATGTGCTTAGCGGGTGCGGGCATGTAATTAAGCGAGCTTTACTCAGAAGGGTTAGCCTGGTCAGTTAGAGTCCTCTCCCTCCCCCTATCCGCGCCTGGAGCAGGCCATTAGGCTACCCCAGTAGTAGTAGTAGTGGTAGTAGTGGTGCACTTAATGGCCACGAGGTCACAGACATTTGTACTTTTTGATGAGTGTTGAAACTGTATACAAATTACAACCTCACATGGAGTACGCAAATTCCAGTGCGAAATCAAATCAGTTGCGGCTGCTTTAGCCTTGGGGTTTTTTTTTTGCGGGTTATTTCTCTGGCCAAAGTATGCATAACTTTCGAATGGAATAAACCTCACAGTTGCCTTACCTTTTATTCCCCTCTCCCCCTATTCTATTATAGCTACCCCTTTCTGATTTATTCATGCGCTCCACGTTGAAGTTGTGTATTGCAATTAGATTGAGCTGAAATCAGTTCAGCTTTATGCAAAATTCTAGCAAATTCCATACGCAAACACACGCACACACACACACACACATACATATATACCCTATATATATGTATGTTATAAGCTAGTCCATCCCTACCCATTCCAGAGTTATCTCTATCATGCATAGAGAATGCGCCTAATGCCTATACAAACCCAAAATCACTTCACTGCGAGTTGACAGATAGAGCGAACGAGATGGCAAGCTTTGTAGAGAGACAGAGAGAGAGGGTGAGAGTGGGGGAGTGAGGGAGAAGTGCCCTGCCTGCCTATTGATTTGTCCGTGTCCGCAGTTTTTTTGCACAACCCAAACTTGTTGTCCAGGACGAGCTTGGCAACTGTTTCTCTTTTCTATTCAACGTTTTTATGATTATTCTATACAGCTTTTCCTCTCTCTCTCTCTCCCTTCCTCTCTCCCTCTTCCTCTCTCTACCTTTCTCTCCCCCTTCTCTTCCCGTCCAGCTGTCCATCTGTATGATTGGTTGCGGTGGCAACCGGCCAGGTTACGTGATTCCCAGTGGCAGACGACAGCAAAGCAAAGTTAAGCTGCCTACAATGAAGATCTTAACAATTAGATACCCTGTAATTATGTGAAGCATGCAGCTCCCTCTAACTTCGCTTTGCTTGTAATTCTCAGCAATTTCGTCAGTTCTACCTCAAGTGTACCTTCTGTTCCCTGTAAGTTCCCAGTTACCTCTCAACCTGCTCCATTCAATTGCGATTTTATGGAGTATTTACCTGGCTTGTTTTGCATACAATTTTGTAGCCAGAAAAAAGCTGCTTTTGCAGCCAACAAATCAAATTAAGTTTGTCTATGAATATTCCAATTCGATAACAAATCAAATCATTTCATTTGGTATAGAAAGAGAGAGAGAGAAGGAAAAAGAGGGAGAGATCCTTCCTTGGAGCAGGCTTTGTCCTAGCCCAGTCCTGGTTTAAACCTCTCTGGGAAACCAGCGAACTTAACACTTTAGGCCGCCCCTTATCACACAATCGGTTTATGCCATATGGCATCGTATTATACTAGAAGTAGTTGATATACATTGCGTATACGCCCAGTGGGCTTAGTTCGCTTTCGGGGGGTATCAGCTCCATCCAACAGGTAACACAACACACACACTCACACACACACACACGTGTATTCTGTGGCACATTCATATTATTTGCTTTACAATATGAACACGTATCCACGCTTTGTGTCTGCTTAAGTGGGCGGGAAGGGAAGGGAAGGGGAGTGGCTGCCACGCTATTTGTATAGTTGGTAAAGAATATATACACACACAACAGATAACTGAAACGAGTCGGATGGGTTGACGGGGTTAGCGGGGTGAGGCAATAGCAACAGTTGGGACTCACCTTGCCAGCTATGAGAGAGACTGGAACTGGAAGAGGTAGGAAGTGGGAGGGAGGAAGAGGGAGGGAGGAAGCGAGAGTGGAGGTGGAAGAGCAGATTGCACGGTAGCTGGACAATAATTTAAAATGCTAGATTTGCTCATGTAAGTGACGAAGGATTTTCATGGCTCCTAGCCAGCTCTCTCTCTCTCTCTCTCTCTCTCTCTCTTTCTCCCAGTCTCCCTCTTTGTCTCTAGGTAATGTACAAATAGCTCATCGTGTACATGTCCAGCCAACTGCAGCGATTGGAAAGCGGTCTAAATGGAAATCAAAGTCAGTTGACAGCCGCCTCAGGAGGTTTTCTCCTTGGCTGCGAAAAGTGCGCAACAGTTTTGAAGGCGATAGAGAGAGAGAAGAGGAAGAGAGACAGTATAGAGAAAAAAGAAAAATAGGAGAGGAGCGTAGAAAGTGAAAGGGAGAAGGCAGAGAGAGAGAAACACGAAAGATAAGAAGGAAAGATAAGTACAGAGAAGCCAAAGAGGGGCAAGTTCGTGAGGGAAGGATGGGAAAGAGATGGGAAAAAGAAGATAGAGAAGAAAGCAAACAGAGTAAGAGATAAGTGGGATAAAAGAAAAACTTAAATAGAAGGAAGAAAGAGAAAGAAGGAGAAAAGTATAGAGAGACGGGAAAGTAATAGAGGCAAGGAAGAGAGAGAGAGAGAGAGAGAGATGATCGATTTGAAAGACGGGGACGAAAGCAGCAGGAAATCTAAGATGAAAGACAGAAAAGAGAGACAGAGAAATAGGAAAGGAAAGGAAGAGACCGAAGGCAGAGAGACAGAGATGATTGATTTAAAACACGGTGGAAAAGGAAATGCAGTAGGAAGTCTGTAAAGGAAGTCAGATAAGAGAGGCAGAGAAATAGGATAGATATGGGATCTAGAGATCAAGGAAAAAAGAGTGAGCGCACAAGAAAATAAAATAAAGATGGAGAAAGCCGATAGATAGAAAACTAACTTGCTTGAGTACTTCCAACTTGCAAACTTGAGTTCAATTGAGAGTTGAGAAAAGTCGCTGACAACTCGAGGGGAGGGGATATCAATTAGCCATGTAATCCCCCTCCCTCCCACACACACATGCTGTCAGAGAGTTCTGCAAAGTCTCCTCCCCCTAGCCAGGTGTAATAATTGAAATACGCTCTCTCTCACCTGAGGCAGACGTCGCTGTCAGCCCGGACAGATCCCTGACTAAGCGACAAGTTAAACAACTGACAAACTACTTGAACAAATCTTTGAGGCAAATACGAAACTTGCCCATTGTGTGTGGGCGAGTGTGTGACAGTATGTGTGTGTGTGTGTGTACTAGTTAGTTAAGCCAACTAAAATAGAAACATTAACTTGCTGTGCGAAGCAGATTGTTGCAACAAGTTGAAAGCTGCAACAAAATGCTGTGAGCGTTTACTTGCTGCAAGCACTGTGGGCAGTGCGGTGCGGTTAGAGGGGGTTAGCAGGGGGGTAGGGGTAGCTAAGGGATAGGGGTTGCTGTGGGGTAGGGGTCTGGGTAGGGTAGGGGCAGAGGAAGAGCAGCAGAGGCAGCAGCAGCCCCTTGTGCTGCCAACATTTTGAGAGATGAATGCGTATGCCATAACAATTTGCTGACACACACTCACACACACACACACACACTCGCACACACACACACACACACCCGCACAATGCTTATGGTTTTTATGTTACGCTGGCCATGTGGGCGTGGCATCTGTTGCCTGCGCTTTTACTGTAGTTTTCATTATTTTATTAAATAAAGATAAAGTCATAAATTATTTTTGCTCGCTCTGCGCGGCCATTTAGGCAAATGTCTGCGGGTTTGTGTGTGTGTGCGAATGTGTGTGGGGGTGTGCGTGTTGTGTGTGCTGTGTGTGTGCTTTGAGTAATGACCCGTGATATTTACACATGAGTTGCCAAACAACTTTCAGCAGCATCAGCAGCAGCAGCAGCAGAGGCAGTAAAAGCGGCTTCCTCCGTTGCCAAGATGGCGCAGCAGCAGCACAGCTGGGATGGAGGCGAATCGCCAGCTGGAGTTGGGGGACGCCATCATGCTGGCCATGCGGCTGGCCACAAGACGCCCGCTCGTGCTGCCAGTAATCCGTTGCCCTATAAAGGTGCCACGCCCAAATCGCCCAGGTAAGCAAAAGCCCAAAAGAGAAGAGAAAAGAAGGCACACACACATAAACACTTTATGGGCCACTGCAGAAGCTATCATCCGGCACCGCCTTCGGTATATGCCACGCCCACACAGTCCCAGCTACGGGGCGAGCTATGGAGCACCGCCACGCAGTCCCAAGATCACCACAACCTATGCCAATGATAGCTGCGATGATGTCGACTCATCGACACCTTCCTCATACTATCAGACACCCACATCGGGCTCCATGGATGATTCCTCGTCGTCGCTGCTCAGCGGACACGGGCACACGCATCGCAGTCCCAAGTCACCGTGTAAATTCGTCTTCGATGCGGTTAGTCCATCGGGTCCAACGGGTATGTTGGATCAGGCAGCGCTGGGCAAGAAATTCGAGTACTATGAGCCCATTTCCCCGGACGATGGTTCATTGTACTACGAGCCGCCGAGTTCACCACGTCGTCAGGGATCGGGCAAGAAGTTGATGCGCTCCCAGCAGCAGGCGCAGCAGCCGCACCAGCAGCAGCACCAGCAGCAGCTGGAGCAGTTGCCCAGCATGGCAGGCGGTGGCAACCGACGTCGCGATGAGTGGGAGCTGCCGGTGATCACCAAGATCGATGCACGTTCCCTGAATGCCACAGCAGCTGCAGCAGCAGGAGGAGGAGGAGGAGGAGGAGGAGGGGAGCAGCGTGGATCCTGTGGTTACTATGGGTTGAAACGTGACTCCTGCGTCACGGAGTGCACACAGCTCTCCATCGATTCGGGTGAGACGCAGACGCAGCATACGACAACAACCACGACAAGCTTCAGTTACACCGATACGGATGCAGGACAGGGCAGCACATTCCACCACGAGCCATCATCGATGCATCAACAGCGACATCAGCGTCGTCATGCCATCAATATAACCTCCAATCCGGGCTATCAGGTGCTGCACAGCTCACACTCCACGCTGGATCGCACGTGCTCGGACAGTGTGGTATCGCTGCGGTATAGGAAGTCAACCAGTGACCTGACCAAGGACTCCGAGCATGAGCTAAGCGGCTGCAAACCAATGAAACCCAAGCGGGATGCTGTGGAGTACAAGCCACGTCGACGTGGCAGCTCCAAGGGTGGATTGGCCTACTTGGCCAGTCGTCGCAGCTCGCGGGAGTCCATGAAGAGCGCCTGCTCGAATGCATCGATCTTCTCCAATGACGACATTGGTCCCTTGGCCTTTCAGAGCTCCAATCGTGGACGACAGCGTCGCACTTCGAATTTCCTCGAGTTGCCAGGTGGGTAGGATGAGGTAATCCTTAGGTATATCTAATGCTTCTTCCCTTCCGATTCTCCTCAGTTCCCGATCACATTCGTCCGCGTGTGTGTTCGCTACCGGAGCGTCCATACAATCCTCGTGCCAGCGATGATCTCTATCGTCTGCGTCACTTCTCCATCAGCAAAGGCAACGTGGTGAATTGTGGTGACTCGATCATCTCGCGTCGCTCGCGGAGCAACACCAGCGTCAACTCGACCAATAGTCGGGCCAGCGAGCGATCCCCCTTCGAGGGTAGCTGCTGTGGTGCTGGCTATGCAAATGTGGATTCGCTTCCCGCTTCACCGGATGAATCGGAGAATCTGGAGCCACCACCACCGGCACGCTATCGTGTCGTCATGCTTGGCGATGCCGGAGTGGGCAAGACGGCGCTGGTCAATCAATTCATGACCTCCGAGTATATGCACACCTATGATGCAAGCCTAGGTAAGTTGAGCTGAGCCACTGTGATCCCGATGAGTGTTCCGTGCTTACTCCTCCAATCTCAATGTGGAACCTATGCGTGTCTATGCCGATCCCAATTGCCGATCCCATTTGCCGCTAGTTTCCGCTTGCCGCGTCTCTATAGAGTTTTAATTCTGATCTGAGTTTTAGACGATGAGTTCGGCGAGAAGACCGTGAGTGTGCTGCTGGACGATGAGGAGTCCGACATGGTATTCATCGATCATCCCAGTGTCGAGATGAGTGTGGAGAACTCGCTATCCACATACGAACCGCACGGCTGTGTTGTTGTCTTCTCTGTGGTGGACAAGGGTTCGTTTCGCATTGCCGAGGAGATTATCAACTATTTGTGGCAGGAGAACTATACCAAGGATAAGGCGGTCATTCTGGTGGGCAACAAGGCGGATCTAGCTCGTGCAAGGCTTATCACAACACAGGGTAAGCGAGAGGATGTAGAGAGCTCAGCTAGAGATGAGCGTGAGTAAGCAGGGGGAAACAGACAGTAGAGCGCCTTTTGGGTGCGTTATCCCATTGTCTTAGACCTCTCGTGTCACGCACATCACGACGAGACTTTTCACGCATCTCTAGCTGAACACGGAAAAGCGATAAGCCTCGAAACGAACTGACAGCTAGAGATGTGCGTGAGTAAGGCGCACGACGTGAAGGTAGCGATGGAAACCCTGGAGGGGTTAGGACTTTTGCAACCCAGCACGACTTACGCACTCGTCTCAAGCTAGAGGATGGAGAAAAGCGATACGATAAGTGAGACGAACTGGGAGCTAGAGATGTGCGTGAGTAAGCCGCGTGACACGAAGGCAATAAGGCAGGCAGCTGCTTTTGAAACCCCTGGAGGGGTTAGGACTTTTGCAAACCCATGACGACTAACGGGCGCGTCTCAAGCTAGAAGAGAAAGGCGATGCGATAAGAGAAACGAATTGAGAGCTAGAGATGTGCGTGAGTAAGGCACGTGACACGAGGGCATTAAGACAGTTAGTCAGGGATGAAACCCCTGGAGGGGTTAGGACCCTTCACGAATAACTCAAGCTAAAGGAGAAAGCGATAAGATAAGTGAAACGAATTGAGAGCTAGAGATGAGCGTGATAATTAGGTATTACTTTACACACTCATCTCTAGCTGAGGCAGGAAACCAATAAAAGTAAGCGTGAGTCTCTAGTCTCGCCTCTGTCACTCTGCTAGGCGAGTGTTTCAGTCAGGTCTTCTCTGCTTTCGCTCACGCTCTCATCTCTAGCTGAACGTGAAAAGCAAAAGTAAATCCAGGACTTAATTATGATAGCTTGATTTCATTCTCATTTCTACTTTCTTACTTCCTACTCATTGCTTCTCTAATTCCATTTCATATTTCGTGTTTCACTTTTACCATCTACACTTCCTCTCTCCCTCTCTCCCTCTCTCTTCTCCCCGCACAGAGGGCAAGACCCTGGCCGCCTCACGCGATGCCAAATTTATTGAGACGTCGTCGGGCATACAGCACAACGTCGATGAGCTGCTCGTTGGGATATTGAAGCAGGTGAGTCGAGCGGGATGTCCAGGTTACGCTCGGGTTGAGCTCAGGTATGGCTAGGGGGGTTACCTACCCCTCTGGCTTGTGGTTATATGGGTTTAGGTGCGAAGCACACGCAGCTCATTGATGCATGCGAAAATTGTGCAGGAAATAACTTAAATGGATTTGTGGTCGCTTCTGGGACGGCACGTTAATTAATGAAAATTGAGCCGGTCTACCCCCTACCCCCTCTGCCTCAACAGAGTGTCCTGCTGTCTGCTTAATTGTATTAGAAACTTGAATAGGGGAAAGAGATAGAAAAAGAGAGAATCACATTGCAATACTATGAAACTCTTTGCTCATTGCAGATGCGACTCAAGGAGACGCGCGAGAAGAAGGCTACCTCATCGAAAATGAAAACCTCACGCACCCACATATCTTTGCATCTGGCCAAGGAAATTCTACAGAAAATTTGCCTTAGCGACATTTCCAAATCGAAAAGCTGTGAAAATCTGCACGTCCTCTAAGCGCAGATAAATCAAAATGAAAGACAGCTAAAAAGAAAGGAGGAGGAGCAGAGGATGAGGGTGCAAGGAAACAGAGCTAAAGAAATAAACAAATTAATATTTTGCTAGCATTTTAAAAGTATATACCATATACATATACATATATATATATATAGCGTACATAAAGCCCATATATATTGTATATTATATAGCCAATGCTCAGCTTGCGAAACTGTTTTTGATGTTCTCTTTTTAAAGCATTTTTACGAGTATTATAAAGTCGACAAATTATTATGAATGTTACAGCCAATTTGTGTACCATATATAGTATATATATATATATATATATATAGAGATGCGCATGTGTGTAGCACTGTGTGTGTGCGTGTGTGTGTGTGTGTCAGGAATGTCATCAAAGCAGAAGGCAAAAATGTTGAGCTAAGAGTAAAATATATTTCAGGGCAAGTTGCCTGACTAGGCAAATGGGCCAAGGTATTACGAGCGTTTGATTAAAAGATATTTCCAGCCAAAAAAAAATGCATGTGAGTTAAGAACATAAATTAGATATAGCTAACATAACAAATTAGCTGCGAATTTTCAGACAAAAAGTAGAGTATAAGCTCTAGATACAAAGAATGCCATATAGCAGCAGCTTAAGCTGTATAAACCCTGAGTTCCTAAAAGTTATAAGCTCTATAAACTGGAAACTCATGCAAAGAAGTCTAACATGAATTTAAACTGATTAGAGCTTGTTTTTACGGATTAGGCCCAGGGATAGAAACAGCTTTAAAACTTGCCAAAAACAAAACACCCTGCCTTTTTCCACTCCCTATTCTTCCCTTCCTCCCCTCTTTCTCCCTCCCTCCCTGTGGACTTATCAAAAAAGCCGCCAAGTCATTGGCATGTTGGGGCTCGTGTGGTCAGGCCCCCGCGATACCGTTTCATTTGTTTATGGCGGATGTTTTGATTGGTTCCACACGCTGTGTGTGCTGGGTCCCGGCCTCAGACCCAGACATGGGCACTACGTACGGTAGTTATCAACACACACACACACACACAGAGTTCCCGGTCGGGGGCAAGCGTCTGGCCTTGGTGCACCGCACCTACTTTAGCTCGACGAGCCTGAGCTGATAAGATGAGCTCGACAGACGCGTGTCTGATGGAGGCTTGCCCTGGCAAAAAAGGCGTGGCACACACACACACACGCACACAGTTATATATATGTGTGTGTGTCTACTGTTAGTTAAGTATATAATCAATGCAAGGTAACTTTTATTCAATAACATGTTACGCTGTCAATTCCAACTCTCGAAAAAAGAAAACAAAAGAAAACAAAAAAGTCTTGCGCTTATGGTACTATTGTAGTATGTGTTTTAAGTCTACGATTAACCTAAATACTGTATTTAATTTAAGCCAAACTGCAGCTCCTTTGAGCACAGGCAGTTAAATACTATATATATACTATATATATACCATATAGATGTACTCTCAGAACTCTCTTCCAAATCGCAAAGAAAACTCATATCGGAATGACTGTTAAATGTTGACTGTTGTTATTAACTAAGCTAAAACTAAAACTTATACTAAAACTAAACTAAACTAAAACTGAAACTAAACTTAAACTAAAACTAATACTAAAACTAAACTGAATGTTACTGCGAACTCTATGAAGAAATTATTTACATAGCATATGGTAAACAAATATATATACAGCATAGTATAAATATATATATATACATCTATATATATATTTATATATATATTTATATATTTATGTAACTCTTTTAGACATTGATATTATGCAAATGTATGAGAAATATTTACACAAGGGCAGCTGCCTTAACTAAAGCTACAAAAAGCCGCTCTAAGCTAACGGTATTCGGTATTCTAAACACTGAGAGTAGGATTCTCCCTCTCTCTCTCTTTCTCTCTTACACACAGCAAATTGAAATTGAGCTGGCTTTGAGTGGGCAGAGAGCAGGAGAAGGAGCAGCTTGTCTTTGTTTATCCTCCTCTCTCTCTCCCTCTCTCTCTCTGTCTCTCTGCTCACTGCTTTCTCGAGTGCACTTTATCATTTGGCAGAGCGAGCTACAACCCACACACACACACACAAACACACACTTAAATGTTAATTCGACTGCAGCAGCAGCAGAAAAAAAAAAGTTTCAACTTTTAATTTGCAGCCTCGCTAAGTGCGCAACAAAACACAAACAAACACACACACACACACACACTAAAACAGTTGCTGAACTTTTTCGCCAAATAAAAAATGAAAAAAACAAAAAAAAAACTCGTAAAAAAATAAGTAAAAAATATATATATATATAAAGAATATATAATATTATATGTATAAACAGGCGTATACGCAATCTGCATAGCGCATACGCGGCGTGTGACGAACGTTAATCAAATCGCGTCTACTCGCTAAATATATAATATAAAAACTCAAATCAAAGCTAACTAACTAACTAACTTAATATACATATGCCCACCGAATTTATTGTCTATTCTCTCTGGTAACTCGAAACGAAATGAAAACTGTACAACACGAATGTCTTAAAGAACACGCAATTAATTATCTCTAGATAAATATCTAGATAAATATGCTATCAAAAGAAAGAAGAAAAAAAATTGAGGGGAGCTGCGAGGGCTGGGCTTGAGAAATTGAGAAAGCGAACTTAGTTGATTAAAGAGCGCGTACACAGGGAGAGAAAGAGAGAGAGAGGGAGGAAGGTAGGTAGAGAGGTAGGTAAAGGTCAGCAAGGCAAAAAACTGAGTTGAAACCTGAGCAAAGCAAAAGAGAAGAAGCAGAAAGGAAGAAGGAATAAAGCGTAGACGTTTCCTAGAAGAATATAAAGCTTAAGATTAAATGTTCAACAATACGCAGTGATTTCTTTCCAATTCGATATAAAAAACTATCGATTTTAACGATTAAATCGAACAATTTGTCTTGAAACTGATTTTCTTACTATTTTTCGAGTTTTCGATTATTTATCGTTGCATTTTTATCGAAAAACCAATAAATCTGTCCTAAAATCGATTCGATATTTACGAATAATCAAAATAATCGTTTTAATCGTTATATAAATCGTTTTATGCTCAGCTCTAGCGTAGGTACAGTCTATTATACAGTTATGCCTTGCGATAAACTGAAAATCTAATAAGAAACTTAAGAGAATAGTAAAGAAAGAGGGGCGGGAACATAAGTTTAATCAGGCAAGTGCGAAAAAAAATGAAATTAGGTCGGGACAAAGCAATTAGGACTTTTCGCTTTGTAGATACTACCCAGGTATTTCTCATTCTCTCTCTCTATCTCTCTCTCCCTATACTCAGCCCAGCCCCCGGCATAACAACACTGTACATACCATATAGACTATATAAAGTCTATATACAAAAGTCTACAAATAAATACGTATATTTTTCCACTGTGCACACTATGCAACAAAACGAAAAAAATCTTCCTTGAAATGCGATACGATACAAAAAACTTGTTGCGCAGTGTATATGTAAATCGATTATAAAATTCAACAGAATTTTTTGTGCTGACATCACGATGATGAGAGCAAATTGAGAGCTGGAGAAAGATGGAGAAAGAAATGATGCAAAGTCAGATTAAAATGCAATATTATTGTTATGCCAATCTCTCCCACTCTCTCTCTCTCTCTCTCTATCGCTGTCTCTATCGCTGTCTCTATCTCTGTCTGCGTCTTCATAATTATAAAGTACAAGGCAACAAAACTGTGTAACTCTGTGTTTCATTGGGTTGGCTTGCAGGAGGGTTCCGGGGGAGGGGGAGCGGCGCGGCACGTGGCTCCGGCTGACACGCTCAGCTGTTGCGCACTTGCGGCTCATTAACACAGACGCCACAGGACACGTAGTTGTCCACTTTGGATGCGAGTAGGAGAGAGCAGGAGAAGGAGAAGGAGAATGAGAGAAACAACAACAAGGCGTTAAGTGCTCGTTGTCAATCACAGTGCGGCCTTAGGGCACACACACACACAGAGAGAGAGACACACACACACAGAGAGAGAGAGAGAGACAGTGACATGGCCGAGATTATACGCTTCAGTGCATCGTGGCATGGAATCCCCGTACCAGGCGAATCAATCAAGTGCAAAACTTTTCATAATTAACTTGAGAGTTGACAATGCGCTGCCTGGCTGATTGATGGCAGTGGCATGGCAACCCTGCCACCTGGCAACATTCGCCCTCTCTCTCTCTCCCTCTCTCGCTCTCTCTCTCTCGCTGTCGAGCGAGCTGGGGCAACAGGCTCATCATTTTAATGAGCTTATTTCATTATATTTAACGCATTCTCCCTCGCTTTTGGCAACTTGTTACACACATACACACACACACACACACACACACAAATTGCAGGGGCATTTTGCTGCCCGCGTTTTCTTTCCATTTTCGCTGTCAATTACGATTAAGTTTGTTGTTTGCCTTCGCTTCGCTTCTTCTCTCTTTCTCTCTCTCTCTTTGCCTTGTACCCTCGGCCAAATAAAACTAATTTAAAGTTCAATAAAGCAGCTCTCTCTCTCTCCTTCTCCCTCTCCCTCTCCACTCTTTCGCTTTCATCGGCCTCTCATCGCTCTCTCATCCATTATCATCCTGCTCATCATCAGTATCAGCATTGGCAACCAAAACAAATATTGACATACTTTAAATAATTTATGAAAATACGAGCAGCAATCGAGGCGGATTCAAGGCGAAATCGAGGCGAAATCGGTCTCCGTCTCCGTCTCGGTGTCGTAATTGTAATTGAGTAAGTGCGTCAAGTATACGCAGGGAGTGTCTCACTGTCTCCCTGTCTCCCTTGGCATCCCTGGCTGTCTTGGGACACGCTCAAATCGATTAGGAACTTAACAAGGATTATGCCCAGGATAACACAACCGGCTTAATGTGCCGCAACCCACACAGAGTGAGAGAGAGAGAGGGAGAGGGAGAGGAAGAGTGAGAGAGAGAGGGAAATGTCCAATTAAGATGGCACGCTTAAGTCAAGACAGGGAATCCTAAGCCGATTGTGTCATCGACAAAGGCAATCGGAATTTTTTTAAAGGAAAATTTAAGGAAATTCGCTTCCTTCACCTGCAAAATTCCAATTTCCCTTTTTTTTGCAATTTTTCAATTGTTCTTTACACACACAGAACTCGACAACCCTGTCAGCTGACGTCGTCGTCGTCGTCGTCGTCTGCTTAACCCCTTTGCACGGCTAACGTATTAGTTGCCCGTCATCGTCACCCTTTTAAAGGTAATGTCTTGAGAGGATCAAAAGGGATGCTAAGTAAAGTACACAACAATTTTATATAGAGCCCAAGCTGTTTGCACAGTTTGTGTGTGTATAATCAACACACGCGCTGGCATGCCTAGCTGTAGCTGGCCAGGTAACCAGGCCAAGACTCCCACACACAGAGAGAGAGAGAGCGGAGGCATGGCCTGGCCAGGTTTATGAAGAAATATTCACACTCGGGACTCATAACCAAATAAGCTGCATTTTTTTTAAAGCATACTTTACTCTGCCAACGTCCACGCGCAAATTGCCCCTCATTTTCCACCTCCCAATCTCTACTTATATATCCTTGTCTGCCCTGTCCTGTTCTCTCCCTCTCTCTCTGGAATTTGCCGAAATGAAACTTTAAGCAATGTGAAAAAAAATGAAATTTAAATAACGATTTATAGCCTTTGAAGTATGATTATTTGCGCAGACGACGAAGGCGGCAAATAAACCCACTGACGTCACCGAATAGTAAAACTCACCGAATTTAGCGACTAATAAATGCTCTGTATTTTGATTTAACAAGAGCGTGCGATATCTATCGTTGCGTGTGTGTTTGTATTATCGCTGTTCAGCGATCTACTCAACTGTTGAGCAGAGCGTGTGATATTGATATCAACGTGTTTGCATTATCAACTCAACTGTTGCGCAGAATATATATCGATAAGTGCGCACACTCAGCTCTCTTTTGCTGGCAATATCGATACTCTGCTCAAGCATGACTTGCAGTCTGGCAGAGTATCGATAGCGCTCGCGCTCTCTCAGCTCTCAGTGAGCTACTCAACTGTTGACTGAGTATAATAAATATCGATAAGTGTGCGCGCTCAGCTCTCTTTTTCTCTCGCTGGCAGTATCGATACTCTGCTCAAGCATGACTTGCAACTGGGATCAACAAACCGATTGGCCTAGTTAATGTGCCCCCTGCCAAGAGTACTTCTTCTTGATTATGGCTAGCACGAGCCAAATAAAGGCCAAATTTGTAATGCGTTCAAACAGACAAACAGAGAGCGAGCGCAATAGCCAGGCCAAGCTGTTGAAAGAGTCAAAGGCCGTGCAGCGCCGCCGGCTGCCAAAGAGGTTGAGCGTGTCGAGAGCGCACACACACAGGCACACTCCCATACACATACACACACACAGATGAGGCTGCGCGCTGTCAAAATCAAATACGGTTAACAAGAACGACAGAGGCAGCGGCAGCGGCAGCATGTAGAGTGTGGGAGGAAGCGAGGCGGAGGATAGGTGGCCAATCAGACCTGGGGCCAGGCTTGTTGCTGTCACTGTCGTAGGCGCCGGAGATGTCGATGGCGACGAGGACGACGACGTTGCCTTCTCGTGCTTAAAAGCAATGCCATGAAATTGCTTTTTGCGAAAAAGGTAACGGTACCAGCAGCAGCAGCAGCAGCAACAAGTGAGAGCTACAAGGCGCGCGCGTGTATGTGTGCCTGTGTGTGTGTCTGTGTGTGTGTATTTATTTGCCTGCGCGTGTGTTTGTGGCGAGTGAATGGGGCTACAAAGGAAATGAGAAAAGGTTGTTGCTGGCTTCCTTTTTGCCGCTTTATGTGCGCTTTGTAAATTTGCGTAGAAGCCGCCGACGCCGTCGACGTCGACGCCGACGCGCAATGAGGAAGCAGGAAGTTGCCAGGACATTGTTTATTCCTTAGTGGCGCTGGCAAAAAAACAGCCACAAAAAACGCAGCACGCAGCGCAGCTGCCAAACAAGTCAAAGGAACTGGGAGAGGGAGAGGAACAGGGACACCCTGGACGCGGCCCATAAATTACTACAGGAATTTAGATTGTTACCTCTAGAGCAACGGATGTCTTTCAAATGTCTGTATTTTGTTTCTTTTATTATTTGTCTTTTTTTTTTCTCTTTTTATTACGGTAGCAGAAAACTAAAATATTTAAGACGAACGAACGCTGACAAAATAATCTGCTAAATGTGCGCAAATATGTATATATGCAGAAGAAACCCTGGAAATGATGGCTAGGAATGGGAAAGGTCATAGCCTCATGGATAGCCAAGGGGAGGGGTGGGGAGGAGGGAGGGGACAGAGACAATAAGCAGACGCTAAATGGACGCAATTTTGTGTTGTTGTTTCACAGCTAAATGCCAAAACGCCATTTTCACAAAGTTTGCCTGTAGGTAAACACTGGCGAGGCACAGTGGCACCAAGCTGACTAAATAAATTATATAAATTTCTAACACAGAACTCTTTCAAATTCAATATAATGTATATAATATAATATAGAGCGACCAGCTCAAAAACAAAATTTATAAATTTATAGAAATAAAAATAATTTGTTTACTTTATTTATTTCTGTTTAAAGTTGACGATTGAAGTAAAAATATAATAATAAAATATAGCAAACAATATATGAATATATATATACAAAAATTAATAAATAGTTGAATTTAATTTAATTACAAACTAATTATTTTCATACAGGGTATGCTTCAGTCGAGTCACGCTGTAGCTCAAATTTGTCTGCATATAATTATTATTTTTTGCATTGCGCTGTGTTTGTTACCACTGTGCCAAACGCGAAACGACGTAAACAAAGACGGCGCAAGATGGCAATGGCCAAGGAATAAAAGTCAAAGGCAGCACAAGCTACAAAAAAAAAGTCTGATTTCACTTTCTTTACCTAACTTCGTTGTTGTTGTTGTTGTTGTTGCTTTTTTTGCTGTTTGCATTGCAGCTTTATCAACGCCCTTCGCCAGAAAACACACTTGTTGAGCATTAAGCAGATGACGAAGCGGAGTGAAGCGAGAGAGAGAGGGAGAGAGAGGTGAGAGAAGAAGCGAAACAAGAAGCAAGCGACAAAAGTGACAAAGAAATTGAAATTCTGTCAGTGTTTGGGTGTGGGTGGAAGTTCTACCCCTCCCCCCTCCCCTTCCCCAACCCTATATACCCTGTAAGCAAAGTGTGTTACGGTATTCAAATGCTACGATAACTGCTAGAAATATCGATAAATATTTTTTAATTACTTTTCCAAGCTGTGATTAGTTTCGGAATATGAAATACCATTTTCATGTTGTAATAAAATCAAAAAAATAAATAAGTAAAAAAGAAATATCAATTTGACACGTCAACTTTGAAATGAATTTACATTAAAGTAGACTCTGCTGGGGAAACTGAAACAAATGTTTAATAGGAATAAACTTAAATTATTCCGCTCAATTTCAGTAATTATATTCCAGACTCTATCATAAGCGTAAATTGATCATTATCATTAAGATGAGGCAGAAGCAGTTTCTATTTGTCTGCATTTATCTTGTAATTTACGTCTTTGGCTTGGGTTTACTATTGCCATATCAATTATATAAGATAAATCTTTGCAGTGCATGTGAGGTAAGTTTAATTTTCTTTATTAACTTTATCGATGGTTCTATGTCTTTTGTTTACGAAGTCTGTTCAAGATCTTATTTTGAGCTGTGCACAGTATCCAAAACGTTGTTTGTACCAGACCCTAAGCAAATGTCAACCTCTCTGCAAGGAACAATTATAGGAAAATAAAAATAAAAACCCTATTTTCGGATAACTGATTTAAAATATAATAAAATGAATTAGTATTATGTAAGTGCAGAATGGAATATATGATAAATAAATAATATAATAATATATGATCAATGTTTATTTGATTTTTTTTGAAACACAAAACTTTTCCAGTTGAAAGCAGGCTGTGCTTTTTTTAGAATTCTCAAACTTCTCTACTCCAAGTTGTGCATTGCATTCTAATAAATTCTTTCAAATCGACAAGTTTTAACTGCAAAAATTATAAGTTTTCTGAAAAACGATACAATAATAATACAGCAAATATGGGGAACCCATTATTCTTTCTCTTCTGGCTAATAGTTTTGCTGCTCATATCGTTTTTTATCGCCTTTATCGGTGCATTTTTCTACATATGGACCTATTTATTCTCCCAGTGCCTTGACTTTTGTGGTGTAAGTTGATTTAATAAAACAAAATAAAATAAAAATAAAAATAAAAATAATAATCTTCCCCAACTGTGTACCTACTACAGGGTATTGCAGATTTCTTTCTCAAATGTGTACAGTTTCCGGGATACTGTGCGGATGCTATGTTTAGCTGCAAGAGCCCATGCTAAATTTGTGATCGATAAAATACGCCATTTTTAATCGGCTGTGATCGTTGACTTGCGGCGTTGCCGGATCGCCAACGGATGCACAGTTTTAACCTGCAAACGAGTGGCTCGCTTATATCGAAGTGAATTTTTAACGAATTAAAATATAGAGTATCTTTAAGTCGTACGTTCTGTTTGCACATTTTTACATATCCCTGCACGTGTGTGTGTGTGTGTGTTCGTGTGTGTGTGACCTTTCGCTTGTGCTGCTGACTGAAGTCAAAACCATGACAAAACTTCGTTATCTCCTTCCCACACACGCACACACACACACACACTGATAACGCAGTCAACCCGACGCGCTCAACTGAAACCAAATGTAAACGCGAGACCAGGCGATTACTTCCTTCTTGCAGCTGCAGCTGCCGCAACGGCCTTCAACAGGGAGAGCTCAGGGTAGACTCCACTCGGTGCAGTGAATTGGAATCCAATTGGAAATCTGCTCATCTGCAGCGTCTTGGCGAAAACCATTGCCTATGCATGCCCAGAAATCCATCAAAGTATTTGCAGCATATGCATGCAAGACTGTTGCAGGCGAGAGGGAGAAAGAGAGAGAGAGGGAGAGTGGGAGTGCGAGTGAGAGAGAGAGCGTACGTGCAGGCCAACCAATTTACGAGCTTCATTTGGCTTTGCGTTTGCGGCAATTTTGTTTGCGCTACGCTGCGACAGGTGGCGCTGTGAGCTGTGCGTGTGTGTGTGTGTGTGTGTTTTCCCTTCATCCTGCGCTGTCCTTGTGCCTTGTGCCCTGCCCGGTCATTTCCTCTTTAATTATGCAAATTTTCGTTGATTTTTCAATATGCAGCGTGAACGCGAACGCGGACATTGTTCTTTTTTTTTTTTTTTATACATAGTGCGTGCAATGACATAATGAACACACGCACGCACACGCACACAGGGGGAATTTGTATTTAATTTTCCATCGCATTGCCTTTCCAATCCCCTCCTACATACACACAATATACTACACTATACTATATATATACGATATTTGCGTTTAATGACTGCAACGCGAGCGGACACTTGATTTGCATAATGAGCGCGAGTTTTTATTATGAACCTTGTCTCTCCTGGTCGGGAATATTATAATTACGATTACGAAACTGTTGAATAAAGATACCGATGATGCGATGTTGGAACTCTTTTGCCACTGCAAAAAATAAAAAAATATATATGCATACTTAAGAGCGCAGAGATATACCAACAGTTTGATCTGTCTTTCTTGGGTATATAATATATAATATATATTCCCAGCTTGAGCATTTTATGGAAAAGATCTACAGTTAAAAATAGAGCAGTTTTTCGTTAGTTCTAGCAGGTTCTTCACTATTTATGGCTCTTTTATTTATAGTACATCAATTAGTAAATATTTATCTGCCTAAAACTTTCAGTTTCGAATAGAAAGTTAATTACATATAAATCTTTTAATTTCACTAGTAAATTATATAAAATTCCTTCTTTTTCAGTTCTACCTTTCCCCTTTTAAAGTATTTACAGGGTATTTGCCTGTCAGCATGTTGAATCCACTTGTTTTTCTTTCTGCATTAAATGATTCCCATTAGAGTTGTTTCACAAATGAATGTGCGATTACGCTTTGAATGCGATTCCATTGGGGGATCAAAGAGCAAACTGATTAACAACAGTGAAGGCTTTAAGTATTAAGCCCCGCCATATCGATAATGACTGTATCTCTAAAGGAATTAAAGTTTAAGCTGTGGAAACTTTGAGAAACTTCAAAAATTAAGCTCAAGAAACCGCAGTGAAATTTGATAATGAATGAGTTAAACAGTTTAATATGGTTGAGAATTCTTAGTTTCTTAAGAAAACTAAGTATAAAATGATGTAATTTAATATAACATACTATAATACTATAGATAATATAATATAATTTAATAAAATAATATAATATGATAATTTATAATTATTTAAGGCGATATATGGTTTATAATCCACGTATAATTTTAGAAACTATTTATCTAATTTATTTTATAAAAAATTTTAAAGTAATTAAGCTGAGTGAGTTTTTTAAGGTTTTCTAAAGTTAGATAGAACCTCTATCCCCTGGAGTATTTAAAACATTTTTAACAAATTTTAACTGTACACAGTTTCTTATAAAGTAATCTAAAAAGAAAATTAATAATAATAATAATAATTTCATTATAATGTAAGTTACTTAAGTAAAGCTGGAAAAAGTAAAGAAACTGGGTAATTTCTGGAAAGTTTTTTGGGGAAAACTAATCTATTAAAGTGTAGTTCCTGAAATGGTATAGTAAATCTTTAAATTTTGGCATGAGTTAGGGGAAGATTCAAGAATGCTTCAACTACGCTTGTTGGGTAAATATGGAAAGCAGTTTCGGGGTTTTACTCTGTGTGTGTGGTTTGATTGATGTAGCACTTGTTGTGGGGAGGCACTTGTGGCCGGGAGCAGCTACAGGAAGATGCAGAGGCAGAGGCAGAGACAGAGGCAGAGGCAGAGGCAGAGCCGGAGCCGGAGCCGGAAACAGCGACAACGCTGGCGACATCAGGCAACGCCAGCGGAATAGGAATAGGGTCAGCTCCCTTGCGCCACTTGCAATCAGCTAGACATAAAATGCACATGCAGTCTATGAGGATGGCCAGGCTCAAGAGGCGTCTCACCTGCTGCTTATTCCCTTCCACCTTCTACCTGTAAACGTGCCCCAAGGAGCAAGCAAACTGAAGTTTCTTCTACATTCTGGACATTAGTTTTATGTGCCGCTCAAGCAGCCCCCAAACGACAGTGAAAGCCAAGTGCAGGGTGAACCTGCTCTACTCTCCTCCTCCTCCTCCTCCTCCTTCGCCTCCTCCTCCTCCTCCTCCTCCTCTCCTCTCCCTAGCCAACCCTCTCTTGGCCACCCACCCCTGCTTAAGAGCATGAGCTTTCGCAGAGCACGTAAAGCTTTTGACTCTCTTAGCACACGCTGGAAAGCGCGCAAGCACATAGCCAGTGGCGTCGCCCGTTAGGGGTTGCTCGCAAAGGGAACACACGAAAACAGGGTCAAACCAAGTGGCAGTACCATGGCAACCAGTGGCTAATTCAACTTGGCCCGAAGGGAACACATTGTTTACATGCAAAACAAACCAAGTTGACCGAGTGAAAAGTGTCAAGGGATTCGAATACGAATGGCAGCGCATGCGATGCCTGGTGGCGTCATGATCACGGATCTGGATCACAGTGAGCAGGAGGAGAAGCTAAAGAAGCAGCAGCAGGAGAAGCAGCTCCCACGTCCCTCCACGGCAACGCAGCCCAAGCGGCAGCGCAAGGTGCTGCAAACGTTGACGGGCAACTTCAGTCGCAGATCACGCAGCGTGGAGGTGGAGCAGCGTCCGCCGCCAGTGCCGGGAGCAGGAGCAGCAGCAGCAGGCAAGAAGAAGCCACCGCCACAGGAGCGCACGCTGCATGGACTGGTAAGTTAGCTCCAGCTGCCCTGCCCTGCCTCCTTCCCAGACTCACCTAGTCTCCCTCTCTCCTACTCCCCCTGCAGCTGCAGGCCAAGGAGCAGCAGCTGGAGCAGCTGCTGCAACGTCTGGACACGCTGCACAAGTACAACGAACGCTTCGCGCAGGAGAATGAGCAACTGGAGCAGCGTCTGGCGCAGGCGGAGCAGCAGCTGGCGCAGTGCACACGCTGCCAGCAGCTGCAGGAGCAGCTCCAGGGCGTGCAGCAGCAGAACAAGGAGCTCAACCAGGATGTGGATATGCTGAAGACTCTGGTGTTTCGTCTCAATGTGCAGATCGAGTGCTATCAGGATCATGGCATACAGCCAAGTGGCCAGGGAGGAGGCGCCACTGCATCCACACTGCCCGCCTGGTCGCCACTGGGATTACCCACGCATACGCTCAGCCCGCTGCTGCAGGCCTACGATGAATCCATACGCGACAAGGATGCACTGCTCTCACAGTTCTCCACCGACTTTGAACTCTTCGGTGGCGAACTGAAACGTGCGCTGGAGGAGAACACCCGCCTGCTGCAGGCACAGGAGCAACTGCGTCGCGAGGTTGGCGGCTGGCAGGAGGAGCGTGTGCGTCTGCAGGCTCAGCTGGGCGTGTGTCGCACCAAGGCGGAGACACAGACACGCAAAACGGATCTGGTCAAGGAGAAACTGGTGGAAGTGATGCATTTCTATGAGCAGCGCAATCAGACGTTGCTGCTGGACATGAATCATCTGCAGGATGCCTATGCGCGCTGCAAGGCGGAGCTGGTCACGCTAAAGAGCGCGCCGCCAGTGCAGCTGCCCGCTCCAGCAGTCACTCCCGCTGCAGTAGCTCCTCCGGCCTGCGAGGCGGATGCAGTGCAGCAATGCAAGCAGCTGCTGGAGCAGCTGAAGCAGGAGCATGCCCGGGAACGCAGCACGCTGGAGGAGCAACTGCTGGCGAGCAATTCACGAGCTGCTTCCCTGTTGCGCAGCTCCGAGAAGGCAAAGCACGCTCGAGATCGGCTCAAGGCACGGCTGCGCATGACCCTGCAGTGGGCACAGAAGCTGGAAGCGGGACAGAGTGAAATGCGTGAAACCTATGATGCAGTGCAGCATCTGTCGACGCTGCTCAAGCACAAGGAGTCCCAGCTGCGCGGTCTGCATGCCCGCAACACCGAGGAGATGGATAAGTTGCAGCATAAGCTGCAGCAGAAGGATGAAACCATCAAGAATCTTCTGCGCAGCAAGATCGAGCGACGTTCCGCTGTGGATTAGACCAACTCCTGATCTTCTCCAGAGTTTCGTTTAACAATTAAAAATATTTAATTTCAATACAAAATACATTAATAACTTAAGAGTGTAGAAAGCTTTTGAAGCACAGCAATTAACGGCTCCTTCTCCGGATTGGGTTGGTGTTCTTGTTGTGGTTGTTATTGGTGGCAACTTGACCTGGTTTGGTCATCAGTCGAGCGGGGTCTGTTGCCTGTCTAATGCTGCTCCTCCTCCTCCGGCTGCAGCAGCTGCTGCTGCCTCCTGCTGCTGCTGCTGATGTTGTGCATCATCTGGCAGCAGATTATCATCGCCACCGACACTACCGCCGGCACAGACGCCACATGCCTTTGGCACCGTCTGCTCTATATACATGGTAATCTTTTCGAGCACATCGGGACAAACGCTACGCATCACCAGCTCATAGCGTGCAGCGCCCAATTGTGTCTGCAGCCCCTGCAGTTGCCACTTGAGGTAATCGGTTAATGGTATCTTATAGACAGGATCCTTCATCACCAGCTGCCGGTGCCTGTCATCGTGATAGGTTTTCGCATGGAAATCATCGTATAGTTGCTGCTGGAAATCCTCCAGTTCGTGTTCGTCATGTATGACCAGTGAGTCGTAGTAGCGCGGCGTCACCTTATCTCCCGCACCAGCGCCATCTTCTGTGCTAGCGGCATATTGTTTATCCATCACCTCGGCGAGGGTTTCCTCCACCAGCTGCAGGATGTGTGGCAGCCGGGCGAGCACCAGCTCATTGTTGCCAAAGATCGAAGCGAACGCCAGACAAAACAATTTACGCTTCTCCGCATGCGTATCCACCACCAGCGGGAACATCTCAATCCATACATCCAGTATGCGTGCCAGAGCATCTGTCTGTGGCAATTCCTGCACCACCGACATGAACACCGACTGATCGATGAGCAGCGTACGCGCCAGCAGGGTTAGATACCAACCCATGGTCATGGGATATTCCTGCTTCAGGCACACCTGCTGGAAGACAAACGGCAGCGCGGGACGCACCAGTCGCAACCCCATGGTGGCATCTGTCTTCAAGCATGTCTCAAAGATGCGCAACATGGCAATGATGCCCTCGGCGCGTATATCCTCGAACGGAGTTCACGCAATACGACACGAATTTCTCGCCATAGCGACTCAGATAGGCCTGCAAAAAAGAAGCTATCATGTCTAATCTCTAATCCATCAAATTCCCTCCACTCACATTCGCATCCAGCAATATGTAGGCGTGTATCAGCTGCAGCACAGTGCGCAAATTCTCCGAGGACATCTCTATGATGGGCAACAGATGATCACAGAGTGCCAGCAGCTCTGGTGTCAACGCGGTTGAGTTGCCAATCACCGCCAGCCACAGCATGATGCCATCCTCGATGAGGTAGACATGGGAGCGTTGCTAAAAGGGAAAAGAAAGAAATATGAGACGGGAAAGCTTCAGACTGCTCCAACCTACCTGCAAATCTGTGCTCAGCTCGATGACGCTATAGAGGAACGGCTTCATGCTCTCGGGCACATCGCGTATGGTGCGCACCAGCTGCTCCAGTGTGCCAATGATGGCACAACGCAGCATATTGTACTCGTTCACCTCACTCTCGCGCCACAGCAGCGGCAGATAACCGATGAATTGCAGCGCCTGCGGCTCAATGTACTCACTCATCTTCTCCACCAGCAGCGTCATGGTGCCCAGCACGACAATCTTGGTGTCACAGGCAGCCGCCTCGCGCAGCAGCAGGAACAGTGCCTCGAAGAGTGCCGCGAAGTAAGGATGAAATGCTTCGGGCATGAATTCAAAGTCATCGATGAGCAGATTGAGCGTACGTGCGGCAGCCAGACGTATGGGCATATCCTCCTCGGGACGCAGTAGATGCAGACACGCCTCGTAGGGCAGAGGGCGCAATTCCCGGGGCAGCTGCACACCCACCCAGGTGCCAACAAGCCAAATGATGCGACGTCGTAGGATGCGGAAATTCGGGGCCTCAATGCGCAGCTCCGACAGTAGCTGCGATGTCAACCAGTTGCCAAAATCCAGTTTATTGAAGAAATGAAATGAGGCCTGACCCACCGCATTGTAGATGGCATCCTTGAGCAGTATCGCCTTCAGTTCAGAGGATTCATTCAGCTGCAACTGCTGGGCACGCCGCACGAATTTCAGCACCTCGTTGATCATCACCACCGGATGTTGTGTGAAGCAGGTGAAGTAGAGCGTTTCCACGCAGGGACGCAGCTCATATTTCCAGGCATCGCCACCCCCATCGTCCTGGCCATAACCCTCCGGATCCTGTTGCCATTCGGCCAGCTCGTCTGGAGTCAAGAGAAAATAATGAGTTACGATTTTCTCGCACAGATACGTTACACGCTCCACGCTAAAGAATTTCGTCTGTGTCTGTGCCGCCGATGCGAGCAGTTCATCCTCCAGAGAATTCGCCGATGCATCTGGTGTTAGCGTATCATTGCCGCTCATCATGATGCCTTTGAGCAGATTAATGGCTTGTATAATGAAATTACTGAAATTGATACGTTCGCCGGCATCAAAGATTAGCGCGGTGCCCTCATGGAATACATAGTGGAAACTGAACTCCAGCGCCATGGGCACAAAGCGGGCAAACGAGAGTGAATGTCGTTCCATGAACTCATTCAGGGTCTTCATCATTTTCAATATGAAACGCTCCAGATCGACAATCAATGGTTGTGCCTGATCCTGTTGTGCTCCGGCCGCACGTAGCCGCAGCTCGTAGCGCAGCTCAAGGCACTGACGCAGCCGCTCGAACAGCTGCTCGATGAAATTCATATGATCACTGGACTTGTATGGCTTGCTGCCGCATCCATAGACAAGAAGTTTGCGCAGGGAACGCATTGCCAAGTAGGCACGCTGCAGGCACTGATGCGCCTGTTGCTCTGTCTCAGTCTTCACCAGCTGCAGGAAGCGTGCAGTCAGAGTGGCCCATATATCCCAGGCCATATAGCTAAAGATCTGTCCGGTCAACTCCTCAAATGCTCGCTTCTCCGCCATTAGGCGTCGCGAGGCCAGCGCCTTGATGACGTAGTGCAGCATGAGTAATGTGCGCTGCTGCTGCTGCGGCTGCGACTGTTCCGCTGCATCACCGCTACACGCCTGCAGCTGCTTCATCAGCGTGGGCAACAGCTCGGGCCAACAATCGATGCGTGCGATTTTACTCAGCAGCACAGCCACCTGCAGCGCCACCTGAGGCACATCCTCGGCGCTGTAGTGCTGCAACAGTATGTCACGTATCTGCTGCTTCTGTTCCGCTGCCAGTTCCATGCGGGAATTGTGACGCCAATAGCGTTCGATGCCATTCTTTAGATATACCGCTGCCATCCAACGGATTTTCACTGCATCGGTGAATGTGGACGCGGTTGCGGTGTCGCTGCCATCCCCCGGCAGCTTCATGCTCAGCCTGGCCAATATGGGAAAGAAGCCGGGCTGCTGTTCCCATTCGCTTAGCTGTGCCTCGGCTTTCTGCACAATCTCGTGGTTGGCATTGGCGGCGCCCTGCAATGCGGCTGCCACAAGCTGCTCGGCCGATGCCATAGTTCAGCCTGCCCCAACACACACGCACACACACTCGCACACTCGCACACTCACGTGCACGCACAGCTCCCTCGCTTACGGCACGGGTCTCGTCCAATTGCGAAACCAGCAATTCCAGCAATTTTCTTGCTGCTGATTCAACAGAAACTTGCGAAAAAATTATTGACGAAAAATTACATCGCCATTCCGGCTGCGGCGCTATTCAATTAGGGATGTTCAAAATATATCGATGGTTTTCGATAACTAATAATGTGGGCGATTGGCCAACTCTGACATCGAATGTTGTGTTTCCACGCAAAAACTAAATATACGCAAAATAATAATAATGTTAATAAATTTGCATAAAATATTTCAATAGATTTTAAGCACACTTTATTTTACATTGAATGGCAGAAACAATATATTTTTGTACAAGTCAATGTGAATTGTTTATGTCAATAAGTATTTACATTTTAAACATAAATAAGTTATATAAAGTGTAAAACACATGTGCATTTTAATAATAATTCATAAATAAATAATAATAATAATAAATAAATAATTTTAATAAATAATATAATATATTTAATTTATGCACATCTGCAAGCGCATGGAAACCGCATTTATCGAACTATCGGCATTTGGCAGCATGAGTCGCAACTATCGCAACGAGAACGCAATAGTTGGCAACGCGCCGGCAACAACAGCTGATTTGCAGTGCCAGTAGTGTTGGCAACGCGATGCCGCTTTTGCTATCGATACACGCAGTTGTTGGCAACGTAAACACAAAATTGATATCAGAGACAATTAGGAGATAACAAAAGTGAAAAAAAGAGGAGCAGCAAACGGGTTAGTCACAAGCTGTGCGCACATTGCCAACAATCTTGGAAAAATATGCTGAAGGCGGTGATCCTAATCGGTGGCCCCCAGAAGGGTACACGCTTTCGTCCGCTGTCGCTGGACACGCCCAAGCCGCTGTTCCCGGTGGCCGGGCGTCCATTGATAGCACATCACATTGAGGCGTGTGTGCAGCTCAAGGAGCTGCGTGAGATACTCATCATTGGATTCTATCCACAGACGCAAATGGAGGGATTTGTCAGCGACATGCAGGCGCTCTACAGCAGCAGCAACATTAACATCAGGTGAGCCCGGGCAGCGGGCCCCCTTGGGGTGACGTGTCTAATTGGTTTTCTTGGTTCTTAGGTATCTGCAGGAGTTCACATCGCTGGGCACCGCCGGCGGCATGTACCACTTTCGCGATCAGATACGCGCCGGCAATCCGCGCGCCTTCTTTGTGCTCAACGGCGACGTTTGTGCCGATTTCCCGCTGCAGGAGCTCTACGAGTTCCATACGGCACGGCCGACAAGCGCCCTGGTTACCATAATGAGCACGGAGGCGACACGTCAGCAATCGCTGCACTATGGCTGCCTCGTATTCGATCGTGCCAGTGGTGCAGTGTCGCATTATGTGGAGAAACCAAGCTCCTATGTCTCGACGTTCATCAATTGTGGTGTCTATATGTGTTCCATGGATATATTCACTAAGCTGGCGCAAATCTTTCATGCCAAGGGCGAGGAGTACAGTTGCTCGGGCTACAGTTGCGGCAATGGCAATGGCAATGGACGAGATCAGGGACACATTAAGTGGGAGCAGGAGGTGCTCACACCGTTGGCGGGAACGGATATGCTCTTTGCCATGCCCTCACCCAATTGGTGGTCCCAGCTGAAGACTGCCGGTTCGGCCATCTATGCCAATCGTCATTATCTGGATCTGTACAAGCGCACGCATCCCGAGCGATTGGCCAATGTGGGCAACAAACGTGGCGAGGGCGATGGCAGTCTCATATGCACCGTGTATCCGGATGTCTTTGTGCATCCCAGTGCAACGGTGCATCACTCGGCTGTGGTGAGTGTGGGGCAGGATCGGCAGTGTGGACTCACTGAACTCATGTTTCTGCTTCCCTCTTGCAGTTGGGTCCCAATGTGGCCATCGGACCGGGCGTGACTATTGGTCCCGGTGTGCGAATACGTGAGTCCATTGTGCTGGAGCAGGCACAGATTAAGGATCACACGCTCATCTTGCACTCGATTGTGGGACGTGGTTGCACCATTGGTGCCTGGACACGGGTGGAGGGCACGCCCAGTGATCCGGATCCCAATAAGCCTTTTGCCAAAATGGAAAATCCGCCGCTCTTCAATAATGAGGGCAAATTGAATCCTTCTATAACGATATTGGGTAAGGTTGCACTAGCTTCAGCTGACTCTCTTATATCTCTCTCTCTCTCTCACTCTCTCTCTCTCTCACTCTCTCTCTCTCCCTCTCTCCTTCTCTCTTTGCAGGTTGCTTTGTGCAAATTCCCGCTGAGAAGATTCTACTGAACAGCATCGTCTTGCCGCACAAGGAGCTGAGTCGCAGTTTCAAAAATGAAATTATTCTATAAAGATTTTCTTGTTTTATTAATTTTTGTTTAATCAGCTTATGCTAAATGATTTTCTTATAATCGTATTTTCTATTGTGCAATTATCGATAAATGTATTTAAATGATTGTTTGCCAAGCACTTGCAGTATTTGTTTTTATCTATTTTGCCGATAAAGTGCGATAAGCGATGGGCAAAAGGTGCATACGATATTGAAGCAAGTATACGATATGCAGTTAACGTTGGTTGCATACGATATTCAGCCTTACGATCATTGCATGTCATGCAGCATTGATGGCATGACAAACTTCGGCGCTCTGCTCATTCACACAAAACACACACACAGCGCTCTTTCGCTCTCTCTCTCTCCACTTCACACACACACAAACACACACACACACACCTTTGGTTTTCGACCAAAAACGCGTTCACACTTCACGCTCCTCAGTCAATCGCCGTCGCTTGTCGCTGTCAGTGGGGGAGAGCCAACTTCAATTGTTGCTCCCAACAAGAAAACGTTAAACAAACTACGTTCGATAAGCAAATACATTCGATAATTGTGTAAAAATACTAAAAAACAAAAAAAATCAAAGTGTTGTTGATGTTATCGTGCCGCGAATATCGAGCTGGATGAGAATGTATCGATGGAAGGTGCAATTACGGCGCTTAAAAGAGACACAAACAGGTACGTAGGCAATTCCGTTTGGTAGTTGACCAAGCAGAAGAAGAAGAAGAAGAAGCAGTGGAAGAGGAAGCTAAGCAAGCAACAGACTCATACACGCACGCATACTCTCTCAGTGTCGCACACATACACAGTGTCGCACAGGTGTGCGTTGGCGCGGGGGCTGCGCGAGCGGCTTGCGCAGGTATGTAACTACCATACTGCTCTCAGTGAGAGAGAGCGATATCGGGAGAGAGAGAGAGAGAGCGCGAGAGCGTACGAGTCATGGCTCAGCGAGCGTAACTGTCTTGTTTGGTTGTGTGCGCAGCGTGGGAAAACTGCAATCGGGCAACAGTGGGCGATTCGCCCCCCCTCGAACTACGACGCTGCTCACGGCACTTGTGTGTGTGAGAGAGAGAGAGAGCGCAAGTATGCGTCTATGTGTGTGTGTGTGTTAACTGTTGTTGTTGCTCAACTGGCAAGATTTCTTTAATTTGTGTACGCATTATTTACCTTTTGCTTTATTCATTCATTCTTATTATTGTTGTTGCTGTTGTTGTTGCTGCCACAGTGCAGCATACGCAAGGGCGCATCGCGTTGCCAACCATCTAGACGAAAATCTAGCAAACATTTTGTATATATGGCAACACTTGTTGTTGTTGCTGCTGTTGCTGTGCGTTTGCGTGCTGGAATCTTGCTTGAGCAGCGGCAGCGGCAGCAACGGCGGCGGTTAAGTGGCCTATACACCTGAGCTGGAGCTGCGAGTGTGCTCTCTCACTCTCTGAGAGCGCAAGAGTACACACACACACACACACGCGCTCACACTGGCGTCGGGCAAGCGCAGCTCACTTACCTTCGTGGCTACCTGCGGCCCACGAATGCGATCAGTTGCTTTTTTAACCTGGAGACAGACGCACGCGGTCGTCGCTGAGCAAAAAAAAAATAAAAATAAATACAAACTTAATACACACACACACACACACACACGCATACGCATGCACATACAGGCATGAGCACGCACACCTTTTAGTCCAAAACTAGAAAGAAAACAAAAACAACAGGCGAGAAGAAATAAGACAAGAGACACACCGACACACGGACACACACATACACGCACACCAAGTGTGGCGGTTGGTAGAAGAAGAAGCAGAAGAAGAAGACGGCGAAAAAAAGTGACTTGTTTTTTGTTTGCATGTATGCGCCGACGTTGACGGCGGCGTCGCAGTTCGTGCTTTAACGTGTTGTTGTTGTTGTTGGTATTAAGATCGCGGCGAATTAACTAAAACTAACTAACTAAACTAAGTTAGTGTAGAGTGTGAAAGACAAAGCGAAGAAGCGCAAATACAAAACAAAAACATACACAACACACACACACACACACACACATATACTATAACATATACGCGTGTGTAAGCAGAAAAGAAAGTGCAATAAAAATTGTGAAAAGCAGCAGCTAAAAAAAAAAGAAAAATAAAAATCCAAAAACAACAAGAAAGTGCAATGTGTACAACGTGTTAAAGATCAGAGAAGCGTAGAAGAAAACAACAGCAAAGGAACAAGGAGGCAAAGCCACAACAACTACAACAATAACAACAACAACAACAACCTGTTGCAGAGGAATCTGAATAACTGTGAATAAAGCTCTCCGCGTTGGCGTCATTGTTGCTGTAAGTTTCTTGAATGTGACACACATACACACACGCACGCGCGCCGCATACCTGTTGCTCTCTCCCCGCACCGCACTCTCTCTCTCTTCCCCTCTCTCTATCTGCGTGTGCGTGTGTGTCTGCAGTGTGAATGAACGAATGAATGAACAACAACAACAACAACAACAACATTTTGAAGACGTACCAAGTCGAAAAGCAGATGCGCAAACATAACAAAGTGAAAACATATTTACAGTTACACAAAGAGCGAGAGAGAGAGAGAGACAAAATTGAGCAGAGCTTCCAAAAGTCAACGGCGGCGGCGACGGCGTCGACTTTGGCTGCTGCGCTTAGAGACTTGTTTTTTTTTTTTGCTGTTGCTTTTCTTGTTGTGTTGCCTTGTGCTTTTATGCTCACTTTTGACAGCGGCAAAGTTTGCAAACAGAATCACAACAGCAGCAGCAGCAGCAACAACAGCGACGCCGACGGCGAAGGCGACTGCGCTGCACTTGCTGCACTTGCGCAAGCGCAAAAGAGACAGGCGCATGGCAAATTGACGTCTGCTCTGCGCTGCTCTGCTCTGCTCTCTTCGTCTCTGCCGCAATTTTGCAGCAATCATAAGTTTCCTGTTGGCGAAAAAAAAACGTAAACTAACGGCACACGACAATAATTCCAATTCCAATTCCAGTGCCATTCCCATTCCCATTCCAACTGCCATTCCCAAATGCAATTTTCCAATACAAAAATTCCATTTCCAGTGCACTGGAACAATGCGAATGCGAATGCGAACGCTTGCGCAATGCAATCAATTAAAACAACAAGTAACGAAAGCTACAGTTGTACACGACTACAAGATACCCTACACACAATATGTTAAAACTGTAAAAATTAGTATAGGGCTGCTGCTTTCTCAGGCTATGCTAAAGTTGAAGTAGGCAGCGCTGCTTGCAACTTAGTAACATGTAAAGTTCCATAACTTCTATATTTATTATTCGATTGAATTGAAATTTGCAGAATATGTACATATAATAGTAAGCTTACTATATGCCAAAGCATAATGTTGCGAGTCTTAAAAAACACTTAGAAATCGATTTATAAAATTTAATTTTTCTTTTTCTCAGATGCTAGGCATGGCAACTAATATTTGAAATATACTCTGCAAGCACATTGTATACATTACCTCTCATACAAATTTTGATGTCTCTAGCTTGCTTAATAGCTGAGATCTGTGAGTTCATACAGACAGTTATACATATATGCAGAGACTGCATAGAGAGTTAATATACCCTTTTTAAAGCTATTTTAAGTGATCGTAGCGTAAAGCCACAGCTAAGCGAGCGATACAGACATTTCTTCACTGATTTCAGCCATCATTATAATTGCATTTGATGATGTTGTTGTTGTTGTTGTTGCTGCAGATATCACTAATTTATAGCTGATTTTATAATTCGGCATTGGGATTGTTTTTAGAACAACCGTAACGTCGCCGTTTTCATTATACTTTGTTTGTTTCTCTCTCACTCTCTCTTGTTTCTTTTACTCTTTTTGTTTATTTTTAATTAAGTTTTTTCGTTGTTTCTTCTTTGAGGCTTTCTTCCCGTTCTAATTAACCAACGAAAGAGAGAGAGAGAGAGAGAGAAAGAGAGAACACACCGTTATTCCCGCTAATGAGAAACCCAACTGAAAATAAGATTTATTGCGGCGTCAATGTCGAAAACGGTTTAGTGAAAACTTTGGAACAATCATAGACCTTAAGGTCGTCTCGCATAGGCCTCTTCCATGCACTCAGTAAGTGTGAAATGAAAGGGAAATCTATTCAAGTTTATGATACGCAACGAACGAACGGTTCAAAACGGTTAAAACTCAATTCACAGAAGAGTACATTAATCTTTACTTTATGGTAAAAACAATCCAGAAAAAAAGCAAAGTTACCTTCGGCAAGCCAAAGATTATATAGCCTCGCAAAGATTTCTCATTTAAAGTTACATTTCTGTCTTTTAAACCTATACTATAAACACCTGTTAAACGGTAGTTGCATTGTAAAAAGGTATAGTAATAGTAAACAATTTTAAACAATGAATTAATATACAACCCTAGAAAATCAATCAAATATGCATATTTTACACATTTTATGTCCGAATTAGCTGCGGATTCGAATTTTATGTTTATTTTGAATATCTTAATCAATTTTAAGAAAAAAATCATTAAAAAAATTTTTGAAAAAATTTCGAAATTTTTATAAGGGGGTTGCATGGAAAAAGTGCAAAAAAATCGAAGTTTCCAAATCGATCAAATTGAAATGCAGAATTATTAAAGGTACTGTACCCTGATCAAAAAGTCATCTCCGAGTAAAAACAAATGAATTTTGGCAAAGTTAGATGTTAAAAATGATCAAAAAACTCTATTTTTACAATCAGCGATGTGAAAGGGAAAAGGCAACCCTGGAAAATCGGTGAAATATGCATATTTTCCACATTTGGTGTCAGAATCAACTGCGGATTCGATTTTTATGATTATTTTGAATATCTCAATCGATTTGCAGAATAAAATCAAAATAAAAATTTTTGAAAAAATTTCGAAATTTTTACAAGGGGGTTGGATGGAAAAAGTCGAAAAAAATCGAAGTTCCTTAATCGATCAAATTGAAATGCAGAATTATTAAAGGTACTGTACCCTGATCAAAAAGTCATCTCCGAGTAAAAACAAATGATTTTTGACAAAGTTATGAGTTAAAAACGATCAAAAAACTCTATTTTTCCCAAGCTGAGATGTAAAAGAGAAAGACAACCCTGGAAAACCACTAAAACATGAATATTTTCAACAATTTGTGTCCGATTTACTTGCGGATTCGATTTTTATGTTTATTTTGAGTATCTCAATCGATTTTAAGAAGAAAATCAAAATAAAAATTTTTGAAAAAATTTCGAAATTTGTACAAGGGGGTTGCATGGAAAAAGTGCAAAAATATCAAAGTTTCCAAATTGATTAAATTTAAATGCAGAATCAATTCAGACACAATATCCTGATCAAAAAGTCATTTCCGAGTAAAAACAAATCATTTTTGAAAAAGTTATGATTGATTGAAGCCAAAAAAAAGTGAAAAAGTAGAAACAACCCTAAAAATCGGTATAATATTGATATTTTCCACATTTTATGCATTTTATATACTACAAATCATGGTCTATGCTAGATCTGTAGTCATATCTAATATAAATGATCGGAATGTTGCTCTCAGACTGCGAATATGAGCACCTATATAAGAGCATAGGATACACACTTAGATAAGATAATGTGTATAAACTTTAGAAGGGCATTAAATGTCTATTAAATAGTCAAACACTTAACCTTTATCATTTCCTAGCAACTTTTACACAATGTTTCCAACATTTCCGTGTGTGTCCAGCACACTGGAGATGCTGCTTCTTGAAACCATAGAGTTCTCTGGGAAACTCTACAATTCACACACAGCACACAGCAGGTGCACAGTGGTAACGGCAAAGTAACTAGAAAAAGCCACAAAAAGAGCGTAAAGAAACTTGGGAGGGGGGAAGAGAAAAAAACGAACTATAAAACATTGCACAAGTCGCAAAGACTCTCATTAACATTTCCACACACATAGAGTGGACGATGATGCTACAAAAACATTGGACATTTCCATGGCGAATGTAGCGGAAATGTGCAGCAGCAGAAAAAAAAACCAACAAAAAGTTGAAAAGAAAAAGCAAAAGCAAAAAGCAAAAGAAAAGAGCATAGTAGTTAAACAATGTGAGCCAGCGTGTGTGCACAGGCCAAAAAATAAAAAAAAAGCAGAAAAAGCGAAGAAACGTGCATGAAAAAAAACCAAATTAATATACGAGAGTTGAGAAACTGTCGCAAATGGTTAAACAAAAAGAAAAAATCGTCTTAATTACAATAGCTTGGACCTTTGTTTCTTTTTTTTTCCTTTTTGCATTATTTGAAATTTTAATTACAACAACGAAACAAAAAAAAAAAAAGTGAAAAAAGCAAGCGCGATTGCGACAAGTCTCTGTGCGCCTGTGCACCCCGATTAACCCATGCGCGCCGGCGACCTTTGTCAGTCAGTTAGTCGGCCAGAGGTTTGATGCTGCTATGTGTGTGTGTGTGTGTGTGTGTGTGTGTGTGTGTGTGTCTGTGTCGAGAGTGTGCCGTGTTTGTTGCTTTCATTAAAAAAAGTAAAACTTTTCACATTAAAAATGCTCATAAAATTGCACTTTAATTTTCGTTGTCGTTGTTTCCCTCATTCGCCTTTTGCTTGACTTTGTCCATTTGCTGTTTCGTTGAGAGGGTTGTGTGTTGTATGTGTGTGTGTGTGTGTGTGTGTACAACGTACGAGAAAAATTAAATTTCAAATTGTCGTACAGGTTAATAATTTCAATTTGACCTCTTTGGACATGTTTCTGTTTCAGTTTCTGTTTCTCTTGTTTTTATTGTATGTATTTAGTCTGAAAATGTCGTTCGTAGGTTGTTTTACTATATAGTCAGTCATTCGATTGCGATTGCGTTGTGACAGCGTCGCATTGCAGTGAAAATTGGCAACGTTGCAATTGGCAACGTTACCAGAAAGTGAAAAAGTTTCCAATTGGCAAGCAAAACAGTTGGCAATTCGGTTTGCTTTGACATTTTTTTTTCCATTCGAGTATGCATTTTTAATTAGTTTTTGTTTTTTTTTTTAGTTTCAGGTGATAAAGAGCTCATCATATATTGTAATTATCTAACTCTAATATTATTATTATATTAATATTATTTTTTCTACACTCTTTACAGACTTCTTCAATGGATTTTCAACCATAGAACGCCAGAAGCTGCCAACTTCGTTCGAGTACGATCACAATGTGTTTCTAAGCAGCTGTACAGCATTGTAGTCTCGATCGGAAAGCTATTGGAGTATTGAGAATCGAGAGAGAGAGAGCGTAGCGACTGCTACAATTCTAGAAAATTATAGACAAATTAACTGATTCGATTTGAAATCGAAACGAAACGAAAGATCATCATCACATCATCATGCAGGTACCCGAGCACGTTGTCTCCCTCTACATAGCCACCTGTGGCCAGAATGGACCCGGATTGGGATCGGATGAGAAGGAAATCATTCTACTGGTCTATGTACTACTGGAGGTATCCACGGGACAGGTGAGTCGTTGTAGTGAAATGAAAAGAACTTAGGGTATTGCTCAAGCACCGCCTACTGAGCGACGCCATTTTGTGTATTTAATTGAATGAATGCTGCGCAATGACAGGCACACACTCATATTCACACTCACTCGAGCACACTCACACACGCACTTATCGTTAAGCTGCAGTTCATTATGCTACGACAAACCTCCGCTACACTTTGATTCGTTGGGGAATTAAGTACAGAATGGGATTGCAGTTTGGTATGCTGGCACAGAACATACCCTAGGAGTTGATGGAACACAGAAATTAAAAAAGGAAAATAGTCTGTAAAATATAAACTGAGTAGCAAACGAATGTGATGAGTTCCACCCGATGATGGAGCATACCATAAAATGGATCACACATGGTTCTCTGAATCCCTTGGGCAATAATAATTATAGGGTATTTTAGCGTTGCATATGTATTGCAAAGTGAAAAAAGTTTCGGGCTATACGCAGTTCTTTTAATTCGATAGAAAGAGACAGCTGTAAATTGAGATAGGAAGCAGGTATATATTATATGTATATGTACCTTATCCGGGTACTATATAAACAAATAAGTACGGCCCATTCGAATAGTATTTGCATATTTTGAGTTTGCCAAGCGATTGACACTAATTGTTTGAAAATGACTTAAACGTCGTCCGACCCCTCGACTATGGTATTGCGAAATGCCCACAAATATCATATATATAAGATGGTAAACCTCTCAATGTGACTTTTAAATGCAACACGTGTATTTGTTTAGGTATTTTTTTTTTTAAGAAAACCTTTGAATATTTTTGAAAGTGCAATGATGTGGCAAGATTCTAGATTTGACTAGGAAATGTGTGGGCATACATATTTCAAATAAAAGAAAAATTAATATACTAGCTAGTTAGTATAGTCGATCTCCAGGTTTCCCCCTTAATATAATGACATAATCATTTTTGCCAACTTAAACTTTGTCATTTTCCTAATGCTTTTCCATTGATTTTCCGAGTTGAGTTTTCAGTTGAGACGAGACAAGTTTTTATTTGCATGCAAACAATCTAAAGTCTTTAGGTTCGTCGTCTCTCAGTCGGTCCCTGGTCAATAATTTCAATATACGCAATATTATTTGCAAAATGCTTGACAACAACAACAACAAAGAAGGCATACAAAGTCGTTGCCTGACGTTACGTAGGAAGCGTGCCGCCCCCTCTACCTCTCTATATCTCTCTTTTCGTCTCGCTCCCTCTCTCTTGCTCTCTCCTATATCTCTCTGAGCCGCCCCGCCTCAAACCGTTATGGACTGTGGTCTACAGTACGAGCTGCGTGTTAGCCTCGACGTGAGGAGCAGAAAATAGCTTGGCATTATATAGACAGATATTGTATATATAGATATAAGATATGTGTATAGTACTTAGCTGATGTTTGCCCTGCCTATGATGCAGTTGACATTGCCGAAAGCTAATCGCACTATAGCACAATTTCGACTCGTATTCTCGTAGTGTTCATAGTCTCAGAGCGATTCTGATTTACAACGAACACGCAATAGATCTCGAGGTGCATCTTTATTCACAAGACTTGATGACATTAAGTGCCTTTTAATGGCAGGGTCACACTGACATTGAAGAGACAGATAGAAAGACAGAGAGACAGACAGATAGAGAGACAGGTAGATAGAGTAGAGAGACAGACAGATGGGCAGTTGGAGATGAAGACGGAGAGACAGACAGTCAGACTGATAGAGAGGGAGACAGGGAGACAGGGAGACAGGGAGATAGGTAGACAGGGAGACAGGGAGACAGGGAGACAGAGAGACAGAGAGACAGAGAGACAGAGAGACAGAGAGACAGAGAGACAGACAGACATATAGACAGACAGACAGACAGACAGAGAGACAGAGAGACAGACTGAGAGACAGAGAGACAGACCGACAAACCGAGAGGCAATGAGGCAGGAAGAGAGACAGAGAGAGAGACAAAGAGAGAGAGACACAGGTGGCCTCCATTATAGTTTCACGCTTTTGGCCAAATTATGATTAATTTACTAAATGGTAGTAGTAGTTTGGCTATGGCTACTACCAAAAGCAAAACGAATTTAAATATTGTGTAGACACTTTCGCAAAAGATTGAAACGAACTGGAATGGATGGGGTTCACCTCTTCGCCGTTATTATGGTAATCCCCCCTGACAGTTCATTAGATATAATTAAAATGTTTGCGACCTGCTGCTGTGGCCTCTCGACAGTTCGATAGGTCAAATATGTTTGTCTTTTGTGTACGCTTTCGAAACTGATCATCCTTAAATATTCCATTGGCCAGGTCGCATTTATATAAAACATACGTTATATTCGCTCATATATATTGCCAAATTTATGTTAATTTCGGAATTCAGTCGAATTTATTGCAGAAAATCGCGCAGAAGAAAGTTGTACAGTTAACTGTGATCTATAAATAGCTATAAATGTGATATATAAGGTATATAAGGTATTTAGTATTCATAACTTTGACTTCTAATTTGGTTGGGTTAATGCACGTTTAGTTTTTCCACAATATCTGTGTGGGTTAGTCTCATTTGTCTAGAAGGAGGGGTGTCATCTCACTAATTTGTTATTCATAAAACGAGTGTTGTAATCTCTAGCGAAACCCTATCGAAAGCAGGTACAATTTTATTATGTGTTAACTGCTCGAGCAAGTGGATACCCTGTTATTACATTACTTTCCCATGCATTTTTGCAATGTGTTACCTACGTTTTTCCACTGAAATATCACCTGCAAGAGAATCTATATATTTGACATATTTTAAAATAAATATTGATCTTTAAATCAGTTCAAGTTCGAGCTCAGTTCTGTTTCAGTAACAAACTAGTTATAGTGCAGGGTATAACCAAAGCGCACTGAGCCGCAACGCCATATAGCTGCTCTTAACTGTTCATAGAGTTTTGAGTTTAAATGGTTTATGAAATAGCTCTAAAGTTACATACATATACTATATTTTTTCGACCCCCTAACTAAAACTATAACAACCGAAAAATCAGAAAAACTTTCAAATAATAATAAAAAAACCATGAACAAACCGTTAGAAAAGAGCTGACGCATGGTAATGCTACAATATAAAGTATATAGTAGTAGTATGGAAAATTATAATTGGTATCTATCTCTGTCTCTCTCACTCTCTGTCTGTCTATGGCATTGACATGACTATTTTTTGATTTTGATTTTTAATATAATTTCTTGATTTTGTTTTCGCAATTAAACTGCCAAATGGAGCGCAATACATATCTATCTATATAGCTAACATTTTTTTTTGGGTACCTTAATAATTCTGATTAGAATTCAAATGTGTTTCGGCTTGTATAGTCATAGAGGGGGGAGGGGGGTGGACTTCCTTATCGATGGAGGCGCGCTGTGTGATAAGAGCGTGAAATGAGTTGTCGAAATGAAAATGCATATTCATTATAATTATAACATTAGTTTAGCTCGTTTTTACAGAATTATTAATGTTATTTTCTCTAGTTCCTCTGGTTAGTCTTTGTGCTCCATTAGCAGTCATTTATTTATCCAGATCATCCCGTTTTTTGTTGTCATTTTGTGAGTTTCTTCAACTCGATTGACAGCTCAATTTGTTGGCTTTCTAAAAATCTGTCAAGAGTTTCCTTTCGATCCCCCTCTCTCTCTCTCTCTCTCTCTGAGCCAGTTAATAAGCCAAGTGTTATAGATTTCTTGCAACAGAAGCTGACAGATATATAAACACACACACACACACATAGATGACTATTATTGGCATGTTAATTACAGGCTGGTTATGACGTGCTTGGCAACAATTAAAGTTAATTAACATTCGTTAAGAAGGGGAAGCGGAGGGGAGAAAGAGACAGACAGAGACAGAGAGAGAGAGACAGAGAGACAGAGAAAGAAACAGAGATATGGAGTATATATAAGTCTAGCTGAGCCTGATCTAAATCCTAAGCCTGCGCGGGCCGAAAGACCTATTCCGATTTTCAATTGAAATTCAAGAAAAACTCACTTAATTTTCACTTTTGAGCCAAGCTAATGCGAAGCTACAGAACTGGATCTAGATCTAGATCTGACTGTATCTCGGGCACGTTTTCATTGATCTAGAAACTAGAGAGGGGCGTGGATGAGGTAGAGTCTATTAGACTAACATACTGGTTTTCAATGGGTTAATACGATTGCGACTGTGGTTGAGCTAAATTTTTCCACTATTGTGAATGATTTACCGTAATTTTCCTTTCCCTCTCTCTCTCTCTTTCTCACTCTCTCGCTTATGGGTCGTCTATTTTTGGGTCGTTGTGCATAATTAGCGCATGGCTTAACCCCAGAAACCCCGTCACTTTTTCGTTGAATTTAACATTGCGCGTATCTCATAAATATTTCATATCGAGTCTAGTGTATTGGAAAAGTATAGGTACGTACGTTTCTCAATATATTCCAAAGTAATGCAAATCGATGGCATCAGAAGTCAGAAATCAGAAATACCAAATTCGCCTTTACTACAGTTTAGTTTTTCCCTTCGCAACCTTTCCTCACCCTACCCCACATACCTTTGTATCTGTGATACATTAGCATAGCTTCGAGGTACCTGCAGCTCTACACGATACCCTCATTTTCAATTTTTCAATTTCCAATTCACAATTCTTAGTTCGATTCACAATTCTCTATTCTTGATTCCGATCACATATCCGCTGACGCAAGCGTCTACATACTTCGTATAGGCCTCAACAAGCATATGGAAAACAGTTTTTACTCTGATCTTACATCCCGATTGTCATTCCAGTGAATCATATAGTATTATATATGTACTTCATATAGACGTAATTGCTCTAAAGATCTGTCGATCCAAGTTTCAGCTGCAATACGTGCAGCTTGTTGAACCTATTCATAGCTAAGCAGGTGTACAGCACTATTATCTGGAGATAATGATTAGAACCGATTCATGTTTCTGATTACTTTCATGCTTATCATGCGTAGTTGGGTAGCACGCGCTGGAGAAGGTGCCAAACCGGTTTTTCTTTGATAAGAAATACCCTAGTAATACCTTATGAGAATTGGGAAACTACGCTTTTGTGCTTATAAATAGAAAAATACTAAAATAGCTGAAAATTGATTAAAATAGGTTTAAAATGGGTTTAAATAGGTTCAAGCGGTTAAAAATAGGTTAAACACGGTATGAAATAGATACAAATAGGTTTAAAAATGTTTTTAAAAGGTTGAATTAGGTTTGACTAAGTTAAAAGAGGTTAAAGAAGGTCTAAAATAGGCTTAAATAAGATTAAAAAAGCTATGAAACACACAAAATAGGTTTAAAAAGCTTGAAATAGGTCTAAAATAGGTTTAAAATAGGTTTTAAATAGGTAAAAATTTGTATTTTTATTATTATATGGGAAATCTGTGAGATCTAATCTTTTTCTTATCCTTATTCTTCTGCTCTTAGATCATTGGCACCAAACAAATACTCGTACGTCCCGATGGATATTTCATCAAGGATCGCACCATATCCACCTCATCGGACAACTCGAATGCCACCAGCAATACAGCCTGCTCGCCCCCGTTGGCCATTGGCTACGCTGGCAATAGCGATAACAGCTCCAGCAACAACAACAACAACAACAACAGCAGCAACAGTAATAACAATAATAGCACAACAAACAGCATCACAAATAGCTCCAGCAATGGACTCTGCCTGACCACCTTGGAGAACAGCAGCGAACTCATCCTGCCCATTGCCGAGGCACAGGCAGCAGGGAAACCCCTCACCGAGGCCATTGAGGAGGTATGTATGAGAGGGGGAGGAAGAGAGTACCATGCTCTGCTTATCAGTTGTGTGGGAGTTAGCTATATGAATCGGATAAGATAAGATAGAAGGGAGAGAGAGAGCGGTAGCACATGTAGGTAGCATGCTTGAAAAGAGTTGCAACTCACAATGATAATCTCATCGAGCACAAGCCGAGTGCAGTTGGACCTGGAAGAGAGAGTGGAAGCTTACTATAAAGTATATACAAATTTCGTCAGACTAAAAATGATATACAGTGAATTTTCTGTAGATCTCAAGTGAACATTGAGAGGGTAACTAAAGTAGACTCTCGAGTTATTTATAATCATAGCAATTACAGAGCTTACAGCCTACAAGTTAGAGTTCACAAGTTCTAGGTTATTACTTAATCTCTTAGTATCTCAAGATTCACATTCCGCCTTGACCTCAGAGAGCAAAGTATTAAAAGTATAACAATTTATTATTATTATTATTATTATATATATTAATGCTGCATTTTACGGTCAGCAAAAATGGGTTAACGAGAGTAAAATCAAGGAATCCCAGCACCTAGGATTCCAAGTACATGCGGGCTACTATACTTTCGAAGTTCTCCAGCAGCATCATCAGCATGGAGATTAAGCTGAGGATCAGATCTTCCAACAGGTGCTACTCTGGGCTCAGTAAGCAGATGTGTACCAGAGATCTCTGTCGACACTCTACAAGACGCTCATCCTAACCCTGCTCTAACAAACGAAGGAGTGTTCCATAGTAAAACAATCCATAAGATCTTCGGTCCTGTTCGCACCAGGGATGACTTTCGCATTCGAATGAACCACGAACTGTCGAAGCTCTAAGACGACATTGACGTAGTCCCGTGCATTATAATACAACCTAAGCGAGGAGGAGGACCTGACTGCGTTTGGTGTAAACGATTGGGGGAGGCGCATTATCCTCAATTCCGAGGCTAACTTTTAAGGCGTTATTAATTGTTGAACAGACTGACATTAGCCGTAACCCTAATGATCGAACAACTGAAATTAGCTTTACCTTCAATCTATCATTCAATTGATTAGCACTTGCCTCAATCTGTCAAGTCACTAAGAATTGCACGATCTAGAGGAACTATAGATCACTACATATACATATACATATTTTTATGTGACGTAGCCGTCTGGTCAAGTCATCGAGGATTGCAAATTCTCAACTAGGGACACTCATTGGGGAGCCGATTCGAAATTGCCGAGTGTTTTTCTCTTTTATTTTTTTTCTACGCAATCTTATCAGCGTGTGATAAGGTAACAGGGGGGAGCTACCTGAGCAGTACGACAAGCCTCCGCTCTCTCTCTTTGAATGTTATTGTTGTTCTTGTTACGGAAATGTAAACGAGACTATACAAATGGGTAGCGGGTAAAATACCTATGTAGAACCCTATAGATGTGAGAGATAAAAGATGGGATCGTAAACGAGAGAGAGAGAGTGAGAGAGGCTGAGAATGAGAACTGTAAACTTGGGTGCAGTCTGCGATACGCTTGTGAAATGTGTTCCATATTATACTAGTATATAATATAATATAATATTGGATTGTTAGTGAAATGACCTCCATTTCGATATACCCTAATGAACTGTCTGATCTCTGTGGCGACTAGTCGAGTGAGGCTTAACGTAGATCATTAAGATGTCTGGCCTTTTGTACCCTGTACATGATCATTTATCTCTATATGCCTTGCCAATTGGATATAGATGTCGTATCATCATCATCATCATCATCAGTGGAAGTGCATCTTTATATCTCGAGCTGGGAGTGACGTAATGGATCGCCTGGTTGGGGCACTAATTTTTTGGATCAACATGCATTTAGTATGGCCAATAAATGAGGCTTTTAGCCAGGCCAATGGTCTCTCTCTCTCCCTTCCTCCCAGTCTTTCTCTGTCTGACAACCTTGCAAGAGGGGAAAACCTCTCTTTATAGAGTTGCCACCCTACGCTCAGCTGTGCTGCAGTGGGTCAGTTTTAGTTTTAGTTCTACAAGTAACTTCTGCGTCAGCAAAAGTCACGATGACAGGGCTAAAAGCGCCATGTGCTGTTGCTGTATTTAATTGAAAATAATTGCGAATAGCTGCGTCGCTGTGTGAAGTACTCGTGCATGGTCTAAACGGGTTTACCTAATTCACAATTGCAATTGCATTGGCCAGTTGTTCTTCTAGCCTAGAAAATGTTTGTTTGCCGCAAATTTGCATTCAAAACAAATCCTTTAATCATTCCAAACTCAATTCTATCTCTTTCTCTCTGGTAACTATACTATATAGTATTCAGTTTTGTTAGGTCTCTTAAAGCAAGCTATAAGAACTCTAATTACTAGAGACATAACATATTGTTTATTTTTGTTTATTTTTTTTATGACAGCTTTAATAATAGTTTATGGGTTAATATAAAACTATAAAGAATATTTATCCGGTTTTTAGTAAAGTAATCAACTTGTATTGGTAGCTCGATAAATATGAGATTTACAGTTTTACATACTACGAGTGTAGTCACAAAATTAGATAGTCTCTGTCTAAGAATATGACTAGTTTTTAGAGTCCCAGCTGACTGCTCTTATCTATTACGCATATTCTTACAAATCGCAGTATTCTGAGTTTTTGACTGAATCAATTGTCGACTGATTCATGTCTTCAATTAGAGAACTATTTGATCTTCATTTAAAAGTCAATGTAAAATGTGACTAATCTGCTTTGCGGAAATTGTTTAGATTATTTGGGAAGTCATCATGTATACTCTATCTATATCTACAAATTTTCCCTCTCTTTTCTCCTTCAGTTTGATGCCTATTTGCGCTCTCTATCGCTCAACGATGCGGAGATCAAATTGATCACCGATGGGCAGCTGCCGCTGCGTCAGTGTCTGCATCGAGAGGCCTGTGCCAAGGACATTGAGCTGCCTGCCTATTATAATAAATTCAGTGATCTACGCAAGGAGTTTCAGCGTTACAAGTCCGGTGATCTATCCCGGGCACTGGTGCCACTCAAAGACATCAAGAAAATGCTGCAATCACCCACGTTGCCTCTGCCACAATCCATTGGCGAGATGCTGAAAGGTGCGTCGAACTGTTCTTAAGTCTTTAGAGATATATATATGACTAACCCCGCTCTCCTATCTCTTATAGAGCTCAATGAAACTTCTGTGGAGGATAATGACTTCTATATACGCGAATCTCGCGATATGGTCACTGTGATTCAACATTTGCTGCAAGCAGGTAAGAATATAAAGTAATACTAAAATTTGAAGATATTTTAGACTGATTACGATCTTTACTTTTACAGGACATAAGTTTGATACAAATGAACTAGTGAATTTAATACTGGAACCAGGAATTTGGTAAGTCGAAAATGAATTCATTTGCTTGAACCAATATGCGCGACAGCAAACAGGAAGGGGCTGCTAGTCAGAGAGAGAGAGAGAGAGAGATCTTGAGTTCTACCTGCGATCACTCGCGCTCTCGAGTTTCAGCTCAAGTCGTAAGCAAGCGATTGCTCTCTCTCTCTCTCTCTCTGCTTCTCCAAGCCGACTCGCAGCTGCATTGCTCCAATTCTGACAAGCTCTGCACTATTTCGAGTGTGTTTCTTAAACCAAAATCCACTCAAAGTAAAAACAAAAAAAAGAAAAACATATACAAAACCCATAAAAAAAACCGAACTCAGAACTCAGGCAGAGACTAAAGCGGATCGTCGTGTTGTCGTCGTGCTCCCTCGTTGTCGTCAGTCAACGATTGGATCGTTACACGATAAGAACTCGTCGAACATAGGACGCACAGATCTCTGCCGCGCTCTCCCTCTCTCTCTTTCTCGCCGTTTGAAGATCGAAACAGAATTCTGAATATTATTGTAAACGCATCGAATTGCTGATGAATTGTGACTATTGTTATCGCTATCGGTTGCGCGACACAAATACATAGACAAACATATATATATATAGCATACATAGTTAAGTGTGTCACACAGGGAGACTACGGACTCCTCCGCCTATGTATGCATATAGAGAAAGCCTGCACTACACTTCTTCTTTCTAGGCAACTGGCCATAAAATATACATATTTCAATTAGTAAAACGTAAGGTAAAACCAACAAGTCAAATATAAATCCCTTCCAGACAAACCCTAAGTGAACTTGATTATTCATGCTGTTTTCGCGACTGTGTGTGTGTGTGTGTGTGAGTGCTTTGAAGAGTCAGCAAAATATGTTTATGGTCTTGAAAATCGAAACGTGACTTGAGCAAATGCGACAAATAATACCCTACTATAGTGTGAAAAGAAATCATTTGATGGCAGTTCCTGCATTTGAAATTATCGATATAAACTGTAGTTAACTTGCCGGGTGATCGATAAATTATCTAGTTGTGTTTGAGTTGAAGCAAAGCTTTCAAACTGTCGAAAAACCCTAGGGTTATGAGTCCTACAAACGTATATATCGATATGATGGAAAGTAGCCTGTCTGATCATAGATTAATTAGCGTTATAGCTACTATAGATATTATGACAGAGCTACCCTACAATTCTAAGATCGGGTGCGGATAAAAATCAGTGTTAGTTGTCTTTCAGATCATTGATAGATCATAGATATAATTGCTACCATCCAAAAGTCAAACTAGAAAAAGGAATAATAGTAGAAGGAGAAAGAGTATTACTAGGTGTAGAAGGATTAGGAGGAGTCTGTAGAGCCTATTTAGGCCAGAGCTGTAACAGAGCGTGACACGCGTTTCCAACACGCTGTCATTTCTACTTGGAACTCGGAGTCCCTTACAGTTCCAGAAACTTGAATGCAATTTAAAACCGCATATAGCAAAAATATTTCACTTGAATTTCACACGTCTCTCTCTCTCTCCCTGTCTATGTTTCTTCGTCTCTCTCTTCCTTTACGCAGCTCAATTGACGACGAGGTAGACGGCAATTGCATTGTACGTGCCCGTGGATTACCCTGGCAGAGCAGCGATCAGGACATTGCCAAGTTCTTTCGGGGACTCAACGTAGCCAAGTGAGTAAAACCTATATAGAGTAGATTGTATATTGGGAGCGTAGACAAGCTAGACTATGTAGAACGCGCCAACGTAACCCATTGATAAGACTGTATGGATCGATCTGTGCTTATCGGGAACGAGTTCAGGCGGGGGTCAGAAGCGGGTGATTACGCTGTGGAATGTAAGAGAACGTATTGCGTGTATTGTCTGTGATTTTCCATTTATCTAATGCACTGCTCCATAATACTTCAACCCCTTCTCTCTTTCTCCCTCTCCCCTTTCCACAGAGGCGGAGTCGCACTGTGCCTGTCGCCGCTGGGACGGCGCAACGGTGAAGCCTTGATACGCTTCGTCTCGCAGGAGCATCGCGACATGGCGCTGAAGCGTCATAAACATCACATTGGCTCGCGCTACATTGAGGTGTACCGGGCGTCTGGTGAGGATTTCCTGGCCATAGCAGGCGGTGCCTCCAATGAGGCGCAGGCCTTTCTGTCCAAGGGAGCACAGGTTATCATACGCATGCGAGGATTACCTTATGATTGCAGTGCCAAGCAAGTGGTGAGTAGAGCTCCCTCATCTCTCTAGCGTCTCTCACTCACACCCGACTCCCTCTCTCTCTCTCCTTCAGCTGGATTTCTTTACCACGGGTGAGCTGCCTGCCTGCAATGTGCTGGATGGCAACGATGGTGTGCTCTTTGTGAAGAAACCCGATGGACGTGCCACTGGAGATGCTTTCGTTCTGTTCGCCAATGAGAGTGATGCCCCCAAGGCGCTGGGACGTCATCGGGAATCGATTGGGCAACGGTATATCGAACTCTTTCGCTCCACAACGGCTGAGGTGCAGCAAGTGCTGAATCGCTCGATGGATCCCAAGTCGTATGAGTCGAACAATCATAGTCAACCGCCATTGATTGGACAATTCCCGACCACCATGCAGCTGCCGCTGTTGCCGCAGGTGGGTGCCGCTGCTGCCCACGCTGGCCACGCCCTCAACCCGATGTCAGCCAGTGCCAGTCACACTAACCTGTGCCCCACACTTACCCATGCCCCACAGCACCTCATCACATCGGGCACCACCAAGAACTGCATCCGATTGCGTGGACTGCCCTATGAGGCGATGGTGGAGCATATCTTGCACTTTCTGGATGACTTTGCCAAGCATATCATATACCAGGGTGTCCATATGGTGATCAATGCGCAGGTGAGTGTTAGCAGGAGGAGGAAGAAGTTCCTGATCTTAATCCTGCTCAAATCTTGAATTTCTTTACTTATCTACCCCAAACCCTACTCTAATCCCTTCTTTCCTCCTCCATCCTGCACAGGGTCAGCCCAGCGGCGAAGCCTTCATCCAAATGGACTCGGAGGACTCCGCACGGCTCTGTGCGCAGCGCAAGCACAATCAGTTCATGGTCTTTGGCAAGAAGTTCCGTTACATTGAGGTCTTTCAGTGTTCGGGCGATGATATGAATCATGTGCTCAATGGAGGATTAGTCTCCCCGGTGGCAGCATCACAGCATCCTGGACACGCACATTTGGCGGCTGCTGCCGCCGCTGCCGCTGCCGCCGCTGCTGCGGGCAAACAAGCGTCGCTGCTCTCTCCGGGTATGTTAGCTCAACCGCCGCCATCGTCGTCAGCGAATGGCGCTCAGGGCATCGGCTCACACACGCACACACATGCCATGGGCACACACGCACACTCACACACACAGCACACACAACACACGCATGCATCGTATACGCATACACACGCCGCCGCCGCCGCTGCTGCCGCTGCACACGCCGCTGCCACTGCCGCTGCCCATGCTCATGCACTGCAAACGTCACCGGTGGCTGCGGCCGCCATGTTGGCTGCTGCCGGCAATACATCGCATACTCAGCTCTCGGCGGGCACAGCCAGCGGTCTGACCGCAGCTGGTTACATGTCGGCGCCGCCACCACCACAGGCGGGCGGCTCGGGCGCGTTGGCCACCCACTCCTCGGGCGCCTCAGCCGCTGCCGGTGGCTATGGCAATCCCTTCCAGCTGCCTTTGCAGACTCCGTCCTCGGCAGCGGCTGCTGCTGCCGCCGCTGCTGCAGCTGCTGCGGCTCATGCCGCTAATCCCGCCCTGCTTGCCCAGCAGCAGGCACAGTTCATAGCGCAGCAGAGTTTGCTCGCCCGGCAACAGGCCGCCGCTGCTGTGGCCGTCGAGCAGCAGCAGCAGCAGCTCTATGCCAACGCGGCCATGTTGCAGCCACATCCTGCACTGTATATGCAACATCCTGCTGCTGCTGCTGCTGCCATGGGAGCTCAGCCGCAGTTTGTGCTGATGCAGCGTCCCTATCTGCAGCCCTTTCCGTTGAGCTACATGCCCGCCTCTGCGGCCTCGGGGGCATATCAGTACGCTGGCGCCACGCCCTCTGCAGCAGGGGTACCCCAGGGCGCCGGTGGTGCAGGAGCAGCAGCAGCCGGGGCAGGGGGAGCAGGAGGCAGCGGCACCAGTGCTAGCTCAGCCAGTCTGCAGGCGCTTCAATCACACTCGATGAAGCGATCCTATGAGAATGCCTTCCAGCCTGATCCCTCGGGAGCAGCTGCTGCAGCGAGTGCGGCCAAGCGGGCGCTGACACAGCGAGCGCCGAGTAGTCTCTACTCGTATTACAATCCAGGCATTTAGTTCAATCATGATTGATATTGATGTATGAGGTTTGAGAAGGTGTAACAGGTTGATGCAAAAGACTGGTTTGATTTTAGGAGCCAATTACAACGTGTTACATCATGATTGATGCTGTATGCATGCAGTTCAATCATGATTGATTGTTGTATGTGGCTTAGCAAGCAAGCCAGGTTTATGCATGATACTATTTCGCTCTTGGAAACCAATTACATCATGACACATGATGATTGACTCAGCTTACTTCATTTTATTGTTAACTTTTTCAATTGATTGACAATCTCCAATACTTCAATTTTGTATTCCAAGTCGACAGTTCAGAAGTTTTTTTCAATCATGATTGATATTGTATGAGGTTGAAGCCTATGCATGATTCTAGGCTGAATTCAGAAACCTTATACAATGTTACACATCATGATTGACTCAACTCATCTCAAATCAAGCGTGATTCATTTGCAGCTCTATGAATAATTCTTGTTTGATTTTCCGCACCATTTACATCATGATACACTATGATTGACTCATATTTAGTTAACTGCTTAGCTGCTCAATCAATCATGATTAAGAATTCAATTGATTGACAGTCTCCAAAACTTCAATTTACATTCCAAGTCGACAAATGTGTGTGCAATGCGCGCTGAGTGGCGTAACTAGGGTATATACAGGGTATAAATACCCTATATAGCATTAGACATTCTGGCAAATCATACTCACACACACACACACACACACATACACCCGACATTTTGTTAGTGCTTAAATATCGTTTTTATCGTTCAATTTTTATAGTAAAATTTTGATAGTTTCTAAGTTCTTTTTAAAAGTAAAAAGAGAAACTTTACTTTAAGCATTTTGTTCTAAGGTCTAAGCATTACTTATACTCTGCACACACACACACACATACATATGCATTGCACACATATACACACACACACACATTCTGCTCATACACACACACACACACACTGCGGGCAAGCTAACCAAGAAATGTAAAAAAAAAAAACAGAAACTTTTTCTCTCACCTTGTTCACTAAACAAATGAAGCTCGATTCCTTGGGAATCGTGCTGCTATATAGTCTAGTATATAAAATTAATTATGCTATGTGTATGTGTATTTGTGCTTGTGTGTGTGTGTGTGAGTAGGAGGTGTGCGTGTGTGTTGCAACAACAACAACAACAAGAACAACAGAGGCTAATGTACTTCGGGCAGCGAGTGGAGATGGTAGAAGGTGTTTGATTGTCTGTACGTGTCTGTGTCTGTGTGTGTGTGTGTGTGCCACGCCCATGAAAGTGCAATCTATAATTTAATATTTAAGCATAGGCTCATCAATCACACACACACACACACACACCCCTCACACACGCACACTCGCTGCCCGAACGGCATCAGGTGTTGGATTGATTGATGTGAAAAGAAATTCGAAAAGAGAGAAAAAAGAAAATGACACAAAATCTGTTCTATAATGCGAAATCTTTAGACATATATTACAATACTTAATATTAATAATAATCATATAAAATTAATAATAATAATAATAATATAATGGAAGATATATCATAGCATCTAAGTCGTACAACTTGTAAAATTGGTTGGCAACATTTTGATTAATAATACTTTCTGCTAAGCATTGGAAAACCTTTTCTATGCTCTCTAGCACAATAGGAGAGCGTTGCGATCTAACTGGGAATCGTTAAAAAAATATATTATCTGTCTTTATATTGCTCAGATATTGTTTAGATCAGCTTAGATCGTAACGCTCACTCATTGTCGCCAGACGATAGCTCTAACACTCCATTTGATTGATTTTGATATCGTATATCGTATATCGCATATCGTATCGTATATGTATCTTCTATCTATAATAAGTGTGCGTAACTGGTGTTAGTCGCAAATTGGAAACTCGTTTATCAACACTGAATTTTATCTATATTTTGTGTGTTCTCTGTCATCACTAATTTAAAACTCTTTCCCACCAACTCCTCCCCCTGTATCTCTCTCTCTCTCTCTCTCTCTCTTTCTTGTTGCATACCTCTGGCATCAGGGGGAACTTCAAGATGCTTAATTCATTATACGTTCGTGATTTGGTTATGGATATATATATTTTACGGGTTTACGATTATATACTAAGTATATAGTTTGTCTGTCATTCGTATGCGTTCTTAAAACTACACATGGATCGACTGTAGACCATAGATATTACATAACATATGCTAAATATATATACATATATATATCGATCTCTTGCCGAAATATATTCGGTATAATCGATCTCAACCAACCCCCCTCTATATTATCCACTTTCTCCCCTTCTCCTCAACTTCTGCGTCTAACAAACAGTTTTGCGCTTTGCTATAGATAAAAGATATATGCTTAATATATCAGCGCATCATGGAAAAGATTTTCATAGCTTAGTTCATAATAGTTTTGCATTATTCTTAGTTCATACACAACAACCGAGTGGTTTCCCATGGGGTTTTTCTTTGGCCTAATGCAATACACATAATAATAATAATAATGATATCAGTCTATGGCTTCCATAAAAAAGAAAAAAACTTGAAAATCAAAAAAAAAAAAAAAAAAAACCAATCTAAATCTAAAATAAACATACATATTCTATATAGTATAATTATCGTTTAGAACAATAATCATAATCAAATGGAAAACACATTTCGATTTACTTAATTAGTTTTAAATGCACATGCAATTTTTTAAATTTTACAAAATTTTACATACATTTTTTTCGATATTCCAATATAGTTTATTCGAGTTTGTCTCTACTTTTATTAATTTTTTATACTTCAATAAATATACATATTTTACACATACCATACATATCGCTAAAGAAAAAAAATACCAAACATCATCTCTGGCAATAACCTTCCCTTTCTTTCCCGTCCCTTCACTCTTTAAACTCTTTTCCAATTTCGGTGCTAATAATCTTAAATTTCTTAAAGTTTTCTTTTTGAGTTTTCTTAAGTTTCTATCAGTCGAAATTGTGTAATTGTCCTACTGTCTTAACCAGTTCTCTTTCTATATCTTTCTATATCTATCCTATCTAAATCCCTTCACTGAAATCTACACACGTATTTGTAACTCGGGTAACTCTGGGCTTGGGTCAAGCTTTATACGTATTTTCAGGCGCATCCTTTCTGTATCTTTATCTCTCCGGGTCTCTGAAATTTTGTTGGCGTTACGAGTTGCTAATTGGATTGGATATGTGATCCCTCTGCTTTGTCTCTGTGTGTGTGTGTGTGTCTTGCAACTTCGTAACGTCGGTTTCTAAGATGGAGTCTCAGTCAGTAATTCGTAATACTCGTAATGCCCACCTAGACACACACGCATCTTGTACGTAACAAAACAAAAAAAAAAGAAGGAAAAATGAAATGTGAAAAGCTTGGTCTCACTACTCTTAAAGCTAACTGTATGTGCGAAACGATAACGATAACCGATAACCCAACTCTTCGCTCTCATCCGCCGTTGTGGTCCAGATCTCCCCCTCTCTCCCTCTCTCTATCTCTCTCTATATCTCACCCCTTGTGTGTGTTTTGTTCTTGTACCTATTTTTATCTATTTTTGGATTTGCATACGAAAATGATATGTGACTTTTTTGAAGGCTGGTTGGTGCTTGGATTAAACAAAACAAAAACAAAAACAAAGTTGGGATAAAACATGTCTTAAGTTTACTGTGTGCGCAATGAAAAACTGTACTCATGGTCTCTGGGTAAGGTGGTAAATATACATATATATAGTACATATGTGTATATACAAAATACATACATAGCTGCATATTTAAACTAGTATATAGCGAATACATACTATATATATTGCATTTTAAATCAATCAAATATACTATATACTATATATATCTAAACTACATGTCTCCTCTACCATAATCAATGCAAATGTCTAAACGGTGAGTGTTTTTGAATACGATTTGAATATGATACGCGTACAGTGGTACTTGGCTATAATGGCAACTGGTAAATCTTTTCATTTTCTTTTAATAACACACACAGTTCCATGTTGGCAAATTATCACTGTACCAGCTAAAAGTAAAACAGTATCTATCTACTAACTAACCCAACTAATTCTAACAAAACTACATACATATACTATATGTTACATATATACGATCAACTAACTAAACCTAACCTCAATTGTCTGATGTGTCTCTATACTGCCTACTCCGCTCCTCTGCCTACGCCTCTGTGTGTCGCATCTTTCTGGGAGTGTGTTAAAAAAGCAGCAGCAACAACAACAACAACAACAACAACTGCCACAGCAGCAGCAACTTTTTTAAGACTAACTCCCCCACAAAAGAAAAAAAAAGAATGTTTAATATAATACTATATATACCAAGTCTCATACTCACAATTTTGTTTGCTCTCTCAGTTTATTTTGTTTAATTCTGCTTTATAATCCATACCTTTGCCTTATCTGATGATCTTATGATATATTTTGTTTTCCTTTTATGCCTCCTCCTAGGTGCCACTGTGCTGGGCGCCCATTTCGGTGCACATTTTCCGGCTTACGGAGCGCCTCCACCGCCGCCGCCGCCGCACACTGCGCTGCTGGCCACGCCGCGTGCTCATCATGGACACGCGCATACGCATGCACATGCCCATCATCATCATCATCATCATCATGCATCGTTCTATCCGCCCCCGCTGGTCTATTGGCCGTATCCCAGTCCGCCCGTCTCGCCCACCACATACTATAGCCAGCCGGGCGCCCATTCGCCATCGCATCAGCATCAGGCACTGGTAAGATTAGTAGAGTAGTAGCCAGTTGGCCAAGGAGAGTAACAACTAACTTGTTCCCTTGCAGTATCCCCTGGACTTCTTTCCGCCTTCGCCGCTTTCGCCGCCCAATGCCGGTCTGATTCTCACGCCCAGCAAGAATGCTGTGCCCTTTGTGCCTGCCAAGCAACAGCAGCAGCAAGCCTCCAACAACAACAACAACAACAACAACAACAACAAATTGACCCTCACACCGGCCATGCCAGCGAATCATGTTGCGCAGTCGCCATCGCCAGCAACGCCCACGCCTGCTGTGGTTGTTGTGCCCGCTCAACCAGTGACACCACCCACGCTGCTTAGTATGGACAACAACCACACGGTGACGACGTCTGCACTGAAAACAGGCAGCCAAAGTGGCGCTGCCAGTGCCACGCCCATTGTGAGCAACAATTGTGTAGAGCTTTTCATATCATAGAAACTTGCACTCTCTCACTATATGTCTCTCTCTCTTTCTCTTCTCTCTAGCTAAATATTTATTTGCTTAAAAAACGAAAAAACAAATGAAATTTAATTTTAACGAAGCAAAAATATTAACGAAAATGTCTTGCCACACGAAGAAACTTGTTTGTAGTTTAGACTAGAACCAGCTGTAGATAAGTTGCCCAGGCGTGCTTAGCCGTGTCGCGAACCGCTGGCTGGCTGCACGGCGAATTGAGTCGCCCCAAAGGAATCTCTTTTCACGTACCCTACCCAATATCCCCACCTTATCCCTGAATGAATTATTCATGAATATATTTTGATACTTTAGACGGTTAAAGTGCCGTTGTTTTAATCCTAAGTAGACGACGCCCAGTGCAATTCACTTTTCCCCATTCCCATGCCCAAATTTATCTATTTATTGATTAGCAGCATTCATTGTGCACTACATAGTATGTAAACATACATATATACTATATACAATATATTCCAAATATACAGATTAGCGCATACTGTTAGCAAAGAAGAAGACAAGAAACTACAAATTTATCCCTAGTCAATAGTCAAATTATTTATATACAATATATATCAGCAATTTATCTATTTTTACTGTTACTGCATGTTAAATGTCATCGAAATCGATAAACGCAAATCGAAAATCGAAAACAAAAAGCAAATAAATACATATGGAACTATATTTCTTTAGGTTCCGTTTGCAGCGATTAGTCAAAATACTTGAAAAGCAAATGAAAAGTATAAAAACTAAATAATTATTATTATAGACAATTTGCAATATCAGATCATACGATTTTTTATGATTTTTATTATTTTCATATTTTGTTTAGGCTAAGCCATTAAACTACATATACGCATATTACATACATATATTTTTGTTATCTTACGTACTCGTCATGTGAAACCAAGAAAGAAAAAAAAAAACGCCTATTTAAAGATCTGTTCTGTTTTTACGTTGTTATGCTATATGATTTTGAAAAGATATTACCAATTGTTTCCAAATATGCAACTTTTAAATAAATCAATGAAAAAAAAAAAAAAAACAAAAGAATTGACTGTTTTGCTAGATAAACTATAAAATACTAACTAGTCTATCTAAACTTGTTTGTTGATGGTTGTATACCCTTTTCTTACCATATCTGTCTGTATGAACGTCTATATCTCTGTTACTAGGCGAATTAGAGGCATTATAATTGGTAATCAGATTAGAATATAGTGCAGAATGAATTTTATAATTTTGCCACGCCTCTTTTTGAACCATAAATCTGTAAAAATGGAATTGCAAGCTTAATTTTAAAGCTAGAACGTTTAATTTTGGTGAGTGAATTAAACATAACCAATTAAATAATTTCTGCTGACGATATTATAGGAAATTCTATATACTTTTACAGTCCAAACTTGATATGTTTCTCATAATTAATTTCCTTTCCCGCCAGTGTTGCCCTCTTTTTCCAATTTCCCTTTTTAACATACAAGTAAAAAAGTCATTTATTAAGCTGTTGATTTTTCTTTATTGAACGACAAATTGAAAACACATTCGCTTCAGCTGCTAGGGGTGTGTGCAGGTGTGTATATATGTGTGAGTGTGTGTGTGTGTGTATCTAATTAATGACACGCTAATCGGGGCACATTATAAATGGTGCAGATGCAGATCCAGATGCAGATGCAGCGATAAGTGGCGGTCATAAATAATCACATTGTGGAAGCAGATAAAGGGAGAGCAAGCTAGGGAGATGATATATCGTTGACAAATGGCGTTACAAACGGACGAAAGTCCCACCGACCAGTTTAAAATGTATACGGTCGTTGTGAACCATCATCCGGTCGCACCGTACCATCAGGGGGGGTAACAGGGAAAACGCAAATCGGCGATTAAAAATTCAACCAAAGTATTTAGTTTCCTTTTTTTCTTGTTTTCTTTGCCAGCGTCAGTTGCACCTGGCCCGGAAGTCGGCAGCCGATCTGGGGATGCGCGCACATGATAATTTATCAATGGGGCCTGGACTGGACCTTCCTTCCTGCCTGCCTGGCTGCCTGCAGCTGGAACTGGCTGAAACTGGCGCCTATCAAAAGCACATTAGGCATTGTCCTGCGGCGCCATTTGGGTTGACAAGTCCACGTTCTGCTAGACCCGAAAAGAGCAAAGAAAACAGTTGGTTAATGCGACAAAAATGCAGCAAGGCATTGCCAGAGAGGGAATGGGAAGGGGAATGGGTAGCGGTGTTGGGTAACAACTTTTTGGCATTTTTATGGCCGCACACTCGACTTGGTAGTGCACTTCCGCTAATGTTGCCGGAAATGGCAAATAAATCTCATTTGTAATCGTGAAATATATATTTTATGCTAGTTAAAAAAGTGCCAAAATAAAAAAAAAAACACTCCGCCTGAGCCGCACTCTGAGTGCAGTCGGTGCTAACACAATTGCCAAAGATGCCAAAGCCAAAGTTGCGAAACAGTTGCAAAACTTTCAGCGACGCTCTCGAAAGTAAGTCAATAAAAATGCCTGCAACGAGGCAACACACAAAAAATACCAGAGAGAGAGAGAGAGATAAATAAAAAAAAAACACACACACAAAAAAAAAGATATCGGCATATTTTCGAGAGCTTAGCGACTTAGCGACTGTCGCCAAAGCCCTCCTCCTAGCGACTGACAGTGGGCGTGGCTCTATCCGGTACACTCTACGGTATACGGTCTATGGTCTCCTGTCTATGGTCTATGGCATTAAGCCATTGAAACTTTTATTGATTTAGCGGCACATTTCTCTCTCTCTCGGCATTTTTTTTTGGGTTTTTAGCCTGCAACAATATTCACTTAAGCTGCAAATGAATACCATGAATCATTGCGCAAATCTATTCGCTTGTCGTAAGGCATTAAGGTGTGTGTGTGTTGGTGTGTGAATTCTACTGAACTAACTGTTTAAATGTATAGAAATTTAGCTTGAAAGGATTAGTTTAAATTGTTTTTTTTTTAGATCTGAATAATTGCATAAAATCTATTATATTGTTAATGATAAAAGAGGAACTCGAAGAACACGTATATATTTCGTAAATTATAAGAGCTTAATATCATAAAGCCCATTAATTTTACTTATTATTATGTTTATTTTTATAACTATTGAGATTATATATTTATTTGATTTTTAAAAATTTACTATGCATTTTATTTTATTTGTTTTATGATTTCATTAGTATTATTACGATTACTTTTTTTTTATTATTAACCGTATTATTATTTGATTTTATTTCGCTGCCATTTTCTCTGTGATTTTTCTTCGTTTTATCACATTGTTCGCATTTTAAAAAGCAAAATCGTTTCGAGCACAGTTCAAACAGCACTTCGACACCTGCCGCTCGAGTACTCGCATTTTGATCAAATATTTACCCGCGGGATACAGCATGTGCCTCGTACTTGTGCTGTGAACGAAAGGGACAGAGAGAGAGAGAGAGAGAGAGAGAGAGGATGAGTGAAAGGAGGAAAATCAATTTGAAGCACATTACGGGGAACACAAGCCATGCGAATTTTCCAAGTTGATTTTATTATTTACTTTTGCTTTGTACTTTCTATTTGTATTTGTATTTCGTATTTTGTATTTGCCGTTTGACAGATTTCGACTGCAATACACACATACATACCCCTTAAAATGGTGCTGGGAAAGAGAGAGAGAGTGAGAGAGAGGAATCCTTGGGAGTATAATGTGACTGCATTGCGTCCTTTTTGGAGACACGTTATAAGCTCTGCGAGCGAAGGAGCTGAAGCTGCAAGTCAAATAAATCGTAGCATTGTTAAATGGCAGCCGATTGGATGCCATGTGGGATTTGTGTGTGGATTGTGTGTGGATTGTGTTTCAAACAAATCTACAAAATGGCGGCAAAAGCGCTGAAAATCGCTGCAAGCAGCTTTACTTCCCTTTTGGGTATAAAAAAAACTTAAGCTAAGTCGAGTTTAGTTTAGCTCTTTTATCTGTTAGTCTAACTAAACTACTTGGGGCAATTGATTGTCAGTCTATTTCTGTCTCTATCTAGTCTCTATTCCACTCCCTTTCTCCCCATTTTTCCCCATATCTCTGACTGTTTCTCTAGCTCTTCTGGCGGCTGCTGAGCTAGCGCTTTTTGATGTCTGCTTCGGTTTTCAAACATTTTGTCTGCAATTTCATTTACTTTGTAGCACACACACACACACAGAGAGAGGCAAGTGTTAGTGTGTGTATCTGTGTGTATGTGTGTGTGTGAGTGTGTCTCGTAGGCAATGAAGTGCATTTGAAGCACACTTGATGCACGTACAGCACGCAGTGCTTTTTTAGATCTATTGTAAATGACTGCAGTGGGCGTGTGTGTCGACGCGGTTCGTTAGTTTTGACACACACAGAGAGAGGGGAGGAGAGGAGAGGCAGCACAGTTAGACAGGAAGCGGAAGTGTATGTGTGAGTGTGAGTGTGTGTGTGGCGCGTCTGTTTGATAAGTGGCAGCAATTTTTTCTACACATTTTCTTTATGCTTTTTTGCACTTCTTGCACTCGGCCAGCGCGAGTCTCTCAAGCCTGTCTGTCTCTCTCTTTCTCTCTTTCTTTCTTTGTCTGTCTGTTGTCTCACTGTGTATGCTAGCTGATCCTTTGGGGGCTGCTGCTGCTGCCAACCGTTTGCCCACTAATGAAATTGTTAATTTTTGTTGGCAAAGTCACGTACACGATGTGTTGATGACGCTCGAGAGCCGCTTCATGCCGCCGGGCAATTGCCAACGCGCCACAAGAGTCTCAGCAGCAGCAGCAGTAGCAGTGGCAGCCATGTGGAAGCAGAGGGCAGAGGGGTAGAGGGCGCCTGCCCGCCTGCCTGCTACGTGTCAGCTAAGCTGGAGCTCATCAGTCTTCAAGGGAATGCAGGTGAGCAACAGGCGCTGTCGCTGTCGCTGTCTACTTCGATTCTGGCCTGATTTGTGCTGCAATATTTGACAAACAACATTTATTTAGTTTATGGCTCACACACACACACACACACATACAGCTGCATTTGCTGCACGTGCATGTAAAGCACAAAAGGAAACCCCCCCAAAAAAAAAGAAAATGGAAAACTATGAAAAACTCGCAGCGAAAAAGTCGCATTGCAGCAAGTTCTGTTACGCTTGCCAAGGCTAGCGCTGTGTGTGTGTGTGTGTTGTCTGTGTGTGTTTGTGTTTGTTGTGTCTCTGTGTGTGTGTGTGCTTTCCATTAATACCGTTTACCTACATCTTGCCTCGCCTTTGGCACGTACAGCACATTCTCGCCGGCTGCCAAAAATATATATTACGTATACGCCAAAGTGGCTGACTGACTAACTGCCAGGCGGCCGCGCCGCGCCACCCCTGCACTCCTCTGCTTCTTGTATCTTCTCCGCCTCTCTGCCTCTCTCTCTCTCTGTCGCTCTCTCCTTGTCTCCCTGTCTGTCTCCTGCTGCTGCTTCTGCTGCCGCTGTTGTGCTTATTTTTGTTGGCATTTCGAGTTTTGCATTGCATTTTATTCTACTTTATTCGCGTTACTGCTCCCTCTCTCCTTCTCTCTCTCTCCTTTTCTCCCTCTCTCTTCTACTTTGGCATTGTATTAATGCACAAGTGCAGAACGAAATGTCTGCGTTGCATGCAACATTTCAGTTTTTATTTTGCACTCCCTTTCTCTCGCTTTGTTCTCAGTTCTCTCTCTTTCTCTTCTGGCATTTTGGCATTGTTTGCGGCTTGCATAAATTCGAAATTAAATGAAAATTCATTAGAAAAGCAAAGTGCAAATTTTTCATTGCATACATTTTGGTGGGGGATGGAGAGAGGGGTAAGAAAAAACTGCTAAGCTAATTACGTAAGCGTTTTACTAATGTGCAAAGGCAGCGTGGCAGCGTTTCTTCAGTCTTTTGAGGCAACAGCGAAAAATTTCATTGCCTGCTTTTAGGCGCTGCCAAACACCTCAACTATTTAGCTATTTTAATAGATTTAATAGCGGTTTTCTTGCTCTCCTACTCTTTCTCTTACTTCCCTCCTTATGCTCAGCATATTCTCACCTGTTAGCGGCAGCTTTAGCCACAGCAGCGGCACATGCGGCGTATACGTAATCTATTTAAATACACAATAAATAATGAAAAACTGCGCTAAAAACGAATTTACATATAAAAAGCAGCAGCAGCGGGCCAAAAGCCAACAGCGTAACATATAATGGCTTTACAAAGAGAGGGGGCGGGGGCGGCAGGAGGCGTGGCTGCAGAGAGGTCGTAGCGCTGGTTATACAGGGGCGCTGGCCAGAACTGGTCACGTATTTTGGGAGCTTTAGCTGGCACTGCATGAGTGGGAGGCAGGGAGCACGTAAAGAGAGAGAGAGAGGGAGAGAGAGAGAAGGGAAGAATGGGAGCAGGGCTTAGTGCCGGGCAGGGGCGGGGCAGAGCGGGGGGCGCGGTCGCTTTGGCAATCATGAACATGCCATAATGCCTTGCGACCGCGACTATTAAATCAACACACGCGCTACATGTATGCACACACGCACCCAGTGCACACACACACGCACACATGGCACACACACACACACGCACGAGCATATATTTCCTATGATTTATTATTATTTCGTGCGGTTTTTCGCTATTATTTAAATTTTAAATAGCTGTAAAGTGTATTTGGGCTGTTGCCTGATTTTATTGTACTCCCCGGCTTGGTTTTCTGCCCCGCTTCCCTCTCCACCTCCTACTCCTCCTGCCTCTGCCTCTTGTTACCATTGTTGTTGTTAGTATCATTATTATTATTATCGTGCATTGTTTGCTGGCATGTTGCATGCCCCGGCTGCAGTCATTGCAGCTGCCGCTGCCGTTGCCGTTGCCATTGCTGTGCAGCCATTTTGTGGTAAATAGAGTCGTTTAAATGCATACAAATAGTGCACTGGCACACAGCCTGCCCCCCTTCCTCTCTTTCTCTCTCGCAGTCCCTGTGTTTCTCTCTCTGTATGTGTGTGTGTGTCAAGATTTTATAATAACATTCATAATGCAACGTTTGCATGTCATTTGCGACATACACAGGCAACAAGCTGAAAATGTAATTTAGCCTTTTTTTCTGTTGCTGCCGGCTTACCATATGCGATAAATGGTCAGCCTGAGAGCAGGGGCTCTGTGAGATGCTGCTCTCTCTTCCAGTCTCTCTCCCCCTCGTTCTACACCTGCTGCAGCTCACTTGGCTTTGCTAATGGTTCGCATTGGCAGCTGCCTTTCTCCATGCTGCTGCTGCTCCTCTAGCTGCTCCTGCCTCCTTAGCTGATTTTCTAGCTGCCTCTTTAGCTGCTTTTCTAGCTACCTTTTTAGATACTTCTTTAGCTGCCTTTCCAGCTGCCTCTTTAGCTGCCTCTGCTGTCTCTCCAACTGCCTCTCTAGCTGCCTTTGGTGGATCCTCTCCTGCTGCTTCTTTAGCTGCCTCTGTAGCTGCTCAGGTTGCCTCTCTAGCTTCCTCTATAGCCTTCACTCGTCTCCCTCTTCCTCCAGTTGCCCCTGCTATCTTTCTAGCTGCCTTCAGTGCTGCCTTTCTAGCTACCTCTGTAGCCTCCTCCCTAGCCACCTCTTCCAGCCTCCTCCCTAGCCTCCTCTGTTGCTGTCACTTAGCCTCAACTGTCTGTCTAATAACCTTTGTCTTTTGCCTTATAATAAAATCGATGTGGCACACGCGCGTGGCATGAGGCACATTACAGCTGATTGGTTTGACATTGTCTGCCAGGCATAAAATCCGCACTAAGCGCCGGCGACACACACTCATAAGGAGGCAGCCAGCTAGCAGGGGCTGCTACCTGCTACCGTTAGCTCTTTAGCTGCACCTTATGCATTATAGAAGCTTCGCTCCGCTTCCTGCTTCTAGCAATCTTAAATCTTATACTCATACACCCATTTTGCAATATCCATTTAGTGCATTCGCGTTTCGTGCAGCTGCCCAATAAATGTTACTGTGAAATATGCGGCATACTTGGCGTATACTTAATAATATAATGCAAGCAAGAGGCAGGCGTCTCTTTCTCTCTCTCCCTCTTCCTACCTTCACTTCAGTTGTTTCTGCTTTGCTTTCCCGGCCAAAAAAAGGGCAACAAATAGAAATTTATTGCCTGGAATTTATGACGTTTTCCCGCACTGCCTTTTTGGCCATTTGCGGAATTTTTATGCGGTTTCCCGCTTTGCCTGCTTAAAGCGGCGAATTGCAAATGCCTTTTTTTTTTAATAATACATTTTATGCTAATTGTTATTACGAATGGGGAGGGCAAATTAGCTGGCAGGTAAAGGGTTTAAAATGCCCGAAGTTTTCTGAGATTTTCTCAGCCTGAAAAAGCTTTCAAAATGGCGAATTTAAAGCTGCTCAAGATGGCGAAACATTTTCATTTATTTTGCTGCAACTTAAATCCACGCTGGCTTTAATTATCCCCAAAATCTCTAAAGCGCTTTTAGCCTAGCTCAGTTTAAGCCATTTTTTTTGGTTACTTTAATTTTTCGCAAGTTTCTCGGGCCAAAAGCGGCAATGCGGGAGGCAAGAGGGGAAAACATTTGTTGGCACTTGTTCAAATAAAAAAAGAGGAAAATTTCAACGCTTTGGCTGCCTTTTTCTGTTGCAGAGTGTAACGAGTGTATATATGTGTGTGTGTGTGACAGTATCGAGTGTGTGTGTGTGTGTGTGTGTGTGTGCAACGAGCGCGTGTGTGTTTGCTGTGTGTGTTTGCCTTTGTATAATTTCTTTTTTTTTTGTCTTTAGTTTTTAGCTGCTGGCACTTGCGCCAACTGCCACATACAGCACACACGCTTGTAAGCTACACACACACACACAGATATATATACAAAGTTTACACACACACATATAGCTTGCACACACACACAATCAGCGCGTCGCTTTGGCCCCTTTGCAACACTTAAAATGCATTTTACTTTTTGGCCCCGCTCACTCAAGCTGCCCTCGCTTGCCTCTCTTTCTGCCCCTCTGCTGCCTCTTCTCTTGCTTTTTCCCATTCCCCTCTCTCTCCTTCCCCTCTGCCTGCTGCCAGTCTGGCATCTAATTCGATTAAAATGTTGTAAATTATTGCACTCACATGGCCAAGCCAAGGCTTGCATTACTTATGCGTTCAATGCAGTCTCTCTCTCTCTCTGCTCTGCCTCTCCCCCTTCCTCTCTCACTCTCTGTGTGCGAGTTGGCAATATTACGTAATGCCTTATTGAATTCGCCAGTCGAGGCTTTTGGCCATGGCTTGGGGTGGGGGTTGAAATGTGTTTTCAATGAACGTTTTTCGGTGCGTTTTGCATTTTGCAAGCATGAAAAATGTCCTTGCGCCCCCATAAATCTTGCGCCATGTCCTCGCTCAGCTGCAGACCCCTCCTCCTTCTATTCTTCTACTCCCTCTCTGCCGCTTTTCAATTGCATTTTGCCTGCTTCTTTTGCCACTGCGAAATAAATGCGTAATAATGATCGAGGAGAAACCAAGAGCAGCATCAACGCGCTCGCTGCGCAGAGGCGTGAGCTGTGTGTGTGTGTGGTAGAAGGGGGGGCTAAATTTATGTTATGGTGCTGCATCTGCATAATGTATGGCCGTACATTTAGTCATTTAGGCAACTGACGCATGCCACATGGGGCATATCAAGCTGGAGACGAGTCAAACTTTTGCCTCGACGTGGCCGGCAATCAAATGCGGCAATTTAATTTATTGAGCAGCAGCAGCAGCAGCAGCAGCAGCAGCAGCAGCCTGATGCCACGTGATGTCCTCTGGCAGCTCCAGCAGCAGCATCGCTGCTAAATAAATAATTTGTGTCTCTGCAGTGGGAAGGAGCAGGAGGCGGGGCAGGTCGGGGGGCAGAGCACATAAAGAAACCCTTCAATCATATCATACGCAAAGAGGGCACAGGTTGCGGTACCAAAATTGAAATTAATGACTGTAGCATTCTCTCTCTCCCTCTCTTTCTTTCCACTTTCTGCCACTCTCCTGCTGCCTCTACCTCCCCTCTTCCTGCCTGCCTCTGCTTCTTTTCCTGCCCCACGGCTCGTCAATGATGCGTGCGCCTGGCAAATCAAAGCAAATCACATTGCCTGGAGGCTGCCTCCCTCCCCTTCTTCTATACCTACCCCCTACCCTGCCCCCTGCCAAACGTGCCACAACTTACCCCACGCACGTCTTGCTGCTTTATGCGTCCCCTGTGGCAGTGCGTGAGCTGCGGCACAGGCAGGCAACCAGGCAGCTGCCTGCTTATGATTATTATTATTACAATTATTGTAGCATACTTATTGGGGCACGAAAAATGGCTGCAGGCCTGCAGGTTGCTTTCAGCTTTGTCTCTGCAACGAAACGAAATAAACGAATTGATTAAATTGTTGTGCGTGCAAATTAGTTGCATATTTGCTGCGGTTTGCAGCTGAAGTCAATCGACGTAATTAAAATAAAATAAATATGTATTTTTAATTAAAAATCAATCAAACAGAGGCAGGCGAGCAATTCAATTGACAGTTTAGCGTTGCCAATGCGATTAAAGCACACAAGCGAGTGCACACAAGGCAAAAGCACACATACACACACACAGGCACACTCACACTCACATTCACGCACACTCACGCACACTCATTCACACTCATTCAGTTGCCTATCGCTGCGCATGCAATTGACTGAAACGGATACACGCTGCCGTTGACAATGAGCTGAGCTGCGCTTTGGCGTGGTATGACACGCGCATATACCCTGCAATTATTATGCTTACACTCTGCATACACTTTGGCCTGCACTCTGCCTTTATTTGCGTATGTTATTAAATTTTCGCCTGCTCATTAATCATTTAATTGTTTTTAGACTATTCTGCAGCTGCAAAATTTCCCAGCAAAAAGAGTGTGGCCAGGTGTGTGTTGGCTGCATGTGTGTGTGTCGGTTGTCGGCTGTGTGTGCGTGCAGCTGTCATAATTGTATGCGTACACAAAATTTATTATTTATTGCAATAACAAGCACAACAGACTGCCTTGTCGGACTGGCCAGAACCTGCGCTGGACTGGACTGCTCTGGCCTGGCCTGCTCCGGCCTGGCTGCTCTGACTGCCTACTCTGCTCTGCTCCACTTCACCCTGCCCTGCCCTGTCCTGCTTTAAGTTGCGTATACGCCGCGTGTTGCCACTGCCTGCACTTTTTGTCCTTGCACACTGATAATGCGACGCGTTATAACTTTTCATTTTAATTTAAAATGCATTTTCAACACTGTCAAATGCCCCGTGCCACGCCTACTCACCCTATCCTACCCTACTCTATCTACCCTCGCTGCTGCTGTCTGTGTTTATACGCGAAATGAGTTTTAAATTAATGTGATTTCTGTTATTTATGAGCTGCAGCGGCTGCACGCGGCGTATACGCAATTTAAAGCCAGCAACTGCAACTGTAGGAGACATTTAGGCCAAATCGAATCAGCAACAGGCAAACAACAGCGACACGCATAACAAATTTAAATTGTGTCTCACACACACACACCTGCACACACACAGACACCTGCACACACACACACCTGCACACACACACCTGCACACACACGCCTCTCATTTCAGTTTTAAACTCATAAAATATGCAATAAAATTTGCTCGACTTGCAAAGTGGAATTGTAGCGACACACACACACACACACACAGTGGGCGTGGCCTACTCCAGCTGTGGCTTACACTGCACTCACAGCTGCCTCCCCCCTAATCCCAGACCCCTCCCCCCTTCCAGCACCTCATTGCAGCGCTGGGACAAAGCCAACTCATTTGAAATTCTAATTGTTTTCCAAATTCATCAATCGCTTTTAGTACTTTGTCTCCTGTTGTTCCCCTCTCTCTCTTTTTCTCTCTCTTCCCGCTGTCTCTGTTTGCCTGCCCCAGTCTGCAATTGATTTAAGTATTAGTAATGCATGTTGCTGTCTCCCTCGCACTCTGCCCATCTCTCTCACGCTCTCTCTCTCGCTCGCTTTGTTTGCTCGCCCGCCTCAATTTCATTTTGTTTCCCATTGAAATTGATAATAAATTGTTGCTGTCAATAATTTTAATACCATATGTCTATCAGCCTGTAATCCGCCTCTTGTTTGACCACGCCCACAATGCCCCTGATACCCTTCCCCCCCTTCGTATGCTGTGATTGATACACTATGATTGATTTTTACTCTGCCAAAGGTTGACAATGAATTTTCTGCTTTTCATTCCACGCAGAGAATGCAGATGATGTGAGTAGCGCCAGTTTGCTAGACTACAAGATACCCTGGCCTTGTTAGACCTAATTTAATATACTATAAATATTCCTTTTTAATCGGAAATATCCTACAATGTGCTTAGCTACGTCTTAAGGCTGTAACTGAGCGTTTATTTGCCTTATTTTCACACTATATTGAATGAGATCGAACGATAAAGGAACACTTAAGCAATTTACTTAATATGTGAGTTCCGTTGCTTTATGTTGCCCAAGTTTTGGCCCATAAATATGGCATAATTCTAGGCAAGCTGTGCCGGCTGCGAGCTGCGTCATGTCACGCATTGTTGAGTGGCAGCCGGAAGGGGAAAGAGAGAGAGAAATGGAGAGGAAACGCGTCATATGCGTGCCACATGCAGCACAGGCAAGTCTCTGGAGCGACAGGCGTTTTAATCACAGACTGAGTATACTAAGTGAATACCTGGTGAATAGCTTGTGAATGGTAGGCAGTGAGTGCGTGAATGCAGCTGCTGTCACGCCCCATCGATAAGGCCGATAATAAATCAAGCCATTGCTGTGCTATGGCTCAACGCTGCGGACATTTCCGTTTCCGTTGCGCTTTGTCATGGCGGAGGGGCAGTCCAAGGCAAGGGGGGAGAGGTGTAGCGAAAAGCAGAGGGAGCCAGAGGCGCAGGCAGGGGGGACTCAGCTTAAACAATGCAGCGTGCTGCTGGTCCAAAACTTCCAAAAGCGAAGTCAACATTTAGCCAGCCATTTGACGCAATCAATGTTGTCTCCCCCACTTCTTCTTTTCTTTCTCCCTCCCCTTCTTTTATTTATTTCTTTCTTTCCCTCCTTTTGCCCTGCCTTTTCTCCTCCCCTTCATTGCCGCTTCAATCAAGTGAATAAACGAGCGAGCATTGAAATTTGATGAAGTCAACACGCATTAGCATTGCGTCTGTGTAGCTGTGTGAGTGTGTGTGTATGTATGTATGTATGTGTGTGTGTGTGTGTGTGTGTGTGTATGTGTGTGTGGCACAAAGGCAAAGCCAAATCTCTTATTTATAATCACTTACATCCTGCACAGGCAAATCGCTTGGAATGGCACGAGCAAAAAGAAAAAACGAAAGCCAAGAAAAACCGCCGCAGGTCAAAGAAAAAGAAAATCTCAAGCAATAAGGGGGAATGAAAATGCGCACAAAATACACATTTGTATACCCTATAGGCAAACACTTAACAGGCGTATGCACAGGTGGGTCTAAGGAGGGGTTTGACTGCGCTATGGGTATTTGAGTTTAGTAAGTAAGAGGAAAGACAACAGTGGAAAATCGATAAAATATGCATATTTTCCATATTTCCTGTCCGAATCAGCTGCGGATTCGATTTTTATGATTATTTTGAATATCTTAATCGATTTTAAGAAAAAAATTGGAATAAAAATTTTTGAAAAAATTTCGAAATTTTTATAAGGGGTTAGTATGGAAAAAGTGCAAAAATATCGAAGTTGCTAAATCGATCAAATTTAAATGCAGAATCAATTAAGGCACAATACCCTGATCAAAAAGTCATCTCCGAGTAAAATCAAAGGATGTTTGGCAAAGTTATGAGTTAAAAACGATCAAAAAACTATATTTTTCACAAACAGTGATGTGGAAGAGTATGGGCAACCCTGGAAAATCACTAAAATATGCATATCTTACACAGTTTTAGTCCGAATTAGCTGCGGATTCGATTTTTATGTTTATTTTGAATATCTAAATCGATTTTACGCAAAAAATCAAAGTGCAAATTTTTAACAAAATTCCGAAATTTTTGTAAGGGGTAAGCATGGAAAAAGTGCAAAAATATCGAAGTTGCTAAATCGATCAAATTGAAATGCAGAACTAACCTAATTCTAATACCCTGATGAAAAAGTCATCTCCGAGTTAAAACAAATGATTTTTGTTAATGTTATGAGTGTTTGAAGCCAAAAAAACCGATTTGAAAATTTAGAAAAACTCTTAAAATTAAATATACATATAAAATGCAAGTTACACGGATTACAGCATATCCTCGAATCGTTCAAGCTCAGTTCTAGCTCAAGCTCACTTGTTTCTTTTCATTCTGCTTCTCCTTTTCTTCCTCTCCTTCCTCTTATGCCTTGCAGCTGTACGTGTGGGCGTGTCGCACTTTAATTTGCCTCCCTTCTGCTTTGTGCTGTGTGCAGCACTTAATGTTGCGTATACGCAACGTTGTCCAGTCGGCGAGGAGGTTGAAGCTGCATATCAAATTAATGTAGCTCAAGAAAGTGTATGCCACGTGGCAGTGACAATAATTAAAACTGTTGCCATGTCAGCAGCAGTAGAAAGGGAGAGAAAGAACATAGAGAGAGAGAGAGAGAGAGAGTGAGAAGGAGAGAGACTGAGGCAAATAAAAAGCATTAAACGCTTAAGCTTGTCTAGCAAAACTGTCGCCGCCACACTTGGCCACACTCTGCTGCAACTTTATGCAATTATGTTAATAACAATGAACAGCCACGCCTACAGCTCAGCCTTCGCCGCCCCCTCTTCCCACCCCCTCTAAAAGTCAAGTCAGGAATGTGCTGCAAACTTTTTTGGGAGGCGACAAAAATGCTGAGTGCAGCAGGCGAGTAGAGAGGGAGAAAGAAAGAGAAAGAGAGAGAGAGAGAGAGAGATTAAAGAAGAGGGCGGAGGAATCAATGAAGGAGAGGGAAACTCAGCGCAGGCGAGAAGCTGCTGTTAGGGGCGTGGCAACGTTTGTTTTACTAAGCATAATGAAATAATTGCCAGACAGCCTGTCCAGGCGAAGTCTGCAGGGGCAGGCGGGGCAAGGAGGACAGGAAAAGGAGCTGCTGCAGTTTTGCAAACTTTCGGCACATAATTTAATAAGTAATCGCAGTTGATGCAACATTCTGGGGCATGCAAAAACTATTCAATTTGAGCCGGTTTTCCAAGTCGAGCACATTCCTTGGCCAGGCTCAGCTTAATTGCAGCATAAACTTGGCCTTATTGGCAAGTACGATAAGCTCGGAGTATGGAGTGGGCCCAGTGTGTGTGTGTGCCTAATAAATTGCAGGCAAAAGAGGCTAAGGGGGGGGGGGGCGTGGCGCGTCTTACATATGCATTACATGTGTAATTTGTGCCGAGTATGTAACGAAATTAGAACTTTTCTCAGTCTCGGCACAAAAACTTGTGTGGAAAATCTCACTTTACTTGCTTGCGAAGGAAATGAACTGCCAGCGCAAACTGTCTGTCTGTCTTGCACTCTTCCTCTGCGCCCCGTTCTGCCTCTCTTTCTGCCCCTCCTTCTCCTACTTCTCTCTCCTTTTCCTGCTAGCCAGCAGCGTCTCTGGCGCAGATTAACTTGTAGCAGCAGCGGCAAGCACAAACATTGCATGCCAGAAGCGAGGGGGGCACTCTCCCCTCTTGCCTCTCTCCTCCGTCCTCTTCCTCCACCCTTCCCTGCCCCTGCCGCCATCAAATGCAGTTGAAGAAATTGAAAAAGTTTCTTTTTTACTCGTTCGCTGCATAATGCAAAGTTCATGCGAGTTTCGGTCTGTCTTGTCCGTCTTTCAGTCTGTCTGCATCGTCTTGCTGGAAAAGTCTTTCAGCAGATATATATACACATATATATATATATATATATATATATAAAGAGAGTACATACATATATGCAGCTGCACTGAGTGTGTGTGTGTGTGCAGTGAGGCATGCGGCAAAGCAGCAGCAGAAAATTGCTAAAAAATAGCGTAAAGTACACACACTGCGCACATACTACGCACACACACACCAGCTGCACTTGCACGCCCACTACATATGTAGTACTTGATGCCACGCCCACTGGCAAACATGTGTTTGACTGAACGCCTTCGCTTAAATTACACACAACTTGTGCCGCTGCTATAAAATTCAAATTAACTCCTTGTTTCGTGGCAGCTCTCTCACTCTGCTTCTCTCACTCTCTCTCTGCTTCTCTCACTCTTTCTTACTCCTTCTCTTTTCTCTCTCATATTCTACTTGACTTCCTCTCTCTCTCTCTGTCTTAATTTTAATATTAAATATGCAAACAAATCTTAATTAAAAATTATTGTTGACATTTTTTATGCCTCTCTGCTTTGCTCTCTTTGGCCTTGGCTTTCTCCCTGCTTTCCCTGTCTCTTTTTACTCTTTTTCTTGCCACTTTTTCTTTCCCTACTTTGCCTACTTCCTGCCTGTTCCTTTTTGCCTTTATATACTTTACATTTCCCTTGCTGCTGCTTCTCCTCTCGCTGTACCACGCTGCGTATGCGTAACGCAGCTGCTAGAGAATTAAAATGGCGGCCCCGGCTTCAACAAGTGTTGCGAAATGCCAAAGAATTTGCGTTAATCGAGTTGGCAAAAGGTAAAGGAGAAGAAGAGATAGAGAGGGGAGGAAGTTGAAAACAAAGCCAGCTTAGGCTCAGGCAGCAAAGCCATTTAATGGCTAAATTTGCTACCGTATCGCTTTATATACTAGAATAGTCACGTTTTGACACTTCCGCTTAAGCCGGAAGTCTCAAATACCCTCTATAAGCTGCCTAACCTTATGCGGCCTACAGATTTGATTGGATTTGATCGCAAGCCATAAATGTGGCGTATTATGCTCAGCATTTGCAGCTCAATCCATACTAAAGTGTGAGTCAGAAAGAGACAGAGCGCGCTTTGCTTAATCCACGCTTTAATCAACTTGGCAGCCATTTTGTTTTTTTTTTATGTCGTTCGAGCTTAAAGCACGTGCTCGACTAAAAGTTGCACAGAACTTGCATTTGAAACTTTGTTACGCAGTTTTTTACTGCTTTTACAATTTTTTTTTATTATTATTATTATTAAGAACCTCTGTTAACCCCTTGTTGGCCCCATTTTAAAAGTGCAGGCAAAGTTTTGTCTCTGCACGCACATTGCATGCAAATAAACATTCAATATACAAGTTGTAACGACACACACACACACAGACACACACACACACACTGCTTGCAACATGTCGCGTTGCAGGATAAAGTTTTGCCTCTGTCTCCCTCTCTCTCCCTCTCTTTCGCTCTGCCTTTACGTGCCACGTTCGCATTCGGTTTCTTGGCTTTTCAATTGCTTTCTATCACTGCATTTTGATTTTCTTCTTCAATGAGTTGCTCAATTGTTTGCCGCATGTTGCAAGTTGCCAAAGACTGCATGAGAGAGAGAGAGAGAGAGAGGGAGGAAGATAGGGAGAGTCGTTTACTTTTATTACATTGTCGTGCGGTTGCCGCAAAACTCGCCGAAAAACTCGTCTCTGCTTGCTTAATTCTTCTGCAACTGCAGCAAAGGCAAAGTTTGCAGCTCAAGTGCCACACACTCACACACACACACACACACTCACACACAAGAAGTTGCTGCCACACCGGCTGATTAGACTAACTCACACACACACTCAAGCTGCCCCCTAATGAGATCTCTCTCTGTCTCTCTACTATCTACACAGTTCTCACAGTATTCCCGCCAATTAGCTGCAAATCATGGCAACTATTCAAGCTCAAGACGTGTCTGCAATTGCCCCCCTTAAGCTCTACACCTCTTCTCCCCCTGCTACCCCCTTTCATACACTCTACACTCTATAAAGCAGTAGGTTTAATGTAGCACGTAGCACGTAGCGAGAATTCCTGGTAAGAAGCGACGACGCATGTCGTAAAAAACGCGAATTTAAACTGGGGGAAAAAAAAAGAGGCACAGAAGCTGAGCGAGATTTACGTGTCGCAGATTTTAGTTGAACTAATTAAATTTTAATTGCGGTTGCTAAATAAAAGCTCATTAAAATTAAGCTGCAAAAAAAAAGAAAATAAAACTTTAAAGCAGATTTAGATTGGAACATGACGAAGGTTTAATACGCTTACAGGCAGATTGAGAGGCAAGGAAGAGAAGAGACTTATATACTCTTTTTTAGGGTATAAGTAGCACAGTCTAAAGACTCATTATCCGCTGAAAGAGTATCCGTGGCCAAGGGCAGCTACTAATCTAGCCAAATATTACCCGCTAAATCTGAAGAAAATCTTTTTTTCCAGCGAATTTAAGCAATTAAATTATAATATGATATTTAATTATTATGTGATATCTGTGATGTATATTACTCTATAAAGAGGCATAATACAATGCTTATACTATACAAATTATATATTTACCTGCTGTATGCTCTTTCTCTCCTTCTTCTCCTGCTTCCTCCTCCTGCTCCTTCTGTGCGAGCGAGCGTTCTGCAAATGAGAACGCAATTATTAATACTTATTATAATAATTTAAATACTTCGGCAGTAAATAAGCCCAGAGAGGGGAGGGGCAGGGACAGTGTGTGTGTGTGTGTGTGTGTGTGTGTGTTCCATTATTCTATTATTCTATTATGGGCACTCGCATTCAGCATTTGCATAAAATATATATTACGATCCGGACCGAGGCTCGAGCTTGCCACAAACTGTGGCAAATGTACATTTTCCTTCCACCTTATTGGCTTTTCTGCTGCTACGGCTGCTTGGGCTTAGTTGCGAAACTTATTTTTCCCGGGGCTGTTGTTCCTGCCCCAATACCCCTCTCTCTCTGCCACTCTGCCTCTCTACCTCTCTGCCTATGGAAAGTACTTGTAAAACTGTAGCCAGAGCTGGGTATAATGCCATGTCATGCCACGACGCTGCAACTGCAACGACGACCTTCGGTGTGTGTGAGAAACTGTGCACCTTGCAGCAAATAGAGAGGGATAGCTAGATGCCGTAGAGATAGAGAAAGAAGGAGAGAGAGAAAGAGAAGGAGCTAGGCAGAGGAAAAGAGAGGTAAAGAGCGAGGGCAAGCTAGAGAGATAGAGCCAGCCTAGTGCTCGATTCGGCATGCTCAATAAGAATGCCAGGCCTGCTTCTAGAGCCCCCCTTATACCCTCTACACCCCTTCTACACCCCTCTAGAAAATAAGCACAGTAAGGTAAAAATTTGTATGCAATTTTAGCACGGGTAAATGCCAAGCAGAGCGGCTTAAAATTTAAATCGCCGCAAATTGAAATTGAAAGAACAAAAAGTAAATTGCAATCTGCCCCTCTCACTCCTTCTTTTTCTTTCTTTCTCTCTCTCAAGCAAAGCATTCATTATAATGCGCTGATTTACATAGGGTATAGAACAGAAAATCAATTCCAACTACTTAAGACTTTCGTTTTCAAGTTACTCTATATTATCTTTCTAGTTTAGTTTCCTTAGCTAAAAATGTTTTTTATTGCAAATTAGGTATCTTCAATTATATCCTTTTTATCCCATATAAAAGTTTTGTATATATTTAAGACTGTCCTGTAAATTTCGTCTCTGTAGATACTATATTTATTTAATTTTTTGTTTATTTATTTGTTGCATTTATTATCTAATTGTGTATTATGGTTTTTTCAATGCCTTAAGCATTTACTATGCAAAATTCCCTATAATATATAGTAAAATTATGAGTTATATATTATTTATTTAGTATATATCTTATGGATTCAGTTCTTAACTTATTCATCTATACAATACGCTGCCTATTTGTGCTCACTTCCAGCTGAATAAATGCAATTTCTGCTAATCTCTTGGCGAATCTTTCTTTGAATCAATTTTTTTCTGAACTAGCCTGGCAACTCTATAATCAAATTGTCTGCTGTCGTTGCCGTTTCGGGTGACTTTGTCTACAAGGGGTTGGGGGAGTGGCAGGTGGGGGGGAGGGTGTAGACTGCCTGGGTAGAGTATAGGGTGTCTCTGTGTCAATTTGTGCACATTTGTTGCTTGATTTGCGCGCGTGCTCGCATTTTGCATAACAATTGCAATGGCAGCCATGCCACGCCCCCTCTCCCCGCCCCACTGGGAGTGTCGTTTGGGGCACAATTGATTTAAATGTTTGCGCACATGTTGCCAGCGAAGAACAGAGAAAGAGAGAGAGAGAGAGAGAGGGAGAGGAGAAAAAAGAAGAAGAAAGCTGCCCCAGAAGCGCAGCGGCAAATGGAAACAAGCGAAAAGAATTCACGTAATAATATGCAAGGGGGGAGACGCGGGGCAGGAGCTGCTGCTGTGCAGGCAGGGGGAGAGAAGAAGGAGCTGCTGCTGCTGCTGCTGCTGGTTGCAATTGTCGCCGCATGTTCGCTGCTGCTGCTGCTGCCGTTGGGGCGTCAACAACATTTTTCCAACTCAATTACCAAAGGCAGCAGCTGCGACGTGTGCAACGTGCAACGTGCTGCAAATCTCAAGCGGCAGCAGTAGCTGCTGCAAATAAACTCAAATATTGACAGGCAGCATTAGTGCTTTAAGGCGCAGGCTGTGGGGCTGCGGGGCGTGGCAGCGTTGGAATTTAAAGCCGGCGCCAGCAACGAGAGAGAGAGAGACACATGGCACGTGGCTGCTGCTGCTGCTGCTGCCTCTGCTTCTGCTATTTATATTTGCCTGCCACAAACAGACAGACAGCATGACAGGCATAAACCATGCTGCACACACCTACACACACACACACACCACACCTACACACACACACACGGACAACAACACCTTGCACTAATAAATAAACAAAGCCAAGCAGCAGCAGCAGCTCGAGTTGAGATCTGGCTCAGTTTGCTCTCTGTTCCTGCCCCTATCTCTGCCCCTGCCCCTGCTCCGCCCACTGTCACTGGCTAATCACTCATATAAATAAACCTCATGCTGCATGCCACAGCAGGTGTGCAGAGCGTCTCTCTCTCTCTCTCTCTCTCTCTCTCTCTGTGTGTGTGCATTGCATTTTTGCAGTTAACTAACAAACAATGCGGCATTCATTTGTTGTTCTTGTTTGGCATATGTAAATGATGCCAGTGCCAAGTGCGCCCACTTAACTTGGCATGTAACTCAGCTACCGCACACCCTGCTCCCTGGCACCTGCCTCTTGCCTCTCCTGCAGCCACAGCTCACTCTGCTGCTGCTGCTGCTGCTGCTGTCAAGCTGTGCCTTGCCCGTCAACAACGTCTGCAGAGAGAGAGCTCTGATTACAAAAGTCAACTCTGCCTCTCCCTCTCTCTCTCTCTCTCTACTTCTCTCTCTGTCTCTCCCTCTCCCTTCTAGCACCGCCTGGCTGCAGTTGCCCAAAGTCTGCCCTCAAAATGGCATATATCAAGCTCAGCTCAAGGCAACAACTGAAGCAACAACTTGAGGCACAGAGTTTGCTATGAAGTTGCTGCGAAATGACTAAAAGAAACATTCTCTATAGATTGGGTAGTTCTGAGCAACAGCCTAGATCTCTTTTACATAATCCTAAAGTTTCATAATTTAAGGATATATGTATTTAATTAAATATGAATATGTTTCTAAAGTAGATTCTTCTTCCTTCTGTTCCTTTAGCAACTGCACAGCTAGATTTTATCTTTTGATTTATGTTGTATGGCTCACTCAAGTCTCCTTTAAGCTCTACACAGCAACAGCAAGTCGTGCATACCCTGTCCTACTCCTATCTGAAGTATTTGCCTGTCTGCTTGCTGTTTTTTGCACTCGAGTGAGCAAATACTTTATTAAAACTCTGTTTTTTTGGCCAAATGTAAATCACGCATAGAAATGTCTATAGGGGCGTTAAGAGCAACAGGGGCGTGGCTAATGAGCAGCACTCGCTGGCTGCACTTGTTTTTTATTTTTGGTTTACCGACTTAAGTGTTTAAATAGTCGAGTATGTATACAATGAGAGAGAGAGAGAGAGAGAGAGAGGGAGAGAGACAACGTGGCGTATGCGCAATGTTTGCGAAGCTTGAAGCAGGATGAGACAGCTTTGGTAATTGATATGAAGACTAATAGTATTACAAGATGTTTGCCAAGGCAAGAGGGGGAGTAAACATACACGAACACAGAGAGAGAGAGAGAGAGAGAGAGAGGAAAAGAGAGAGACCCATACACACTACTTGAGCAAATTGCTGGCATCAGCTGTAAAATTGGCCGAGGACAATTGATATATCGACTCAAGTATGGCCTTAACTGTCACTTCTGCTCGCCCCATCTCTCTCTCTCTCTCTCTCCCTATCTCTTGCTGTCTCTGTCTCTGCCTTTTGCTATCTCTGTCTGGCTGCCTTGTTGCTTACCTTTGTCGACACCTTTTATCTGCCTGACATACAGCAAATTTGCTGTCAATTGCAGCTGCTCTTCTTCTGTCTGACTGCGTGCCCTTTCATATCTCTCTATCACTGTGTCTTTCTCTCCCGCTTTCTCTCTGTTTTTTGCTCTGCCTTTTGCTCTTTCTTTGTCTCTATCTGCGATCTTTTTTCCTGCTGCTTTTTACACTTCAATTTGCGCTTTATTCGCGCTACATTCGTCTGTCAACCTTTTGCATCATTCACTTGACTTGGCCTCGCCTTGTAGCTCTGCCTGTCCCTCTCTCTGTATAGGCAATTTCATATTGTACCCCTTTACAGGGTATTAAATATTCATATTGCCCCAACTGTCTGCTTCCCTGTTTGTCTCTTTCTCTGTCTCTCTGGCTGTTTGGGTGTCTGCTGTCTCTGCTTTAGTGTGTATCAGCTTGTCTCTATCTCGACTCGTCTCTCTGTCGCCCCACACACTCACACACACACACTCACACACACACACACACACACACACACACACACATGTGTCAAACTCTGATGTCGACTTCTGACATAATATTGACAGCTAAACAAATCCAATTATGCCCAACTCCAGCTCAGCAAAACCGAAACCGGAAACGAGACTCGCTGCCCGCCTGCCAGCCAGGCTGAAATATGCTAAATGCTGACCATGTTTACTGTGTGTGAGTGTGTGTATGTGTTGGAGTGTGTGTGTCTGCGCTGTGTGTGAGTGCTCGCTCAAGCGCTTTAAACGTTTTCCCCTGGCTGCTGACCAGAGACACAGCTTTGTTACCAGTTCTGGCCCTGGCCAAAACGATATTTCAATATTTCGATATGCTGCAAGCTGCAAGTTGCAAGCTGATTGCTTGACTCGTTGTTGTTGTTGTTGTTGCTGTGGTTGCCTATGTTGCTGCTGCTGTTGCTGCCTGTGTTGCTGCTGCTGTTGTTGCTGCTGTTGCCTGTGTTGCTGCTGCTGCTGCTCTGCTTGTTGCGGCGCCAGTAAATTGCGTAGGTGTGCAATTGAATTATTGCAGTCAGTGCACACATTCACACTGCGCTCTCCTCTCTCTCTCTCTAGCCCCTCTCTTACACTCTTCCCTTCTCCCTCCCTCTCTCCTTCTTCCCCTGTTCTCACCTACCCTGCTTGTGCTATCATAAATATGAAATTTTGAGCCTGCTCACGTAGAATGCACTTGCAGGCGCCTATATAATCACAATCCCAATCACACACACACACACCTACCTCAGCTGCTAAGTATGCAGCAGCTTTTGGCTAACACCCACCCTCACTCCCCAACTGCCACTCCCCCTCAGTCCGCCTGCCCGCCTGCCAGCATTCGGCCAGCCTTTTGCCAACAAGCATTTTACGGTTTATTTTTGGGGGCATTGAATGCAAATATTGGCATAAATTCTGCCTCTTGCGGTCGACTGGGCGGGGAGTGGGCGTGGCAGCACAGCAGACATGCACACAGCTTCAGTTTTGGCCAATTTTCATTTGGCACACACACACACACGAACACACATACACGACTGACTGCATTGTTTGCTGACTGACAGAATGCACTTTTGGATTTTGGTTTTTCGGCTTTGCAACTTTTTGACCTTTTTTTTTGGGCTCGTATACAGTTTTCGTTAGGCTCGGAAAACAAGAGAGAGAGAGAGAGAATTTTAATAAAAACAAACGAATTTATTAGCAACAATAGCGGGGGCAGAGGTGGAGTGAGGTAGAGAGGGATGCAGAGGGGTCCAAAGAGGACGATTGGAGTCAACTTGAACTGAACTTGTGGTTGTCTTTGCTGGGCTGTAACAGAGAAAGAGATGAAGAGAGGAAGATAGGCTAAGAGAGGGGGTAGAGAGTGAGGGAATAGAGGCTAAAAACCCGCTGTTATTACACTGCAAAAGCTTGTGGCAAACAGAAGTCAAACAAAGCCTGTTTTACCTTCATGATTTTGCCAGAAAATATTCAGCAATATTTGGCATATATTTTCTACATATTTCTAGCTATTTTTTCGCAACACTTGCTACCGCTTTTGCTCAGTGTATTTGGGCTCTCTACACGCCTGTGATTTATGTGTTTGTTTTTGGTTTTTGCGCATTTATCAGCAACAACAACAAGAACTAAAGGCGGAAAAAGGCACCACAAACAAATGACAGATCAGCTTTTCGTTTCGGGGGCATTTGCTTAGGTCTCAGCCCTGCCCCAGTCCCCCTCCCCCTCCCCCCTAAACAAACGTTTATTTAGTCCAGCAAACTATTTGAATTTCACTCAGAAAGCACTCAACGAAAGTGGGAGAGAAAGAAACCTGCCCTACTCAATGCTCAACAAATTCGTTTCGATTTGGAGAAAAAAAAAGGGTTTCAGAGTTCAATTAAGTGCAGCATTTGTGGCAACTCTGGCATTGTTAAGCCTTTGATTGCCATTTAGGCCAAACATATAAATTTACACGGCTCGTACGGCCCACTATCTGTGTTCTGGGCAACGCCCCAAACTGACCCAGATCAATAAATAAACTGTGTGTGTGTGTGAGAGAGTGTGTGTGTGTGTTTGCTTTAAACTTTTTTGGGGGAAATTGGCAAAAACAGCAGAAAAAGTTTAGTGCGCTGCCTAAAACTATGCTCATTTCCGACATGTATCTCCCGCTCTCACTCTCTTGCTTTCTCTCTCTCACTCTTTGCTGTTGTTGTTTGCCTCAGAATTCTATTAAAACCGCATAAATTACAAACTCGATTCTGCAGGCGACGAGGCGACAAACGCATTTAAATACATTTTAATTAGCTGCCAAGGCAAGGCAAGGGAGGAGAAGAGGAATGAAAAGAAGAGAAGCAGGAGAAGAAGGAGCAGAAGTGGGAGAAGCAAAAGGCACTGGCAATGGCAAAGGAAAAGCAGCGCAGCAGCAAACAAACTTCTCACTCTAATAATTTCAAGCGGCGCCTCAAAGTATGCTACAGTTTTTTTCATTCGCTCGTTTTTTTTTTTCGTTTTTCATCGTTTTCTTTTTTCCGTTCATTTTGCCTGCTTTTCATTTGCACAAAAGCTACTTAGACACGACTTTGCCTGGGCAACAGCACCAGCAGCAACAACAACAACAATGCTCATTGGCCAAGGCGAAATAAAATGATGAAAGGCATTTGGCTCTGATGTTTAGTTGCAAAACAATTAAGCTGAAAGCAAAGCTGTGTATTCAAGTGTGTGTAGAGCTGTGTGTGTGTGTGTGAAGCTGTGTGTAAAACGAAATTCAATCACATTGAGGCAGCTGAAGGCAGCGTAAGGCAGGCAGAGCGTAGCAGAGTGAGCTTATATATCTACTCAGCTAAAGAGTCTAGCAGAGCCTGCCTTAAATATTTACCTAGGGTATGCGCTGTGATAAATGTGTCTTGTGATGATGTGTTGCCCCCTCACATTATCATTAATAGTCGAGCATTAATTTGAAGAAGGCGCAACATATATAGTCTGCTTTTAGGCGGCCAATTACGGGCGCAGAGGCACGCGCGTGTGTTTTAAACACATTACGTATACGCAGCGTGTGGAGCAGAGCAGAGGAAAAGCCACTTGACAACAACTTAAGGTAATGTTTGTCAGCTCTCTCTCTCCCAACTCTCCCTCCCTCTCTCAGTTTGCATAAATAATTCAGTTGGAAAGGAGCCTGGCAAAACTGTAGACAAAACTGCTTAAATATGCATAATTACCTGGCCAGGCCATGACTCCCAGCCCGCCTGCCTGTGCTCAAGTTTCAAGCAGTTCCAGCTAGCTGCAAAGTTGTTTAGACTTCAACTGGAGTCGCGTCAAGTCAGCCGTGTCGTGCCGGAAGTGTGTGTGTGTGTGTGACGCTCCAGCGCATCCCCTTGGGCACTTGGCATAAATTTTCCGCGCTTCTTGCCATTCAGCCCGAAAAGTAAACAAGCTGAAATAACAGAAATAACATAAATAACCGTTAGTAGCAGCTCTAGGAGCAAAAAGAGAAAGGGAGCCAAGGGAAGCAACGCTTTACCCACAGAGAGCACAGAGAGCGCTGATTTAATGGCAGGAAATTTGACAAGTGCTTCACAAATGAGTGTAATGGTTAAAAATGCTAATCAAATATTTAGCAAATTACGTGATAGAGGTAGCTTTATCACGGTAGTTGATTTCCCAAATCGAAATCAAAGTGGGTAAAATTGATGGAATATTGTAGAGTATTCTTAAGAGCATAGAAGAAGGCGTATTTGAACCCTGCGAGGGATGCCTGATCTCTTCTCTTTATAACTCATAAATTAATAAATAATCTTCCATGCTTCCCATCTCTCTCTGCTTTTAAACTAATAAACTTTTATCTAATAAATAATTTAACAAGTATATTTCTTCTGTCCTACCAATCTCACTCTATATCATATTTGCTGTTCATTAGTTAAATAATAAAAGAAAATTGTTAATAAAATATTTGTGTGATTTGATCGCCTTCTGGAAATCACTTAAATATGCCGCTAATGGGCTTTAAGTAGCGTGAAAAGAGTCAACAGAGTCCAGAACCAGTGGGGGATTAGAGGCGGGGGTTGGGTTGGGTTAGTCGACCCTTGCGACACGCAACATTGTCATGAGCCTCATGTCATGCCTCTAGCCCCAAATAGCTGCAGACTCGTCGTCACATTCCACATTCCACTAGGCCATAAATATAATTACAATAATAAAAGGGAAATATTTACAACAATTGTAAATACCTCGAGGCACTCAACACGCATGGGGCCTCAAATTAATAAACTCCAATTGGTAACGCCTCAACACCCGCAGCAGTTACCCTGCTTTCCCCTGTTTTCCCCTGCTTTTCCCCTGTTTTCCCCCTGGTTTTCCTGCTTTTCCTCCTGTCTGCCTGCCTGCCTGCCAGCCTGATTGCCGGCGAGAAAGCTTCCTGATGAGCGTGTGAGCTCATAAAGATTTCCTGACTGTTTTGTGGGCAAAGCCTGTGTACGTGTGATTGACTGCGACATACCCTGCAAAAAAACCCATTGTAGATACCAAAAGTGAGCTAGATATGCCACACAAAAAGGCTCTTTAAAGGGTATACCATAAAAGGGCAAGGCGTGTCGAACTGCAACACTTATACTCTGCTCTGTCCCTGCTCCATCCCTGCTTAATTTCCACCTCTGCTTAAATAGAACTTTTACCCTGTTTACTGTAACCGAATTGCGACTGGGATTGGGGCTGGAACTGCGACAGCAACTGCCACTGTAACTGGCTGTGTATAGTAACTGTAACTGTAACTGTAACTGTGACTCGGCGACGACTGCGATATCTGATTACACTGGCACGCCATAATGTCATCATAAATTGTAGTTGGCCGGGTTAAAGAGCAGTTGACAGAGCGCTTGATGAGACATGGCCATAGCTGGAGAGAGAGAGAGAGTGAGTGGGAGAAAGAGCGGGGAATCACTTCAGCAAAATGAAATTTATGATTAAACCAAAGCCAGCAAAGCCAGCGTGGCCAACAGTACGTATACGTGATATTTATATATATATATGTATACAAACTGTGGGTACGCTGATAGTCAAAGGTAAAGACGATTGTACAACTGCCCAAAGCGTATGCTAAAGAGGGAGAGTGACAGGGAGATAGAGAGCTAGAGGGAGTGAGCGAAAGAGAGGGAGAGAGAGGCAGTAAGAGAGATCACGGGGCACAATGGCGGCCGTTTACCGCAGGCCAAAATGCCACACTTAAGTGAATTACAAAAGCAGCAAAGCTAGGCTAAAAGCGAGGGGCGCGACAAGGGGCGGGGCAGGAGGGCGCGCAGACTGGGGCAAAGTCAGTGGCAGCGGCAAAGTCAACGCGTTGACAGCCACAACAAGCGGCTTAATCGCATTAGTGCGGCAAAAGCACAAGGTTCCACTCAGCCAGGCACCTTATACACCCATTCCCCCTTGCTGCTGTGCTCCTCTGCTCTACTCCTTCTCCTGCCAGCTCATCGCCTCCTCCTCCTTCTCCCGCTGCTCTAGCACTGCAGCAAGTGCGAAAACTGATTGTGCGACGCCAGAGCAAGACTACTACTGCTCCTGCTCCTGCTGCTGTTCCTCCTCCTGCTCCCTCCTTCTCCTGCTCCTCCTCCTCCTGCTCCTCTGAGTTTTTGCCTGTCGCATTGTACGCGCTCTTGCGCAACAACAACAGCAAGAACAAGGAGCAGCAGCCGTGGCAGCACTATTTACACAAAGGAAGCAGCCAGTTGGGCTAGGCCAGGGCAATTGCTCTGTGAACTCAACAGACCCCTTTACCCTCTACCTCCCCCCTTCCTCGACAAGGAATCATAATAAAAATAATAAAACCAAAAAATAAAGAAAAATACTATTTATATTACACAAAAATGTCGAGCAGAAAAAGCAGAGTAAAGCGCAAAAAAAAAGCAATTAATCTACGACACAAAGCACGCAGCAGTGGCAGCTCGGGGAAGGGGAAGGGGGAGGGAGAGGCAGCTGCCTGTGACTGTGTGTGTGTGTGTGTGTGTGTCTGTGTGTCGCTTATACCCAGTGCTTCTGTGTCCAGCCAAATCCAATAACTTATCTTGATTTTATGGTTATTCCGAACAAAAGAGCCGGAAGTTGTAGGTGCAGCGCAAGGCGACAGCAAAGGGATGCCCTTCCCTGTCTCACCCTACTCCTCCTCCCTGTTGTCTGCCATTTTGTGCTCTTTCATTGGTGTGTGTGTGTGTGTGTGTGTGAGTTTTTGCATTTTGCACTTGACATGTCATTGTGTGTATGCCAAAAAAAAAAGTAGAGGGAGTCAAAAAGCATACGAGCCTGAGCTGTCTCTGCCTGCCTGACTTGCTATCTATATATGTGTGTGTGTGTGTGTGTATATGTGTATGTGTGTGTAAGACTGTATCTGTCTGTGCCTGCCTGCAATTGACATATGGTTTCTTTTCAGTTTTTGGTTTTGTAAATTTTACATGAAATATTTTATTAGAATTGTCCTACATTGTAGACTGACTCTGCCTGACTGCCTGCACTTGTCCAAATTCCCACAGTGAGTGCAGGTGATAGATACACTACATCTCCCTCTCTCTCTCTCTCCTCCTCTCTTTCTCTCTCTCGCTCTCTCTCTCTTTTCAACTGAATTTCTACCTCTCTTGCACTGCACACGCACAAACAAAGGCAGAAGTCAAGCAGTTTGTAAGCTGACATTATCAAGATTAATTGAAGTACTTTTGAGTGCATTAAACACATGTGTATATATGTATGTATGTATATTCGTGTAGGTATTTGTATGTGAATTTATATATATTATACATACACATACACCAGGTCTGTGTCTGTGTGTGCATTTGACATTTATGAGCCATAAATCTTATAGATTTAAATGCAACATACAGTTTTTGGACTAATTGATTAACAAGCCAGCACATTCCTTACCCCTGCTTCTCTATCCCTTCCCTCACTCTAAGATTTCCATGGATAATGGAAATTCCAAAACAAAAGTGCCCTTAACTTAAATGAGCTCAAAGGGCAGCGGCATGAGCGGAATGTGTCTCTGGCACACGATGCGTATGAGTGGGGTGGGGCGGCCCAAGAATTTTCAATTAATATTTAAATTCAGCATAGCAGAAGTAAATAATCAAATTATTTTGAAGCAATTACCGGAAAAGTGAAGAAAATAGAGCACAAAATGTGTGCGGCCAGACTAGGAGATACTGTGTAAATTTAATATAATAAATAAAGAAAGCTATGCTGCAATTTATTTCAGCTCATGCTGGCCCCACTGTTTACAGGGTAGCAAGAAAATAGCAGCTCTGCTGTGCCCTGCCCTGCCTCATCCACTGCCCCTGCCCTTCCAGCTTCCCGTCAATTACCAGACTAAAGGGAGGGGGAGTGAACATGCCTGTTTGTTGGGGGGCGTCAAAAGTTTAGCGAGATTGGCACGTTGTAATTTTCTTCTCTTTTTTTATTCTTTTGGGTATTTTGAGGCACCCGCAGGAAAACAGCTGCCATGTGCAGACTAAGAGCAGAGCTAGAGCAACAGTAAATGAGAGGGAGAGAGAGAGAGAGGGGGTGGGAGATGCACAGCGAATGATAATGATATTGCTTTGTTCTGTTTACCACGAGGGGTGCTCAAAATTTATGCGGCAAACGATTTAATTCTTGTTCCTCGTTTTTTTTCCCACTTTTTGCCATTACGTATTCATTAAATTACGGAAAACTGTAGCTGAAACCGGCGACTGAGACTGATCCAATCTCAGTGGAGTGTCGAGTCTCTCTCTCACTCTCTCTTACTCTGCCTCTTCTGCTTACTCTGCTGTGGGATCTTTGCTCTAACAGGCCCACACTCTCTTCACAAACGCAAACGGGTTTCGCTCGTTAGCTCAAGATGACGCCATGGGGCATTACGAGCTGAAATCATTGCACAAATATTTCTAAAATACTACGAAATGACATCAGTGAGATTTGGAATGAAATCGAGCTTCTTGTTAAATGGGAATTGGTAAAAGTAAAAGCCTAAATAAATTACTTTGCTGACTTAAAATATTAAATATATTTTATATAAAATGTTCGTAATTATTACTCATTAAAAAGTAAAGTAAATAATAAATTAATAGCACATTGTCTAAATAGAGAACTCTTAAATGCCGGGCAAATATTTTCTTATTAATAAATAAATAATGCAAATGCAACGTATTCTAAATTGCAAAAAAGATTCTTGCTCGAAAGTCATGGAAAATATTTGAGGGCTTTTTAAACTGCTTTGGAGACATAAAAAAATCCAAATAAAATTTGAATTCAAATGCAAAAACAAATAAATTACAAATTAATTAAATATACATATATAATGAATATAAAACACTCTGGAATTCCAATGTAAATATTTCCCAATTAATAAATAAATAAGTACACAACAATTGCAGCATTTTTAGCTTGCACAATTTCCCCCATTTACTTGCAAGAATTTTACAAAATATAAGCTCGAACTACTCCACATTCTATATGCGATATTACAGATGCAACTGGCAACTGGCAGCTGCTGCTGCTGCAGTTAACTGTCAATAAATTCTAATGAAATGCAATAAAAGCGCCTCGCAGTGGTTTATTTAATGGGCGCATTAAAAGTTTTACGAGGCCGCAGGATGTTGACAGCAACAAGAGAGAGAGAGGTATAGAGAGAGAGAGAGAGAAAAACCGCATGCGGGACCATTATATAGTATAAACATACAAAACACAGCAGAGCATACATACATATATAATATATATATAAACATAAATCATACGCCATGTTGACGATGAACTAACCAAGCGTAATTTGTTTGCCAACAAAGTAATTAATAAGTTGCTGCCTCTGTTGCGCTTTAAATGATTTAAAATAATACAATTTTATGGTTAAAGTCAATGACAATTTACGCCACGATTTGCAGCTATATATATACGTATGTTATATACGTATCTGTGCATATGCAAATGATTTTTTAAATTATGCACATCAATTTTGTTGGCTAAACAAAAACATTTGAAAAAAGTCAAAATATTTATGCAAATACCTGGAAAAATGTAGAAATAAATATTGTACAAAAATCAAAATTAAATAAATCATATGATTTAAATGCAGCCTGATGAAATTGTAGCGCTAATTTATACAGGGAAAATAAAAATAAAAGAGAGAGAGAGTTTACTCAGAGTAGAGTTTGATTTGCGGCTAGATACGCTAGCTTAAAGACTAGAGAGTGTATAGAGACTAGAGCGTATATATTTGCATTTAAATCTCCAACCATATTACAGGGTATTGCTGCGTGCGGCCACAGCAACCACACGCACACACTCAAGCTACGTGTGTGCGTAGCGGAACTAACAATTGAATGGCGGCTCGGTTAAAATGTCGGAAGTGCACGCAAAATGGCCGCAATTAAACAATCAGCACAACAATTACAATTTGTTGACAATGTGCTATGAGTGTATATGTATATGTGCGTGTGTATATGAGTATAGATGTGTCTATATAAACTTGATATCGTTGTCAATGTTAAACTGCAAGTTGCGATGCGGCAATTGATTTATTTCTCTGCAATTTCTCTAACGACAACAATATATGCCAATTACCACAGTCTGCAGAGAGTTTATCAAGAGCAAAAGGGAAGGGTAGGGTGTAGAGAGAGAGAGAGAGAGAGAGAGAGAGAAGGGGCTGGAAAAACTGCTGAAAAGTAAAGAAAGCAATGGAAACTTCACTTGAGATTAACTAAATGTTTGCGCTCGAGCCTGGAGTAAGTTACACAGGCAGCAGTGCAGCGCAGAGAGAAGGGAAGAGAGACGGGGAAGAGGGGCTGCAGCTTGTCTCTGGAGCTCTTCAAATGATTGATATGTTAATGCAGCACGTATACGCCGCGTGCGCCCAGGCTCCTTTTCAGCTGCTTTTCAAGCTAACATTTGCATATAGACATCATATGCAAATATGCGACGCAATTCAAACGATGTGTGAGTGCGACAGTGTGTGTGTGTGTGCTATGGAAGCAGCTTCCTTGTGTGTGTGTGCGTAATGTATGCATGTGCAAGATGGCGTCGCTCTTAGGCTTCGCTTCGCCTCCCGCCATCTTGTTCATTGCAGCTTGTCTCATTTTCCATTTTTCAGCTTTCTCGCTACGCTTCCGGCTTTAGCATTTTTTAGCTAGCTTTTTTTTTGGCTAAATTGCTTTATTAGACATGTCAGAAAGTTCTCTAACGAGCAGGGGGGAGGGCGTGGCAGCGCGCCCTTACAGCTCACACAGTGAGTAACTGTCTCAGAGTGACAGCGCTGCCGCTGCTGCCGTTGCTGCTGTTCGCTCTTGTCACAGGCAGGTGAAGTTGTTCCCTTTTGTGTCCTGCCCTTCTTTCCCCCTCTTCCCCTCTCTCAGCTCTGTCAACAGTTTGACAAACGAATTTTTGCAGGCAGCACAAAGCCAGAGCCCGTGTGTGTGTGTGTGTGTGATTTGCACTGATTTGTTGCCATTCGCAGCGTCATTGACTTGTTTTTTCGGGCCTAAAAGCAGGACAGAGCAGGCAGGACACAGGACACAGGTCTTTGGGTCAGCCACACACACACACACACACACACACACATAGAGGCGCATTGATACAAAGCACATATGGCATAACAAGCATAAAAAGGAAGAGTCTCTCTCCCGCTCTCTCTTTCTCTCTCTCTCTCTCTCCCTTTGCATGTATATTTTGATTATAACGTTATGGCCAGGCTGTTTTTTTGTCAGTCCTTTTGCTCCCTTTTCTTTTTTTTTTGCCTGCTCTATTGTTGCTTCTAAGCTGATTTACGTGGGTTTTATGTGCCCGCACAACTGGGCGTATGAGTGATATGTATATTTTTTTCTGCTTCTTCTTCTTCTGTTTGTTGTCTGCCTTTTGTCGAGTTTAGTTGACTGGCAACAGTTGATTGATTGATTGAACGTTTTGATAAGTGCTGTCAGTGGGTTTAGCTACATTTTTTATCGGCACTGACTACACGTGTGTGTATCTATGAGATATACCACACTCTTTTCGCTATTCCTAAAATCCTTACAGCAGATTGCCTGCCAGTCTAACCAATTTATGCAGTTTTCCTGCTGCTTAAAAAAAGCAAATGCCACTAGATTTTATTTTTATTATATATATGCCATAAAGCACTAAATATACGATTTGTATAGCCTTGCATCTCCGTCTCATAAATTGTATATATTCTGAATCAGCATGGACGTGGAGTCCAAAGAGCTTTCTTCGTCAGTACGTCCGACCGTTGGTTTTACTCTCTTACATCGGATTTTTTTAGCTTCAATCTCACATAACTTTTCTAAAAATCATTTGATTTCACTCGGAGATGACTTTTTGATCAGGGTATTGTGCCTTGATTGATTCTGCATTTCAATATCCTCAATTTAGGAACTTCGATATTTTTGCACTTTTTCCATGCAACCCCCTTGTAAAAATTTCGATATTTTTTCAAAAAATTGTTTTATGATATTTTGTTTGAAATCGATTCGGATATTCAAAATAAACATAAAAATCGAATCCGTAGCTAATTCGGACTGAAATTGTGGAAAATATGCATATTTTAGTGATTTTTCAGGGTTGCCCATATTCTTCCACATCGCTGATTGTAAAAATTGAGTTTTTTGATCGTTTTTAACTCATAACTTTGCCAAACATCATTCGATTTTACTCGGAGATGACTTTTTGATCATGGTATTGTGCCTTAGTTGATTCTGCATTTAAATTTGATCGATTTAAAAACATCGATTTTTTTCGACTTTTTCCATGCTTAACCCTTACAAAAATTTCAAAATTTTTTCAAAAATTTTGTTATGATTTTTTGCTTAAAATCAATTAGGATATTGCAAAATAAACATAAAAATCGAATCCGCAGCTAATTCGGACACAAAATGTGGAAAATATGCATATTTTAGTGATTTTCCAGGGTTGTCTTTCCTCATTCACATCGCTGTTTGTGAAAATAGAGTTTTTTGGTCGTTTTTCAGTTATAACTTCACCAAAAATCATTTGATTTAACTCGGAAATGACTTTTTCATCTTGGTATTGTGTCTAAACTGATTCTGCATTTCAATATCTTCGATTTAGGAGCCGTTACAAAAAGTTCAAAGAGTATGTTTTAAAAAAATTAAGTTTTTTATACCCTTCGACCATTGAAAATGGTCAAAAAAGGGTATACTAACTTTGTGCAAAATGTATGTAACAGGCATAAGGAGGCGTGGCAGACCCCATAAAGTATATATATTCTTACCAGGATCACAGCCGAGTGATTGGACATGTCCGTGTCGTCCGTCGTCCGTCGTCCGCGTCCGTCGTCCGTCTGTTGTGAGACAACGGATCTAGCTATTAAAAAGCTAGACACCAAATTTGGTATGAAGGTTCTGTATATCGGGGCAGGTGAAGTTATGTCAAATGTTTGATGCCGCCCCGCCCCGCAAATCGGTTATTTACGATTATTTAGCAAAGTATTGAATCTATAAATTATGCTTGTATGTATAAAGAACAATAGAACATATTCCCAAATTACAATCCGATCGGACCAATAACACAGAAGTTATTAAGGTCGACGTTTTCAGTACAAATGTTCGGTACGGGCAGCAGCTCGCGCTACACGACCGACGCAGTCATATTTTAATAAAATTAGAGAATTCTCTTTTAAAACTAAATTAGTTTGTAACGGATTTAAAAATGGGAGAAGGGTATCTTACTCGGGCGCCGACCCTACCCCTTTTTTAATCAAAAACCTCTTGTACTGTTTTCTGTCTTTATTTTCTCTTGTCTACACTCTTTTTACCCGTTTCGTTCATCTGAAATAGATGGCTTGTACACACACGCAAACACACACAACGGCATAGAGATGACTCGCACTGAGCAGCATAGCCCAAGTGAAGACTTGGAGCAAACACTTAAGACTGGTCGAAGCTGAGGAAGAGCCTGCTAGAGGCAGAAGAGGCTGTTCGCAGACTGCACTCGAATGGATTGCCTTGTTAGAGAGAGGAGGAAAGAGCAGGGAGGAGCAGGGAGGAGCCGGAAGAGCAGAGTAGCTGCTTTTTGCCGCCAAGTTGTAGGCAAAGTTTCATTCATGCACTTGATAGCACCTAATGCAGTCAAGGATTGAAATTGAAGCCGGACACAGGCGGTGGCAGACAGACAGAGAGAGAGGGAAGAGGGAAGGCTGAACTGGGGATGTTTTTCTGCGCTGCACACAATTAGCACACACATCGATAGACACGCGCGCGCACTCGACGCGGTAACAAAGGCAATGAGCAATTCAGGCAAAATGCTAATTAAGTGCCCCTTCAGTGCCACCACCCCCCCGCCCAAGAAAAGTTGCCGCATTTAACAAAAGCTTAAAGCAGACTGCTCCCTCCCCCCATAGCCACCCCCTGCTGGGCACACACATGGCACTGCAGAGCGACACCAAAGTGTCGTATATCATAGTCAGCTCCAACTGGCGACGAGTGACCCCAGAAGCCAAAAATACCAAAAAATATTAAGTATACGCGCCGCGAGCAGCTGTCGTCGCTGCAGAGAGAGAGAGAGAGCGAGAGAGAGAGAAAGCATTACAAATGAGTATTTTGCAACACTGCAGCAGCAGAAATGCTCGGGGCCAGCTGCGGTACAGTTTGAGAGGGGGAAGTGACTGGCCAGGGGGGAAAGGGGTAGCGGGGTAACACGCACGCCAGCAGCGGTACGAAACTTTTGGCACAATTAATGTATGCAGAATTTGTTTAATTGACGGCTCGCATGCCATAACTCATGTGAGGCAGTGTGAGAGAAGAGAAAAACAGAGCACATATACAGCAATATATAGAGAAAGAAAGAGGAGAGAGGGAGAGAAGTGAGAAAGAGAGAGCAAGGCAGCTGTAGTAGCGAGCGTGACACTCCCCTGGAGTGCTTGTTAATTGCACAGTGAAACTTGCTAGCACTGCTTGTGTTGCATACCCTGTAAATAGTGACTATAGGGTAGCTAAATATACATAGCATTACACACCAGAGCTCTGAGCTATACTAAGCGCAGTGTATCGATAACATAGTCTAAAATACATTGCTTAAAACGATTAAAACAAAAAATTGTCTTTGAGATTACTAAGTAATTATTTCTTGAGCATACACTGCTTATCTCCTGCATATATAGTCTTTCCTACTATACAGCGATATATAAAACCCTAAAATTCTATCGATTTTTATGCTTATCGATATGAAAATCGAATTACAGCCAGCTCTACTCATACACTATATTTCTGTAGCGCATTTGCCAGCACAGCAGCCTCACCATGCACATGCCACAAGCAGAGATGCTCAACTTGCATGGCCAAAAACCTATTTTAGCCACGCCCCTTTGGGGCTGCTAAACAAACTTCGGGGCAAAGTATGTTGTCCTTGTCGCTAGGTACAACAACAGGCGGCAGAAGTAGAAGAAGAACGAGAACGAGGAGCAGCTAAACAAGAAGTTCCTGTAGCGTGTCCATTTCATGCTCATAAGCAGAACTTAACTCGCTCTGGTATTGTTCGAGAGTTTTTCGAATATACATGAGCGTGAAATTGGCAAAAGCAGCAGAAGAAAGAGAAAAAGAAAGCTGGGAAAGAAGTAGAAGAAGCAGGCAGAGTTAGAAGTAGAAAGCTTGAACTAGAAGTAGAAATCGTTAGAAGAGGTAGAAGTAGAAGAATAAAGCAGAACTAGAGAAGGTAGAAGAAGGTAGAAAAAATGTAGAAGAAGGTACAAGAGGCAGAAGAATGTTGAAGAAGGTAGAAGCAGTAGCAGGTTCCTGCGAGCTATTGGCCATTACAATTTGCTGGCGATTCGATGGCTTAAAGCCGTGTTCGGTTGCAGCTAACAATCAATTATAGCAGCACACAGTGTGTGTGTGTGTGTGTGTGTGTGTGTGTGCAGAGGGGCGTGGCGTATTGTTAACCTGTCCGACACACATTTAAATGCAATTTAATGCAATTTATGAGGCTTACAGGGCACCCTCTCATGTTGCTGGCGCTGTTGAAGCCAAAGGATGCAGAACAAAAGTCCTTATTAAAAGCGGAAACAATGCGCACTTCCGCTTCAATTGTGTGTGCGTGTGTCTGTCTGTCTTTGTGTGTGTGTGCGCCACAAGGCACGCAAATGAGCACCGGCATAATGTGCGTGTGTATGTGTGTGTTTGTGTGTGCATGCATTATTATTCATGTTGTTGCTGAGCGCGCTGATAAAAAACCAACAACAACAGCAGGCAAAACTTAACAATTTATAGCCACAAACGACCACGCCCCTCTTTCGATGAAGGCAAATGGCGAAAACCACTTGGCCGCATTTAAATTACCAAGCCATAAATAAACAGCGTTCAATTAATGTGGCCCAAAGCAGAAGCAGGAGGAGAAACAGGAAAACAAGCAAAGAAACCATCGGTAGTTGCGTTGGCAACGTTGCTATAAGCCTCGTTAACGCATTTACCAACTATAAAAGGTGCAGGCAGAAGGAGAGAGAAAAATTTGCCTGCATTGAGAACAATATCATGTGCTGTCACTTACGCAAAAAAAGGAAAAATTTATAAAAAAAAAACAGAGAGACCAAGAGAAAAAATAAACAACATGAAAATATGAGAAAAAAGCTAAAGCGGAGCAGAGGAAAATCACAAAAGGCGCAGCACATTTGCTCTACAACATACAGAGACGTACACACTATGGCTTAAAAATCCAAATAATATTCTAAATTAGCAAAAAGGTGAGAGAAAACTAATTAACTAACTTTTTTATGTAGAATTATATCTCTATCTTTATATCTCACGTTACCTATTAGCAAACTTCTAAGCAACTTTCTTCTCTAGCAAAATAGGTCGTTTTTTAACAACCTAATCAACCTATTTGTAGTGAAACTAATTAGTTTGCTTAAAAATATATTTCTAATATGTTTATAGAATACGCTTGTCACGTTTTTTGTTAACAAACTTATACATCTATCTTTGCCGAAATAGGTCGTTTTTCACAACCCAAACGACCTATTTCTAATTGCATGTGCTGTTTAATTAGTTTTATATAAAATATAAACTTACTTAACTATTCCTAACTCACATCATACTCTCATCAAAACTACAATAATGTACTACAGGGTATATTTTCTGGTAGTTTCCCCACTTCACTTACCTCATTTCGTATGCCTCAGCCATGGCTCAAGTATTTTTTTTTTGTGCGACATCAGCAACTGCAAAGGAAATAATAATAAAAAAATATGATGGTTAGTATATACGATATTCAAATGTGCCTATAGACAATTCTCTGCTGCTTTTTTTCTCTGCATCAACATAAAACGCACATTTATCAAATGTGAGACAAAAGAGAAAAAAAAGCAGATAGAATGGAAAAAACCTTTATGAAATTCTACAATATGCCACGCCCACTTGTCGTTCAACTTTAAGTTGAACTAAAACTGAACGTTATCTAACGTTATTTGGTATTTTGTGATTTATTTCAAATTGCTTCTGCTTCGGTTTTCTTTTCTTTTTCGTTTTTTCTTTCTTGCCTTGGGATCAAAGTGCTGGATAAGCTGGCGTTGTAAACTCATTTGAGCATTTTAATGTCGTTTTAAAGACAACAAAACTGACACAAAAAGGATGCCCTCAGGTTGGGGGCAAAAGAGAATGAATAATGGAGGAACAGGGGGGGAGGGTCAACTTGTCGCAGAGTCTGCAGCGTGTACGTTTTTGGGGTTTCTGGCCAGGCCAAATTTGCTGTCATCACGATTATCCTTAACGTTCTATGGCTGCCAATGCCAGTTGTTTCCGCTTCCGTTATAGCAGCTCACAGACACATGCATGCTGCTGCTGCGGATGTGTAAGAATTTGTAAAACGAGCCACAGCCAGAGTCAAAGCCAGAAACAGCTTGTTAAGGCACCACGCACACAGCGAGTTAAGGGCAGCAGAGAGCAGGCCTGATAGAGAGTTAAAGAGAGAGAGAGATGAGGTAGAGAGAGAGAAGGGAGAGATAGCTAGTGTGCACACATAGCAATGGCCAAAAGCCAGTGTCGTACTTGCCTTGACCCTTTTGCAATGCCTGCTCAAAAGTGCGTTAGTCTCTCCCCCTGCTGCCCTCTCTTTCTGCTCTAGCCTGCTGCCCCTCCTCTTTCTACCTATCCCATCGTGCTCTTTGTTGTCTGCTAATTTCGTTTTGTCGTTTTTCTCCCTTTATTTTCTTCGAACTTTTCTCGTTTTTGGTGTGCATAATTTTTCTTTCATTTCATTTCAGTTCACTTTTCAGTTTTGCTTTGCTCTCTTTTCTCCTGCTGCTCTCTCTCTCACTCCTTTTCTCTCTTTTTGGCTTGCAAATTGAAATTTAAAATTTATGCAAATTGTGCTGTCAACCCCGAAAGGGTTTCGTGATGGCACAGGAAATGGTTATTGCCACACACACTCGCACGCAGACTGTGAGGTTGAAGTTGAAGTTGTGTGTCTGAGCTCAAATTAATCGAAATTAAAGTTTTAGCTGGACTTAAGGTGGACTAAGATCCTATATTTACTTAGAATTATACAGGAGATATAGATACAACTTTAACTCTGATTCCTAATGTAATAAAAAAGAAAAAACACCGAATTTTTCGGTGGTTCGCTTTGTGTGAACACATTTTATAGCATACTTTGAGGCGACGCTGTGCTAACAAGCCACACCCAGGCGACACGCACGTAAGGTAGCAGCAGGATGAGTGGGCCAGGGTAGGGTATCGAGCTGGCGGGCTTATCTAAAATCCTGGCACGCTATTCAAGTGTGTGCAGCCCAGTGACCATGCGGCTTAATCACACCCAAGCACGCAGGCTGCACGGGCTGATACCCTGCCAGCCACGCCCAGCACACATGTGTGAGAGGCCAGAGAAGAAGGGAGAGAAGCAGGAGAGGAGAAGAAGATGGCTGGGGGCAGAAACTGTGAGTTTTCCTCAGCGTCGCCGCGTGCAATTAATTAAAAACAAACAAATTTCAGAATTGCACGAAACAGGCGCAAAAAAAGAGATAGAGAGGGAGAGGGGGAATAAAAGAGAGGAAGAGAGGCGCAACTGTCAATGAACAATGCGGCACAGAGGCACTGCAGCAGCTACTCCACAACAGACTGGACGCAGGTCGACAGTCGCCAGGCAGTCGGGCAGGCGACAAAAGTTGCCGCTCTAAGCGTTTTTTAATGCAGCGCAGTGATTCCTTTTTTTGGAAACTACTACACTCATTTTTGGGCTCCTGCAGGACACATACAGCAGCAGCAGCAGGAGGAGGAGGAGCAGGAGGGGGAGGAGCAGGAGGAGGAGCTGCAGCAGCAGCAGCATCTCCCGCTGGTAATTTCGTTTTATTATTTTGCAGTTTTCTCTGCTCTCTACTTTGTAAATATTAAATTATGAGCGAGAGAGAGGGACGAGCGACAGGCCCCAGAAGTGCAGCAAAAGCAGGAGAGACAGAGAAAGAGAGAGGGAGAGAGAGAGGGAGAAGTACTGTAAGCTGGCGAGAAAAAATGGTAAAAGAAATCAGCTAACAGTTATGGTTATGGCCATAATAACTGCAATTCAGGTGAGACTCTGCCAAACAGCCAGGACTCTGGCACTGTCTCTCTCTCTCTCGCTCTCTCCTGCTGTCTCCCTCTCTGTCTGCTTTCCACTCTTGTCCTGCTTCTGGCTTTAGCTGCAGCTGCTTGTAATCTGGCTGCCGCTTAGGCATTCACAGCTGCATATGCTGCGTATACGTAACGTAGGGCATTACGTATACGTAATGTAAGCCATTCTAGAAGTGCTGCGCGCCATTTGCTGCAACAATTACGTGACATACGCTGGCTCCACTTCTCTCTCTCTCTCTCTCTATTTCTTTCTCTCTCTCTTTTTCCTCTCCTTGCCTGCCCCTGCTCGCATATTTCGCCATTTACATTCGCCTCATGTGCAGCAAATGACCAAAAGCAAGAGGGGCGTGGCCACAGGCAGCAGCAGCTACACTGAGCGAAAAGCCTGCAGTTTCATTTAATTGCACACTAGATTTTCGCTCAGTGCAGCAGCAGCAGCACATGATATGCTGCCAATGATGGCCGCAGCGCTAACTGCTTTAAGTGCGCTCCAGCAAGTGGACAGTCCACGCCCCAAATAGGGAAAAAGAGGAAAAAGGGAAGAAGGGAGGCAGGAAAAAATGAGGAAAAAGGGCGCCCGGCAAGCCGAAAATAGTAAGTGGAAAAGCTGCACAGTGTGCAAAAAAAAAAAGAACGTGAATTAAAATTGAAAACGACAAAAAGTTGCGACCGCATCCGGAACAGGCCGACGATGAGGACGACGACGACGGCGATGGTTGCTGCCGTGCTGCTGCTGCTGCTGCTGCTGTCGTTTGTCCTTTGTCGCATGCAATAAGTGCTAGTTGAGTGGCGGCACTTGAAAGCAGAGCCACACCAAGTACACACACACACACACACTCGCACACACACTGCGCTTTATTCAATTGGCCAGCTGCATGTGTTTCTGGCGGCGCTTCGGATTACAGTTCTCGCTGGTGTCGCTGTCGCTGCTGTTGCTGTCGTTGTTGTTGTTGCTGTTGCTGTTGCACTGGCCGACCTGACGCCGCCATTTCCGTCCAGCCAGCACGGAAGTGGTAACCCTGGCCCCAGCTCCCCTTCCTTCTTCTTATGCCTCTCTATAACTTGCTGGCGTTTCGTGCGGATTTGCTGCGGCCATTGCATATAAAATGTGTTGCATACATTTGCGCGCAGTTGCATAAAAAGAAAACTCACTTAGAGCGAGACAGAGAGAGCGAGAGAGAGAGAAGAGAGAGAGAGCTGGAGAGTTGGCAATCAAAATGGAAATAAAAACTGCAAACACGGCGCCTCAAACTCGTTTCCAATTTCTGTATAATAATACGAAACAACTGCGCAAACAATGAGGCACATCGCAGTCGTCTTGGCCTTAGACGGAAAACTGTGGCCGGAAAATGCTCATAAAATGTGTGTATGTGTGTTTGTGTGTGTGTTTTTCCCTCTTCAAAATCAAGTATTTAATGCAAGTTTTGTAAGTTTGTTGTGGGTTTTGCTTGTAATAATAATTTAAATAATATATAAATAGAAGAGAAATTAAATATATTCCAGAAAAGAAATAGGTCGTTTAAATATGGAATAGGTCTTTTTTTGCACAGCCTAAACCAATACAGTGTACTTTCAGTGCGAGTTATAAGTAAATGTTTACCTTATATAATTAACAAATTAATAATTTAGAAATCAAATAACATTTTAAATCTAGAAATAGGTCGTTTAAGCATGGAATAGGTCGTTACAGAAATATGTCGTTTTTTGCGCAACCTAAGCCCCTACAGAACTCTTTCTTTTAACATTTTCTTTAGGCAGTTTTTAAGCACACTTTGCCCACTGTACACTGTGCAGCCTGAAACAGGTTTATAGCCCATGCATACATATACATATAAGCAAAGCCTGACAGCAAACAAATGTAATGTAATGTCCTTCAGCCGCATTAAGCCGCGTTGCCCAGTGCTGTGCACCGCTGTCTCTCTGCCTGTTTCTCTCTCTCTCTCTCTTCCCCTATCTCTTGCTGTCTCTTTCGCTCTCTGTCTTGCCTCATTCTTTTCGCTTAGGGCCATTTGCCAGCGCCGCTTCCGTTTGTGCTTTGGTTTGTGTCGAGAGTTTTTAACGGGTCGACTAACTTGGCCATTTAAGCACATTTGTCGTCATTGTCCTGCCACAGTCCCAGCCATGTCCAGTTTGCTGTGTGTGTGTGTGTGTGTGTGTGTGTTGTGTGTGCCCTGGCCTGACAGTGTGCTAATTAGAAGTCCTTGTTGCTTGTGGCCACAACACAAAACAGACGTCGCCATCCGCCATCGCCATCGCGTTTCGTCGTGGAAAAAACAATGAAAACTACTTTGGGCCAAAGTCACGACGTGTGGCCGTCGGTTGCGCCTCGTCTCCACACTGTACTAGCCCCATTTTGGCCCTATTGTTTGGCCACGTTAGCGTTGGCTATAAAATGCATGGCACATGGCACATGGCGCAAGGCACATGGCACATGGTTTTTTTTTTTGCCAAGCTTGGCAAATTTCGCAGCCATCGATGTTGAATTTGTTTCTGCTGCGTGTGTGTGTGTGTGTGTTTGGCTTTAATATCGAAGGGGGCGTGGCAAAAACTGCAAGTTAAGTTCTTTTATAAAGTGCTGGGACCCGAAAAAAAAACGAAAGAGTTGAGTTGAGTTGCCCTGCCTTGGTTTCTTCTCTTCCCAGCCACAACCGCTATGGCCAGATGGAAGAAAGAAAAAACAGTATAAATAATTGCCTTGCTTGCTCAACTGTAAACTGGGCGTAGGGGGAGGAAGAGAGAGAGAGAGAGAGGGGGAGAGAGAGAGAGAGGGAGAGAGAGAGGGAGCTGGAACGTGGGCCAAATGTGGGTTTATAAAATGCTTAATGTGGCTGGAATTGTCTTCCAGTGCAACGCACATTAGTTTCGGCCAGGCCGGAAGCCACAGGACTTCTGCCACAGCTTCCTTTGCTCCTGCTGCTTTTTCTCTTACTCCCTCTCCCACTCTTCTTCTCCTTCTCTTTCTCCCTCTCCTGTCTGCCAAAAAATAAAACATTTCGCTTACAACAAATTTGTTTATTATGAAAATGCAGCGAGCCGAGATAAGCAACTTGCCAAGCGGCCAAGCAGCTGACCATGCCCATCAAGCCAGCGCCCACACACACACACACACACACAGGGAGAAAACACACACACACACACATATCCTTGTTAATTGCTGTGGCTGTCGGTTGGCTTTGCCAACAAAATAAATGAATATTTTTGCGTTGCGTTGCGCATGCTGTGAATTATTGTCGAAAACTGACTATGCTTGAATTATGTGGCATGTGGCAAGTGGCAAGTGGCAGCAGGGCAGCCCCTACTGCCCTAGCAGGGCCACTGGCCGTTGCAAGCATCTGATAGTAGCTGCCAAGCTGATGGCAATCTCTCTAAGCAAATTATGCGTGCAACTGCAATCGCTTCGCTTCCTTCTCTGCTTCTCCTGCTCTTGCTGCTTCTCTGAGCTCCTCCTTGAGTAATTGCTGGCCATAAATAATGTGTCTGCCCTGACGCCTGTCACAAGCTCTGGCCAGGGGCAGCAGGAGCTGTCTTTCTCTCTCCCACTTCTCCCATTCTTGGCAATTTCTTTTGATAACTCAATGCGTCGCTTATGCGCTTTGTTTGCCTCCCACCAAGCGGAAATGCTGCATTTACCCAGGGCGGGATTGGACTCCTCGGGTAACCATTTGTGCCCCCATTTCAATATCTACGCACGAACAACACGACTTTTATTGCCACTTAAAAGAAGGCTAAGGCAATTTAAATGACATTAAACCTGCCACAGCCAGGCAAACGAGTACGTGAGCCGCCAACAAGGCTGCAGTCTACAATCCTCTCAGAAATTCTAATTTGCTGCGACTTGAGCTATTTCTGCAGTTTACTAAGTATTCCTGAAGACTCTGAGTGTTTCAGGAACTCGTAGTTTCTCTAGTTTCTTCCTTGTGCCCACTTGCAGTCCAATCACAAGTTATAAATAGTTTGGCATAAGCAGATTGCTAACTGAGATTTCCCAGCAAGTGCTACTTGGAATATATTAAATCTGCGAAAAGAGCAAGGCATCAGGTGGGTAGACGAACAATTTCTACTTGAAAAATATACTAGGAAACTGCTCTTAGAGCTCCCAGAGAGCTTTCCAAGAAGCAGCTGCTGTTCTCGTATGTTTAAAATCCTTTGGAATTGTTCAAAAGGCTAACAACTTCCTAGAATTTTAGTTATTTATAGCATACAGAGAAATATCATATGGAAAACAGCTTAACTATACCCTACATATCGTCTTCCACTTAATCTTTCTCTCATAGTTGCCTTAGCGACCTCTTTCTATGATTTTTCTAGAGCAATCTTCAATATTTCTGCTTAAAATGCACTCAAAATTCAACATAACCTTTAAGCTCACCAACTTGGAGTAATAAATTCTTTTTTTTTTTCGCTCCCAAGTCCCTCCCCGCTGCTGTGACTTGTTAAGCCACAAGGATTACACCCATAGCTCTTGCACGATTCAACGGGAATGACAGCTACTAGTTTCCGCACGCATAAATCAACGTGCTCAACATTCAGAATTCAGAAATTATGGTTACATTTATCAAAAAAAAAAAGCGTGTAAGATAAATACTATGCAAAAAAGAAATGCAAAATATATTTATAAATTATGGCATCATAATTCTAGATGTTCTTGGATGCATAACTACAGCGGGGGCTGCACTTAAATCAAATGCAGAAAATTATAAATAAGAAGGTTAGAGGCAAAACTTTGCTCTTTAGAATGTTAATGTTAATGTTAATGTTAATGTTAATGTTTATGAAGTCAGCAAAACGGGGGCGTGGCCAAATTTGGAAGCATTGTTATTTAAGGTGATATATTTAGGTATATTGTCAACAAATTTTACGCTCTTAGCATTTATATTTTCTGAGATATAACTGTTCATACAAACACAACTCGCAATTTGCTTTAACTAAGTGACTTTTGACGCCGATAAAACAAATAGCATACTTTTGGGGGTCCTGAGATGTCTTTCTTTTACTTTTTATACACTTAAGCTGGGCACATTGTTTGTATACCCTGCCAACCTTCGAGTTACGGGTATATTAGGATATATTTCAAAACTTCCGTGTATGCCAGTTTCAAAAGCGACTCCAGCGTAGCCAATGCCAGCCAGTATGAGTCAGTTTACGTTTGCTGTCACACTCAAGTAAACACTTGACACACACACACACACACACACATACACATATACACATACGTGCCACACACACACACACACAGAGACAGCAATGTCACGCTCTTCAGCTGCGGCTGTGTTGTTAATTTCATTCATTATTTATGGCTTACCTCGAAAACGCATCGGCACAGTGCACCCACTTTTACGCTGGCCTCTCGCTACTCTCTCTCTGTCTCTCCTCCTGCTCTCTCTCTCTCTTTCCCTTCTGCTTACACTTTTAATTAACAAACGCACGGAAAATGCCATTTTACATGAGACATGTCGGTGTGCTCCGCTGAAGTTTCTCCCAAAGTGGCATACGCTGTCTGCCTGTCGCTGTGTGTGTGTGTGTGCCTTGTAAATTAGCGCGCTCATGCAGCAGGCCACACACACACACACACACACACACCAAACACATTTCATATGCAACAGCCGCGACAGACATTACGCATACGCCGCATTGGTCTGGCGCACATTTTAAAGCCTTCTTCAGTGCATTGTCGTGCTGCTTGTGCTCTTTTTAGGCAATGCAATTAAACGCGTGCATTAATCAACAGTTCTCCCAGCCCCCCTCCTGCCCTGCCCTTCCTCTACTCTCTTCCCCCCCTGGGTCGATAGTTTGCGCGCTGCCTTTGGCTTTCATTTATTTAGACCAAATACAGCAAACGCCAGCGAAAAATGGCAAAACGACAGAGAATTTATCTCTCGCACGCCTTGTCGCATAAATTATGTCGAATACGCCTCCCCTTCCGCCCCTGTTCAGCCCAACCCCCTGCCCCTTCCGCCCCTGCTTGTCCCTTTGGAAAATTAATGAAAGCGACGCAGCGGCAGAAGATGCCGAACGCAGCGGCAAAAGCACAAGACAAAAGACAGTTAAAATGAACTAAAATTAAATGAAATAAGGCAGCAGGCAGGAGAAGGGAAGGGGTGAAGAGGGAGAGGGGCACTGCGCCTAATGACAACCACAAAATGAAGCATGCGGCAGTGCGGCAATGGCGACGGCGTCGGGCAGGAAACGGAAATGAAAGCAACGCGCAATGCAGAATGAAAAATGGCAGAAGACAACGAATGACGATACGAATCACAATGCAAAAGGGAAGGCGAATGCAGCACAGACACAGAGAAAGGAAGAGAGAGAGAGATACCGAGAGAAAGAGAGAGACAGAGACAAGTGCAACGCACAGCAAATGTTGCATGGCAAATGCAATTGTCAAGCAATGACCTCATTAGAAGACAGGGGCACGCCGAGAAAAGGGACAGGAGACAGGGGACAGGAGACAGGGCGCCGCAGACGTGCGAGACGCCACAAGAATGTGGCAAAAACCGCCAGCAATTAAAGCAGGCAGGGGGCGCGCAGGGAGAACCAGCGGCAGCCCGCAAGGCAAAGCTGTCAGGCAGCATGAGACGTCATATACGTCAAGCGTGTGACAGGCCAGAGAGAGAGAGAGAGGTGCAAGAAGCAGCCACAAGAATACCCTGTAAATGTAGTGAGTTGACAGCTTTACGCTTTAAAGTTGGTTGCAATTAGCCTAAGGCTTTTGCGCTTAAAATACCCTGTAATTACAGCAACAACGCTGCCTAAGCTTGTCTACTTTTAGCCACATTTCCGCTAAGTAAATCAAGCTCAAGTCGATCCTGGCTTAAAGCAGATAACAATGACTAAAAGAAAACAACTGTAGATGATTATGAGGTGGGGTTTGCCAGGCTTTAAGACACCCTATTACCTCTGTTACCTCTGCAACACGCAGTTGCTATTACTTCACCCAGAGCTGTCAACCGCAATCAGAGAAGGGAAAGAAACTAAAAACTGCTGACTGACATAGCACACATATATACATAGATATATATATATATATATTATATGCAGCATCCTCTATAAGATATTCTAAGCTCCTAAGCTTAGCTTAGCCTTGGCGCTGAAGTAACCAAGCAAATTATGTCGCATTTCAGTTTCATAATATGCTTAAAACTTTACTTCCTTCCAGCTCCCTTTCTTTCTATCTTCTTCTAGCTGCCTGTCTCTTCTTCTCTCTCTCTCTCTCCCTCTCTCTCTCCTTCTTTTCCCTCTCACACTCTGTCTTATGCTTTTTGTGCGCCTCCAAAAGGTAATGTTTTCTTTTGGCATTGTTCAAACTAAACCGAAACACCTGCTAGACAAAAGGGCGAGCAGCAGGGCGTGTGGTAAGAGACAGGGGCGTAGTAGAGGGGGGGTTGTTGGCTGTGAAGAGGGTGCCAGCACAAAAAACAGTTGGACCATGAAAACAGTAACTAAAAGGAACAGCATACACATCATACACCGCTAACCAAGTTGTCCCCTGTATCTGCTCCCTCTGTCTATGCCTCTGCTCCCTGGCGCTGCATCTGCTCCCTCCAATTGCCCTGCCCTCTGCCTGACTGTCTGTCCCTCTGTCTGCCCCTCTGTCTGCCCCTCTTCCTGCTCGTCTGTTTCGATGTCTTTCGCTGCTGCTCCTTGTATCCTTGTCAAGACAATGGACTGCGACAAGTGCGGAGTCTATAAAAACTACATGCTCCAAGGGAGACTACAAAAACTACAGTCACAACAACAACTACAAATCTACACAACTACACAACTACAACTACAACTTGCAAATGCACAGTTAGCTGAAGACAACGGCAACAGCAGAACCAACTACAAACAATACCCAATAGTATGAACAAATAGCGACAAAGCGGTGACTAGCAACAGCCGTATGTGTTGTGCAAATACCCTGTAAATTGGGAAATTGTATAACCAAGTAGTTACTCATTTGATAAGCTATATATTTACCAAATTTCATGCTGCTAGCCTTTATATATTCTGATATTTAGCTGTTCGTACAAACAAAACTCGCAATTGGCTTTAACTAAGTGTCCTTTGAAGCTAATCAAACAAAAAGCATACTTTTGGGGTTACTGAGATTTATTTCTTATACTTTTTTTATAAATTTGAGCTGGGCACACTGTCTGTATACCCTGCCTGGCTCCGATTAAAGGGTATATTAGGATATATATCGCAAAATTCTTCTAGATTCGCATAAAAATAACTTTTTAAGTTGCTAAGCTGCCTTTAACTTTACAGGGTATACGCTACGTCGCACACAACTGCAACCTGTGTGTTTGAGAGTGTATGTGTGTGTGAGTGACGTGTCTCGACATGCACTTGTATGGAAGACAGGAACAAGACAAGAGGAGAATAAAAGCAGCAGCAGAAGCTTTGCCGCATTGTCTACGCGGCGACTTGTTAAGCACAGCGTTGCCTGCCTCCCCTCTCTTCTCTCTCACTCTTGTCTTCTTGTTGTTTACCTTCTTCTTTTGTTGCAAGTCCCAGCAGCAGCAGCAGCAGCTGTTGCAAGTTTGCTGTAGCTGCCACGAAAAATGAAGCATGCGTGCACAGGCAAATATGATATGAATTTATTGACTTTAACTTGAGATGAGGAGAACAGGAGGAGGAGGAGCAGGAGGAGCTTAGCTGGGGGTTATTTGCCAGGCTAATTGACTTGCTTACTGCTCCAATAGTTGCTGTAGTTGTTGTTGTTGCCCCATTAATAAACAGCTGCAGGGCTGAAAATGTTAATTGCTGCGACCTTTGAACTCGTCGAGTTGCCGAAACTAATTGAGGCAGAGACGGAGGCAGAGACAGAGCCCCTGCGGCTGCAAGGAATCAGTTCAAAAGGATGCGGGTAAATAAGCAGAAACAGGCAGAAGGGGTAGAGAGGCAAAGGCAGGGCGGAAGAACGAGGGAGAGGCTGAGAGAGAGAGAGGAAGAAACTCAATTCTTCCAGAAGGTTTTGCGGTTAAGCAGAGAGAGAAAAGGCAAATGATGCCGCAGCTTACATAAATCATTTAGCTGGCTGTGTGTGTGTAGGTGTGGCAGTGTGTAAATATAAGTGTGTGTGTGTGGGTGCGGCGCAGATTTGTTGCCTACTTTTTGGGGCAGCAAGAGAGCCACATGTGGCGCTTGGGTCACTTAAAAATTATGACAAGCTGCAAGGAGCCAAATTCAGAGACAGGCAGCAAGGGAAGGCAGGAAATATAGGGGCAGAGATAGGGGTAGTGCAAGAGGGGTAGAAATGGGGGAGGGGTAGGAGGCAGGCATTGTGTGTGCCAGAGGCAGAGGCAACGAAAAACGCTTGCAACACGAGGCAAATACACCGAGCAGGCTGGCAGGCAGCCACAGCGCGTCTCTCTCGCTCTCGCACTCTCTCGCTCTCTCTCTCTCTCCGTCTCTCTCTCTGTGCTGTGGCAGGCCTTGTGGCAAGCCAAGGTAGCAAGCAGGCAGTCAGGCAGGCCTCGCTGCAACTATGTGCGCCAAAATTGGCACTGCCAGCAGCAGCAGTGCCTAAAAACAGGGCGTGGCAGAATTTTTTGGCAATCGTGCATTTGGCTCGCATACAGCACAGTCCAAACAAATAAAAACACATCAAAGCAACGACAAAAAATCGGCTCATAGCAAGCAAACAAATCAAGAAAATGCTAGAAAAACGTAACAAAAAATTGTGAAAACAAAAAAGAAAACGCAGCAAATTCAAGTTTACAGTTTACCTGCCCTGCTGCCACGCCCCTGCCCCCTCCCCGCCCTATATCGAACCAAAAATATTTACAATATTAATTTTCTATAGCCGGACAGGCTCATAAATTGTCTGCCAAGCAGGGGGAGTGGCAGCAGGGGCAGCCAAAGTTTTTTTGTACACATAAAAAATTCATGTGAAAAATGCAAGAAGCGCACAAAAGTAGGCAACAAAAATTTTTTGTGCCAACTCAGGCAGCAAAAAACGCAAGTTTGGCTGACAGGGAGAGGGCGTGTGTGTGAGTGGGCGTGGCAGGCAGGAGGAGGTGAGCAAGGCTCACTTTGATAAGCTGTCATATTGAAAAAGAAAACGCATATACAATTTTAATGCATATGAAATGATTTAATTTAAGCAAAACGCACAGCCCGGCTTAAAGTTGTGGGCGTGGCTGGCAGGGTGTGCAAGTGTGTGTGTGTGTGTGTGTGTGTGAGCCAAATATAAACGACGCTGCTGCCAAAGTCGTTCGGGGGTAATTACTTTGATGAAAAATGGCAGTTTCAGTGATTAAGCAAAGCGAGGCAGGCAGCGAGAGAGAGAGAGAGAGAGGGAGAGGGAGAAACAGAGAGAGAGCGTAGGGGAGAGCGGAAGGGAGCCAAGGCATGTGCCTACTACAATTCACTTGATTACACATACGCCATGTGTGCTGCCCCGCCGACCTAGCAGGAAATTAAGCTGGGCAAAACGGAAGTAGCCAGCCAAGTGTGTGTGCGTGTGTATGTGTGTGTGTGTGTCTATGTGTGAGTGTGTGTGCCTGCGCGTTAGGCCCTAATGATGTCAGCCATGTTTGCAGCGCGCTCAACACGCAGTTGCCGCATTAGTTGTAATTGCTTTAAACGTGCCACAACGCTGCAGCGAACGCTGTGTGTATTTTTAAGTAAATATTGAGCAAATATGCTGCATGCCACAAGAAAAAGTTGCAGAAGGGGGGAGGCAAGAAGGGGCAGAGGAATGACAATAAATTGCTGCTAAAAATGAGCAATGAGTAATTCATATTGTTAGTTGCAAGCAAAAGTTGCAAGTTGCAAGTTGCAGGCAACAGACCATCAATCTTGGCCTGTGCCAGAGAGTGGACAAAAAGCGAAGAAGAGAGGAGGGAGAGAGAGAGAGGGAAAAAGAGGAAAGGGAGGGAGACAGTAGCAGCTTGTGGCGCCACAGCGTCTGCCACAATTTCGGGCGAAACGTGAAACGCGCTTTTATGCGGCTACTGGGAATTCTCTCTCTGTGTGCGTGTGGCAAGCTGAGGCAGCGCCGCCTTGTGGCAAACTACGTGAGCGTTGCGCGTTTGTATAATATGCTTGTAAATGCAATAAATTCTACTTGCAGCAAGCTAACCGCAAAACTTGAACGTTCAACGGACACAAAGTCAGCTGGACAGAGGAGCAGGAGAGGCAGGAGAAGCAGGAGAAGCAGGAGAGGCAGGAGAAGCAGGAGAGGCAAGATAGGATCGGACAGAAGAGGCAGCAGAGGCAGGATAAGCTGGCCAGGAGAGTGCAGAAGAGGCAGAGAAGAGCAGGGCATGCTGGTGAAGACACACAGACAGAAGGAGAGGCAGAGAGACAGAGAGACAGATGGATGAATGGCTGAACAGACGCAGCACATCAGCGACACAGCAAACGCGCCATAAAACGCGTTTTTGATTTGCTAAATTTATGTGGCCACATTAAAATCCAACTCCGAACAAGTGGAGGAGCAGGAGCAGCAACAGGAGCAGAAGAAGCAGAAGGGGCAGAAGGACCAGCAGCAGCAACAAGCGCAGAGGCAGGAGCAGGAGTCGAAGCTGGAGTAGCTGAAGCAGCAGCAGGAGCAGGAGAAGCAGCTGAAGGAGAAGGAGTAGCAGCAAGAGCTGGAGCAGACGCAACAGGCGACAGGTGTTGCCTTTATTGCTCACGCTGTAGTTACTCTTGTTATACAACAGGCCTGCAGCTTTTTCCTGGACTCAAACACGACTCGAACTCACTGCAAGAAACTTCTTGAGGAACTCCTCAAAATGATTCAGTTCATTGTGCAATAAAGCATTCAGTTTTCAGGCAAAATACTCGAAATTATTCTTTGAAAAAGTCTCCATGAATTATTATGAATTATGTGAAAAAATTTGCTGCATAAATTTGAATCATTTTAATTACCTTAAAATTGATTTTAAATATGATTTACTTGAAGTTATATCATATCATTTAAATACAGCCCAAAAACCAATGAATATTATTTAAAATAAACACTTAGAGCACTTTCAAATACACTTATTTATCCCTACATATTAAATTACATTTGTAATCTATGCTCAACTGCAGCATTTGTAGTCATTTGGAAGTGATTTGAATCATTTAGAGTCATTCGTAAGTGCTACGAATCATTTTAAGTGAGGATTTAAAACTGATGAGCTGTATAAAAATAAAACCAAAGTCAAGCTTTTATTTTTAGCATCTCCATCGTGTAGGCGTGACAAGTGACAAGGTTTACGGTAACAAAAATAAAATACAGCAAAAATTGAGAGAGGGAGAGAAAGAGAGGGAGAGTGAGTGAGAGAGAGAGAGGGACAGAGAGAGAGAGAGCAAGTACATGATATTTTCGGTCACATACGCTGCATATCAAAGCGACGCCCACGCTGGCAATGTTGACAAGCTGTTGCTGCTGCTGTTGTTGTTGTTGCTGATGTTGCTGCTGCTGCTGCTGTTGTTCTTTCTGTTGTTGTTGCTGTTGTTGCTGCTGCTGTTCGAACTGGCTGCCTATTTGCAGCGGGAAGGAGAGAGGGGCAACTTGCGCGGGGTGGGGGCACTTGATGTAGGTGCAAAAACTTTTGCTTGTTGTCGTCATCGCTCAAAGTTCACCGATTGTTGCCGCTGCTCTGTGTCTGTTTATGTTTGCTCTGCAGTTGCTCTTGCCCTGTCTCTCTATCTACCCACGCTATCCCTCTCCCTCTCTCTCTAGATGGCACATACACCTCCCGCCCTCTACAGACACGCTTTTATTTGTTTACAGTCGTTTTTATGTATCGCGAAATGCGAATTCGCAATTGCAAAGGCAGCTCCCAAAAAACATGTGGGTCTTAGCCTGCATACATATGCTATATACACAGTATATATACATACATATTCCTATCTGTTTCAGTATCTCTCTCTCTCTCTCTCTCTCCCACTCTTGCTGTGCGTCTCTGTGCGTTGACGTAATGCCCCTGAAAATAGACGCAATACGCGAAGGCAAACAGCATTTTTGGAATTGCGTAGATGCCACTTGCGAGCAGTTTACAATTGCCACACACACACACACACCCGCACACACACACACACACACCCATACACACACACATTAGCAGTTAGAGTGTTGCATGTTAAGTGACTGCTCTAACGCCCCGCACTATGCTACAATTGCCACATTTAAATAAAATTTCACCCAGTTTCATCATAAAATTTGCCAGCTGTCTCTCGCATAGGAACGTGTGTGGTTTCCCTAAACAGCTTTAGATCCCTATGTAGTACCCCAAGTATGGCATCATTATTGTCAGCAAATTTTAGAATGAAATATCACTTAATTAGTAAAGCAAGTTATAAAGGAAAGCCTGCTCTTAACTGTGTTCTCTTTAAGCTTCTTCAAATGTTTCCTGATCTTCAAGTTTAGAAATAATATAAAACTTGCTTAGCGAAAGAAATACACATAAAATATAGGGGAGAATGTAGAGCAACTATTTATCTTATATCAGATTACTGCAACTTCTTGAAGATCTTTTAAAAAAAATCGAACTAAAACTTTTTATCTACTTTTCATTTTTATTAAGATAAACTCTGAAGAAAACTCTTGAATATTCTTCTTTCTATACACTCTTTTCACTTGCAATCTCCCTTAAATACACTAAAACTAAATAAATCTACTGTCTACTAACTTTAAGCACACAACTACAACAAGTAAGTACATCTATCAAGTCTAATCCCAGCCCAAAAAAACAAAATAAAACATGGAAAACAATTGAATGGAAAACGATTCCCTCGTTGATGTTGTCAATTAAATCGCTCAAAATTGCATTCTATATCCAACTGAAAGTGCACAGAACTATGCCAACATTCGGTTATTTACGATAGGGGGGCATATAGGGCAGGGGAGCAGGGGCACTCAAGTTATAGCAGAAATCATGTAAAATAGTTATATCACAATATTTTATTAGGCAAACTCAACGAAATTGTGCACAATAAATTGCAGATGTTGCAGGGCGACGGACAGAAAAGAAAAGCAAGCACAATAAATAAATGGAGCACACACACACACACACAGAGGGAGTAAGAGAGAGAGAGAGGAGGAAAGAGAGAAAGAGAGAGCAACAGATAGAGCCACTGTAATGGCTACAGTTACAGCCAAAAAGCAAGCAACATGAATGACATAATAAATAAATCCGAGCAACGTTTTAAAACAAATCGAAAAAGCAAGTAAAATAAAAAAATAAAATAAGCCAAAACAAGAGCAAAACGAATAACAACAACCAGTCTGGTAAGCAAAACAAAAACACAAACAAAAAAACGAAGCGCATATAAATCGAAACAAAAAGCGAAATAAAATTTGCATTTTTTGTGTTATTTAAAGCGTCGTATCAGCAGCAAACTATATAGGGAGGGAAAGAGAGAGAGAGAGAGAGGGAGAAAAGTCAAAGTCAATGCGAAATGTTATCGAAATGTTATTCTATTGAACACACACACACACAGAGACACACACACACACATACACCTTCTCTGAGCAACACATCAGCTCGAGCATCATGGGCGATAAAGAACTGGACGAGCAGATGCTGCTGTTGCTACTGAGAGAAAAGAGCAAGATGCTCTTTTTTATTTCTGTTTTTTTTAGTTATGTGCATATTTTTGTATACCACACACACACACACACACACACACACACACACACAGACAGGTATGTGCAGCTACAGCTGTATACAGTTATTTACTTGTCTGTTTATTCTTGTTTTTTTGTACCTATTTCCGCAAGGTGTTGGCATTTCTACATTTATTATGGAATCTGGATTGAGACGAAGCTTCTATATTTATATAATTCGTATATTTTTGCATTCTTCAACAGTTCTTAATTAATCCCTGAGCTTAGGAATATCATTTTTCAGTATTTCTACATTTATATTGCTTCCTAAAGCCTCAAGCTCATTTTAAATAAATGTATGTCTGCATCTCTTCAATATTTCTCTATTTTAGCAACGTCTCTCTAGCAAACCTTATCAATATTTAAATGTATATCGTATTCCTACATTTTGGACTTTTCTACATTTTTCTTTGGATTTCTAAATTTTCCTTTCTTGAAATTTCTGCAATTATCTGCATATATCTGTGCATTTACTCAATATATTCGTGATTTCTTTAATCTCTTTTATATCCGCCAGTTTTAATTCAAATATTTTTAAATTGATCTGCAGTTTTCCTATAATTACTGATTTAATTAAAGCTTGAACTTCTTTTCGTTACTCAAACTTGCTTATCTGCTTTCGTTCTCCCACTCATTTCTGTGCTCATCTCCATCTCTTTCTTCCATCTTCCCAGAGAGTATCTAATCATCAGTATTGTGCTGTCAATTTTTAATTTATCTCTGACTTTTTTGTCTTCCCTTGCGCGCTAACATTTCTTTTTATTCCCCGTTTCTTTCTTCTTCTTTTTACGAAATCTTCACTTCGCTTTTAATCAGATACAAAGCGAAATTTGTTGTTGTTGCTTGCTGCATAAGTAAATACAAAATAAAACAGAGGGAATTCTGGTACTGAGAGTCGAAATTGCTGTACAAATTCAATGCCAGCTGCTGTCAACGTTGCGTATGAGCAACGCATTGTGAGTCACTCGCCCTCACTCGCTCTCGCTCTCTCTCTCTCTTACTTGAGTGAGTCTGTTGCGCTGCCTGACCCACCTCACTCACTAAAAGCTTGCTCTACCCCCTTGTACCCCTCTCTGCCCCCTCTTGACTCCCTCTCTACGCTGCTCAACACATCGCAAATCATTTTTATGGCGCTTTGACTTTGACTTTTAAATTTTCGTTCGCCCATTTGATTAAGCAAAAGTTTCGTCTGCAATTTAATCCCCCGAAAAAAAAGCGTAGCTTCTCTCTTTGCTCTCCCTGCACTTCTCTCTATACAACCATTTCCTTATCGTCTCGTATCAATAAATTAATTCGAAAACTTTGCGCTTCCATTCGATTGCCTGCTCCTTCCACTCGACCCACTTCTTTTTTCGTTTTTTTTTTAATTTTTCGTGCAAATTTTGTCTGTTTCAAATGCTTCCTCTACTCCCTCTCACTCTTTCTATGCTGTCTTTTTTTCTGCGCTCGTCATCGTCATCGTCAGTATGGGGGGGGGGGGGCGAGCCTTTGCTGACTCTGGGCCGTATCGTGTATCTATAAGTTTGTCGAGTAATTTGGGCTGCTTCTCTTCTCTTCTATTTTTTGTCGGATAACGACAGGCAGCGACAGAGCTACAACGACAACGACAACTACAACTACAGTGTGGCAGTCCATGTGGGGCGTGGCAGGCAAAACACCGCCGCCCTCTTCTCTATTTTTGGCTATTGAATTGGTTTCGTGCTCATGCATTTTATATGAAATTGTCTGCATGTCTGTCTGACTTTTTGCAGGCCCATCCCTTGCACCCCCCTTCCCTCTTACCCGTTTCTCTCTACCGAAAGACGCCCCTTAATAGCAGCCGAAAAATGTTTGGCGCTGCAATTAGTGAACAACATTTGTTAACTAACACTGGCCCGATCCCAGATCCCAGCCAGAAGCAGGCCCGAAAACCTCCAAATGGCAGACAATGCAGGTACCAAAGCTCTTATCTTTATTGCAGGCATAGTAAGGGGATGGCGGGAAGAGGGGCAGCGGCACAAGAAAATGTGGGCTGACAAAACGAGCACAAAAAAACAGCTAAAAAACGTGTAAAAAAGGCTAAAAAAATGTTAGCAAGAAAACATGTCGAATAAAATGTAGCAAGCGGCAGGCGCTGCTTAGCACACTTTGTTTCCCCTTCCTCCACTTCTTCTTCCCATTTTTAGGCACTTTTTAGCCTCTTCTTTCCCCCACCTTTTCCTACTGCCTCTTTCACTGTTCTTTATACGTTTTTTTTTCTTTAGTTTTTTTCACTCCCATTTGAAGTAGAATTTTAATCCATGGTTTTTTAATGCGGGCGATAAACTTTTACTACAATTGTCGACAGAGCATTCGCTCTCTCTCCCTCCCCTTCTCCCTCTCTCTCTCTAACTGTATATTTATGCATACATATGCAGGTGTGTATATGTGTGTGTGTGTGTGTGTGTGTGGCAGACAGCTCTCTAACTGGTCGTTCAGGTGCTACAGTTTAATTATGTGACGTCGTTTAATGTTTTAATTAAATGTTTTATTAGCACGCTTTTGTGGCACGTCTCGTCCGGGAGAGCAGAGGCGTCACAAAGGGGGCCCCCCCTCTTATGCAGGTCTATGGGAATTGCACGTTTAGCGTTGCTTTATGTTCATTTAAAGAGAGAGAGACAGACCTCAATCCCATTTCCATGGAGTGAGTGAGCTAAGTATCATAACTAGAAACGTTTTAGCACCTTGTGCGGCAATCTAGGGTTAATTTTCGCAACTATTTCGAGTGAAGGGGAAACAGTGTTGGTTAAGTACTTGCAAGTTGATATGTATAGCAGTGTTTTTTAGAGCATTTTTGAGAGTTTTCATTCGCTCAACTAGTTGGAGTAATCTCTTAAAATGTTCTTGTAAATTCTGTGCTCGTATATCTTAAATAAAACTGTTAAGACTGTCTTTAAATAACATTTATAGAGAGATAGATTCATTTATCATAAACAAATCAATTATTTCGAGAAGTTTCCTAACGAATTGTAATTAAAATCTCATAGAGAACTAATCAAACTGTCTTTAATTCTCGAATATAATGGGATAGTTCATATTTTATAACTTAGACACATATTTTGTGAGATTTCTCAATGGAACTGATGGAAATATACAGCAAAACGATTTTCTTTACGTAATATATATCATAATTCATAAATGTTTGTGTGTTTTATTATAAAAATCACTATGAAAAATTTCTAAAAATGTCAAATAGATTAAGATATATTGAAATAAATGTATTTATACAATTATTTGGAGTAATTTCTTACTTTCCTTAGAAAAAATCTTAATTATAACGGATAGGAATATTTTTAAATAACAAATATTGTAGAATATATAGAATTATCTTCATTTTTTAATTATTTTGAGTATGTTCTTGTATATTTTTATAAAAATTTAGAAAAAAAGATATATGAAATTTTAAACAATTTTTAATTTTTAAAGTTTTAATGGAACTAATTTGAAATCATATTCTGATTCTCTATGCATAAGTGCTTGCTTACCTATTGAGTTGCTTGTGCTTGTGGTGTTCGCTTTATCGAGACTTCACTGTCTACTCGTTTATTCGCTCTGCTTCATATTCTGTTGACTTAGCCGGCATTCAACGCCGGACTGCAACGGCTTTTATCTGCCATCATCTGGCATTCTTTTTCATCTTTAAAGGATGTTCCAATTCCATGTCGTACCAAGCAAGATGTCCGCTAAGATGGCTGCGGCTGCTATGCGTGTGTGTGCAGTGTGTGTGTGTGTGTGCGTTGCAGGGCAACATACAACAAATCAACATCCGGTTAGCTCAGCCATTGCACATATGAATTGTATACACATAAATACAAGCTTGCTCCACTGTTCCTCCCTCTCTCCGCCTCCGCCGCTGCCTCTGCCTCTGCCTCTCTGTGTCTGGGCAAGTTGACAGGCCGGCGGCGGCCGCATTTGATAACTGTAGCTTCTAATGTCTGCGTGTATGTGTGTGTGTGTGTGTGCGTGTGAGTTGTCTGGCCGGCCTCAGTTTGTCGCTCTCTCTCTCGTTCTCTCTTTCTCTTTATACGTTTTTGCGATAGCTTTTGCTTTGTTGTTGTGTGAGTAACGCGCTGTCGGCGGCTTTTTTTTTTGTATATACTATATATTATTTAGCATTTGTTTTTGTTTTTTGTTTTTGTTTCACTTTTAGCACTGCTTTGTCTTTGTTTCTTACTTAGCACTGTATATCGCAAGGGCTGAGACTGTGTCTGTGTCCGTATGTGTGTGTGTGTCTGGCTGACTGGCAAAACTGAACTGAGACTGCGACTGCGACAGAGACTGAACTGAAACAGAGACTGAACTGTGACTGAGACTGTGCCGCAGCTTCGCGGCACTGTAGAACCGGCACAGACGAGACGCGCAGCACGAATGAATGAAGTTGCCAAGCAAACGACATGGCGTAGCGTGCGGCCCCAAACAGCAGTAGCAGCAGCAGCGGCAGCAGTGGCAGTGGCAGCAGCAGCGACGCCAGCGTTTTGCCGAATGACAAGACACGATGCAAAAACGATACAACACGAGCACGCAAGCACACGAAGACGGCATCGGCACATCGGCCCATCGTATGTTGGCTCCCTCTCGCGCACATTCTGTCGCTCTCGTTACGTTTGCTGCTCACGCGTGTAGGTCGTCTAGAGGCCGTTCGCGCGCTCTTTAGAGGCCACTTGGGCTGTGCTGGCTGCTTGGCGCTCTCGTGGCGTCTGCGAATCCGCTCTCTTTGCTCGCATTGTTGCTGGCTCCCTTGCGCTGCTGTTCGGCTTGGCTCGGCTCGGCTCGCCGCGCTCGGGTTGTGTCGTTCGCTTGCAAATTCTTTGCTTGCTAAAACTGCAAATCAAAGTCGAGGTCGTTGTACGAATGAAAGAATGTCGGCATGAGATGTTGTTGTTGCTGCTGCTGCTGCTGGCGCTGCTGCTGCGCGCAGTCACTGTCGCTGCTGTCGCTGCGCCGCTGCTGCTGCTGCTGCTGATGTTTAATGCTTGCTCCGATCCGCCATTGTAGTTGTAACTGTGCCTTGCAGTCGCTCCGCTCTCGCTCTCCCCGCTGCATTATGCTGCTTTTGTCTGTCGCACGCGTTCGCTCTCCCACTGACGTGCTCTCTCTCTACTCTCTGCCTGTCTGTCTGTGTGTGTGTGTGTGTGTGCCTTGGCATGCCTTGGCTTGGCTTTCTTTTGAATAATGTTGCTTCATGCTTTCGCAGTCTTGGTCTTCATCTGCCTGCGTCCCTGTGCTCCTCCCTCTCTCCCGCTCTCTCTCTCTCGCTCGCTCTCTCTTTGGCCGTCTGCAGTTGTCTGCTAGGCAAAAATGCTGTTACTTTTTATGTGTGCACTCTCCCACTCTGCCACTCTCTCTCTCTCTCCCCCGTTTGCAGACACTCCTTTTGGAATTTTGTTAGACCTCGACGCCGCCGCCTCTCTCTTTCTCTCTATCTCCCTCTCTCTCTCCGCTGGGCAACTCCATCGCTTTTGCTACCCATTTCGACTTATTTTTTACTACTTTTTTAATACATTTTCGGCTCTTGCTAGGTAACGGTACATGGGTGTAGAGTACCAGAGAAGGGGGAAGCTAGGTATTCTTTTTTTTTGGGTTTGTTTGTGCGCCGCTTTCGCGCGTTTGTAATAAAAACTCGTTATAAGTAGAAATTCTTTAGCTGCCTTCCTCTCTCCCTGCCTCTCTCTCTAACTCCCTTTGCTCTCTCTCCCTCTCTCTCTCTCTCTTTTCAACTCTCTCACTCTTTCTTTCCCTTTCTTCTCTCTGTTCTTACCTCTTTTTGGTATGTTCTCTTTCTTTTCCTTCTTTTTTGGCTAACTCACCTGCTACTCCCCTACCCCATTTCTCCCCTTCCTCTCCTGCTCTTCCGACACACTCATCTATTTCCATTTTTAAGCACTCTTTGCGGCCACTTTTCTTTATTATGATTCCTACGATTCTTCGCATATTTTTTTCCATCTTTTTCGCCATGACAAATGTGAGAACCGCTTGTGGCGTAAAAAAAAGTTTGGACTCGCCGCGGCGACTTAGAAGTTTCTACGCCTGGTTAACGCCCCCATTAGAAGAGGAGGGGGGAGCCACTCTTACCCACTCCCAGGTATCATAGGTAACCCAGTGATTTGTTCCCCTTCCCTGCTCCTGCTACTCTTCACCAGAGCGCAGACTCAATTATTAGGCCAGTTGGCAAGCTAATTTGCTTATCAGCGCATCCAATGCTGGCAGCGGACTATGGAGGGGATGAGGTGGGACGGGGAGGGTAGCGGGGTACCGTTGTTATGGCATCGAAATGCGCGCCAAATGAAATTGTCACTTGGACTGCAACAATCGCTGCTGATAGCGACGCTTCTCCCTCTCTGTCTTCCCCTCTCTCCCTCTTTGTCTCTCTCCTTTCCCTATGCCTTTTCGCCTTCTACCCTCCTATCACTGCACCCCATGCAGCTGATAAGATAGAAGAGCAGGCAGAAAACTTGAAATAAGTTTCGCCTGTAAAAAGTGCAAATCACGCGACACTGAGAGAAACCGGGTGAAAGACTGTGGAAATGAGTGTAAACGAGTGGGAGACAGTGGGATAGTGAGAAGCGGTGTGAAACCGACTGGAACTATTTAACACCATTTAACATAAGTCAGAAACAATAAACCAATGATGGGGCACAAATTACACTCGTTTCTTTATCGAGCAGAGCGTGTTCTTTTTTAACCGGTTGAGAAATGTTTCCATCTCAGGGAGTTGGCATTAAAAAAACGAAGTTATAAGTTTATCAATGTACACATCTTATGAAAAAATGCAACTCATTTTATATATAATTCGAAAAAATTGCATATTTCATTTAATTTAATAACACTATTTAGATAAATTATAATCATAATATATAACAAAGCATATATATTACCTTAATATAATAATTTATATACATATATCACATATAAAATCCTCTTCTACCTTCAGAAAACTGAGACACGTCTTATATAATTTAATTTTTTATAAAATGAAGCAACCTTTATAAAAATGTTTCATTATCAGACAATTATTTTAGCAATATCATTGGAAATTCTAAAGAAATCTTGTCTTTCTTTGGAAACCTGATACACATTATGTCGATGAGAACTTAAAACATAAAATAAAACGGCCTATTTGCCACCCTCTATAATAATTACAGATAGAGCAGATAACCGTATATAATATGTCAGCCATTAGGTTCTAACTGGGAAAACCCACACTTTATCAGATTTAAATGTGTTTTTATTCCTACAATAATTACGCATGATATAATATATAATTAAGGAACTGACATTCCATTTCTCGGATCGTTCTATATATTCAAGTTACCAAACTGAACCTAGTTGATTTACTTTTCTTCAATCAAACAACAAGCAATCACATATCATAACATATAATAACATCATATAACATCATATCATATCATATATCAATATCGTATTGTGCACACTCACCTGCCTCAATTACATTGAGGAATTTTCAACAATTTCAGTTTTTCTGTTTCTGTTTGTGTTTTCTTTTTTCGTTTTTCCGCTTTGCTGTTTTGTTTTTTTTTTTTGTATTTGTTTTTTTTTTTTTCTTCCAGTTTTTTATTACAATGTTTGTTTATGGCGTAGAAATGCAAGTGGATTTACGGAGAATTGATTAGAGAGCTTCGCGTTACACGTTTAACATTTGAGAAGTTCGCAGCGTATGCCTCGTATATGGTATATACCATATATCATATATAGTATTTTGTTATATTTATTCATTGGATTCATTTCGATTCACTCGCAACGAATTTCGCTGATCACCACAAGAAACTGTCGAAATGTTTTGCTGACTTGACGAATTTTTGAGTGTTGGCTGCGTATGTGTGTTTGGTGTGATTTGTCACACTGTGCGTGCGTGTGTACCGTTAGAGAGTGCGTTTGCGCAACGGCAACGCATGAGGCAAAGTTCGCCATCGCCTTCGCCGCTGACTCGACCGTTGCGGCTGAGCGACCAGACTCGACTGAGTGCAAATGTGACGCCAGCTTCGCCTCTTCGCTTTCGTCTTCGTTTTCTGTCGTGTCGTGTCGTCGGCTTCGTCTCGCCTCGGCTACTGCTGCTGCTGCTGCTGCACTTGTCGCCGCTGGGCAACCGCAGCTGGCGAACGTTGCGTTTCGACTGAATGCCAGCATAGCGGGGACTTGCCCAACGAGAACTGCTGTGTGCATTGCGGCAGGCAGCGGCTGCGACTGCAACGCAGCCCAACAGCTGCTGGTGAAGGTGAAGGTGGCCCCACAGCGCAGACAGCGACGCCAATCAATGTGCGCCAAAGGCAGACAGAGTGACAGAGAGATAGAGAGAGAGAGAGAGAACTCGCTGCTATGCAAGTGCAGTCGCTGCTGGGAGTGCTGCCGCTGCTGTGAATGCTGCCACTGCCACTGTCTCTGCTGCTGCTGCTGCTGTGTGTGCCTCTGCTGCAGTGCAGGCACTGTGTGGGGTGTGGGGCCGAGCAATGGGCGCCAGACGATGACGACGCCGACGCCGACTCCGATGTCGACGACGACGTACCGTTGAGTGCATTGGCATAGTAAACTTTGCACGAGGCGCCGTCGCTGACTGCATTAAAGTAACACGCAACCAGAGAGAGAGAGAGAGAGAGAGCGACAGAGATAGAGAAGGAGAGAGAGCTCGCGCAGAGCCGAGGCTGTCGCCTCTCTCATTTGCATTGTCGTTGGTCGTGGCGAGTGCCGTTAGCTGCGCACTTGTCGTACGTCGTTGCTCATCAACAAGTCAGCGGCAGCGACGTGCGCAGCGACGCCGACTGCAACTTCGACAGCGACTGCGATATGGTTGCTTTTGCTTTTTGCGTGTATTAAAATAATAATTATTTTTAATCAGCCAGAAATATGCAGAATAAGAGAAGAGAGATAGAAAGAGAGGAAGGGAGAGAAGCAGAGAGAGAGAGAGAGAGAGCGCCCGCCGGCGCCAGCAGCGGAAGTAAACGGAAAGCTTCAATTTAGCCGGCATTTTGCACTGCATCCTCGGCTCGGCTCGGCTGCGGCAGCGCAGCGACTGCGACTGTGAGACAACGCGCTGGGGGTGGTCTGCAATAAAGAGAGCGTCGGAGACCGAGAGAGCGGCAGCGTGAGAGAGCACTGCGCGGCAAGGACATAAGAGCGGCCACAACGCTGGCCTCGCTCTTTGGCAGGTTGAGGCAGGTCAGTTGCGCTGCTGCTGCTGCCTGCAGCCAACGCCAGCTGACGGCGTTGCCGAACGACGCGTTTTCGATGCGGCGCACAGCAGCAGCAGCAGCAGACGAAATGCGGCAGCGGCGGCACGACAGGAGCTTCGCGTACGTCGCTCGTCGCATTATTAGATTTATCGTGTTTTAGCGCTTAAGCAGCGCCCACTCTCGCCCTCCCTCTCTCTCTCTCTCTCTTCTCACTCACTCGAGGCACATTTTATGGCTTGTCCTTTTTGCTCGGCTCCTGCGGGCACTTTTCTCATCATTATTTGCGCCTGAATTTGCTGGCATTTCTTTTGCTGTCGCCGCCATTGCTGCCGCAGCCTCTGCCTCTGCTGCGGCTCCCTCTGCCTCTGCCTTTGCTGCTGCTGCTGCTGCTGCCTCTTGCAGTTTATGTCCTGCGCTGACTTTTCATTATTATTATTAGCACAACTTGAGCAGAAGCTGTCGCTTTCTTGCACTTCTCTGCCGCTCTCTCTCTTTTTCTCTCTCTCTCTTTCTCTCTCTCATTCTCTCTTTCTTCAATTGGCATGCAAATATATTTAATTAGTTCTACTCAAGCTGCTGCTGCCAATGCGTCGCTTTAATTTTGTGGCATGCAACAACAATTTAATTACAAACCAATTTCAGACTTGCCAAACTTTTCGCTCTTCGCTTCTCCTCTATTCTCTTCTCTTCTCTCTGCTATTATTATTAAATTTCTCACATATGCATAGCTAACACCTACACACACACACACACACACACCTGTCAATGGAGCGCACATGTCGCCTTTTAACCGCGCACAATTTTCATATGCCAAAAATACTAAATATTCGATAGGCGCTTTGCAAATATGCAAATATTGCTACACTGCCAGAAAATTAATTGAGAAAATTTTAGCGGAAAAAATAAAAGAGATGTCCATGAGAAAGAAAGTCATATGAAAGGTCGAAATTTTTGAAAACGTTAAATTCATTCAATTTTTGATGCAGAATCATTCTAGAAGCAAAAAAATGGATAAAATGATCTCTCTAGAAATGGAAATCTGATAATTTCTGACGAAGTTTTCCATACTAGAAGGTTTATAGGGATCCTTATATCATTCAAGGTAGACAAAATTCCAATTTTTTGAAAATGTTAAATTAATTATTTACTCCCTCCCCATTTTCCCACGTGTACCCGCCAGATTGGCGTAACGCAAACTGTATTTTGGCTATTTTATCGCTAAATTGAGTTCCGGCCCTGCACACACACACAGACACACACAATGTTTTTGGATATGCAGCGGGGGTGTACGGTGCGGGAGAATCGCTTGCAATTAAACCAGAAATTATGTTGCCAGAGAACGCAGCAAAACAAAAGCAAAATAAATAAATAAATACGAAAACAAAAAAAAGGAGGAAAAACTGTCGCAGCGACAAGAAGTTGGCAGCAATTAAACAATGAAAAGCTACGCAAATTATTTACGAATTTTTGGCCGTTTTTGGCAGTCGCCATTAACACAAAGCGCGAAGCCATTGCCAGAACCGACCCCAATACAACCAAACAACAACAACAAAGTTGGGAAATAAATGTATTGAAATTTTGTGAAATTTGTGAAATTTATTTGGGGAAATATTTAATGTGCAACTAATGGCGCCAGCGCGTTGCAACATTGCAACAGAGCTTAAATTAAACATTAAAACGATGCTAATCAGACGATCCCCTGGCAATTTCATTCATCTCTCTCCATCTCTCTCTCTTTTTCTCCCTCTCTCTCTGGGGCAACTAAAAGCCTGCATCAAACTTATGCGCAAAATATTCAAATGCATCTAAATAAATGCGAGAATTTTATAACAGGCCGCAAAAATGCACAAAAAGATATGCGACAAACAAGCAAACAGAAAAAAGTCAAATAAGCATAACTAGGTAAGCTTTGGGCTGTGCTAGCGAATACCCTGTAAAATGCAGGGCACTTTGAATAAAATATATATTTGATTTATACACTCAAAACTGTCTACAAATAAATTTTATTGCAATTTTATTCGAGTTTTTTTTAGTAATTCACTTTATTAGCTGTTTATTATTAGTTAAACTAGCTAATATTATTATTTTAACTATATTTATTAGGTGCGCAACTAAGTTCCCGCTGTTTTTTTATGATGCAACTTTAACTTTATTATAAAAAAACTATTACAAATGGATTATTCAAAGTATTGCTCATTGCAAGACACATCTTTTTTCCATCTTTCTGACAGATCTCGAACACCTAAACATTAAAAGTGTTCGTTTTTTGAGGTTTTCCACGAATCTAGCCATTTTTCGATATCTTCGAATTCGTGGAGCTGCTGATCAGCTAGGCCGTGAGCCATCGAGCGAAACAAGTGTTTATCGGAAAGCCTAGTATCTAGGGAATATAGCGGGAGGGGTAAGACTTCCAACTTAAGCGTTCCCAAGTAGCTTTTTACTGATTTCGCTGGTCAACCGGTCGAGTTTTGTCATGAAATAACATCACTTTATCGTGTATTTTGGCTTTTTTTTGCGTAGTGCTCGGCTTAATTGATTGGAAATAGCTTGCCAGGTAACTCTTTATTCTGAAACAAGTTTTTCATGCTGTTGGGGCGAATCCTCATGAAGCAACGTCCCCATTTATGCGAAATCGAAGGATTTGGGCCTTCCTTCATGTGGACGGTCGGCAACATAAAAATAATCGTCTTTAAAAGGTCAGATCCAATCCCAGCCTATGGTTTCCCTTAGAGCAGCATCTCCGTACACTAGTTGTAGCCGTCGATGCGTTTAAGCTGCCGTTTTCTTCAAATTGAAGAAGAAAATCAGCACTTCCCGCAAATGACGGTTATTTGACATAAAATTGGACCATTTTGAACAACAAAAAAAATATAATGCAAAAACAAAATCCCTAATTTGTTGATGTGTTTTGTTTACCATATGTTTAAGCTTGGTTTATGACGTTTTGGATATATCAAAATCATTCACCCCTTTTAACTAGAGGCATTTACTTACAAACAGCGGGAACTTAGTTGCGCACCTAATATTTTAAAATATAGCTAACTAAACTAGCTTAATTCGGCTGATTAAGAGCCTGAAGCTATGACAAGCAACTCTGCCAAATTTCATGGGAATCTCTAAAGAATTAAAGCCTAAAAGACTTCTATTTTCTAAACCTCTATAAAAAGATCTTTATCAGCACGCAGCAAGCCTGGAATTCGATAATTACAGGGTATATGGAAAATATTACGCACATGTAATACGCCAAAGGATTAGCTTTGATCAGATGCAAATGAGCGAGAGCGAGTGAGAGTGAGAGGCAGAGAAAGAGAGAGAGAGAGAGAGAGGTCAGTGCGAATGCCGCCTGGGGACGCAAAGCTGTGGCACAAATTGAGCTAATTGCAGGGCATAGATACGGCTATAAACAGCAGGGGGAGAGAGGAGAGTAGGGGAGAGAGAGAGCGAGATAGGGAGACAGAGAGAGACGCATTAATAGCCGGTTACATTAGCATAAAACGCACGGGCGCATTGTCATCTCGATTCGAGTGACAATCATTGAGTTGGTTAGCGCGAGGAAAAACCAAATTGCAATGGAAAACACAGCAGAAAGATAGACAGAGAGAAAGAGAGAAAGAAAGAGAGGCAGACAGACAAGCAGACAGAGGGAGAGGCAGAGGAGCGGAGCTGAGTGCCGCGAGAGCAGATGATGAATTTGATTGACACGTGTCATGCCACTGCAATTGACTTCAATTATGCAAGCGATGGGAGAGGTAGATGGAGAAAAGGAAGGAAAGAGAGTAAGCAGAAGTTGGTAAGGTAGGGTAGCAAGAGAATTAAGGTAGTGCCAGCCGACAAACTGGCGTTATGAGGCTAGCAGCAGCAGGAATATGTAGAAATTCCATAAATCTAAATTAATCAAGAATATATATATATATGGTAAATATCTCTAGAATTAGACAATAAAAGCAAACTGCGTGCTCTTCCTTTCTCTCTCTATATATATCTTTCTCTTTTTAAATATTTTATACTTTGATCAGCATGCTGTATAGGAATATATATAGTATATATATATATATATATATATATATAACTATAAATATATATTGTATATATATAATAATTTACTCATTAGAAGTAAATATGTTCTTGTAGATCACTGCGATTGGCCAATAAAAGCAATTAGCTTCTCCTCTTCCTTTCACTTTATATATATTTTATATTTACATATTGATCAGCTCATGGAACAGAAATATATATTATATATAGAATCACTTAAATATACTTGCATAAAGTTGCATATAGTTACTCATATTTAATTATCTGTCATCTGTTTCTTAATAACGTAGAAATATAGACTGTAGAAGACTCAGATATTTGTGCAGATTAAGTTACCTCTTTGAATGTATATCTAGCTTGTATATATATTATATATTTTTACAGATCTATTTCTTTCCCCTTTTTATATCACCTATTTGGTGCAGATATCTCTCCTTTCCTTCCTGCAACTCCGTTTAATCATGTTGAACTCATTTCTCCCAGCTTTTTGTAGAGGCATCAATTGATACAGTTGCTAGATACTAACAGGAAGGTTCTTCTTCTCATACAACTCCTCCTGTAGCTCCTCCTCCAACTCATCCGCCTCCTTTTTCCTCGTCTCCAAATTGATTCGCATGTAAGCAAATTTTTTAATTGCCCCCAGCTGGAGATGGGGCAGCTGCAGCCGAGGCAGGCAGCGTGTGTGTTGCATAAATCTCGGCAGGAAACGTTGTTAGCTGCCAGCGGGTGCTGGCACCAGAGGTGGCAGCTCCTCCACCTGCCCCTCCCCCTCCCCCTAACCGGTGGCAACCACTAAACGCGCACTAAATGCGGTACGGACTACGGCGCTGCAAACTGCATGAAATGTGGTTTGGTCCGGATGGGTGGAAACAGGTGTGCAGGCAGAGCGTAGGTGTGTGTGTGTAGGTGTATGTGGTATGTCTGTATGTGTGTGTGTGGGGGAGCGAGACAGCTAGCGAGGCTGCTTTGAGTGGTTGCGACTGTTATAAACATTTTTGGCTTTGCTTTTCCTTTTTTTCAGCCTTTTTTTTTTTTTTTGCGTGCCACGCAGCATATGAAGTCGAAAGCGATGGTGTGTGTGTGTGTGTGTGTGTGTGTGTGTGTGTGTGTGTGTGGCAGCCACGTCTGCGGCAAACCGTGCAAACAACGGTTTAAGATGATTAAGTGCTTTTCTGGCCGCACTTGTGTGGCCAAGCTCAACGCTCAGCTGCCGCCTTGTTCTCGCTGCTGTTGTGTTGCTGTTGCTGTTGTTGCTGTTGTTGCTGCTGTGTTGCTGCTGCTGCTGCTGCTGCAAGTTTTCATTTTCTAAAACGTACACAAAACGCCTACGAAAATCTAGAACTGAAGCCGCACGCGACAGCCCCAAAAAAGGCGGCAACAAATTCGGTTTGCCAGCGCTGCCTTAGCCACATACGAGTACACTACCATGCAGAGGGAATATGCACTTAGGGGCATTTTTGGGCAATTGTATATTATTATATATTAAATTATATTTTAAATATATACACAATTATGTCTGGGGTTTCAGTGCATTTGCAGTGTATAGACGATTCAGCATATTCCCATTTTTCTCTCCTTTCTTCTTGCTGTAAATGTAATTTCCATATGCTTTTCCTGTGTGTGTGTTAGGGCAGTTTTCTGCTGATCTGCGGTTTTTTGCAGCAGGCTAACACTTACCCCTTCCCCTACGCCCCTGTCCACTCGTTGCCCTGATTTGTTTATATTTGCATTGAATCTTCCCACTCCACATACGTTGCTCAGTGTGTCAAGTTGCGCCATTGCGCCTGTTAACCCATTTGATGTGCTCGACATTGAGCTACACACACAGGCACACACACACACACTCTCATACACTCACACACACACTCCCTCACACAACTCGCCCACAACAAACACAAGCGCAGCTCGTTTTCGTGCAGTTTTGAAAAGATTAAGTATACGTCAAGTTGCACGCCGTGTAGAGTTTTTCAATTAGCGCCAGCTACTCCTCCTCTCTCTTTCTCTCTCTATCTCTTTCTTTTTCTCTCTCTCTCTACTCTACTCTCTAAAACTTGCGTATGACACCTGCCAACTGTCATTTAGCCATTGGCATTGCAGGGAAACTCTTTCCTGCTTGGCCCTCGACTAACCAAGTCGAAACTTTACTTTATCTTTTAATTGTTTAATTAATTTCAATAAGCAACTAATTGTATATAGTTGCAGTATGCTTTATGCTCTTAAAATCAGTAGAATTCGCAGCTGCTTTCAATTTAAACAAATAAAAAAGAAATTAAAACGAATTCAAGCTGAAATCAAATTAATCAACACAAGTTTAAATTACGCTAAGAAATCCACTTAAATTCTATACACATTTCATTTGTTACAAACATTATTAATTATTGCAACTTTTGTATTGTACTTAAGCTGCCTTTTACCGTTAGATTCATTCTAGATTCCTTTTAGATTCCTTCTAGATTCCTTCTAGACTTGCGCTGTGGCAATTTCGAAATTTGTTTTGATGGCAATGTGATAAAATCTATCGGCTTCTCATTTGTTTGTTGCCAGCAGCAACAGTTGACTGTGCCGCAGATACCCCTCAACGCAATGGGCTACCCTTCTCTTACCCCTCTCTTACCCCTATCTACCCCTCTCTATACCCCTTTCCTTGCCCCCTGGCGAGGTTAGGCAGACTTTGCATATTGTGCGAGCGCAGGATAGAAAAAATATAAGTAAAAAGCGACAAAAGTTGCGGCAACTCTTTGAATTTTGAACTTCGCTGAGTGGAGGCCAAAAAGAAAGTACACAACAAGTAGCTGACTAGACTAGTAGATACCCTGTAAGCTGCTCAAAAATGTGCTTAATGTGCAGAAGAAGCTTGGAAAGGAAGAGAAAGCTCTGCAGCTGAGGTAGGCAAGCTAGAACAGCAAATAATCGTGTCATAATCAATACTATCGATAGTTTTAAATATTTACGATTTATCGATAATTTTCAAAGTATCGATAGTATTAAGTTCAATGTATAAATCCATTATAATTGTTAAATTTGCTTCAAAAATCGATTTATTTGCAGCTCTAGTAAAGATTGAGCTCAGCGCTGACTTTGAGCGCATCTGGGACTGTTTTGCAGCCAAACTACCCCATTATTAACTGTACAGGGTATACAGCAAACAGCAAAGTTGCGCTGCCTCGCATTTCAGCACGGAAAACAACTAAAAGTCAAATAAACAATTCAACTTAACGCTGTCAACGAGGCGAGGAGCGAGAAGCAGGCGAGGAGCAGGCGAGGAGCACAAGAGGAGCACAAGAGGAGCAGGCAGGGAGCAGGCAAAGAATCATGGGAAGAAACAGGCGAGGAGCAGGCAAGAAGCAGGCGAGGAGCAAGCGAAAAGCAAGCGAGGAGCCGGCAAGGAGCAGGCGAGGAGCAGGCAGGGATCCGGCGAGGAGCCGGCAAGGAGCACTCGCATAGCAGCTTGGCAGCCCGGCAACGGCATCATCATCGCTCATAATACAAAACAGGCAACTAGAGAAAAGAAAAGACGACAGCAGCGAGTAAGGAGCTGCCTCCAGCCTCCTGCCTCCTACCTCCTCCTCCTCCGTCCTGCATCCTGACTTAGTTTCATATTTCGCCTGCCTTTTGCATGTTTTATTTATTGTTGAGCTGGAGCTGCTGCTGCTGCTGGTGCTGCTCCTGCTGGGGTCCTTCGGCAGAGGTTACAACTCTTGACTTTAATTGTTAACAAGTGACTGCTGCGAGCTTAAATTATTGAATGCCACAAGCGGAAGACATTCATCATGTTGCCGCCTGTTGTTGCAAGCACATTTCCTACGCAGTTTTTCCTGCTTAAGATGATATATATATGGATATCTTATACTCCTCTGCAGGCTGATCTGCCTGTCTTGGCAACACATTTTGTCGCATTAGCGTTGTCGCCTTGTGCCGCGTGTTGCAAGCTGCCTGCTGCAATGAGGTCAGTAACACAGCAACGCGCGTCGCGGCGTTGCCACCTTGTCTGCCAGCCAATCGCCTTGGGCAGCGCATGCATATTAGAAGAAGGAGAAGAAGAAGTAGAAGAAGAAGTAGAGGAGAAAGAGAAGCAGCAGGAGCAGCAACTGCAGTCCCGAACATCATTAGTCTTCATCATCAACTGCCACGGCTGCTGCTGCTGTCCTCTGATGGGCCGCCATTGCGTATACGTAACGTGCAATATTTCAGCGAGAGTCACAAGGACTACCGCGGGCTGGGGGCGGGAACGGGGACGGGGTGTAGGCGTCGACAGATACACTGACACCTTCAGCACTCAAGCAAACACAAAGCAAACAAGTCAGCAGGGCAAGCGGTAGTGCTGCCAGACTATTAAATACCCTGTAAGACAGCTGAGCGAGGAGAGAGAAAAAAAAACGCTTAAGAAATATATAAAATAAAAATAATATAATAAAGAGCATAAAAAAATACTTTGAGTCAATTTGCTCAGCCCTTAAATACCCTGCACTTGGAAATAAATAAATATAGGAAAATATAAATACAAAGTTAAAGAGAAATAAAAAGAAATAGCAGAACTTTAGATATAAATAAAAACAAGTTTGAATAAAATAGACAGACTTAAAAAAAATATAAAAGAAAATAAGAAAGAAATAGATTAACAGCAAGAAAAAGGACTCTATAACTACTAAGCATATAAGCCACGCATATACCCTGTAAATGAACTCGTTTGCCTACACAAACTTTTCCCCAGCTTAGCCAGCTCAAACAACCACAACAAGCCAGCTGCACCCGCCCAACCCCTTTGCATCATATACCCTTGCAGCCAGTTAACCTCCCCCCATAGCAACCTGCACGTTTCCAGGGTATACAAAAGGTGAAAAAGCGTAAAAGTTTGCCTTCAATTAACTTTGATGTGTTGAAATTCAGCCGCAGGCTTGAAAATAATTAATTGTTGTTGTTAACAGTGACACACACGTGTTAGATGGCACTGTCTCTCTCTCTCTCGCACTCTCTGCCTGTCTCTCTCTCTCCTCTCTCTCGCTCTGTCTCTGTGTGTCGCACTTGACACCGCGTGGCACAACTTTGTTGTCGAGTGTTGCAAGCAGAGCCGGCAGAGTTAAATTTAAAGCGAAGCTGCAGCAGCTTTTGCGGCCAATGAATCATGAATTGCCATGGGGCATGTGGCAAGGGGGGGCAGGGGAGCAGGGGACAGGGGCAGGGGGACTAGGACACCGATATCAATGCAAATTGAAGTGGCCAACGTGGCGCTGCCCAATTGACGAGCAACCAGGACGAAAAGCCGGACGGAGCCAAGCGGAGCCAGTCACATTTCAAATTCAATGAATTTTTACCCAGCGAGAAGTTTTGCGGCTTAGGATGAATAACAGCAGCAGCAGCAGGAGCAGGATGACTGGATGGAACGTTGACGGGGCACCTGCCCATGTCAATTGGCTGCTACTCCAAGCAATGTATGTGGCACATGCTACATGCCACAGCGTCGCTTGCATTATGAATGATTCGGTCAGCAAATTGCCACAAACTGTTTGCAGTTTAAGTTGGAATTCAATTTCGTCTCCCTCTCTCTCTCCCCTCTTTCTTCCCTCTCTCTCTTGGCCCTCTCTCTGCCCTTTATCTTCCCCTCTCTGCCTTTTTTCTCCCCTCTCCAGCATCCTTTGACGAATGTGCTTAAAAAGTGCCATAAATTGCGCTTGCCCGCGTCGACAGTAAATTGCCGCTAATTATCCTGAGTGCCAAGTGAATACACCCCAAAAAAACAACAACAACAACAACTACAAAAACAACAGCAGCAACAACAACAATATCAGCAGCCAAAAACAACAACGATTTTTTATGTTTTTCATAATATTTGCGCATTAAAAAAGGCAAATGATTCATGCGGTTTTTTATTTATTAACACGCAGACTTGAGAATTGAATGGAAGCAGAGATAAAACTGCTATGCTAATAGATACCCTGTGCAGGCAGTGGAGGGGTAGTAAAGGGAATAGATAGATACTCATTTAATCTAAGAAACATGCATATAAAACTGTTATACTTTGATTTAATTAGATATATCTCATTAAAACATAACTAGGCTATTTTACAGGGTATACTGCTGGCTTCTCATGCAGTACAACACTTAAATTTCTCTATGTACTTTTACAGGGTATCTCAGCAGCCACTCAACTCTTTCACAATTGGCATTTTGTCTTTAATTTGCTGGCAGAACTCATGCATTTTGCAGCACATTTTGTAGGCCAATAAACAAAGTGGCCAAGAGGCCAAGTCAACTCTGCTTTCTTTCTCTCTCTCTCTCTCTCTGCCCCTCGGGAATTGACAGCTCAACAACGACAGAGATGGAGAGAGAGAGAGAGAGAGAGAGAGAGGGGAGAGGAGAGGGAGAGCAAGGAAGCGATAGCAGACAATGAAAGAGGCTCAGGCGACATACATTGCGTATACGCAATAAAACAATTAGCACAAGCTACAAAATGCAACTTGACATTTTCCAAGTACGAGTTTCCTTGTCTTGCCAAGCTTAAAGCGGCAAAATTCCACAAGGAACCCAGAAAACAAATCGAAATTAATTTGATTTTCGACAGACCGTAGATGGAGAGAGAGAGAGAGCGAGAGATCTGCTACGATTCCCCAAGCATTTGTTGTCAAGTTGGGGCAATTAATAAATCAATTTGATATGTGCAAAACTTCTTTCTGCTATTTAATTTTGCATCGATTTGTACTTCCTTGTCAAATATTTACAAAAAATACAAAAAACAAAACAAACAAGAAACAAACAAAAACAAAAATAAATCAAACCGTAGAGGAATCAACAAATTGGCTGAGGGTTGCTCAAGCATCGAGCTGAAAAGGAAATACAATTAGGAGAGCCATGTGAAAAGGCAGCTGCAAGGAAGAGAGTGAGAGAGAGAGGAAACAAATCATGTCAAAGTCGACCAAAAATTTGAATGTAAGACCCTTGACAGAACCAGTATCCTGACTTTCCTTACTTCATAACATTCTTAAAAATCAAACGATTTTCTTCGGGTAAAACATTTTTTTCATGGTTTTAGTTCTAGAATAGAATACCCTAATAGTTTTTGCAATTTGGAAAATTCCAAAAAAAAATAAATTTATGTGATTTTGGTAAGGGTCCCCCCTGTGATATTTTCAGACACATTTTTTTTTCAAAAATTAAAATTGCTTGCTTTTACTTTTAATCGATTGCGGAGGTTAAAATTAGTATAAAACAAGTGTTTAAAATCGTTTTAGAGGATGCTTAATTTTCGGCCAAAAATCATGTCAACGTCGACTAAAAATTTGACATGACCCTTGACAGGACCAGTATCCTGATATTCCTCACTTCATAACTTTCTTATAAATCGTACGATTTTCTTCGGGTAAAACATTTTTTTCATGGTTTTAGTTCTAGAATAGAATGGCTTAATAGTTTTTGAAATTTTATGAATTCAAAAATTTTTTAAATTTTGTGATTTTGGTAAGGGTCCCCCCTGTAATATTTTCAAACACATTTTTTTTTCAAAAATTAAAATTGCCCGCTTTTACTTTTAATCGATTGCGGAGGTTAAAATTAGTATAAAACAAGTGTTTAAAATCGTTTTAGAGGGTGCTTAATTTTTGGCCAAAAATCATGTCAAAGTCGACTAAAAATTTGACATGTAAGACCTTTGACAGAACCAGTATCCTGATATTCCTCACTTCATAACTTTCTTAAATATCAAACGATTTTCTTCGGGTGAAACATTTGTTTCATGGTTTTAGTTCTAGAATAGAATACCCTAATAGTTTTTCAATTTTGAAAATTCCAAAAAAATTAAATTTTGTGATTTTGGTAAGGGTCCCCCCGTGATATTTTCAGACACATTTTTTTTCAAAATTTAAAATCGCCCGCTTTTACTTTTAATCGATTGCGGAGGTTAAAATAAGTATAAAACAAGTGTTTAAAATCGTTTTAGAGGATGCTTAATTTTCGGCCAAAAATCATGTCAAAGTCGACTAAGAATTTGACATGTAAGACCCTAGACAGAACCAGTATCCTCACTTTCCGCACTTCATAACTTTCTTAAATATCAAACGATTTTCTTCGGGTAAAACATTTTATTCATGGTTTTAGCTCTAGAATAGAATACCTTAATAGTTTTTGCAATTTAAGAAATTCAAAAAAATTTTCAATTTTTGTGATTTTGGTAAGGGTCCCCCCTGTTCATTTTTCAGGAAAATTTTTTTTTCAAAAATTTAAATCGCCCGCTTTCACTTTTAATTGATTGCGGAGGTCTAAATTAGTATAAAACAAATGTTTAAAATCGTTTTAGAGGATGCTTAATTTTTGGCCAAAAATCATGTCAAAGTCGACCAAAAATTTGACATGTAAGACCCATGACAGGAACAGCATCCTGACTTTCCGCACTTCATAACTTTCTTAAAAATCAAACGATTTTCTTCGGGTAAAGCATTTTATTTCATGGTTTTAGTTGTAGAATAGAATGGCTTAACAGTTTTTGCAATTTTAGAAATTCCACAAAATTTTTAATTTTTGTGATTTTGGTAAGGGTTCTCCCTGTTCTTTTTTCAGAAAATTTGTTTTTTAAATTTTACTGCTGTAACCTGGTTCCGGTTCCCGTGTCAGTTCTAGTTCCGTTGTCAGTTTCGCCTTAGCATCGGTTTCAGCTTTAGTTCCAGTTCCAGCTCTAGTTCCGATTTCAGCTCCGGTTCAGTTCCAGTTCCATTTCCGCTATCAGCTCAGCTTATATTCACTTTTAAACTGCCATAAACGGTTCCGGTTCCGACACGTCGTAATGGTTCTTCGCAGCTCATGTTAAACTCAAACTTAACGAGCTCTCTAGATCGTACCCCAGAGAGGTTGTACCTCCCCAGCTAACCCCTCCCCCCTTCTCCCTATAAGCCACAACTACTACAACTCTGCCTATTCCTGTTGTTGTTGTTGTTGTGGCAATCATGCGAGACACGCGCAAGCTGCGAGCATACATAAATCATTTGGCTATTTTTTTTGGCTATTTTTAGCCATAAGACGAGGCAAAAACAGTTAGGTACACACAGGTAAATGAACTAAAAGTGCGAAACGTAGCGAGAAGCAGACGAAGAGGGCGAAGAAGCAGAAGCAGAGAAGAAAAAGAAGTGATCGGTGAGCGAAATTAGATTGCTACACTTTCAAATGAAGCAGGCGAGAGAGGGAGAAAGAGAGAGAGAGAGAGAGTGGGTAGAGCAGTAAAAGAGAGAGAAAGAGAGAGAAGTGCGTAGGGTAGCAGAAAGCGGAGGTGTGTACAAGGGCCACATTCAAATCTAAATTCATTCAGCGACGCGTCGCTCTTATTCATACAAGCGCTGGCAACGCTGGCAGAGGTCGCTGCAGAGGCAGCAGCAGAGAGCAGAGAGCGTAGTCGAACAGCTGAGCTGAGCTTATGCAATCGCAAGTAGAACGGTAAATAGCGACGCTCTGGCTGGACGCCGTCCAGCTGATGCCGACGCAGCGGCGACTGCATCGTTTGACTGGCCAAGCGGCACCGCAACCCAACAAAAAAAAAAAGTAATAAAAAAACGCGCTGCGTGCTAAGTGGCACGCCTTGTCGACAAGGTAGCGGGTACAGTGGAGACTCGATAGATAAGGAAGATATAAGGAAGGTAGAAGAGGCTAGGAATTGGTGGAAGGAGCTGAAGAAAGGTACGCCTAAAAACGAGGTAGGAGCTAAAGGAAGGTACTACATAGAGACAGGTGAGGATAGAGTGAGGGGTACAAGAAGCTACAACCTGCTATAGGCAGTTAAGACTAGATAAGATGAGAGGAGAGGATGGTAGACTGGATAAGCCAGGAAGTAGAAGAGGTAGAGGCCGGCGGCATAGGGTAGAAGGAGGCAGAGTCACGTAAAGTAAGGTAGCAAGAGATATAATGGAATATAAAAAGGTAGAATAAGATTAAAGTACGTAGAGGTGGAAAGCAAAAGAAAATAAAGGGAGGTAAAATGAGATAGAAACAGACACAGCGAGTTAGAGGTGATGGGAGTTCTAAGGGGATCTAGGAGGGTGAAGACCCTAGGAAACCCTAAAGAGGCAGAACTGAGGTAGAGGCATGTTAAAGATTGTAGACCCCTGGATAGACCTAGCTTGGGGGTCGAAGAAGGTAGACTTTGTAATCTAAGATTCTAAATTCCACTTAGTCTGGCCACACTGTGCCCCGCAGCTTGTTGCATTCACTTCCTCAATGGCTGCTGGTTTGTCTAGTTGGCTGGCAGCGCTGCTTGCGTCGCTGCTGGCGTCGCTGTTGCCGCCGCTGCACAACAGAGACGGCAAGTCGCGACTGCGCGTCTTCTGACTTGAATTTCGGAATGTGGAGAAAGTAGGCCGCGATCGTCTGCCACTGCCTCAGTCTCAGTCGCTGCCACTGCCAGCGTCGTTCTGGCCGCGCTGGTCGCGTGCAACATTCCATGCAACTGCCGCCGCGTGCAGCATGCTGCATGCTGCAGTGAACAGTTAGACGCGGCTGCAGTTCCGTTTGCCGCCAAGCGGATTTTGAGCCACTAATTGGTCTCAATGTGTTCGCCGTCGTACCACGTCCCCCCCTCCTCCTGCTGGCTGTCTTATCTGCTCGCTAAATGCCCCGCTACAACTCTGTCTGCCCCTCCGCCCGCCCCCCTCGGCTGTGTCTGTGTGTGCATCTTGGCGATAATCAGGCACATCATGATGACGATCGCGAGGCAAGGTTGTTGGCCAGCGCATTAGGTGCAACATTGTTGCCTCGAGTGGGCCTAGAGCTCGTCCCCCCCTACATCTCTAGTCTCCAGCCCCCCTCTCCTGCTCTCTCGCTGCCTCTGCCGCCTTTCATTCGCTTTGTTTGCAGATATTTAAAGCAAGTTTTGTTGTTGCTTTTGTCGCGGTTTGTTCTGCTCGCTGCTGCTGCTGCTGCTGTTGCACCGACTGTAATGAGTCGCCTTCAGCTTGCAGTGCCGCATTAGAAAGCAGCAGCAGCAGCAGGCGGCAGTTGAAAGACATCATAAAAGGCAACTCTGCCACACATCATAACATATTATCATAACTTATACCAGCTCCCAGCTCTCTCTGCCGCATCTCTCCCCCAGCTATCCCAGCTCTCCCACTCTCTATACCTCTCTCTCTCTCTCTCTCCCTCTCTCATTCGAGGTCAAACTGTAAGACTATAAAAAATCCATTCAGCAATATTATAATCATTACAAAATCCCAGATCCTGTTTGCATTTGAAAGTGAAAGAAATCACTGCGCGGTTTATGGGATAAATATAAAAGGGAATTAATAGATTATCCATGCTAGCTGCTTAGGATATCTATGAAATTTGCTATAAGCCATAGTTTTGCAAATCTCTAGAGTTTTCTATCATATACTAAAGCAATGCGCACAGGCAGCTCAATATAGCCCAGCTTGTCTGTATGAACAGCTAGATCTGCGAGACTACAAGAGCTAGATCTATAAAACTTCGTAACAATATGTCTTCAGTCAGAACGCAGCTCAAGATGTGTTCAAACATATAACCACGCCCTGAAAACCTATAAAAAACCACAACATTTACTGACATATTTACTCAAAGTACTATAAAAGCCAAATATATTTATAGCCTACTTGCTTGGCTGGCTTAAAGAGTTATTCTTAACCAAATGTAAAAATAAGACACGCCTACTCTCAGCTTATCACATATCATAACACAGATCACAACACAGATAAAAGTTCTTCTATAGCCCCATAAACCTATTAATATTTTCCACAGATTTTCCCGCAAATAAATTGTGCTCAAATTACTTAAAGTTTCGACAACTTTCGCAGCGTTATTTACCTCAATTATGCGAAATCGATATCGAAGTTAGGAAAGCAAATAGTACCCCATATATATATGTATATATGTTATTTGGGCTCTCAATATGCTTTTTATTTAGTTTTCTTTTGCTTCTTTTGGTTTCGTTTTCGCCAGCAGCTCAAGTTGCCATAAATATCAAAGAAAAACAGTGCAAACACATGTTTCTTTTTTTTTTGTCAACTAAACATAGGGGGGCGGGGCAGCTTGAGGTTAGGAGATGCAGATAGAGTTGGCATATTTAGTTATACTCGTTATAAGGCATTTAAAACTGCATTATCATAGAAATATCTCAGCTGTAATTGCCATAAGAGACAAGGAGGAAGTGAGCAAAAGAGAGCGAGAGAGAGAGAGAGAGAGAGAGAGAAGAGTGTCGGGAATTACCCTACAAATCGCTGCTCTGTAAACAAATACTTAAAAGGCGAGCGGGCAGCAAATTCTATAGACAAATAAACAATATATAAATAAACGCCAGAGATACATGTAGAGGAGAGAGAGAGAGAGAGAGAGAGAGAGAGAGAGAGGGAGGAGGCGGAAAAAGGTAAGAAGATATAGCTAATATTCGCAGTGGCACCTTAGCAAGCCTCAGTCCCTCCTCCCTCTACCTCCGCCTCTGCCCAACAAAGCAACTGCCTCTGCTGCCTCTGCTGCTGCGTAGAAACACGCGCGCGAGAGAGCAAGAGAGCGCGAGAAAGAGATAGCCAGATAGCAGACAAAAAGTACTTAAAAGTTTTCAACTACTTAACAAACGTGCTCGCATCTCTCTCTCTCTCTCTCTCTCTGTGTGTGTGCGTGTAAACCAATTATACAAATATAGCGATTGCGTAGAAGAAGAAACCAACGCAGTGCTATAAACACACCGGCAACATGATCGCATTTATCGCATTTTGTATAGCACATTTATGGCACTCTCTACGCAGTGAACCGGAAGTTCATTTACCTTTCTGTCTGTCTGTCTGTCTGTCTCTCGCACTAACTGGCGCCGTCGAAGAGAGAGCGAGAGAGGCGCAGACGTACAAGAGAGAGAGGCGCGCGCTCTCTGCACACTCAGTGCGCTCTCTTGCTCTCTCGCTCGCACAGCAAACGAACTTGACACACTGACGCAGTTTTTTGCTGCCGATCAGCAAATGCAGAGAGAGAGAGCACGCTCTGCCGCTCTCTCCTGCTCTCTCTCTCTCTGCATGTGCAGTGTGCATAACTCCGACTGAGCCGCTCTCTGTAACTGTTAAGCAAATATTTACGCAGCAGCGACGTCAACTGCGCGACTGCGACTGCGACCGCGACGCCTGCGTTGCGCTTTCTGTTTGCCGTTTGATTTATTTGCCGTTTGCACTTGAATTCTGCTTTGTCTCTTGCTCTCTCTCTCTCTCTTTCTTCTGCGTTTTATTTAACTCGTTTAACTGCACTTGTTTGTTGCAAATAACAGTTAACGTTAGACGCCTTCTCCCGTTAAGTAGCCCGGCTAAGCCGTCTCGTTCTCACTCCTCCCCTCTCTCTCTCTCGCTGTGTCTGCTCTGCGATCTATAAATAGACGCTGCCTTAAGCTGCGCTCGCTGTCTCGCAGTCAGCAGTGACGTCAGCGCTTTGCAAGTCGCCAAAGCGAAGCAGAGAAAAATAAAACTGTTAATTAGCCTGTCTTCAGGTGTTATACACACTTATACTCGCATCTTATACAGTATAATTTATATATAGTATACACTTTGCTGTGACATTAGCAGCGCTGAAATACTCTGATTGAGTTGGCAACGCTGCGTGGGAGATGCAAATGCAGCGAGGTGAGTTCAGCTCAGCTGTGGTGGCATTGAGCTGAGCTGAGGTAACTCATGCTCTAATTAAATTATTTAAATACAAAGCATAGACAAATAATAGAATGTATTTTAAATATATAAAACATTTATTTATACATATATAGTTATAAATAATAAATATAATTTTAAAAGCATTTAGTTTATAATTTAAGATAAAAATGTTATTTATAATATTTATAATAGATAAATGCAAAATAAATATGTTAAAACAGTCTGTATTACTTACATCCTATTCATTTAAGCATTTTAATTAAAAAACCAATCTTAGTGGGGAATGAAATCAGTATCGAGTGCGACCATAACCTCACATAATCCACAGTCAGCCAGCAGCTTGTCCTTTGTGCCGCGCATTTCGCATAAACAACAGCTTAAGCACACGCCTTATAAAGGCAGTGTATAAGCAAACACACACACAGCCAAACAATGCGTAAACTACACACAACAACAAAAAAAGCTGTCGAAAAAAGCCTGACAAAAACTTTTGAACATAATTCACAATTTTATAATGACAACATTTACCGCAGCATACTTTTGGGCGCCACCCACAAAACGCACACGCTGCCTCGCTCTCTCGCTCTCTCTCTCTCTCTATGGCTTGCTGCAGCGCTCTCTCCCAAGCTGTATACCCGCTCTCTCGCCTGTGCTGCTGCCTCCTCCTCTGCCCACACTTCTGCTTCTGCCTGCACCTCTGCTTGTGCCTGCAGCTCTGCTTCTACCTCTGCTTCTGCCTGCGCCTCTGCCTGCCTCTGTCTCTCCCACTCTCCCGCACATTGTTGTGTTAATTAAATGTCAGACGTGAGAAAATTGGCGCCATATTGGATTTTATCTGCCTGAGCTGCGGTTGTGCACGCTTTACATGTGCCGCATACGCATGCTGCGGCTGCAACGTTGCTCCCTCTCTCCTTCTCTCTCTCTCCCTCTCTCTCTCTGCTCTTCTGCTGCCCCACAGCAGTTTGGCAGTTCAATCCTTTTTTTTGTAGTTTTTTTTGTGTTGTTGTTGTGCTGCTGCCTCTGCTGCTTATCTGCCTTTTGCCTTTTGGCAAATTAATGAGGCACCTACACGCCTGCCTGCCTGCCTGCCTCCTCCTCCCACCCCTCCCGTCCCTCTCTCACCTCTCTTCCCCCCTCTTTTTGTTTCGCCTGCGCCTTTCTGGCGTACCAAGTTATAAGTAAAACATGTAATTTCAATTTTGTGGCTTCCTCCCCCTTCCTGCCCCTGTGTGTTGCCACATCGCGTATGCAGCACAGGTTTCCCACAGGCAGCGGGAAGTGCAGCAGGCAAGTGAGGCAGAGGGGGGAGGGGAGTAGGCTGATTTGTGGAGCCCAGCGACGTCGACAACAAAATTGAAGTTGATAATAATGCAGTGCGATTTCTTTTTGCGGCCGCTCGCCATGATGTAACGCTGCGAGGAGACATTTTGGGGGCGTGGCCAAGCCGTGGGAAGGGGGCGTGGGGGCCCACGCCACTGGCAGCTGCAGTTCATATGTCAAATTTTTGGCACATGTCCAAAAAAAAAAAGGAAAACAAGTGAGGGAGGGGGAGGAAGAGAGGGAAAGGAAGCACAAACAAACACAGGGGACAAAGAGGGGGGGTACAGTGAGAAACAGAGAGATACAGGGGCGTACAGGGTGCTGCCAGAGACGTAGAAATCAAGAGCGAGGGGAGGGGGCTACCGGGCAGTGCTTCAGGTCGTCAGCAGTTCTTTGGTTGAGTGTTGGAAAACGACGATGGCGGCACTTAGCCAAACAGTAGCTCACTCTCGCTCTCTTCCCCTCTCCCTCTCCCCCTCTCTCTCTCTCTCTCTCTCTTCCACGCCAGCAAAGCAAAAACAAATGGACAAGCGCACCTTCCCCTCGTCTTCTGACAACAGGGTATCCGCTAGTGATGCAACGGAAGCGGATGTTCGTATTTGCACTTTTGCATTTTCGCTAAATGCGCAATTTTGTTATGCGCCACTGGCTAACGGGCCACGCCTACTAAAGGGGCAACATGGGCACGCCCACGCCCTAGCCCTCCCCTCCCCTCCCCTCGCTGCCTGCCAGCCAGCCAGCCAGACACTTGGCATATGCGGCGTATGTGTAATATTTTTGTTTGCCTTCGCTTTTTTTAGCTCAGCATTTTTCTAATTACTTGAAAGCCAGCACCGAAAAAGCACTGAAAGATGAGGCATAAATAGAGACAGAGAGAGAGAGGGAGAGAGAGAGAGAGCGAGATGGACCGACTGCGGCTAAGATGATGCAAGTTCTTTGGCTAATGAAGCGATGGGTTTGACAGAGGGAGAAGACTGGAGGGGCAGGGTGTTGCGAAACGAGCTGAGACAAAGCCAAAAGTTGCCCATAATCAAATTGCATTTTGTGAATGCTGCCTGCTGCAATCAGCAGCAGAGAAGAACAGAGAAACTAGGAGAGAGAGAGGAGAGAAAGACAAAAATAAAGAGAATACAATGAGCAGACAAAAGCTGCATGGCTTACAAATACCCTGCAAGCTAGAATTTCAAAATAATCAACAGCAAAAAAAATTAAAAAAAAGAAGGCTACAAATTGAGCCACATTTACAGGGTATTTTTGGCACTTAAATACAACAAACTGCTACCTGAAAATAGCACGACAAATAGCTGCGCTTTAGAGTAAAACTAGAGCCGAAAATAGGCATATAAAACCCCCTTTTTAAACATTAATTTGCAGGGTATTGAAGACACACAAAGTAAGTAGAATTTAACTACAAAAAAAACACGCCTTGCAAATACCCTGCTAGCTCTAGTTTCAGCTCAATTAACAGCAACAAAGTAGAGAAAACAAAACTCCATTTTAATGACCATTTACAGGGTATATTCGGCACATAAATAGAATACAATGAGCTAAACTTACAAATATCCTCTCAAGCTAAGCTTGAGCTCAATATGAGCAGCAAAAAAGAGAAAAAAGCAATGCTCAAATATTGCCTACTTTTACAGGGTATTTTTCCACAGATGACAACAACAACAACAATAGTTTCAGCAACAACAAGAAGAAGCAGCATTCTCAGTTGGTCGCTGGAAGCAAATTTAAAATGAAATACAAACGTTCTGGCTGAATGGCTTGACATGGACTTAAACCGGAAACGGAAACGTAAACATTACTTTCAATATGGTCAAGTGGCAGGGGGAAGGGGGAGAGCGAAAGAGGCCTGTGCAATGGCCGCATGTAAGCCGCAGTCCATGTCCAGCTCAGGCCAGGCCCAGGCCCAGGCCAACGCGAGTTCTGGACGAGCACGAGGCGCAGCGGGCATGTCCTGACACAGGCCTCAAACGCAAACTGCATACCAAATGCGTGTGTGTCGCACAAAAACCCCAAAAAACTCCAGAGGCGCAGAGGCACAGTGCAAGCAGGAGGGGGGAGAGGGGAACAGGGTGGGGGGCAGGCATGGCACGGACTGGGCAATCTTTTTGCTGGACATTACAATAAATCTAAAATAAATATATAACAGGGGGCTGGGAGAGGCAGCACAATGATGAGAATGGCACAACACAGCACACACACACACAGGCACAACAAACACACACACACGGGCGCAACACACACTCGAGTCCGGAGCAGAAAAAACATTTTTACGATGTGGCAAAATGAAAATGACTTTTGCAAGTTCGGTTCGCTTTTCATTTTTATTCCTTTTGCGACTCATTTCCTCCATTCTCTGCAGTCTCTCCTTCGTCTCCTGCCTCTCACTCTGCTTCCTCGACGAAATTAGGTGCAAAATGAGCACACAAAATAAATTTTCAATTGCAGCGGCCACAAAAAAGAAGAAGAAAATACAAAAAAAGAGAACAAAAAACGAAAAAAAGAGAAAAAGAACAACACGAAAGGACGGCATAATAATGCTAAGGCCGGACAAGAAGAAAATCAAGTGGCGGCCGCCTTTGAACACATTTCCAAAATCAAAATCAATGTGAGCAGATTGCGGTTAGGAACGAAGTGTAGATACCCTAACCATCGAAGGGAAGCCTGGAAGAAAAGAAGAGCAAGCTAAGACAAAGAAGAGCTTAGAAAGAAATGTAAAATTAACTAGATAAAAAAATAACAGGTTAGTGCTGCAAAATAATCGATAAATACGATAGGTAAATAATGTTTTTCGTTTATTTCGTTAACTGCCTGCTTGTAAAGATTTTCCAGCACTAATTCAACAATTTTCTTAGCAGGTTCGAAAATTTCGATGATTGTATAATGTTTTCAAATTAATCGATTTGTTTCTGTTACTATCGATTGGTATAAAAGAGTAATAAAGCTCTCTTAAAAGGAAAAAGAAGTACCATAAACGACAATATCGATGGTTATTTTCAATAAATCGATAGTTTTTTTTTACTATCGATTAGATTTAATAAAAAATTAATTTAACTTGTTAGAAAAACAATATATAATAATATCTATTTAGAACGATGGGATATTGGCAGTGTTGAATGTTTTCTTGCAGCACTGCCACAAGTCCTGGAAGCATAGCATACCCTCCGAACAGGCATTGCAGGGTATGTGACAAAACAAAAAGGTTGCTGCTTCTTTTTATGCGCTTTTTATGGCTTTTGTTTTTACGATTGTCGAACCTAAAGTGGCCGCTGCTTTAAGCAGACAGAAAGCAGGAAGGTAAGGAGGAAATAGAGAGAGAGAGGGAGGAAAGACAGAAAGGGAGAGAGCAGAAGAAAGAGAGGAAGAGAGAAGCTGCTTGTTTTAATAAGCAGCAGCCAAACGTTTAATATGCATAATTGTTTAGCTGGCAGTCGAGCTGGCAAGTCAACTCAAATCCCACATAAGCTCAGGCACAGCTAAGCACACACAAATTGACACTGCACACACACACGCACACAGATATACACAGACAAACGCACACTGTCGTGCAGGCACTCGAGTAGGCGAGAGAGACAACTTTATGTTGGCTCACACAAAATTGATGCCTGCTTAGTGCCAGGCAGAGTGTGTGAGTGTGTGTGTGTGTGTGTGTGTGTGCCTGCTACAGCTGGCAACTGTCAGGATTTGCAGTGTAAATGCGTTAATCTCTCGTACTGGCAACAGAGAGAGAAAGGGAGAGAGAGAGGGGAAGAGAGAGGGAAAGAGAGAGAGCCCAGCAACCTGGTAACAAAACAATTAAAACAATATGCAATTTTGATATGTTTATTTGTTGTTGCTGCTGCTGTCTAACACTGCCTGCCTCTGCCCCTACAGAAAGTAGAAGAAGAGAAGCAGAAGAGGGAGTAGAGCAGGAAGCAGGGAAGGGAGAAGAAGGAGAGAAGCAGCAGAGCCATCCTTTGGGTGCAGCTGTCGTAATTGCATCAGGCTTGTGAATTGTTTGTGCATGTATCTCTCTCTCTCTCTATCTAACTATATCTCAGCTCACTCTATCTCTCTCTCCTTCTCCCCCTCTCTTTCTCTTTCCCTCTCTCTCGGTGTGTGCCTGCAGTTGTGCGTAAGTAAACGTATGTGTGTGTGTGTGTGTGTGTGTGTGTGTGCCTACGCATTTGTTGTCAAAATTTGTGAGCTCAGTTTTGGGCAAATGCTTTTCTTGGCTTTTCCAATGTGTTTGCTTTGGGTTTTTCTTGTTTTCCAGGCAACTGTTATTTCAGAATTTGCAAAATATTCTCATTTTATCAGAGAGAGATTTTTGGAATATCACAAGTCAAGTTTGGAGGCAAGTTTTGTATTCTTTTCTCCAGCTACTGCAAAAGTTGTTTCTTTTGTCTCACACATGTAGATCTTCTCTTCTCTTCTCCTCTTTCTCTATTATTTTCTTGTTTTCTCTTACTCTTTCGAATTTTATTTTAACTGTTTTCCCGCTTGTCTTCTGCCTTGCTTCGCTCTCTTGCCTTCTCAACGTTCTGCGCTGTAAGTTAAAGCCAATTCTTGTGTTTGTCTGTATGAACACCTAAATCTCAGTTACTAGAAGTGCTAGGACTGCTAGGACTAATTTGGATATAATATGCCTTATAAAAGCACGCAGCTGAAGCTATCATTAAAATTTGGCCACGCCTTATCTAACTATTTATTTAGCGGGTATATCCTAGTCTAGTGGACTCCTCTTTTGCCTTTTCTTAAATTTCACTCAGCTCACTAGCATCTTATACTGCAGATAATAATTATCACAATTACCATCAGTATTTCTCTGGCTTTTCTTCTGCTCTACCCTCTCCCCTCTTCCCTCCTTCCCTCTACCTGCAGCTGCTTCTGCCTTTTAAATGCAACTTGCTCGATTTATTTGCAATTTGCCCCCAAAAACCGCCAAACAATTGCAGCATAGGCTTTTTAATGCACACACACACACAACACAATATGCCACGCCTCCCTCCCCCCTGCTGTGGTGGGCTGCAATCAATTGTCAAGCTGAATTGAGCTGCATAAGCTGCCACGCCCTGTGGAAAAGCAATGGCAACTGCAGCAAATGCAATTTTCGGTCAATTTTGCACATAATTTTTGTGGTTTTCTCATTGCGCTGTCTCGCTTGCACACACGCACAGTGCGTGTGTGGGTGCCACGCCCCCTGCCTGCTGCAGCCCTTTTTAAATGTGATTAACTTTTTGAATAACTGCAGGCCCAAAACCAACTTCGATGCTCGGTTAATTTGTGGTTGACGCTGCGACAGTTGCAAAATTCATTCATTTTCTCTCATTCACATTTTCCCACAGCATTTTCCCAGCCCCCCTCCCCCCCTTGCTTCCCACCCTTGCTGTGTATTGTTGCTGTTTGCATTTTCCTTAGGCAAGACTTGATTAAAATTGCCTTAGATACTGCGTACAATGCGCCTAAAAGTTGACTACGCATTAGCTGCTGTGTATACCCTATAAGTGTAAGTCAAATGGGGTAGTATGTATTGCAAGGTAAGACGGGGTGGTTTAAGAAAGCCTCTGCCTTTTGAAAGTAACGTAAAATTCATTTACAGCGTATGTTATAGTCGTGCAGTAATTCCTTATTGCATACTCTTTGTTTAGTTTCATTTCAGCTGACTTTTCGTGATATATAGTGCTGTTTTACAGGGTATAACTGCACTGGCAAGTGGCTATATAATTGCAACTAATTTATAACTTCTACTTTTGTATGTATACCCTCTACTTTTGTACTTATACCCTCTATTTTTGTATATAACTGACTTACTTCAATTATGACTGCTTTGAGCCTTAGCTAGTCGATTTAAGCCGCTCTACAGGGGCAATTTTAGTCTTTATAGCGCATCTCTTCATACTTTGACATTAAGTGGTATCTGTTAGTCGTGCTTGTGTGCTCTGGGCAGCTGCTGCTGCTGCTGTTTAGGTGCCCCTGCTGCCGTTTGCCAAATTTAACAAACATATCCGCATTAAGGTTACAAACTTTTAATTGTTTGCTTGTCGCACACACACTGGCCCCCTCTATCTCTTCCCCCTCTCTCTCTCTCTCTTCCCCCTCCCTGTCTCTCTCTCTCCCTGTGCCTGCTCAAGTTGGGTCACAGCTGGCTCTACTGTTTCTTGGGCTTCTTGGCCTTTTGGGCCTGGTTTGTTCCCCTGCAAAAAGGGCGCACTAATTAAAATTCGCGCGCGCAATTCGCGTTGATCAACCAACAAAAAAAAAGAAAAACAAGTGGAAAAGAGGAAAAGAGGAAAACTTTAGCACAAATGTCACTTCTTTTTGGGCACTTTGGCGAGGTGTCAGGGGGAGGGGGCAGGGCGTGTCAGGGCGTGTTTTTGGGTTGGCAACTCTGTACAAATGTCCAGCAGCGTTTTTCGGGCCATTTTACGTAGCTTGGCTTGTTATTAATTTTTACCGTAGCCCCTTTGCTTCCCTTTTTCCTCCTCCCCCTCTTCCTCTTCCTCTTTCCTCTTCTCCCAGCTTCCTCTGCCCTTCTTCTGCTTCTTTTTCGTGCCTTTTTTTTGCTGCGACTTTTGTTTGCCTTTGCCGCCAGTGAACTCAAAAAACTAACTGGACTTGTATGTCACTTGTGCGAGTGCCCCTTGACCTACCACCCCACCTCTTTTTGCCCCTTCTCTCCTCCCTGTTGTTGTTTTGCAGCATTCTAATGAAGTTTACCCACAGCAATTGTTTAGCAAACGTGCCTTGGCCTGCGTTAAAGCGATTTTTTGTCAACGCGCACACAAAACTTGACAACGCTTTGCTAAGAGACTTACAGAGAGGGAGGGAGAGAGAACGAGAGAGGGGAAGAAAGAGAGATAGAGAGAAGGAGAAGAAGAAGAAGAAAGGTAGAGAATACAAGTACTGCATAGGTAGTGGAAAATACCTTGTTATATCCCAACATAGTTTTGACTTTCGAGAAAACAAAACGAGACAAGATGCGGGAAGTTCTTAAGTCCCTGAGCAGCAGTACCAGACCTACTCGTTCCTTATAGATTATTATAATTACCAGGTTTAAGTTCTATACTAAGTTTTATATAATTTGTAGTTTAGCTAAAGAAAGAAAATTTAAGGTAATATATCATAGAAAGAAAATAGAAAATGATATTATATATCATAAAAAAAAATCTTAAAAATAAATAAAAAAAAAGAAATTATCCTCTATGCTCAATAGGCAGTTCCTATAAGGTCTTCTAAGCACACAGAAATATGCTATATTTTCCATAATTTGTACATTTTGGCTCCGAAACTCTTTTTAAATCAATTTTTATAATATTTTTGATTGGTTCTATCGTTTCCAATCAAAATCTAAACATTTTATTTTTTCGAAAAAAATTCAAATTTTAAGCATGGAAAAAGTGTCAAAAATATCGAACTCTTAAATTTACCAAATTTTGATGAGAAATACAATACAACAGTCGAAACCTTAAAGAAAATGTCATTCCCGATAGGAATCGATTGATTTTTAACAAATTAATGAATGTTTAAAGTCGAAAAATTTTAAAATTTGATCAGATCGTTCGATTAGGTTGATCAGACTCAGCAAAGGGTATACTCTGGATTTTTATACTCATTTTTATTTGACTGATTTATAATAAATGCCAAAAATAAACAAATATTTGTTTTAAATGTTCGAATTGCTGTATAAGCTACAGGATATCCCGATTGCAGGGTATCTGCTCGTCTTGCTGCTACTTGCTTTCTGTCTACATATTTGTGCTTTATTTCTGCATGTCGCCTGTTTGATTTTTTTTAGCAGTTTCTCTCTGTCTGCCCCAGGCATATATCCTGCTATGCAACTGTAGATATATATATACATATATATAGCACATTCTCGTCCGATTTTAATAGAATTTAAAGCTGCGAACTGCGAAGTGCGACACATTTTGTCCAACTGGCCGTAAAAATGGCGAAATTTAGTTTCTCGTTCGGCTCGGGTTTTTCACGTTCCCCTCCTTCTTCTTCTCTTCTTCTTACACTATCCCTTTTTTTCTCTGGGTGCCTTTTCTCTCTGCTTCCTCACGCCTCTGCTGTTTCTTTTTCCGGCTTTATGTGCGACAATAAACATGAAAACAGACATAAATGCGTTTTTATTTATTTTTCTGCCTCTCTTTCTCTCTCTTCCCCTTCTCTCTCTCTCTCGCACTCAGCTGAAAGAAAAAAACACTGCGCGAAACATAGAAACATTACAAAACACAAAAACCAATAAAATGTAAGTAACGACAATGGCAAACCGAACAGAGGGAGAGAGACAGAGAGAAAGAGCGTGGAAAGAGGCAGAAAAACACGCGGAAATGGAGACAAAATATTGGCAGCTTGTTTAAGCCTTTTTCGGCCAATTTTCGCATTTGTTTTTTGTGTGCTGCGGTCGACAGTGGTCAGCGGCAGAAAGAGAGAGGCAAGAGAAGCAGTAAAGAGAGAGAGAGAGAGAGAGGAGCAGGAAGAGGGGAGAGGTATCAACAAAAGTTTCATTTATTAAAAACTTTGTCACGCGGCCACTTTTCAAATGACTCGCAATTTTTCACGTGACAATTGCACTAGCTGCCTCTCTGTCTCTCCCTCTCTCCTCTCTCTCTCTCTTTCTCTCTCTCTTCTCACTTTGCAATTAGCAGGCAGTTTGCTGTTTACTTTTCAACACAATTTGTCTTGTCGCGCCTCGAAGTAGGCAACGTGCATGAAACAAAGCCGCAAAACTTCATAAATTGCCAGAGAGAGAGGAAGAGAGGGAGAGAAAGAGGGAGGAAAAGAGAGAAAGAGAGCAAGAGAGAGAGAGAGAGTGAGAAAGGGAGAGAAGCAGAGGCTGATAGAGTTTGCTCTGCCATAAATTGTTTGAAGCGCAATTTAAAGCGCGCTCTCTCTCTTTCTCTCTCTCTCTCACTCTCTCTCGCTCTCTCTCTCTCTCTCTCTCGGCGCTAACGAGAAGTATCAAACTGGCGCTGCATACTTTGCGGCATCGCATCGCCACGCACGATTTATCATCATTTTTTGTTGCTGTTGTTGTTGTTGTTGTTGTGCTGTGGCAGCATCAGTTGTGCCGCACAATGCGGCGTATGAGCGATATTTGTTATTTATGCAAATAAAGTCGGCGGAGTGCCCCCTTTGCATATTTCATTGCGTGAAAGCCTTCAAAAACGCCACACACACACGCACTGAGTGCGAGCTTAAACAGTTCTCAGCTACCCTGTAGCTGTAGCTATAGGGTATATGCCTAGAGTATTAGCTAGTCTGTGAGCTGTTTAGTTGCACTGTAATTAGTCTAGGGTATCAGTAGTTGCCTATGCCTTTGGTGAGAGCATAAACAGTCAGTTTGTCTAACCTGCAGGGTGTTTCCTAGTCAGTTATTACACTTGTGACTACCCTATACTCTTTAATGTGAAGATTTATCTACTGCTTTACTTCTAGGGTATCTGCCTCAGTCAGTCACTCTACCAATGGCTACCCTGTACTCATAAAAGAGTGGCTCAGTCAACTGCCATATGTCTAGGGTATCTACCAAGTCAGTCAATGCACTAGAAATTACCCTGTACTTAATAGAAGGTATATTATTTCATTAGGTATTCATTTAGTCTATCAATCTTTATAAATGTACTGACTCAAAGCTACCCTGCACTTGGCTATCTCAGTAGAGCGTATATCAGTGCCTATTCTGCATTGCAGGGTATCTCTCTAGTCAGTCAGCCTGCACCTACAGCTAGTTGTTTTATTGCTTGTTAAAGAAGCCAATCAAAAGGCAAATGCAATAAATTTGCACGTGAAAAAGGAGCAGGAGAGAGAGAGAGGGAGAGGTAGACAGCGACAGTCAATCGGCTGGCTGACAGACAGAGAGAGAGTGAGAGAGAGAAAGAGAGAGAAAGAGACAGAGACAGTCGCAGCACGGCAGCACTCGAACTATGACTGTTTTGGCCAGTTTATGGGCCTGGCTAACGGGCTGAGTAGTTTGTTGTTCGTTCTGCGCTTGTTGCTTTTGTTTTGCCTAGTATACCCTTCATCCCCTCCCCCCTCGCTGTCTTTGCCATATGCCTCCTTGGTTGCGCCTTTTAGTTATGTGCTGCAGATGCACTAAAAACTGCCAAGGCACAACACGAAACGGAACGGAGCGGCGAATCCTTTGCTGGCCAGGCAGCCAGCCTGCTGCTACGTGCGACATGCGCCACGCAAATGGCAGCAGCAGCAGCAACAACTGCAGCAGCAGCAGGGAGGGAGAGAGAGGGAGGAAGGAAGAGGGAACAGTGCAACGCGCTGCTGCATGCAAAAATGCTACGACGTATCTGCAGCGCTAAGTGGGTCGCCAGCAGGACACACGCGGACACACACACACACACACACACACACAGACAGAGTCGCAGCCAACTTCAGTTGCAAGTGGCAAGTTGTCGAGCCTCCCCTCCCCCCTTCCCCCTATCCCCCGCCCCTGTAGTATCTCCCTCGACACTAGTCACGTTAACCGGGCCCATTCAGGCGTTAAGATGCGACTTTTTGCGTTCTCCATTAGCCAAAAAAAAATAAGGCATAAAAATCTCCACTTGATTGCCAGCACCTGCTGCCCTTCTGCGCCTTCTGTTCCACTTCAGTTTCTGCTTCTTCTTCTTCTGCTTCGTTTCTCTTTTGCCCTCCTTCTGGGCGAGTTTGTCTTGTGCCCGCCCCGTTCGGGGTACGTTCGCACTTCTGTGACATCTGCAAGTTCCCTACGGCACTGTGATTTCATCTGGCTCTACTTCTATATCTCTTTCTCTCTTATATTCTAGCTGGTACCTTCTACTTCTACCTTATACTCGTATTCCTTCTACCCCCTAACTTCTTCTAGTATACCTTCCATCTGCTACGCTTATGCCTCCTACTTTCAACCTTCTATCTTTATCCTTCCATCCCCTACTTTTCCCTAGTATACTTTCCATCCCTTATAACTTTAACCTTCAATCTTCTACCCTTCTATCCTTATTCCTTCTACCCCCTACGTTCTCCCCTTAAACTTTTTTCCATGAACTTTCTTCTAAGCTACTAAGTCCTTCTTCTACTCCCAACTTTACATCACTTACTTTATAGTGTACCCCCTTCCATCTTTTCTATTCTACCTTCCAACTTCTACCCTTTACCTTCTAGTATTCTTCTTCCCCTACCTTCTCCCAGTATTCCACCCATCGACCCTTAGACCTTCAATCTTCTACATTTTACGCTAATATCTTCTACCCACTACCTTCTCCCCTTATACTTTTCTCTTATCTTCTAGCCTTATCTTTTATCCCTTATCTTATACCTTCAAACCCCTAACCATATTCCTTTTAGCCCTTATCTTCCACCATCTACCACACATCCTTCTACCATCTACCTTCTACATTTATCCTTCTACCTTCTGCGTTCTACTTCTACTTTCAATCCTTCTATCCTCTATAATCTTCCTTCTTCCTTCTATTTAAATCTTTTCTACCCGGAAGAACGTGGTGAGTGTAGTCCGTCAATAGGAACCCCTTTCCTGTCTAGCAGCTACCCTGCACTTCACCCACTCATCGAAAAGGTATATCAATTCCTGTGGCACCTGCCCTACGCCGACTACTCCCCAGTGCTTGCCCCCTTTGGTGGCACATGCCGCAACGATTTATCAAGCGGCGAAGACGAAGGTGCAGCGTGGCAAATTGATTATGCTAATTTTCAGGCTGTTTCGCTCCTTGTCGTCGTCGTCGTCGTCGTCGTTGTTGCTCCGTTATGACCGCAACACTTTTGCCCCAAAATACATGACTCTCTCTATCCTGCTGCAAGTATCCCCTGCCCCTCCCCCTCCTCCCTCCTCTCTCTGCCACATTAATGACTGTCATTATGTAATGACAGCGACAAGCGACGCGCCCCTCAAATGTATGCTACGATTTTTGGGAAGAGGAGGGAGAGGGGGGGACCGTAGAAGCACTAACATTTGCATAGGACATACAAGTCCAGGACGGCCAGTCTACATAGTGTCAGTTCAATTGCCGTTGCCATTACCATTTTGCCGAGTCCCTTAGCTGTTGCTGTTTTGGACTTGTCACCCGACTCGCTGACAGTTTCGCAGTTGCACACAAATCGCACAAGTTGCGACGGCTCGTCAATTGTTTACTTTACCCAAGGACAGACAGACAGGCAGACAGACGGACAGACAGACAGACGGACAGGCAGACAGACATACAAACAGACAAAGAGTCAAACAAATGGAAAGTAGGGGGGGAGTGGCAGCCAGGCAGGGGGGCGCATTCAAAGATGATGACAGACAGTTTGCTTTAATTTCTTTTTTTCGAACAAATAAAACAATTGCCAAAATGGTGGCCAAAAAGGCAAGAAATCAAAGCAATTCTATAAAGTACTGAAATACCCTAACTTTATAGTATTTTTAAGTATTTTGTAGGAATTTTTCTGCAAGTTTTTCAATTTCTTTTGAATTTTTAAAATCTCTTACAAAATATTTATCAATTTATTTCTAAACATACAAGTAAGAGTATGACCAAGAGCTCTAAAGCTGTAAATATACCCTAACTTTGGTGCATAACAAATCAGTGTGGCACTGCAGAGAGAGTGAGAGAGAGAGAGAGAGGCAGAGTGAGTGAGAGAGCGAGAGAGAGAGACATACAGAACTGGCCTGGGCAAATTAAAAATTTGTGCACAAATATAAAAATCGCCCAAGTTGTTTTTGTTTTTTTTTTATGTTTTGTTTTTGTTTCGCTTTGTTGTTGTTTTGTATTTGTAGCCGTTGCATGCAGCAAAAATGTTGTCAACTTTTATTACAATTGCTGCCGCTGCTGCTGTTGTTGTTGTTGCAACTGTTGTTGTTGTTGTTGCCGCGTTGACACTTAATTGATGGTGGCAAGCCGTGATTGGTGCCAGCGCGCGCTAAGCGCGTTTAGCCTCAGCTGCAAAAGGCTGCCGGGCAGAGGGGAGTGGCGAGAGGGCAAAGAGCAACGAGGGGGGAAAGGGGGAGGGGTAGGGTATGTATATCTCTGCCACAGACTGCAGCGCCATCAAATGAAATTGGCGCGAAAATCGTTTTACCAATTGCTGTTTTAGTTTTTGGTCATTAAATGCAGCCCCAAAAACGAGAAGAAGAAAAATCCGCCAAGATAATGCTCGTAAAATGCGGGAAAATTCCCCCTCCCCCCCACGACTTTTTTTCCATTTGCGCAATTAAAAATGCAGTCGTTTTAGCATGTTGTAAAACTGCGATGAAATCGCAAGTGTTGCAGGAAGCAGCAGGAAGGGGGGTGGAGGGAGGGAGACAGGAAGCCAGGAAGCCAATTACCAATGCAGGCAATAAAGGAATTATTTGCAAATTCAAATTGAATATGGAAAACATGAAAGATATATAGAAAAAAGGCTAGAGCAGAGGACTGAGCGGAGCCCTAGATCTTTCTTCACATTTCCTGCTGGCTTTTCTTTCCTGCTTTCTGATTAACAGAAATAGGTCGTTTTTGACAACGTAAACGACCTAAGTAAATATTTTTACCATTTTTTTTTTTTTATTTATTTTTTTAATTTTATTAATTTATTAATTTATTTTTTTTTTATTTTTTTTATTTATTTTTACTGCATTATTAATTTTATTTTTTATATTATTTATTATTTATTTATTTATATTAACTGCATTAAACAAAACTTGTAAAAAGTCGAAAAGAAATAGCAGATATTAAAGGGAAACTCGTCTATAAGCAACTGATTGCATCGTCTGCCGAGAGTATGCATATAAGGCATATAGTTAGCCAGAGCTCTTGCAGCTCCTTCGACTACAGCCTAGTAAATATGCCCTATCCTACACTCGATTTGCTGGAAATTGCATTACGCATTACGCACATTACGCATACGCACCATGTGCCTTGTCTGAAGTGCAGGAAATGCTTGCTTAAGGCCTCGCTACACGTTACAGCAGCAAAGTAGCAGAAGAAATCGTAAATCAATGTGCGGCTGACCAGCAGAACAGGCAGAGCTGAGGCAGCACAGACAGCCAGGGCAGCCATTGCTTCGCTCGAGGCAGCCGGCATATTGCAATGGCGCACACGCATTTCCGGTTTCGCCTTTTAAATTATGTTATCATTGAGCGAAACGCAATTAAGCGCCGATAGCCTACGGTGTGTCAATCAACGGCAAATAAAGGCGGACCGAGCTCAATGTTTAAGCAGATAATAAAGCAGACAGGCAGCAGAGCGAGAGAGAGAGGGAGAGAGAGAGAGAGAGAGAGAGCGAGAGCGAGCGAGCGTGAGGCAGGCACACTGAGGGCAAGTGCAGAGTTATCATTTTGCGGTAACCAGCGACAGCAGCAGATACTGCCACACAGACACACACACACACACACACACACTCTCACACACACACACACACACGCATACTTACACACACTCTGCAACGTATCAGTCTCCTCGTACGCCCCATGGTGCGCAAATTGACTTTTGCCGCTGCCAATGCAGTTGCCGTTGTCATTTCCTGGATTGCAGCCTGCACACACACAGAGAGAGAGGCGACACATGGCGACAACTTGCAAGACAGCTGCAGGAGCAGCAGCAGTGGAGGCAGAGGCATCCCACCCAGGCAGCACGTTAGTTGCCTCACGCCTCACGCACTCGACTGTAACGTGATAATTTGTCTGACGTCGCACACTCACGTCTCTCATTGTGGCTTTGGTCGAGATTGTTTGGTTTACGCTTTGCCTGCTGCTCCTCCTCTCCCTCCTTCTCATTCTTTATCTCCTGCTGCTGCACATATCGTTGACATGGCCACGTTCTCGTCCACATCCACATCCACGTCGTCATCCTGCACTGCCATTTCCATTCAGCAAATCTGTCACCTGAGTAACAATTATAGCTGCTCCTGCTGCTGCTCCTGCTGCTGCTCCTGCTGTGTGTGTGTGTCTCTTCGTTAACTACAGCTCCTTCTCTCTCTCTCTCTCTCTCTCACTCTCCTGTCTCTCTCTCCCTGCTGTCTCATATCAATCAGCTTGTTGTTGAGTCGAAAACTCAACTTGCTTGCCAATTGAAATTTCACTCGCAAAATCTTTTAATGTAAATGCAATTTGCCTTTATTAAAATCGGTTTTTATTTCACTCTCTCACTTGTGCTCTCTTTTCACTTGTCTTTCTCCCTCTTTGTCACTCTCTTCTGGCCTCCTTTGCTGTCTCCCATTTCAGCTTGCGTACAAATTGCATAATGAGCACAATTTGCACGGTCGCCTTTAACAAGCTTGCGTATTGAAAACAGGCTGATAGACTTGTCTATACCCTATAAAATATGGAGTATATATATATGGGAATATTTTAAGCAGATAATACTAATAGTTTGTTTTAGAAATTAATCTATTAAGCTGAAATCTTTCCTATCTCAAAGTCTACTCAATTCTTTGGCAGAAGAGCTGCATATTAACCATGATTAAAGTACAGTTAGACCCTATTAAAAAGCTGCAAATAAATACCCTTATCTCTTTAGCGAAGTATCACTGTATTTACAGTCTTTCAACAAGACCAAACGAGCAATGAAATGAAAATACCCTCTAAAATGCATGCAGCGCGTGTTACCAAGCCAAGAAATCAGAGACAGTTTGGCAGCTAAGCAAGGAGGGGGGGTAAACCGAGAAGAGGGAGGGAGGGTAGAGAGAGGAGAGAAGGAAGTTAGGGTAGGATGTTGGCCTAGCCTCAGTGCCTATATATAGGCTATAAATCAATTGGCTTTAATGCCTGCTTGGGCACAACAAATCTGAAACCTTTGGGTGCAAAACCGCAAGCCAAAACGCGTTTTCGATCATAAATAATGATGTGACGATGGTCCAGGAGGAGGCGCGTGTGGCAAGTGTGGCAAGTGTCAGGCTGGCAGGCGGCAAGTGGCGCCACCGGCCTGGCCAAAAACCTAATTAAGCCAGCAGCAGCAGCAGAACCGGAAGTGGATGTACACACAAACACACACACACTGTGGCGAGACTCGAAGAGGAGACGCTGGCAAGGCAGGAGAGGAAGGGGAGGATGCAGGCAGTTCAGGGGGGAAGAGTTAGCTTTTGTTGGCTGGCGCCAGGAAGCGCTCGAGTGTGGCAACAATGCTGGTTAATGCTTAAGTAATTACAATGGGACGACGATTAACTATGCTGGCCATAGAAGCTGTAACCGTGGCTAATGAAGCTGCTGCACTCGCTCTCTCTCTGTCTCTCTCTCTCCAGGCACAGGCACAGCATGCAGCTAATTATCACACTCAAACACACACACACACACACTCGCACACACACACACAGTCAGCCAGTCAGCAGGCTGACTGAGGGCGACAACATTTTGTGGAAATTGATGTTATGAGCTCATCGATGGATGAAACTTGTTGGCTGATTGATTGGCGCGCTGCGTGTGCCACATGCCACATGCCACATGGCGTTGCCACCCCGTGCCACCCAAGGCGGCGTTGCCAAGGACTTTCGCTCCCTTCTGCCTCTGCCCCTTCTGCCTTTTCTGGCCGCAGACTTTGTGACGCTCCGCATCGACTCGCATTGCCCCATTATTTTTCCATGCACAACGCACTTCAGACATTTTTATACTTTATGCCACATTCAGAGGCGCGACCAGTTCCCGTTGTTGTTGTTGGTGGCAGCTCGGTTGCTTGGCTGCTTGGCCAACGCATAAGCCACTTAAGTTTTTGTGGCACACGCGCCTGGAGCCGCCATTTAGCACCCCGAAAGTTTTGGGCGTCATCGATGCCGGCGATGCGGCGTTGCCAAAACGCATTTACAAGCTGAGCGGGAAGGGGTAGGAGAGAGGGAGAAGGGAGAGGGAGGGGAGGGAAGGAGGAAGAGGGAGGAAGAGGGAGGAGGAAGAAGAGGAGAGAGTGAAGAGAGCGAAGAGAGAGAGAGCCTTGCATAGTTTAAGGCAAAGTTGGTTTTGCTCTGCAGCTGCTAGTGGGGTATGCAGGACTAGAAGCATTGATGGAAGCAAACAACTGTATTGTAGGGTATCTATGAGTCTAGCAAGCGCTGGTCTTTCCCCCTTCCTCTCTCTCTCTCTTTCTTTTTCTCTTTCTCTCTCTGTATTTCTTTACCCCTCTCTTCTATCCACTCTATCCCTGTCTTGATACTCCCTCAATTTATCTCTCTTTTTGCAGCCAAATTATCGATACTATCGATTATTAAATATTACTATCGATTAAGTACCTAAATCTCGCATATTATCGATTCTCTTATGATTTTTTTGCTGCTCTAGCTATGCCAGACAGCAGGCTTGCTTTGTAGAGCCAGTAGGGTATCTTGGAGTCGTGTATACTCCTCTCTCTCTCTTTCTCTCTCTCTCTGCTCGTTGCTCGCGCGCTTTTTGCGCTATTTTTGTTTTGGCCATGGCACATAAATTGCCGGACTGTAAAGCGGCTTAAACGAATTGCCGCTCTGCCGCAGCAACAACTTGGCAACTCGCTCGGGCCACACCCCTGCCCCTGGCTGCTCCTCCTCCATCTCCTCCTCCTCCTCCTCCTCCTGCTCCTGCTCACGCTTTCTCTGCCCGCGCCCACGCCTTGCTGCCGCTGATTCTTAGGTTACTCGCAAGTTTTGCACAATTTATAAATAGTTTGCTTGGTTTTAAAGTTAACTCCCCCCCCTCTCTGGAAGAGTCTCTTCCCTCCCCCCCTGGTCCGACCCTGAGCTTAGGCATTATCGAGCGCATGCCGCAAGTTGCTGGAACTTGCAACTTCTTTGATAGTTTTGGCCAGTACGTTCAACAGAAATTAACAAAAGGCATTTCATTGGCAAATTAGATTGTGGCGCAATGCAAGGCAAACAGAGAGCAGAAGGAGAAGGGAGGGCAGAGAGGGAGGGCAGGGGTAGAGGGCATACTAAGCCCTTGATGCATTATGCGATTCGCGTGCTTGCAACACGCTGGGTGTGTGTGTGTGTGGCAGCGTTTTTTTTTTTTTTGACAAATCTGACAATGCGACAGAGCGGCGCCGCAGCTCTCCCCTCTCCCTCCCCCTGTGTAATGGCAGGCTTTTAGCATATTTTACATGCCAATCTCTTAGCGGCAAGTTGTGGCCAGGAGCAGGAGCGGGGACGCAGGAGCAGGGTCAACTGCATTTATGCCCGAGTCGTAAGTAAAACTTTTCGCACGCAAAACGCAACTTGCAACTTGCCACTTGCCGCTTGCTGCTTGCAACTTGCGACTCGTAAAGTAAACACACTTGTAAACTAACTTTTGCCACTGCCAGGGAAGGAGGGGGAAGAGGGGGAAGGGGGATGGGACGGTTACACTGAATCAAGGGCTTCGCCATGGCCTCTGCTCTTCTGCTGCGCTCGATTGGCGCATTTTTCGCGCACAATTACGCAGCAGCAGCTTAAATTGCCTGACCGGCCAGGTCTGGCAACCCTGGCAGTGCTGCCAACCTCTTGCGGGGCTTCAGTGTTGGCAGCCCCCTCGCCTTGAGCCACGCTAAGCTGCCCCGCATAAGCTGACTGGAAAGGTGCAAAGTAACTGCCATAAGCCGCTTGGCAGCTCAGCTTGCCCTGCCCTGCCCTCTCCCCCTTCCCCACGCTCTACCTCTACATCTACTCCTTCTTCTTCTTTCTCTTCTATCATTTTTTATCAAGCAAATCCAACAAAAACTTGTTGACAGTCCTCCCCCCTCTCGCTCTCCCTCTCGGCTCACATTGCGTATGCGTGATATGGCTAACTGCGGGCAGCGGCCTTCGTCTTGGCCGCTGGCACTGAGCACATTTTAATTGGCTGCCAACGCTTAACCCTTCTGCCACATAAATCTAAGCCACACATGCCCCGGCCACAACCCCGCACCCCCTCCCTCCCCTCTCCCCTTTAGCCCTCGCCCACTCAAATTGACTTTTAATCTGCAGCATATGCAGCAGCCTCAACTGACCAAGAGCAGAACAAAAGAAAAACTGCTGAACTTGGCTAAACTTGAGGGCAGAGTTCAGCTCCAGGGTTGCCACCGCCGCCGCCACCGCCGCAGCTCAAGTGGCATGCAACATGGGCTTGGGGCCTTGCTTAATTGACTGCGATTTAAGTCAACTGCGGCAATTAATCGTGCTCGTTGCTATAAATCAGCATATACTTTGCCATAATACTTTCTCTTATTTCTTCAGTTTATTCCTAATTAAAATAATACTTGATTCCTTTGCTACAAGCCTAGGCTTTTTATTACCATATATACCATGCTTAACAATCCTGAAAAAAGTCATAAAACTTGTTTGAAAATTTGAGGAGCAACATTAACATATATTTACTATACAGTTATTTAATTCAACTGCTTATAATTATTGCCAGAAGGGGGTAAGCCTTTTTTTCTACTAAACTAATACTTTTATAGCACTATTTTCTAAATAATCTTCAGAAAATAAGCTAAGGAAATCTTTTTAAAAACTGAGGAATTAAACTGAATACATATTCCACCATTTAATTTACTACTACATTTCAACTGATTATATCTACTATATCTATAGGTATTATATTTAATGTTTAATGTTTAACGTACATTTAAAGCTTAAATTTTATATATACTTGTAATATAAAATGTTGTCACTTTTTTTTTAATTTAATGTAAATTTAATTTTTCTATCAAATTAAATAATAATTTAAGTTTTTGTTTTTGCTATGCTTCCAAAACTTTTATTTTCCTATATTTTAATTTTATATTTCTTCTATTATATATTTTACTCCAAAAGTCGACTGTTCTTTGTAGACTTAAAATTAATAAATAAATAAATTAAAAGGTAGGTAAATTATCATTCTTATGTGTATGCTATAATTTTAAAACAAATACACAGTACTTATCAGCATACTTTCTGCCTTACTTTACTACCTACTCGAAACCCATAAGAAAACCTCATCTTTCTTGCATATATCAAGCAATCTCCACATAATATTCCTCTTGCAAATGGTCACATATCTTAGCTACACTCCCATCCACATTTGCACTGTGAAAAATCTATTAAAATCCCCTTTAGATGTCGATAAATATATACTCTGTAAAAATAGACTCGACTGGACCATAAATAAGTTTAAGCTGCTGTTAATTGACTTTCTTTCGTACCTTACGATATTGTTGGCCAGATCAAAGTGCTGTCAATGCCAAGCAGACATAGACCAGACCATATCCCAGCCATATCCCAGTCCATATCGTTGACGCACTTCATTGCAGTCAATGATAAACGACACGGACAGCCGGAGGGGGAGGGGGAAAGGCGACATCATAAGGAGTCACATTACAGGCGACAGATTGCAGTTAAGAAGCAAAGGGGCCAAGAGGTAGGTAGAAATTGTCGCAAAATTTATGCTCTTGTTTGTTCAGTAAAGGTTCTACAAAGGGGAAGGCAAGAGGAAGGGGAAGGGGGAGGGAAGAGACGTGTGCGCGTAGTAACAACTATTCATTTATGGCCTTATTTATGGGGCCGCATTTAAGCAGCGTCCAATGGCCAAAACCGATGCTGTCAAGCCGGATTACATCGTATCGTATACTATATCCCACCCAGGCGATACTTTGCAGTTCATGGCAATTGCTGCTGCGTCCTATCGCTAATGGATTGCGGCACACAAATCTTTAAAATTACCCGGTAAAACTTTCGAAATTAGACGTGGACGCAGAAAGAATCAACGAAGGATGCCGGAGCCAGAGCCAGAGCCAGAGCCAGAACCCAACTGGCGTCAGTCTAGCTGAGGTCTTGGCTAATTTGTAGTTTGATATTTGATCAAAGGCCAACAGGGCAAACAAACAAGACGAAAGGGTGAGAGCAAAAAGAGAGAGAGAGAAAGAGAGAGAAAGGGGGAAAAAGAGAGCAGCTGCCTGTCGAAGGGTTAGTCAGGCACATTTCATTTCGCCTGTCGTTTGCGTATGCCCTGCACTATCTCTATGAAATTTTAGATAAACTAAAAAAAATACTAAACTTTGTATATATCAAGAATTAAGGCTATATCTTAACTTATAAGAGAGATATGTGCTCTAGAAGTCAAGCTAAGCTTTCAAGCGATTGTTAAAGTTGCACTAAATTTAAAACTGCTTAAACTTATATTTTTCTTAACTCTCTGAAATCTCTTCCACTCTATGCATACATACACCCCTTACAGGCACTCCACACACTATTTACAGGGTATCGTTACGTTGTCTTCAGCTGATTGAATCCAACAACTTGCAAGCTGCAACATTTGCAACACATGTCGCTGGCAATTTGCTGTGTCGCAAATTGTTTGTGTGTCTGTGTGTGTATCTGCCTACTTCAAGTACAGGGCAAACACTAATTGAAGGCCAATTGCACAAGTTAAAAGCCAATCAAGTTTGGGGCAGGAGGGGCGTGGCAGCAGCATGTGGCACGTGCCACATCGAGGAAAAAAAATAGAGGCGAATTTCTTTAATACCGAAAATATGCTGGCTTGAAAGATTGAAAGTTGTGTGTCTATTTGAGTGTCTGCATGTGTGTGTGTGTGTGTGTGTATAAATACAGCATTTTATCGCCAACACAGTTGCACGTAGCACACACTGTACTACAGTAGAGCTTATGTGCTGACGATCCAGACAGATCGCAGGGCTGCAGGTCGTAGGCCAAACGCAAAATCCCAGGCCTCAATGGGGTAAGAGAGAGACAGGTAGAGAAAAAAAAAGTAACGGGCATAAGTAACGTAAAGTCCAGACACACACACACACACACATTGTCACTCGCACACACACAGACACACACACACACGCGGCTAGAGCTCACATGGCAAATGTAACGTAAAACGTAAAATATTCCTGAATGCAATTCCCTTGCATACCGCCACACAGACACACACACAGATAGATAGTACACACACACAGATAGTACACACACACACACACACACACATTGTGGAAAAAGTCAAACTACAGCATTGCGGATGTTCAGGACATTCAACTGCACTTTGACCCATATTCCATTCCATTTTGTTGCAGCAGGGCGTTGCGACGCACTGCACAAAAACCGAACAACAACAACAACAACAAAAGCAACAACAACAGCAACACGAACAGCAACCACAGCTGTTGGCAAGACTTGGCTAACCCCCTCTCCCTCCCCCTCCCTCCCTGCCGTTGGCTCTGCTCTTAGCCAGTAAATCGTTTAGCTGCATGGCATTTGCAAGAGCCTCTCTCGATTTGGTTTGTTGCCTCGTCCAAAAGCCAAGCGAGAGAGAGAGAGAGAGAGCGGGAGAGGGAGAGGGGGACTCAGATAGGGCAAGAAAAACGCCAGCCATTCGCATGATCTCTGCACGCAGTGGGCGTGGCCATACCTGGCTCTGACTCCGATTCTGGCCTGGCCCTGACTTGGCCCTGGCAAAAGCGCGCAGGCATCGAAAACAATTTTCGTTGCCTACTTTTCAGGGCATTTAATGATTTTCAATGAATGCCAGCAGGCAGGCAGCAGCAGCAGAGCAGCAGCAGCATATGCTGAGCCCAAATTAAATCCCTCACTTGATTTATGTGAGTGTGCTGTTAAAAATAAATTATTAAAAAATATTTGGAAATCATTGTGAGCATATTTCGAATGCTATACCAAAAAACAGAGGGAGAGAAGGCAAAGAGCCTGAAGTGGGAATAAGAAGTGTGAGAAGGGGGCAAATGCTAAATTCAAGAAGAGAATTAAAAGTAGATAGGGCAAAGAAGAGGTAAATATAGCATAGATAGGAAACAAGAGCGAAGGAATAAATGTAAAAGTTGATAAGGTACAATAGTAAGAAAAGGTACAATAGTAAGATTGCAACAAAAAGCCAGCTGCAAATTAAAAACAAATAACCAAGGAAACAAAGTGTGCAGCAAGTTAGACAAGACACAAGGCAGATAGTGGCATATCAATTCAGCAAAAAGCGTGTAGGTGCAGCCAAAGAAAAACCAAAGGGAGTAAATAAAAGAAACCCCTCTATAAAGCAGTTGTCAGAGCCAAAAAGAAGAGAGACAGCAGCGCCAAAACTGATAATGATAAGAGCAGCGAAAGAAAGAGAAGTAGAAATAGAAAGACGCGCAATTTGTAAGTTTATGATATATATTCTTACTTTTAAAACTAAATAGAAATATACACATATCAGGGCTGCCATAAAAAGTATAGGTGCTTTAGAACTTAAAGACACTTTAAAATACTGGCAAATATTTGCTTTTAAATTTTTCCATACAACCTTATTGAATACCTATACCTATGCACAGCCTGTGCCTTAACTCTTGTTGTATATGCCTTCGATACACCCATTCCCTGCCCTAACCAGCCTGCCACAATGACTGCCGCATACTGTCTGATATCTAAAACTACTCGAACCCAACTCAATCATATTTCATCAAAGGACGCACACACGAACATAACATAACAAAAAAAAAGGTAAGAAGGAACAGCAGAGCACACAAAAACCGATGACAAAATGTTGCTGCGTTTTGGGGGAAATTTGAAAGCTGTGTGCCCCATTAGAGGCGTCTCTCTATCTCTCTCTCTCTTTCTCTCTTTGGGGAGTTTGAGGCATTACACAGTTTGGCAGAGGCCACAGATGTTGTTGGGGCAGGCAGGCAGGCAGACCCAAGGCGCAGGTGTGTGTGCCGCATCCGCAATGCAAGGCAATAAACCAAAAATACGTCAACAACAAAACCACAAAACCAAAGCAACACACACAGTCGCACACACACACACTCGCACACACACAGCTGTGACAGGTAAACGAGGTAATTTTAATTATGGCCACAATGGTCGACCACTTGGTTCATCAGCATGCCGCCGGCATATGCCATCATATGGCTGGCCATAGCTGGAGCCATCCTGCCATCATCATCGTTATGGATGCGCGCCAATTGCCAGAGACGCAGCATTTGCCTCTTAGCCAAATTACATAAATTAGTCGCGAGTCGAATCAAAGCCAGCCAAATTTAATGGACTCCTGTGTAAAGTTGCCCCCTACCCAAAGAAAAAAGAAGAAAAAATCCAAAATAGAAATGAACCAAACGCAGCTGAGCACAAAAAGCGCAACAACAAATGAAACGAAACGTCGAATACTACGTGATGCTGTGGCCAAAAAAAGGAAGGCAAAAAAAAACTGCAGTAGATAAAGGGAAGCTTAGTAGAGATAGGTGGCAAAATAGATACCCTAGAATGTCGAGTAAGGCCCTGAAAAGCAGCAACTCTTTAATAGATATCAGAGTTATTTTTTTATTTTATTTATTATTTGTATTTATTTTTATATACTCTTCACATTCATTTAGTTCTACAACTGCTTTTAATTTAAAGTAGTTGGCAATAGTAGTAAAACAACACGATAGCTGACTATCGATAACAGGCTCAACTGAGCAGTTGCCTTTTGTTTTCGATAGTTGGCAACACTCAACTGAGCAGTTGCCTTTTCTTTTCGTTAGTTGGCAACACTATTTAAATACGAATAGAATTATTTATTTTTCTTATACTTGCTTATAAGCAGAACTTGCTCATCCCATTCCTCATTTTATTAGCTACAGGGTATGTGAAAGTGGAAAAAAAATACGAGAAGAGTTTCTGCTACATTACTGATTTCATTAGAAGCCGTTGAGCATCGAATGTGCGGATAAGGAGAGAGACCCGCAGCGACAGCGGGTTAGAGAGAGAGCAGGAAGGGATGTAGCAACGTTAGGTATATAGAATAGGAGAGGGGAGCGGGGTGCTCGTGCGGTTGTTTGGCTTTTTTGGCGGTGCACCACTGCGTATACGTAATGTTGCATTTTTAGTGCTCGCCGCTCGTTGTCTGCGGCTCTTGTTGTACATTTCTGCTGCAGTTTGGGAATTGCTTTGCCCCAAACCTCCACTAGTGCGAGTGAGTCCACCTACCCTTCGCCTCTTGCCACTCCAATCTACCAGCTGTCCCCTCTCTCTCTCTCTCTCTATCTCTCTCTCCCTCTCTGCTTGGCTATTTTGTGCATTTTTGCGCATACCTTTGGCAGCTTTTGGCAAAGTCAAAGGTCTGGGGTGCCCGCTCTCTCTCTCTCTGCCAGCCTCTCCCTATCTCCCTCTCTCTCTCTCTCTCTCTCTGACCGCTTTCTTGTTGCGTTTCTTTTGCGGTCATAAAATGTTGCCGGGTCCCAAAAACGAAATATGGGCCCAGGTCTCGCACATTGCACATCGAAAGAGGTAATTTAATTTATGATGCAGTAAAATTGAAAATCCCCCCGAGCATTACACACACAGCACAGGAGCTTGGATTGGCCAAAGGGGGAGGCAGAGCAGGGCAGGGGAGGGCTGAAATGTATGCTGCTACGCTGCTTTTGGTGACATGCTGCCAGCGCTGTCTCTGTGTGTGTGTTCGTCCATTTTGCTGGGTTGGCAGTTGGGCGGGTATGCTGTGCCCGCCCAGCTGACAGTTACAGATGCCCAACTTGTTGGCCAAGCTTAGGAGATGAGCCAAGTTTTGCATGCCAACGCGTGCCGGCGTCGCTTTGATGAGCTACTGTCCTACCTGTGCATGGTACACTGAGAGCGAAAGAGAGAGGAAGAGTAATAACTACTTTAATTAAATTATATCTTAAATATACCGAACTATAGTAAATATTTATAATATTCATTTTTGAGTGCAATTTAATCGTTCAAACCGATAACCAAACGCTTTGCTGGTATTTTTTGACAGGTGCCTTTTGTTTGGCGTAGTTGGCAACAGTGGTAATACACACTTGCATATATGCACAACTAAGTAGTTGGCAACACTGTTTAAATACCAAAAGCAACTGCAAACTATCGGCATATCGATAACTCGCAGCTCGGCTCAGCTTTTCGCTCATTGCAAGACAAGATCAGAAGAAAATATCGAAGAATTTTCGAACTTTCTCTCTGTGCAGCTTTGTCAACGCACGAACAGACGTGGCAGGCAGCTACAGAGACAACAACAACGACAACAACAACAACAGCAGCAGCAGCAACTTGCAACATGAAGCTACCAAAAAACTGATAACACACTGGTGAGCCGCATTGGCTGGACGCGACGGCTTGCAACGTTTCGCTCTGGCTTTGGGTTTGGGTTTTCGGTTTTGGTTTTATTTTTGTTTTTGTTCTCCGCTTTGTTTTGGGACCGTTGCAGCGTCTGCAAGTTGTGTGTGTGTGTGTGTGTGTGTGTTGCAGGGCCCATGGCTTTGCATATTAAATATGCAACAGCCGCACGCGGCAAGGACCATAAAGCACCTGGAAATGGTTGCCACAGCGGGACAGCAACAACAAAAGCGGCTATCGCAGTCGTGCGAAAGAATTTACGAGCTGGCAATGTCAGGCAGCTGCAACATGCAGCACAGGGGGTGGTGTGGGGTGGGGTGTTGCGGGGAGTCGCAGATATGACGTGCATCCAATCATTTTAACGCAAATAAAGCACAACAGATGGCGCTGCGTGTGCCTTTGCCCGACTGACGCACGACGCACGACTGGCCGCGGCACTGCCACATGCCACTGCAACAACTGACAACTGGCCCCAAAAATGGATGCGTGCGGCAGCTTATCAGAAACTACAGCGCACCTCGTAAGATGCTGCCCTGCCTGCCAGCCGGCCCGCCCGCCTGTGGTCATTTGTGGCATGCCCCCATGTTCGTGTCCTCCTGCCTCCTGGTACATACTTTTGTTTGCGCTGCGGTCGTCGACGCCTGGCAATTGGAATTTTTGTCGCATTTACCAAAGTGCAACGGGGGCAACACTGGCAGCTTGTGGCAAGGCAATGTGCTGCAGATAAATCTCATGAAATAATTACACGTGTTACAGTAAATGCTGTTAAATTGTCTGACCCACCTAGACCCTACTCCCACCTCCTCCCTGCCGACTGCTCCATGTAAAATGCATTCATGAATGAGTGGACTGCATAAGTGCCACAGGCAGTGGCAACACTGGCGATGCTGCCTGCCACGCACTGCCAGCGACTTGGCCAACGCGAGTGTTTCAATTTACCCAACGCAGTGGGGTGCGAGGAGGAGCAGCTCGCCACAAATGAAGAGGCAGCGAGAGAGAGAGAGAGAGAGAGAGCGAGGGCCATCCAGCGAGCCGCAGGACTTATGCCCAATTGGGGAAAATGATTTTGTGCCACTGCGGCAAAAAAATAAAATAAACATAAAGTAAAAACGTATAAATATGTATATATACTATGCACATTAAAATACATATTTATATGGCTTATGCATGCATACAATATACGTACGTACGTATATATAGCCCGTAAATGTGTGCCTTAAATTAAATTGAAAATCTCTCATTAGCCGCGCGAAAAACGTTGCCTACTTTTATGCGCATTTAACAATTGCAGCAGGCGCCACATTTGGCCAGCTCAATGAATTGACAGTTATTTTTTTTTAAATTATATAAACATAAATTATGCGCAGCGATCGCTGTTTACGTTGATATTAAATTTAAAATTTCATATTCATCGCTTGTGTTATCGATAGCATTATTATCGCAAGCCAAGTATGCTGTTAAGCATTAAATTTTGATTAGCTGGCCAGCACGGCGTGCGTAGCGTAATTCTTTTGCATATTAAAGCGGAAGAGAGTGAGAGAAAGAAGAGCAGAGAGAAGAATTGAGATAGAGAGAGAGAGAGAGAGCAATATTACGACATTTTCGCGACCGCAAAATGTTTGCAGTCAACGGCCATTTTATGGAGTCACCCAGTTGATTATTACGCGCTTAAGCTGGTTCAATGGCTTCTATGCCAGATTCTTTTATTTTTCTTACATATTTTATACTTTTCAGACTGCCATTTCTTTATATTTTGTGCGCAACGTCCGCCGCGGACGCCGCCGCCGCATTGAAGTAATCACATAAATCACGCCGCGTCGTCGACTGCTCAATGGCTGCGCTCCATTATGACGCGACGCGCAGATAAAGTCCCGCACCGATGCATAGATAAAAGAGAAGAAAAAAAAAAGAAGAAAATAACAAAAGACACAGAAATTGCAGACAACAACAAAGCTGCGCTAGAGTTGCTTTATTAAGCATAATAGGGCCATAAAGCCGGTCGAGTCATAAGTGCCCAAGTGGCGTGGCGTGGCCAAAAAGGATTACCAGGCCAAAAGGTGGACAGGCTACGGTGTGCTACTACTACTACTACGGCCAGGCAACAGTTATGATTGATGAGCCATTGCGGCTAATTCTTGGCTCTCGCTTTTGTTTCTCTCGATAAACTGTAAATCATGCTGTGCTGCGTGCCAAGTCATAAATACAAGTACTGCCGGTACCAGTCATACCCCTAACGCCCCTCTCCCCTCCCTCCCACACTTCTACAGCGTTGCCAACTGCATTGAAAGGCATTGTAAGCTGTAAAACGAAGTGCAGCTTTTTAATTAAGGCGCCGCATTGCCAAGCAAAACAACTAAGCAAACAAACGCTGCTTGCCGAGTGGACGAATATCGCATGCTCTTTAACATGGTTGGCAACGCGACAGGCAAAGCCAATAGAGAGTTGCCATCTTATGCAAAAATACCAAAAGTATTAAATCAGTCCGCTGTTCAATTAAGCTAGTAAATAGTTGTGTGTGGCCTACACGTTCAGACTGCATGATCAACCAGTTATGCTCGCTGCAACCAAAAAACAAGCGCAACAGCAGTAACAAAAGCGGAACAGCTACATAAAGACAAATGGCCAAGGCGCGAAATGTTTGACAACAACATTGGCCAAGGACCGAGGACAACGGGTGGGCGCCATCTATCAAAGCTGCCTGGCAGCGTGCAAATTGAAATGGCAGCCATTGCAATTATCGCAGCAGCAGGAGCAGTAAAAGTAACAGGAACGAGGAACGGGAACGAGGAGGAACGTATTTGCCACTAGATTAGGCCCACTAGCGATATATAACTGAATTAGCGCCGCAGGACATTCGCTTTTATATGTATTGTATTGTATGTTTGAACATGCCGTAACCCGAATCCTTGTCATGCATCATTCGCGCCTGCAGTCTGTAATTTTTGTCAAATTTTCTACAGTATTTTGCTTTGGTTTTTCTGCTATTTTTTTTTGTTCTCCTCGACTGCAGCGCATCTTTTCGTCATGACATTAGATTTATGAACAATGCCCGAACGAGCTGCCTACTCCCCTCCCCCTGCCTGGTTGGGCCATTTCGTCTGCGCCACGGCAATATTGTAAATCATTTCCAAATTATTTAGTCGCTCTCTATTCATATTGTGTATATGTGTATGTGTATGTATTCATATTTTTGGCGCCTTTGCTGTGCAAGAATAAAAGGGAGTGCGGGAGGCGGAGTGCGGCACGTGATTGCGTTATAAATTATGAACCATTTGGATTTGGCCCCCTTAACTTGTGGCCTGTTTCTTTTCGCCTTTAAGTATTTTTTGGAAAAAGCAAGCAGGCTTAATTCATATGGCAAATAAAACAAATAAATAAATAAATCATTTGTTTTTTTTCTCTTATTTTATTTGCTTTGCTTGCAAATTATTTGCAATGTGGAACGCGCTTCAATAGGCAATTACGTCGCCAGGTGGCGTTTTCGATAAGTCGATTGCGTTTTTGTTTTTCTTATTGGAAATCGTATTAGTTGCCAATTTTTTTTTTGGGTATTGTAATTTAATATTTTAGCATATATGCATACAATATATGCTGCCATTATGTTTGCATGATCTGTCAATCTAAGCAATTGCAGTGCACACCTCCCCTCCCTCTCGATCCCCCTCAACACAAGCCATGTGAAAGAAGAAAAGCGACGAAAATGCAAAGCGAAAAGTGCCGCTATCTATTTATATCGCTTTTTGGCTTTTCGCTGGCAGCAGAAAAACGCTGAAAACTCCTAACGAACGACACCTGCAGGTGGCTCCGATTCCGGTTCCATTGCTGCAGCGCCTGGAACTAGCGTGTGCCGCTCTTTTCGTTTCTTCTTTCCTCTGCTTCTGCTTCTGCCTCTTCTTGTTTGCATTTGTTGTCCGATTTTGTTGTTGTTGTTGTCGTTGCGATACATACACCAAAATTGTTGCTGCTGCACGAATGTTGTAAATCAAAAGTAGGCGAGTCACACGAAGGCTCCAAAAACTGCAGCTCCTGCTCCGGCTCCGGCACCGTCTCCGTCTCCATCTCTGGCTGCAGCTTTGCTATGGTGGCCCTGGCCCAGGCGCAGCGCCTATTTGACTGGCAGGCCGAGCGGATAACGCTGGCAATTATCGCGCTTGTGCTGCACGAACAGCGGAAGCGGCAGAGGCGCCATCATGTTACCTCAGTCTCCGCCGACCCCTACCCCCTCCTCCTCCCCTGCCATCTCTTTATTGTTTGCTGGCATCTTTTTGTGCAATGCAATTGTTAACAAAAAAAGCATCAAGCGCTGCTGCCGAAATATGGCCCAAACTCAACTGCAGCCCAGTCCCTTGCCTCAATATATGTATATGTATATTGTATATGTAGTAGTGTACATACCATGCCCCATGTGGTTCGACTAGGCAGTCAGTCAGTCATTGAAGTCATTTATTGCCACCAATGTTGTACGTTGTTTTTGCCGAACAACTGTACTAAGTTTCCTTTGCTTCTTTTTGCGCGTGCGTGTGTGTGTGTGTGCGCGCGCGTGCCTAACTGTGAGTGTGTGTGTGTGTGTGTGTGTGTGTGTTGATAGCGCGCACTGGCCAAGAGAAGAGTACGTTGTCGTGTGCAGGATGTGTTTGCAATTTGTGGACACGCCGACCGTCATTGTCGTTGTCGATTTGCCTGCATTTTATTGTATATTTTATATAGTTTTTTTCACCAGGTTTTTTGTTAATAACACACACAGCCACGTGGCAAAAAAAGGTTTTGAATTAAGAACTGCTTTTTACGTCGGCCAAATAAAGTGGTTGCCAGTGTAATTTGAGATTGCCCTTCGGTCTGGCAAGGCCGGCTCAAGTTGTAGGGGGGGAGGGGGCCCGTGCAAGCCCAGCATAATTCTCGGATTCTATTTGAACTGCCGCCCCTCGTTGATAAGCCAATTGTTTGTTTTCTTGACGCCACGCGATAGTTAACGTGCCGTTTCATTCTGCTTTTATCTTATTTTCTTTCTCCCTTTTTTTTCTGCTCATATCACCCGAACCCAATAAAAAGCTGCAAGGCAAACATGCCAGGTGCATACGTGTATGTGCACCACTTTCCCACTGGCGCGAGGTCTCAAAAGACAATCAAATTTAAACGACTCGCAGTACTGACATGCAAGGGGCAAAAAAAAAGAAAGACTCCGAAAGAATTGAAGATTATAAAAAATAACAACGGCCAAGGCAAGAAATTAAAACTCGACCGTTTATTTTAGCGAAGACATCAACCCCAGTGAGTGCAATAGTCGTTGCCAGACATGAAAAATAAGCTACATATTCAAATTAGTTGGCAACGCAGTAGATTTCAAAAAATTTAATTCACAAGTTTAGTATATATTAATATTTATTAATAACACTACTTTACCATTTGATCATTTACACAGTCATCATGAAACTAAAATCATTTATATTATTTCTACTTATATGTGTCATATCCATTGGCAAAAACATTTTAAAATTGTACTTTATCAAAGGGCTTGGACGACTAACGAGTGACGTAAAAGATTAATCAGCTGTTCAGACAGCCATCCCATCAGCTGTTCGAGTTGCACGCGTTTCCAAAATTCCAATCACAAATCACAAATAAACAATAAACTGACAATGGATTGCATTAGTTGTGCCAACCCAACAAATAAATACAAATGCAGCAAGTGTTTGGCTCCCTAGTGAGTAGCGTAATAAAATAAAATATGGGACACTGACTAAGCAATATAAATATTTTTTCAGCTGTTCCTTAAACTGCTACAAAACCCATCAAGATTCACCACAATGCGCAGAGCTCGCGGTAACAAAAGACAAAGTTCCGGCTACGAAGGATTTGACAGATGAAGAACCGACGCTATATGCGCCTTTTAGGACAGAGGATACGGTGCCGATTGAACGATTAAAGCAATTAAGTAAGTATTTGTATTATCATGAGACAAGCACAGATGTTAAATTTTGAATTTCCAGACAACTGTGAGCCATTGCAGCAACTGCTGTACAATCCTCATCTGCGCTCACTACTTCAACAGATCGATGTCTCATACAATGCTAATCTCGCCATGACAGCAGCCATGCAAGAACCGCTCTTCGTTGAGTTCGCCAACGCCTGCCTGCAAGTCGTGGAACCGATGTCAGACGCCGAACGTGCAAATCTGGAGTTGTGTAGTTGATAAAGCATATAGTATATATAGTATTTTAACTAAAATGTTCTCGACAAAATGAATAGTGTTTTATAAAATATTTGGCGACTAACAACTTACATTTTTGAGGAAATATATATTATTAAGTACTTAAATTTATACAATTTTATTGATTACAATTATTGTTGGCACCTCGAGCACGGACCAAATTATCATCATCGTCGAACAGATCATCAAAATCATTATAGAAGTCGGCATGAACGTGCTTATCGTTTGTAGGAGTGGGCAGATGATCCATCATCATGCCTGTGGCGCTTCCCGACTGTAAAAAGTTAATTAATTGTTGAAACATTTACTGCAATGCACTGAGTTATTTCAATCTTACCTCTTCCATGTCCATATAGCCAGCTCCTTCAGAAAACATTTCATCGACAGCCAATGATGGTTTCATATTTAGATCCATTATGATTTTAGTGTTTTTTATTTATTTTAGCAAACAAGCGAAAATGTTGTTTATGCTTTTTGTGCTGATTAGCGGAGGTAGTTGCCACCTATCTTAAGCGCTGGACCCACTGCTATCTGGCAACACTCTGAAAAAACAGCTGTTGGGCAAATTGACAACTAATGATATGATAACCGTCTGGCAGCGCTGGCAGCACAGCTGTTTTTTTAGTCGTCTTTTTATATTGTTGGTAAAATGGTTCGCGTTGGACTACAAATCTCAGCAACTTTAGAAAATATTGATAAACTGGAAACGCATACTGACTATGCGTACTTCTTTAAGCTAACCTGCAGCAATTGCGGCGAGCGATCGGATAAATGGCATGATATCACCGAATCGGAGCGTGTGCAACAGGATTCGCGCAACGCAAACGGATTCAACTTTTACATGAAATGCAAAATGTGTGGACGAGAGAATAGCATCGATGTTGTGGAGAAGTCGAGAGGTAATACTTGAATAACTATTATATTGCATTGTAATTCAATATTTGATTATTGCAGCTGCCTACACGGCCGACGATGCCGGCAGCTACAAGACCATAGTTGTCTTCGATTGCCGCGGCGTGGAACCCTTCGCCTTCTCGCCCCGAGCTGGTTGGATAGTGCAATCCGCGGAAAATGGACAGAGTTTTGAGGATGTGGACTTGGCCGAAGATGACTGGGTGGAGTATGATCAGAAAAACAAGAACTCTGTTGGTGTCTATGAATTTGCTTCTCAATTTGTAAAGTTAAAGAAATAATCTCGCATTTATGTCCATCCATTTATTATCCAGTCTGTTTTTTAAATAAATTTGTTAAACAAATGAAAACACAGATATTATTTTTGTGTTATTTTAGAAGCATTCTTCTTGCAGATTTACTTTTCACATAGAAAATTAAGCGTACGTGAGTCTAATAAATATAGTTGTTTTATGTATAAGTATAATAAAATATAGTTAATTTAACTTTTAGTCATTTAATGCTTAGGCTGAGGCGCTTTAAGACACTATGTATGGTGTTATGCAAAAATATACATCTATATATATACATGTGGTATATATGTATTCAGTTTATCAATTTCAGACAGATAGATGCATGCATACATTATATGTACATTATCAAATTCTCATTTTACAGATATAGTCTTAAAAATACGAAAATGTATCAGTAGAAAGGAATAAACACAACGCCACTGATAAAAAGTGATAGCCCTAAGTTATAAATAAAATAAAAATATGAATGCGTCAATAAGATTACAAAATTAAAAGAAAAAAATCATTTGATGCCAGTTGCATTTGATCTTAAATTAAATGTGAAATCTATGAAATAAATTCATGTCGGGTTATTTAGAAATCTCTAGTGACACTTGTCGGCCACAATGGGAAACCGAACAACGCGAATCTCATTGCCATAATCGCAGACAACCGAGTCGCAGGCGAGCATCATGATTTTGGGGCACAGCTGACGATTGGCGAAGTCCAGCTTAACCTCGCGTGCCGGCTGTCCCGTGCGCACATCCCAAACAATCAGAGAACCTGGAAAAATCCATCAAACGAATCATTTGAATTGTCCATTCGGTATTCAATCGCAAGCATTCACTTACCCATTTTGCTGGTGACTAAAAGCGATGGGGTTAACATCAACAGACTCGAATACGCATTCGAAATGTTGATGGTGGTCAGTAGATTGCCCTGAAAGCGTTCCCAGACGCAGATACGCTCATCGGTACCCAGGGAGATTACATAGCTGGGCGCACAGGCCAGGCAGCTGACAGCTCCGTCATGAGCCTGTATATTATACATGCAGGCGCCCGTAAATAGATCCCAGACACAGAGCAGTCCATCCTGTGAGCCCGATCCACCTGTGCCCGGCTGCCAGCGATCTACAAAGAGGCAAGTGATGGGACCACAATGACCATGCAGCGTGTACTCCACATCCGATTTGTTAAGGCAATAAACCTGCAATTAGAGGAGTGTTAAAGGAATTCTCTTTTTCTCCCAGTGTCTACCCACCTTTAGCGTGTGATCCTGGCTGCCGGTGAAGACCATATCGTTGACCACCTGCATGCAGGTAATAGGTTGCTGATGTGCCAAGCGCACGCCCTCCAGCGTGATCTTCATCTCCTCCTTGGTGGTCTTCTGCGCAGCATCCTGCTGGCTGCGCTGCTGCTGTTGCTGCTGCAGCATCAGACCCAGGCTGCCCGTTGAGCCCGTGCGTACATGTGCTGCAAGAGAAGCAGTAGAACAAATAGAATCAACCAGAGATACTTTCCCCGTTGCGGGCATAACTTACTGCGTCTGTAGGCCGAGGTGAAACCCCAATCGATCTGCTTGCCCTTGTAGTATGTTTCCAGGCGATAGAAATCGAGTCGTCCATTGAGACGCGCCACAATCACACGATCCCCATTCAGATGGATGTGCGTGATACCCTGATTCCGTTTGGCATCCTCCTGATAGGCACACTTGAGCACACCGGCTGGCGCCTCCCAGAGCTCAACACGCCCATTGGCACAGCCGACGGCAATGAGATTATCAAAGTAATCCAGACACCATACTGGCGAACTGGGCAGCTTGCGCAGAAACGTCAGGCCATCCTGACGTGGCTGCGCAATCTGCATATCACTGCGTGCAATGCTGGCCAACTGCTCGCCGCTTCGACCATCCCACACACGAATCTGTCCCTTCAGGCAGCAACTGATGATGTAATTGCCATCCGAGACAAGACATTCGATGCGATGCTTGTGTCCCGCAATCTGTGTGGGCACACCCTCCAGGATGTGTTCCGTCTGCGTGTGCGGCACCTCCGATTCATGCCAGCTGGAACGCCATTCGGCATAGTTACGTGTACAGATGCAACGATAGAAGACAACCATGGTGTAGCATAGCACAAAGATGCTGATGCAGCACAGAAGTATGGCAAAGAATATTTCCATGGGACTCTTGGGCACCAGCGGCATGCCACCCTGCATGACCATGGGGGATTCTCTTCTCACATCATCATCGTTGAAGTCTAGAGGATCCAATGCCGCTGCCAGTGCCTTCCATTGGAAATTCTGTTGCATCTGCTCCTGTGGATTACGCAACAACGCTGCCATCTCCGGCGATATGGCATGAGTGAGTCTTATGGTGGGCAATAAGGTGACATATTGTCCACTCAGTGAGACATTGTACTGTTTCATGATGGTAGACCAATGGAAATTGGACAAAAAGTAATTGAGCTCGAAGTTGGGATACCGCAAGCGCAGCAGCTCGGCTGCAGTCTCGTTAATCTCGTGCAGGGGCTGATCTGCAGGCTCCGTTGCGGACACATATCCAGTACTGGGCATACGATCCCCTGTCTGTCGGAATCCTTGCAGAAAACTACTGACTGCACCACGTGTAGCCTGCAGATGTCGCTGCAATTCGTAGGCTGTGCTCATGGTGCCATTGCTCTGGATACTGAAGAGTTGCTCCAAGCAGCCGGAATTGTAGACAATCGAACAGATCCACACACTCATCCAGATCATGAAGGCACGCTGGAAGAAACGTGTGCGTGCCCAGAAATTCACAATCTTAATGCGTTTGGGTATACGCGGCTCCTGCGCACCATGTCCGCCGGCGTGTCCATTCACCAGTGTGGAGCGTTCCTCGCTGAAACACAATTTCGGATGTGATTGCGATCGCTGAAATGTTCCCGGTGCAAATGGCGCAGCGCCAAAGAAACGAAAATCCTGTCGCGCCATTGAGCCACCTCCTGCCTGTCCATTGGTGCCCATGGTACAACTTAGCATCATTTTGGGCAAATGCTTCGCTTCCGTTGTATACTCCGCCCGCTTGATATTCATGGCCAGAATCGTCGAGAACAATAACATTTGAAGCATGAAATCCGAGAGTAATCCAACAATGGCAAAGATGCAGAACTCCTGTATGACCGGCACAAATGTGGCCAATCCAATCGTCAGTATGGTGATCTCTGTGAGCAGTGTCTTCGAGATGTGCCATCCCTCCTTGCTGAGCGCCTGTGCCACACGTATTTTCACATCAAACGTTTCGTCCATGGACACAACGCTCTTGGTGATCACAAGACTATTCTCAAGTCCCACCAGAATCACCAGATATGGAAATATATCCTTCGACTGCAGCGATATGGTCAAGCCGAAGAAGAAGCACAATCCCAGCGACATGGCCAGGCTGCCCAGGGTGGTCAGAACGCTGCACAAGGCGAGCAATATTCGCGATCGAAAGACATCGATCTTGCGCACCGAAAAATACACATAGACAAAGACCAATCCGAAGGCAACAGATAAGGGTAAGAATTCCCAGATCTTATATTCGCCTGGATAAAATATATACGTAATTGTCGATGGTTCCTCCTCCACACTGGATGGCGGCACCTCGCTCAACGGTGGATAATAATGCAACAGTTTCTTCTTCAATGTCTCCAGATATTCCACATCATTTTGCTTCAGTATCAACGTCATGGCATACTGTATAATACGGGATCGTGCCCGCAGTGGATATCGCTTGAAACCCGTATCCTGCATCGGCAGACCAAATAGCATTTCCGCTGTCGAAACTTTCGATTTCTGTAGATTCTAAAAATGAACGAACGCAAAAACAAAGCAAATTGATTAGATTACATTGATAATGAACACATTTGATCGAACGTCTGGATCGTCTATTTCTATTGTCTCTTCCCCGAACTTTGGCCAAAACGAAAAGCTGATTGATTAAACAAGTCAGATATATGAGTCAGAAGCGAGGGCATGTGGCAAAGGAAGGAAACCCTTAACTTCACTTCAATCTACACTCCATAGACTGGCCTCATTCAAAACCCTCTTCAGTATCATATCTATTTATTGAAATCTCTCCCAAAAAAAAATCAAATATTAATTCTACAAATATCTGTGAGTTTTTTTGTGTTTATATGGAAATCAAATTGAATATCAAAAGCGTATTTCCAACTAATCTACGGGTTCTTATAAAAATGTGCTCATAAATTTTCCTAAAAAAAAAAACTCTTATCATTTTGTATTTACCCTAATCAAAAATGTTTCGTATAATGCTTAGCACTTGCTTCAAAGTATTGTAGAGACTTGTAACTGCCTTTACTCAGTATTTCCTCTTCTAAGACTTAAGATCTACGTAAATTTAATGACATACTGAGCACATTTGCAAGAAAACAAAACTCTAAGATTGTATACAAAAGAAAAAGTTAAGAAACTCAGTGACTCACGAAGGTATACGAAGGTAGCTGATAGATAAGTATCTATCTATATAATATAAACAAACATACAAACACATAAGAGAACGTAGACCTACGTTTCTTTCATTAGCAATATCAGAAAGTTTGGGGAAATATTATACTATATGCGCATGGTAGGAAATCGTAGTTGTTTAATATCAACAGCTATTTATAAAGTAATTTAATATTTTCAACTCTTTCCTACTGGTTGGTTAAGAGCTAATCTATTTTAAAATCTATATATAGAGTATACTTTAAGGTAATACTGACTGTGCTCATTCATTTGAACACTTCAAATCTCATTCTACTTAATCATCATCAATGGAATGTCGAGCTAGATAAGCTAAACTAAGCGACTAAACTGATCTTAAGTGCAACATAATGAGGCAAGTGCAAATATGTTAACAAACGCGCATTAGCCCAAAGTACACACAGGATTTTGAAACAAACTCGAGAGTTTTGGAACACATACGTGATATTGAAAGATGGTATTCAGTATATTCGTATCTCTGGTGAAATTCTGTTCATTCTGTGTCCATAGATTCGCTGGGGATAACAAAAGGCAGCCATATTCCGGAAAGATTTGATCCAATTGATTCTGTACGCCGCGCTTCACATTATCCACGTGCAGACAGTTTTGCTCCAGTGTGCGCTGGCTGTGTGTGTAAGGGAAATTTGATTCAATTAAAGGCAATGTCACGATATACATATGTATATATATAGTTAGTACTTACTTCTCGCTGCTCTGATGATTGCGCACAATTTCGAGCAATTTAAAAACTTCGTAGAGCGGCGCTCGAAACGCATCCATTAGCTGCATCTCATCTGTCCAGGGCAGCACGCTAACCCGCAGCGTAATCTGTTGCACATACAGAGCGGGACTACTCTGCGCCCAGGGCAGGCTGCCACGATCGTTGCTGCTGCTGCTGCTGCTGCTCCCGCTGCCGCCTCCACTGCTGCCGCCACTGCCACTGCTTGTCCCCCCCTCAAACAGAGGCGTCGTTGCCGTTGAAGGCGGCAGTGTAGTGGACGCTCCTCCTCCTCCTGCTCCTCCTGAACTCTGATTGTATTTCTCTCCAAAGAGCTGCGTATAGCGTCCCTCATAGGGTAGCACAATTTTGGTTGGTATGGTGCCAGGTAAAGGTATGTTCATCAACGGATAGCTAGAGAGAGTGAGAGAAAAGAGATAAAGAGAGAGAGAGAGAGAGAGAGAGTGAGAGAGCGATTAGCAAGCAATTTGTTTGTCATCTAACGCGTGTGCCAAAACTTCCCTTGGCATAGTACTATTTCATTTATCAATATTTCTGTTTTTTTTTTTTTCTTTTTTTTATATTACTCAAGGTTAACGCTACCGAAACGACGCACGACCGAACGTTCTCCTCAATATTTAAAGGTGCTGACCACTGATAACAGTGAACCTGAAGTGTATGATCGAATAAATAGACTAAAAACAATACCAGCTGCATTACACTGCGAGATAAGGAATCGTGGAACGGGACCAAACGGTTGCCAACTGAAGCAATTTGGGCTTAGCTAATTTGGCTTGTGCTCACAAATATGACATATGTTATACGAGTATTTATTGCCATAAGGCTGGGGGGGGGGGGAAAAAATTGGGAAATTTAGAAGAAAGCGCCCCAATAGATAGTGTAAGCGTGAAAGCAGAAAATCTCTGGAAGAGCATAAAAGGAGTGACAGAGGTTGAAAGTCTTTCAAAAAATAATAATAATTATACCTAAAACATTTAAGGGTTTGTCAAACTTACCCCTCAATTGCAGCTGTTAATTTCTCAAAAAGTTACGTACAAAATTGGCAGCGTAAAAATATTAATTAACAGATTTTAAACTGGTCTAAAAAACTTTACTAGACCTGCCCAGATTATACACCCGTTAGTGCAGTGTTTATGCTAATGAGTATGAGATGTTATATTGTGGTTTTTGCGCCCGTCATTGTTTTATTCATCATTCTAGCACTACCTCAAACGCCTCCTAATAATACCGCCTAGAATTCTATCGAATTTCGTGAACGAACGACACACACACACTCGCACACACCATGTGCGTAGGTGTGAGCGTGTACGTGGTATTAAATACACACACATTATTTAATAATTTCAATTATCTATCGGACACTCTGTCGCAACATGAGTATTTTCGGGGCCAGTCTGAGGTCTAGACATTGTTTATAATTTTTTTTTTTTTTTTTGTCATTATTTCAATATTGATTTAAATCGTTGTACGCGTGGCTTATGTATAATACATGCACATTTATGTACAGTTAATTAAATATATATTTTAAAGAGTCCGAAATAGACAATACATTAATAGAATTTTCCTATAATTGATTTCATTTCAATAATATTGTTTAATGTATGCAAAGTGAATTTTGCATTTTTGCTTATCAGAAAATAATTCTATATACTTATGTATATAGTACTTATACTGTTTCACACTCTCTATACACATACATATTTGTTTCAATCTATATATATATATGTACTGTACAATAACTCAATTGACGCATGCCGCATCGCACTGGGGTTCAATAATTTTTCGCTGATAATCAATATTATTATCTAACTGCAAGCGAGGCAAATTTTTGCAATCAGTGTATTTTTTTCGCCCAGTTTTTTCGGTGCTGTAATAGAACCTCAGCGGAAATCGGTTTACTTTGCATGGGCATTAAAAAGGTTTTGATAAAGAATACACAGCCAAAAAAAAAGTGAATTTAATGGAAGAAAATAAACTGAAATGAATTTAATTAATATGAAAGTCCGGCAGGGTCTTTAATTAGAAGCATTTATTTAATAGCCCAAATTTAACTTTAATTACTATACTTTTTTTTATGCATCAACTAAGACATTCCCCACGTTTTTATAGATCGCAACTTAAGTACAATTTAATGTGTTTCAAACATGCCACACAGCACATTTAGGGTAGTTTTTGCACTACCCCGGAAACAGCAAAAGAAAAGCTGTTATATATATGCCATTATTTTGCCCATATTTGTACATTATAAACTCTTATACACAGTATTTGTATATAACACCTTAAGCAAATAAGCAACTTGCGAAATTTACCTCTAAAGACAGTATACAATTCTGAGAATATTTCGTTGAATGTATAAGACAGTCTGACCACGCTAAAGCGAAATATTCTGAATTTATTTATATTATATTCTCATAATTTCCCTTCTAATCAAAAAAACCCCACTGCCGCTATTCTATGCGATCAAATCCAAATTCACCACGATTGCCTGGGCAAACACCTGTTCGAAACTTACCACGACAGCAAAATCGCCATTAAGGCAATGCTGGATGCACATGTTGGGTAGCTGGACAGAAAGAGGCCATGTTTGTAGTAGAAATGCGATACTGAGGCTGGCAGACCGGCGGATGCTGATTTCGATGTCGACGCGGGCAATGATGACGATGTGTTGATTTTAATTTTTGGTGATTTGTTGTTGCTGCTGTTGTTGTTGCTGCTGCTGCTGCTGCTATTGACGCCGCCGCTGCCACTGCCATTTGCAGTTATTGGCAACGAGGTGGACGCTGCTGCCGCCGTTTTGGCAGAGCCATCTGTTGCGGCTGCCATGATGTTGCACACACACTCACACTCACTCACACACACTCTTGTAGCAGAGACGACCGGAATTTACACCAAAGTAAACAGCGCTAACACACACACACACACATATATATAGAAGCGCACACACACACACACACGAACGATGAAGGCACGCACGCCGAGAGCAGAGAGTGGTGAACTTTAAGCTTAGTTCTAAAGTCAACTTGTCAAACTTTGAGTTTTGGCCTTTTTCTAATGGCAAATATTACGCAATTTCGCATATGCAACGCATCATTTGCGTAGGTAACGCGTCGCAACTGCTCGCAACGTTGATATTATAATAATATATTAATAGCGAAGTCGTTCTTCCTCTTCTTGTTGTTGCTGCTGCTGCTGTTGTTGTTGTTGTTGTTGCTGTTGTGGCTGTTCTGATTGTTTGTCTGTTCTATAGCTTTGATTTTCGGCACAACAATATCGACACATTTTTGCATTTCGGTTTTTCTATTGATTTTTCTTTTTCTTTCGCTTCATTCGCACCTTTTGGCCCCCACGTTTATTGGCGATGTCTCGTTTTGCGGCTGCCGCAGCCGCTGCTGCTTGCGGTCGTTGTTGTTGTTGTTGTTGCAATTCTCGTTACGAACAATTAATTTACATTTTCGCGCATCTTCTTACACACCCACACACACACAGTATGGGAGGGGGCAGCGCGCACACACATACGCACGCACACCGACAAAGCTGGCAATTGTGACGGCGTTTTGATTCTTCTTGGTGCTTATTGTTATCAAATTATCATTAATAAAAGCACAAGAAATGCTTTAAAGCGTTTATATTGTATTTGTATAAATAAAGTTTATCAATTGCTAGGCACTTTTTCATTTGCTTTTCCTTTTACCCAATTTGGTATTTTTTGTTCAACTGCGACGCACAAATTTTGCTGCACTGTTCTTTCTATTTGCACCGACACGTAAAAAATGTTTATTATTGATTTTTTAGACTATATATGAGCATGGGTTTGCAAAAATAATTCGACACAAGTTTGTTGTTCGGTTAAACACGTTTTTTTAGCAGCTTTAATGCGGGAGCGAACTTCACGGCACGATAAAGTTATCGTTCTAATAAGAACAACATTAAACAGCTGTGCCGAACCATTGGCAAAGCGGGTCGTAATTTAGCCGCAAATATCGCCGAACAGTTGCCGATATTTTGCAAAGATATCGATAGCGGCCTGTAACTCGTGCAGCTGCATGCCTGCGTAACGGACTTATCGATATATCGATTAAGCCCATTTTTTAATTTTTAGGGCTGCCAAATTCGTTGAGAAGTCAAGATGGCGCTTAATTTAAATTCACATTACTACAATATTTAAGATTTGGATATATATTTACGTTTTTTAGGGGCTTACGATATATGAATTTACATTATTACATTATTAAGTTCTATTAAATTAAATTGTTTTGATTTCACACCAAATCAAATATTAAATTGTATAATAGTCGAGCTGAATAATAATAAATACTAATAAATTTAATTGAACAATTAAGAACCTTTTAGAACTGTTTCATAAGTTAGAAGTATAACCTCACTGAGCATAATTTGTTTAGCCTTAATGGTTTATTATGTACACTTTATCCTCGTTTTTCACCCATCAATCGCAACCGACCTAAGAACAAGTGGATCATAACATAATCTACTAGGGACTAGCTACATAATACATAGGCTCTAGAAGAAACCATACCTAAAGTTCAAGAGTTACAAGTTCAACCGAAAGAAAACAACTTCGTTTAAGTCTATAAATTGACTTGTGTAATAGACTTGTGTCGGATGCCGCCAAACTCCTTCGCGCTGTACTAGTCTATTTTGGTCGTGGGCATCGTGTACTCTGCCGCAATCGACTCGGCCGTGGCATATTCCTGCTGCTGCTGCTGCGGCAGTTGATGATAGATCACATGATCCCCATCAGCGGACGCATAGGTCTCACAGCCCACGACAGTGTTATGCAGTCCATTCTCATTGGCGCTGCTCTTCGATGATCCAAACAGGAATGATGTTCCCTTGGTGAGCAGCGGACAGAGCAAAGCCTGATGACAGCACGCGAAAAGTCTATAGTTCTGACCCTGAAACGGATCCGAGACTGCCGCGCACAACATGTGATCCAGATTGATGCCAGTGAACTGTAATTAAGTAAAAAAATATATTAGAAATTATCTTATCCCGCTTATCTTGCACTTGCACTTGCAGACATACTATAGAAAGCGGGGAGAGCAGCACAAAGTGATAGAAGAGCATGAAGGCGGTGCCGATTTTGGTCCACTTAAAGTCCCCTAAATCTTCTATGGTGTAGGCACCTAAGAAAGGATTTGCGATTGGATTAGACAAGAAACGCAACTCAGATTAAGTTCGTCTCTTACCACTTCTGATTATGTAAATGGGAATTATATAGAGCAACGCATGCTGTATCCAATACGTCGCCTGCTCGAAGGGATACGTGCGTCCCTCGACCTCTGGGAACAAGAAGGCCAAGAAGGGACCATTTAGATTACTCATCTGTATGCGGAACAGCGCCGTGGTTGTCTTTGTGGGCTTAGCAGCTAGCAGATAGATCTGTAGATAAAAAATGAATTACAATAAGAATCTCTAGAGAATCGATTGTTTCGACTCACCTGCAGACACGTTTGTACATGGCATGGATTCAGTGCAAAGATCATGGAACGTCCCGACAGCTTGAAGCCCATCTCGATGCCAAATATAATGGACATGCTTATTAGCAAGAAGAGCCTCATCGGGCTGTGGGGCTTCTGTAACTCGTGTGGAGGAGGCAATCGAATGGGTGCCAGACGCTTCCATGAGCTGTGCATTATGTAGATGAAGAGGGCCGATAACAGAACCGTCTCTATCCAGCGGCGACGATCTGTCATATAATTGATGCATTCCGGTCCCGTTGTACGGGGTATTTCATCCGTAATACCGCCCACAGCCCAATCCCAGTCCATTTCGTTGTGAATTTCAGTTTCTCTCTCCGATTTTCTGTAATGTAAATATTGTAACTATAGTCGAAATTAACTAAAGGCAACCCCTGTGACGTACAACCCTTAGATGGTAGTCCAAGGAAAGGGTTCCATTAAAAATTTACCACATTGCGTGCGAGCAAGTTGTTTTTTTATGTGTATTTGAGTAATCGCTTAAGCGGAATGGATGGCGCGTGTCTTAGCCCCGTCCGGGCCGGGAGAAGGAAACCCAAAGACACCCCAAATAAGATACACTTACACGGTCTAGAGAACACATATCAAAGCTTGTCTTCTTTATTGTATCTACATCTTTTGTATATTTTTATAAGCTTCAGTTCAATTTTGAATTCAACTGTTCTATAATTTATCGATAAACATACGTATGTATATCGATTCAATGTTATACATATGTTAATGTAATATGAATATTGTAGTGTATACACCCGTCGATGCGGGATATCTAACTTTCTTTTATTACTACCAAAATAAAACCATAAAAAGCAAAGCTTCGGCAAGGCGAAGATTATATACCCTCTCATATAATGTTTCATTTAAGTTTTTAATACCTATTCTTCAAACACCTGTTAAAGGGTTGCATTGTAAAAGAGTAGGGTAAACAATTTTTAACAAAGAAATAATTTACAACCGAGGAAAATCAATATGATATGCATATTTTACACATTTTCTGTTCGAATAAGCTGCGGATTCGATTTTTTTCTTAGTTTCGAATATCCTCATCGATTTTAAGCAAAAACTCAAAATACAATTTTTTGAAAAAATTTCGAAATTTGTATAAGGGGGTTGCATGGAAAAAGTGCAAAAATATCGAAGTTCCTAAACCGATAATATTGAAATGCAGAATTGTTTAAGGCACAATACCGTGATCAAAAAGTCATTCCCGAGTTAAAACAAATGATTTTCGGCAAAGTTATGAAAGATTGAAGCCAAAAAAAAAACGATGTGAAAGATCTGAAGCAATCTGGAAAATCAATCCACATTTTGTGTGCGAATTTGCAAACTTCTGTCCAAAATTAATATACCCTCTGGAAGGGTATAAAAAAGGACCGCTAATACGTAGCAGAGGTGTGGAAAAAGGCGGCATTGATCGGCCCCAACTTAGAGTACCTTTGCCTTCAATTTTTGTTCGACAAATAGGCGTCTTACATGTGTGGGCGTGGCAAGCGCATTGTAAGGGTCGCTTGTTGAATTTTCTTGGAAAACAGGTAGGCGGGGTATAGGTGGCAGGGGTGTGAGAAGACTTGCTTAGTATTGTAAAGTACATTGAGAATGAAATATTGTCAACGCCGACAGCTGCCGCAGCCTGCAGGCAAACTTGGCACAGCGCCAAGCACGAAGGCCGCCAGCAGCTGCTCAGCTGGTCAGTCATGGGCGAGCACCGCCCTCCCCTCCCTTAAGCGACATATTGATGAGACAAGTGCGGAAAATGTCCGGCTAAGCAAACATGTGTATTTGCCTATTGAATAAAGACTTTGCTTTCGCTTGAATTAATTAAAAGTTTACGCTAGGCAAAAACAAAAAATGTGAAGTCTACTTTTACGCTCTCTTTCCTCCCTCTCTCACTCTCTCAGGCTAAGCAAATAATAAGAGAGAGGCTGAGAGAGCGGCACTAAGCAAATGTTTGCTCACGAAGTTTCTTTGCTACTCACATCAAAGCGGGAGAGGGGGAAAAAACAAAAACGTTGGCCTTGGGCACGCGTGGTGTGTGGGCCGGTCGAGTGTCAGGCTAGTCAGCTGATTGCACCAAACTGTGAACTGCAGATGGCGCTACAAATTCAGGCGGCCATTTCATTCGTTTCGATTTTTCAATATGCCAACAAAAAACACAAAAAAAAACGCACGTACAAACAAGTAAATTCTTAACCCATAAGATAAACAAATGTTTTTTTTTTCTACGAATTTGAAATTCTCACTTGTTTTTTTATTGTCGTGTACACGTTGCCCGCAATCAAAGCTCACGGCAAGCTGTGCGTCGCTTTCCACACTCTCTTCGTCGCCTCACAATGCACAATCTTTATTTATTTATGCACATTATATTTATCGTATATTTTGCTATGCTCAATTATGATTTTTCAACGCAAACTATGCCTCTGCCTGAATTTGTTTTCGCGTGAAAAAAAGAAACAAATTATATGTATGTATGTATGTATGCGTGTATTCGGATTTATGCGACTAAAATAAAACGCGACGCGACGCGTTGCGACATCGACTGCGTATGCGACTGAGACTGAGACTGCGAAATGAGGGTCTTGGTGAAAACGGTGTCGGTGACTCTGTGGCAGTTTTTATCCCCCACAGGGGGTGGATTTCCCTTAATATCTCGCAGTTGACCCACTTGTGGGGTATTTTGAGTGGATGACAAGCAAAGAGCTATGGGGAACAGTTAAAAGAAATGAGATTCAGACGACCCTTTGGTGAAAATGCAGTGAAAAAGTATTTAACATTGCATGTTGTGCTTTTAAAAGTCCTTGCAATTAACATACTCACCTCTCTGTTAGCGAATACAAACTCACCAGGACAGACGACTGCTAACGCGCATCCACCCTCTAATTCGCTCTCGCTCTCTATGAAAGCTTTTGTGCTTCAAAAGCTGCGTACGCTAGGCCAGTCTGTCAATTTGGCGGAAAAACAACGGCTAAGCGGCATGCAGAAATGCATGTATGTACATGTGTATGTATGTATGTATATGCATATGCATATGTATAATTACAGTGTCAGGCACTATCGCAAATTGGATTATTGGACACATAATGCGATAACAAGCGGGATAAGATGGGCGGAAAGTAGTTGTTTGATTTGACAAATGAACTGCATTACATTAATGATATGCAAAATACATAAATACATAAACTTACGAATGTAATTCATACTTTTATGCGTGCATGCCTTTGTAGGTCAATGGTGATAACTTTTCAAAAACAAAATATATACATATTTGCTTAAGCATCTATAAATACTATTCTGAATATATAAATACCTATAGACACACACACATACATCTGAATAAACTTTTGTTTTATTTTCTTATTTTAATATTTATTTTTGCAAAGCCATTTGCTTACATAGCTTTGTTTTGTTATTTGCGACTTGCCGTTACAATCGTCAGCGTTGCCATCCGTCACATGCAATTGCGCGTACATAACTGTAATTAACTAGTAGCGTAAAAACAACATCATGGGACAAAGCAGGGAAGAACTATGGCGCCCACACTAGTCTAGTGATGGTACTAGCTGCAATCGCTAATGTACTAAGGTGCGAAGAGTGCAGCAAGTGGTTCGTGTGTGACAACTCAAATTTCAGAAATAATTCATCAATTACCGTCAATGACCCTGAATAGATAGTTTTGTCTGTGATGCGTACAAGGGCGATTAAGCCGACTAATCGATAAATCGATTTGACAACTAACATAAGGACAACAAATTCTGACAGGGCAACACTGGAGACTTGATTGACGATAAGCGACGTTAAATTAATGCAAATAAACGAAAACGGACGAGTTTCTTTTTGCGTTTCTGCAGTTATACAGCCAGATCTTTGTCTTTATTTTCATATTTGAATATTAACAAAAGCTTAAATTTGATTTGAAATCATTCTTCTAATTTAGCTTTTACCTCCAAGCTCTGCTTGAATTTCGTTCAGGGTCTTTCCCTTAGTTTCCGGAACAATGAAGAGTACAAAAAATACGGCTATAAGCGAGATGACCGCAAATATAAGAAACGTAACAGCCGATCCAAATAATTTCAATGAGATCGGAAATAATTTGGTCACACAAAAGGCGAGAAGCCAACTTGTTGTCCCGACAATTGCACCACAAATCGGCTTGACATCGTCCGCGAAAAGCTCTGCCATGATTAGCCAAGGTACCGGACCGAATCCCAAAGAGAATCCAACGACAAACAAACAAATTGATAAAATCGGCAGCCAGTTGATATCAGAATTCATCCAAAATTCGAAATATGCGCACATCAGGGCGCATGTTATACACATGACAGAACTCGATATAAGTAGTAGGATAACACGACCGGCCTTCTCGATGAACAACATGGCTGTGATGGTGGCAAACACCTGAACTACACCAAGTAATATGGTACAAAGATGTCCCGATATTCCCGTGTTGGCGGCCTCGAATATTCTTGTCGAATAGAATAGAATGGCATTGATTCCCGTAAATTGCTGGAACAGCATCAACATTATTCCAATAAATAGTCCTCGTAAGGTGGAACCGCGACCCAATGCTTCGCCAACCGATGGCTTCTCCTTCTTACCCTCTGCAGCCAATGCATTAAGCTCTGCTTGGAAATCTGCACCTTCACCACGCAACCATTTCATTGACTTTTGGGCCTGCTCATCTTTACCATTCTGTGCAAGATATACCGGAGTTTCGGGCATCCATATGAAGACGAGCAAAAATATAATGGGTAATATGCCGCAGGCTACGTTCATTACAAATGGTGAACACAGGCCGCCCACAATGAATCCATAGAGGATGCCAAAGACAAGAAGTAGCTGGAAAAAACATCCCATAACTCCGCGTAAATCCAGCTGGGCTACTTCTGTTGTATAAATTGGACCCGTCACACAGAACGCACCACCGGCGGCACCGACTAGGAATCTTCCAACAAATAGCATATACACTTGCATAGCGAATATAATGCATGCCCAGCCGCATAAATAGGGAATCATCAATGCCAACATGCAAATCTTGCGACCAAATTTGCTTATCAATATTCCAATTGGGAGGCATATGCAGGCAGCTCCGAATGTCAACATCGAACTTATCCAGCCCCAATCATCATCGGAGGGTGTAAAGTCATATGCTTTACCTGTTGTGATCGGATCCTCCATTGGACCCGACCATCCAATCGTTGCGCCCATGCAAAAGGCGCCAAAAGAGGCGGCCAGGGCGGCAATATACTGTTTAATGACACCCATAAAATGTTAAAAAGAATTTCTAGAAATATACCAAATATAAAGATTCCGTTATGCTCAACCTAATAAAATATGGAATAGATGTTAAAAACGAAAAGTTTCAAAACCTTTAGCTTAACAAACGACAAAAACGACAACGCTCACTTTAAATATTTGAAAATTATTATTCACCATTCCGCCAGTGCTGCCAGATGGGCAATTTATTGAATTTAGCACATCGCCGCAGCCAACTTCACGTATTTGCCATCAATTGTTATTCTATCAGCTTCCAAAATATAATCATCATATGACTCACGCTGGAAACAAAAGCTAACGAATAATTCGCATTTTCGCTAAAAAATTAGTGTTCATAACAAGTCAGGAAACATGTCGCTGGTATCTGATCAAGAGTGGGCCGAGTACAAGGTAAATTTTAACATCAGAGTGCGTACAACGCAATTGCTTTGTTTACTCATTTCTTCTTCTTCGTTTAGGCGAAATTTGATAAGCAATACGATGGGGAGGAAGATCAAAAACGTCGCTCATTGTATGAGCAAGCCAAAGAGAAAATCGAAACGCATAATAAGAAATACGAAAACGGTGAAGTGACCTGGAAAATGGGAATCAACCACTTGGCAGATTTGACCCAAGATGAGTTTACTATGCGTTGCGGGGGAGCAAAACCCAAATGAATAACAGAATGAAATCAAATCTCCATATATGTTTATACTCTTAAGACGGTCATTATAATTTTATAAGCTTCAATTTTATATTTTCGTAACAAATATATTTCGAATATTATTTTTATAACAAACATATAATACGCGTTTTTTATGTTACAAAAAGTATTTTCCTGTAATTGTTTTCAAATGCAATATCAGCTGACGATTTAATTTTAAAGGATATATATCGATAAGAGCCACACACACTTGCGATAGTTTCCAATGCAGCCCTGGCGTTCGATGTATTTATCAGTTTTCCAAACTCGGGCCACACTGCAGTCGACATATAACTTTTAAAAAAGTTTGTAAACTTTTCTATTTGATCATATTGACAAAAACACGAACAATATTTGTTTTTATTTATTAAACAACATAATCACATAAGGTGCGCGTACAAATTGAATTGAAGTGTATATCTCTTTGCAGCCCCAGTGGACAGTAATAACACCCCAAAAATGTTCCGATTTACGAGAGTGCCATCGATTTTGGCCAAAAATGCAGTCACCTCAATGGTACGTAGAGACTCGCTGGCATCCAACCACATCCAATACCAAAGGCATTGCTATAAAACCGGCCCCAGCTGGCCATTACATTACTACGTTATACAATCAGTCTCACACGATTTGCCATTGGCTTTTTGAATGAATTCTCTGCTGCCTCCAACGCCAGAACTAAAACGAAACGCAGACGTCGCGTTGTTGGCCCCCTCGTCGCAATGTTATGTAATTGTTAATTTTGCGGCGGCCGCGCCGCGCCGCGCCATATACCACAATTGAGACTCATCCGAAATGTTCACTGGCATTGCGTAAACTTCTGCATGCAACAGTTGCAAGCGTTTCACATGGATAACTGCAGACAGGATCGCTTGCAATTCTCTTGCAGAGGTTATGTTGTGCGTCACACACACACACACACACACACACACACACTCGTACACACCCACACCCGCTCGCCTGCCTCCAAGAAATGCGGCATTAACTGGTGACCGAGGCGTTGTCAGCGTATTACTTAAGCATTTTGCTGCCTGATAAGCAAATTAGTAGAAGAGAGAGAGAGGCGCGTCTGCTCAGCTGATTATACAATTAACAAATTTAATACAATCGAAATATTTGCATTTAGCAACTATCTATCTATCTATCTGTCTATCTGTATACATTACATAAGCAACTAAATGTTGCCTGAGCTACGCTTCAGCTGATAATCACAGTCCTCATCTGGCTTGCGTGTGTGGCTCTCGCAGTACCTGTAGCTCTATCTGTATGTGTGTGTGTGTTTGACTGTGTGTGTGTGTGTTCATTTGTTAATTGGCAGCAATTTTGCAAAACAAAAAAAAGCTAAAGTCATCTTATCACACTTGACATTTGTTTTAAGCACTACACTGGGCCCAAAAGTAGGTGAGAATAATTGAAGCTGCTGTTCGTTAAGGGTATTCCAAAACTATCGAACTTTTTTCGTGTCACGCTAGGGGCACACGCCCAACAGATTTACCCACACATACGTACATAGATAATATAACAGATGCGATCGTAAAAAAATAATGTGTGTTGGCCTCCGTTTAAGCAATGAATTTGCAAAATTTAAAAATGCATTAGGGGTATTACCAATGCGCAGATCGTGTGACTAATTGGCCTAATACGAAGCTTGTCAAACTAATCGCATTGCAATTTTTTTTTATTATCATTTTACAGCAGCGTGCAGCGGCAGTTGCGACTACGCGCAATTATCACATAACACCCGGATATCAAACGGCAAAAGCCGCCAATCCTGATGCCATATCAAAGAATTATCCTGTCGTGGATCATGCCTACGATGCGATTGTTGTCGGTGCCGGCGGAGCGGGATTGCGTGCAGCATTTGGTCTGGTCGCCGAGGGTTTCAAGACGGCGGTCATAACGAAACTATTTCCGACTCGTTCGCACACGATTGCCGCCCAGGGTGGCATCAATGCTGCACTGGGTAACATGGAACTCGATGATTGGAAATGGCACATGTACGACACGGTCAAGGGCAGCGATTGGTTGGGCGATCAGGATGCCATACACTACATGACACGCGAAGCGCCCAAGGCTGTCATTGAGCTGGAGAACTACGGCATGCCCTTCTCTCGCACCCAGGACGGCAAGATCTATCAGCGTGCCTTTGGTGGTCAGAGTTTGAAGTACGGCAAGGGTGGACAGGCGCACAGATGTTGTGCCGTTGCCGATCGTACGGGACACTCGCTGCTGCACACCCTGTATGGTCAATCGTTGAGCTACGACTGCAACTACTTTGTGGAGTACTTTGCGCTTGACTTGATCTTCGAGGACGATGAGTGCCGTGGCGTTTTGGCCATCAATCTGGAGGATGGTAGCCTGCATCGTTTCCGTGCCAAGAACACGGTCATTGCCACCGGTGGCTATGGACGTGCTTTCTTCTCCTGCACCTCAGCACACACGTGCACTGGTGACGGCACCGCTCTGGTGGCACGACAGGGTCTGCCCTCTCAGGATCTGGAATTTGTGCAGTTCCATCCGACTGGTATTTATGGCGCCGGTTGCCTCATCACCGAGGGTTGTCGCGGTGAGGGTGGCTACCTTGTGAATTCCAAGGGTGAACGCTTCATGGAACGCTATGCTCCGGTGGCCAAGGATTTGGCGTCCCGTGATGTCGTCTCACGTTCCATTACCATTGAGGTTATGGAAGGTCGCGGCGTTGGTCCCGAAAAGGATCATGTGTTCCTGCAGCTGCATCATTTGCCGCCCAAACAGCTGGCTGAGCGTCTGCCTGGCATCTCCGAAACTGCCATGATCTTTGCCGGCGTCGATGTCACCCGCGAGCCCATCCCAGTGTTGCCCACTGTACACTACAACATGGGTGGCATCCCAACAAATTATCGCGGCCAAGTCATAACCATCGATGATAAGGGCAAAGATCAAATTGTTCCCGGTCTGTATGCAGCTGGCGAGGCAGGCTGCAGCTCTGTGCATGGTGCCAATCGATTGGGTGCTAACTCTTTGCTGGATCTGGTGGTCTTCGGACGTGCCTGTGCCAAGACAATTGCCGAGGAGAACACCCCCGGAGAAACAGTACCTACAGTGAAAGATGTAAGTGGCCATGGATGACAATCAACGTATAGTAGAATCCCATTTTATCTCACATAATCTCTTACAGAATGCTGGTGAATTTTCGGTTGCCAACTTGGATAAGCTGCGTCATGCAAACGGACAAATAACGACGGCTGATCTGCGTCTCAAGATGCAGAGATGCATGCAGAACCATGCGGCTGTCTTCCGTGATGGTCCCATTCTGGAGCAGGGTGTCGCCAAGATGAGTGAGATCTATAAGCAATTCAAGGATATCAAGGTGGTCGACAAGTGTGTATAAGACAAGTACAAAATGTGGAATTTTCTCCTAACTCTATACATAATTTAAGATCGCTTATCTGGAACTCGGATCTGATTGAGACGCTCGAGCTGCAGAATCTGTTGATAAACGCACAGATGACAATTGTGAGTGCCGAGGCGCGAAAGGAATCACGTGGTGCACATGCACGTGAAGATTTCAAGGATCGCATTGATGAATACGTAAGTTTCATATTGGATTAACATGATCATATTTCAATTCTAATTTTCTGATTATTGAACTGAACAGGACTACAGCAAACCATTGGACAAGCAGGAGAAGAAACCCATCGATGCTCATTGGCGTAAGCACACACTCTCCTGGGTGTGCGACGATGATGGTACAGTTGCTCTGAAATACAGACCTGTCATTGATAAAACCTTGGACAAAGAGGTCGATACGGTGCCCCCAGCAATTCGGTCCTACTAAAAGAACCCACAGATGTCTAACTAAATAAAAACCACACACACACAACAGACACACACACACACACACAACTACACAAGCAACACACACTCGCATGTCTACTTAAGGAGGGTTCGCAGGCAGGCAGAAGGTAGTCGCTAATTTAAAGAGAACCTCACAGATCTGTTGTCCAAATTCTTAGAGATTGACATGTAACGAGCATGTATATTTTATAGGGTTCTTTCCAAGCTAAAATGAGTACTTTTTATTTGTTTATTGATTATACAACTTCTTAAAAAAAAAAACAAAAAAACAAAATAGTAATGCGACAGTTTTGTGCGAACAAAAATTAAGTAAAAAGTGGCGACTATGATCCTGATGATAACACAATCACGATCACGATTGATGATGATAATAATGACGGCGTCGACGTCTTTGCTGTAAAATAATAACGTCAGGAAAACCAATTTTCTAGTATTTGTTATTAAACATATTAAATTATTGAAAACCAATATAAAACGAAAAAACAATAAAAAATCAATGGAAAAAACCGACTATTTGCAAGAAACTAAAAAAACAAATTGGATTCAAATTCAAATTCTGTTTTAAGCCTGGAACACATGTATTTGATTGATCTGTAGTTTTAACTCCTTTAGGTTATCCACGGCAGCCGTATTGAATCCAGTTGGTCCACATATTAGCGCAAAGCTAAACGTCTCTGAGGGTTTCTGTTTGAACAAGGGCTCGAGCAGCTGCTGAGATATGCGACCCGCCGCTTGGGATAGAATATGTTCGCAGCTGAAGCGCTCATCGGATTCCTGTAGCGCCTGCAGCTTCTCCTCCAGCCAAATGTCTGCCTGCGTCTTGTTGAAGTACAGCAGATGCAGCCGCTCGCTGTGGGTGAAAGAAATGTCAATTCAGATTATATTAATCTATATAGCAAGTTACGGAACTTACAGTCGATTTATTTGCCGCTTGAGCAGCGGTTGAATGAGACTCAACATGGGCGTAAGTCCACTACCAGCGGCCAGAAGTAGTATGTGACGATGTGCCTCGAGTTGGGACAATTGCAGGTTGCCACGTGGCAAACTCAGCTGAACTACAGCTCCTGATTGCAGTTGATGCAGGTGACTAGATACAGCGCCATGTTCATAATGCTTGACGAGAAAGTTCTGCGTCAACTGGGGAACTGAAGCATCATCACCACTGGTGAGCAGGTATTCTTGTGGCACAGGTGTGTAGCTGCGCTGCAGCAATTCTCCCATATGCGGCACCTGAATGTCAATATGGTAGCCTACAGGCAGCTGCAGTAGTATCTGCTTTTGGACGCTCTGCAGCGACAACTCGAAGGAATCGTGATTGAAACTCTCGCGGCGTAATACTTCAAACTCGTACAATTCCTCTTGATCCTCTCCTGCGTCTCGCTTGCTAACCTCATGGCTACCGTATGTGGTCCAAGGTTCGGGATTTTCTTTTACTAATACTACCTCAATCTTGCCCGTCTCTGGACCTATGCGTACAGCCTTTGGTGGCCAATTGACAGCGCCGCTTAGACGGAATTGAAAAACATGCCAACTGGCTGCAAGCTGCACGCGCAGCTCAAGCTCGTCTGATGATGTACGCCGCTTTACGAGTAGCCCGGGATTGGCCAAACGTCGTGTGTAGAAGCATAGGGTTAGTTCGCTGCGTTGTTGTATCCAATCGAAACGTGGTACGATTTCCGTTGGAGCTGGTGGTGGCCTGAGAATATCCATTTCCACTTTTGTCGTCACGCTTTCTTTCAATGGTCCCACATAGCACTTGCCCAGCAGCTGGGGATAATTGACCCATGCATGCACCTCGTCAAACAGTTTGGTGGCATCTCGACCCACCCCGCGCATCAGCTCATCCACGCCGCCCGGATGGAAGTCCATATAGCGCGTCACATTGAACACCCGACCGCGTATTGCCATCCAGGCGTCGTTAACCTGATTATGTTTGGCCAGTTCGGTTCTGCTAACGGGTACAACGCGGCCTCCAGTACCCGCCAGATCCGCACCAGAATTGCACAGTCGTATCCAGTTCATCAATGAGTAGCCTGGCTTTAGTGCGCACTTATTGCGCGGGTTGCCTGTTGCCGAGCCCGATCCAGATCCCGAAGCATTGCCATTGGAAACGGTTGTTAGTTTTTGCGGGGCCGAGCTAGGCAGCTGTAGGCTGTTTGTGGCTAATGAAGCCACAGCTGGTGGTCTTAGCTGCGCTTTATTGCCATTTTGATTGGGTGGTTTTAAAGTAGAATTGTCCATTGTGCCTTGTTTTGGTTTTTGGCACAACAGCTGGCAGCGCAATTGGTGACTAGCAAGTTTTCGATTTGCCTTTGCACGCGTTATCGATAAATTTTGCAAAAATATCTATATCGATAGTTAGGATTAAAATAGTTTGCGGTTTTAATTAAACATAAATTTTACATATTTTTGAAATTAAATTAAAAATGCAAATAAAAATGAGTGTAATAATAATAGTAAGAAATTAAAATTAAATTTTTTAAAAACATGACATTGCGTTTTGCTAGCAAGAGATGCGTACCGTGCCTTTACATTACTTAAGCACTGTTGCCGCGAAGCAGTCAGTTTTCAACGAATCGGTCAGCTGTTCGGATCGTTCTCACTTTGCGGGTAAAATCGCCGCGTTTCTATTGCAGCTATCTAATGTTTTGTGTGTGCATATCTAATTGCCATTAGGTGAAATGCTGTGTTTGCTTCGTGATGAAAACATATAGAAAAAAAAAACCCATTAAGTGTCATTGCCAACACGCACAGCGTACCAGCGTATAGTATATAACGGACTATGTAGTATACACTACTTTGGTACAATGTGTACAATGTGTGTGTTTGTCCATGTACTAAAATCAACTACAAGTTGGCGCTTTATTTGATGCATGATTGACGAACCGGTTCTAGCTAAGAAATGTGTGAAAGGATAGTGGGAAAAAACTGATTGCAAATAGTTGTTGCAATAATAATAGTGGCTATAAAAGAGATACACATACATATTATTGTGTGTGACTGTAAACAATGCAGTTGATGCATACACATATATATGTGTGTATGTGTGTAATCCTTATACATAATACATTCAACTGCAATATGTATTACTATTGTATGAATGATGTCATTGGGCCATTCCTCTGACCATTTGTGTTTTTGCTCCAGCTACCGCATGCCGGTCGTTTCGTTTGCTTTGCCACCTTTCGCCCACACAAATACATACAAACATGCCCCTGCAGACACGCACACTAGTACACATTTGACATATGTATGTATGTATGTTACTATTGAATTCGCTCTGCAGCATAACATGACACTCAATTAGTCTCTCACGCGACTGGACATTCTCTCTCATTCCTTTTACTATCGCTCTCACAGCGAGAACAACAACAACAAGTGACTAAATATCATTTAGCAAATTCATTCGTTCATAAATCAAAATGTTGTTTGCAAAATTACGTTGGAGCAGCCATTTAATAACTCAGAATATCACAATCTTATCATCGCCTAATCCATATTAATCAGTATTTTTTTGCCCGCATTATATGTATTGGTACATATGTTGTTTGCTCTTTGGCTTCCAGCTCTATCGATCTGCTTGAGATAGTATATCGAACTTTGCGCAATCCAATTGGAAAATGCAAACTATTTATTGTTCACTCAGTTGATTTGATTATTTTTGTTGTTGCCATGTGTAAATTGACGGGCACTTCAATAGAATAAAAAAAAAACAAAAGCGGAAAACATTGCTTTAACAAATTGTGATATGTTGCCGCAAACAGCTGATAAGAAGAATTGCAAAAAAAAATTGACAGACAGACCGAGAGAGAGCTTAGAGTCCCTGACCATGACAGACAATTACATGAAGCAGATAAGAACTCGATCAACAAAGGGTAGGGAGAGAGAGAGAGAGAGAACACCAGACATGGTATAATAAAGAGAGGGAGAGAGAGAGAGATTTATTGAAGAGCGAGAACCACTGCGAGTATAGAGTGCGACGTACTGTAAATACCCTACAGTTTAAGCACCATGTTAACATGTTGAAGTGTCTTCTGAAATGATCAATTTTAATAGATATATTATTTCTATAATTCCCTTAAATCCCCAGTATGTCGCTTAAATTGCGTTTGCCCAGTTTTGCCCATAGCACATTCCCATGGCTTGAGCAATTACGACCCCTTGCGCTATAAGTCGTTCCAGTTTTATCGCATTTGCGACGTAAAGCATGACTATTTTCTACGGATCACACAAAGTCAAAGCGCCGATGCGTCATTCGTGTTGTTTATACCCAGATACAAACATACCAATACTTTCAGAAACACATATATGGTATATCGCAGGCGTGAAGTCTTATCGTTCAACCGCAGCTACTAATAAACATATAGCAATTCCTCTTCCATGCACGATATGCATGTATGTAAATAAATAAATATGAGTGTGTTATTCGAGTGCAGTTTTTTGTCATTCGGAAATCATTGTAAGGTCTATAAACTCGTGTCTGAGACTAGTTTGTCGCAATTCATTCGAACACGATAAGATAATAATGCTTGACAGTCTGAGATATAGCGACAACAATCAGTTGTATATAGCTTTAAGTGTTTGATAAACTTTATGTTCCATTTTTATCGCATGGTAATTTTCGCAACAAATATAAAAAAAAAACCCAGAAATAATAATCTGTAAAGGAAATCGAATCGAATCGTATCGTATGTATGAGTAGGAAAATGTTTTATCCATGAAATATAAAAAAAAAAGAAATAAACATTAGGACGCAGGGTATTGCACGGTCGATATTTTTTAGTTGTTTTTTTGTTTCTTTTGTAAAATGAAAACTGTATTAGTTGATGAACTACAGTGGTTGACAACGGGCGTGTTATTCCCCATATATTGTGGGTGCAAAGTCTGTGTGGCCTAGACATCGTAAACCCGATAGGGCATGACTCAGACTGCGTTACTATCAAAGCGAATATTGGGTATTCTAAGTGGAACTACCTAACGTATCCCAAAAAAAAACTTAAAATTGACTATCAGTATGCTGTGAGCATTTCGTTTAAATTATTTAAGAAAAACAATAGAACATTCCTTATAAACAATAACAATATATACATAAATAAACAATAGACGAACAACAGGTACAGATTAATGGGCCATAAGAAAGAAATCATATTCAAACGACATTGGTATTCCAATTGGAACTTTATCAATTTTGAAACTGTTAACTGCAATGGCCGCCGCACTGTTACGAGCTGCATACTGTTATCTCTGTTAACAGCTTAACAGCTGTACGCGCTCTGTTAGCGAATGTACCCTACAAAAAGCTGGGCAATTACAGCAATAAAGATAAAGCAATTAGTATATGCCATGTTTACACATGATTCTACCAAACTGTTTATATAGAGAGAACGAGAGAGTGCTATCTTTCTTTTTTTTTTAATCGTTGATTTCCATTTGCCTTGTAGAGAGTCGCACACTGCACATGGGCCAGAGCACAGCCAGAAGAAGAGAAGAAAAACGAATACACTAGAACGGAGTACCTGAACGTTATATACAGGCTACTACTATACAGACTACACATTCCGACGTCATGCCGCAGGATCAGAAGGAGAGCGTGCCGCTGGGTCGCTCTATAGGCGCCTACATCTTTGGCCTATTGCAGCTCCTCTTCCGTCAGATCTTTAAGCTGATCTATGGCGTCAAGGGCGAAAGTATGCCGGCTATAACAGATCCCATACTCCTGGAATCGGCCACATCGCTGGCAAAGAAAATACGCAATCAGGAGGTGAGTGGGTTGAGCCTTTCTCTCGGTTAATCCCAAGCTTATAATTATCCTTGCTAACTCCCCAGCTGAGCAGCGTTCAGGTGCTGGAATCGTTTATACGCCGCGTCAAGGAGGTTAATCCGTTGCTTAACTGTGTCGTGGATCAGCGCTACGATGATGCTCTCAAGGAGGCTGCGGCAGCGGATGAATTGATCAAGTCGGGCAAATACACTGTGGAACAGTTAGCCGAGCAGAAACCCTTCCTGGGCGTACCCATTACCACAAAGGATTGTATATCGGTTAAGGGTGAGTGCAGTGTGTTCACAGGCATCCATGATCCTTATTTCATTCCTAATCTGCTTATTCCAGGCATGCTGCACACGGCCGGATTGTATGTGCGTCGCGACGTGCGCGCCGAGAAGGATGCACAGGCAATGGCACTGATGCGTCAAGCTGGTGCCATACCCTTTGCCCTGACCAATGTATCCGAAGTTTGCATGTGGTGGGAGAGCAATAATACGGTGCACGGTCGGACACGCAATGCATACGATACGAATCGCATTGTGGGCGGTTCCAGTGGCGGCGAGGGATGCGTTCAGTCGGCAGCTGGTTCACCCTTTGGCTTGGGCTCTGACATCGGTGGCTCCATACGCATGCCTGCCTTCTTCAATGGCATCTTCGGACACAAGCCAAGTACGCTGATTGTTTCCAACGAGGGTCAATTCCCGACACCGTTTAGTGCCGAGCAAAATGCATTTCTGGGCTTGGGTCCCATGTCACGTTTTGCCGAGGATCTGCGTCCCATGCTGAAGATCATGGCCGGCGAGAAGGCCGAGTTACTGCACCTAGATAAGCCAGTGCAGCTGGATAAGCTAAAGTTCTATTATCAGGAATCAGATGGCGGTGGTCGCATGGTCTCGGCTGTGGATGCCGATCTGCAGCTGGCCATGCGTCGAGTTGTGCAGCATCTTAGCAAGAAGTTTGGCAATCAGCAAGTGGAGCGTGTTCAAATTCCACAAATGCGTCAATCGGCGGCAATTTGGTTCGCCAACATGCGCGATGATTCCGGCCATGGATTCAACTTCCAGTTGGGCGATTTGCGCTACGAGATTAACTCATATCTCGAGCTGCTCAAGTGGTTTGTTGGCGCCTCGAAGCATACATTCATTGGTATTACCACTGCCCTTATGGACAGTGCTCAGTGCCAGCATGGTTCCTCGAAGTACAAACATCTGGTGGCCAAGAGGGATGAGCTTCGTGCCACTATAAAGAAATTGCTGGGCGAGAATGGTGTGCTCATTTACCCGACGCATCCCACTGTGGCACCGTATCACAATGAGCCCATTATGCGACCGATTAATTTCTCCTACACTGGCATTGTCAATGTCCTAGGATTCCCGGCCACGGCTGTGCCCCTGGGATTGGGCAGCGAGGGATTGCCCCTGGGCGTGCAGGTCATTGCGAATTTCAACGAAGATCGCCTGTGTCTGGCCGTCGCAGAGGAACTGGAGCGCGCCTTTGGTGGCTGGAAACGACCCGAGGTGCGACTATGAAGCTGTAAACACGTAACCTAGATTTTACTATCCAATATATATATACTATATAATATATGTGTAGTAGGAATTGAAACCTGGACCCCACGCTGTAACCCACCAATTAAGAAAACAGAAAACCTTATCAAAAGTTTTTAATCGTGGCTGGGACGAACTAACTAACACGCATTTTCCATGTTCCCACACAACCAATATATATGTATGCGTTTAGGTGTGTGTATATGGATTCCAGTGCCTCAATATATCAAAATTTTAAATGTTTTATATTGCTGATATCGCTACTACTTTGTATAATGTATTCTTATTTGTACTAATAAACTTCTAAGTAATGTAAGCTCACATTTGATTCTGCATTTAAAATAAAAAAAAACTGTACAAGAAATTAAGTTTATTAAGGTTCAATTTACCCCCCTAATTATTTTGCTTAAACAGCGTACTGGCCTAACTAACGTAAAGTTTTGCCCTCTCTACTGTACATTGTGTTTCGTCACAACATTCGCCGGCAAATGCAGTGAAAAGCGGTAAGAAGGAAATTCTGTTAACTGCTAACAGCGCAATAACATTGGTTTAACAGAACAACGTTGGCTTTGAAGACAATGTTCGGAGTCATTTTACTCGTCGACTTTTTTACCTCGCACGTTATATTTTACTTACAAATTTCATCTCAAATACAAATTAGTAATAAAATGTTACCGAAAGACAGAAATAATTTAAGGTTTAATAAATAAATCACAGGCATATATTACAAAATTACCCGAGCTGTACAAATTTTGGTATACATTTTCAGGCATAATTCGCGTCAGAATCTTGGTGAAAATCCAACCGACCGTCGACCCATACAACGATTCGCCCGAAGACCCCAACTAAACAGCTGTCATAGTAGCCGCAACAAGATGAGCATGGCGGATCCCATCTCGCTTAGTTTTCATGACTCCTGTCTGCGCATGTCCGACGTCCAACTGCTGCACGGACCGCGCTGGCTGAATGATCAGGTAGATGCAGCCGAGCACATTAATCCTGCCCAAAAGACAACTTGATCAATATTCATTTTCCCCAGATTTTAAGCTTCTATTACGAATATTTGTCGCATGTCAAGTACAAGAACAACAAGGACGTGTACTTCATAGCTCCGGAGGTGACCCAGTGCATGAAGTATATGGACGAATCGGAGCTGGAGATGCTCTTTGCGGAGCACAACGCTGCCAGCAAACCGTTCATTTTCTTTGCACTGAATGATAATAGAACTCCCCATGCGGGAGGCACCCATTGGTCCCTGTTGGTGCTGTCGCGGCCAGAGAGAACGTTCTTTCACTTCGACTCCTATGGCAATAATAATACTGGACCCTCCCAGGAGCTAATGAACAAGGTGAAGGATGTGCTGGGTGTGCGACAGGTGCGATTTCGTCCAATGAGATGTCTGCAACAGACCAATGGCTACGATTGTGGCATTCATGTCATCTGTATGACCGATCACATTGCTGACTATGTAAATCGCTACGAGATGATCGAGGGATTGCCCATACTTCAAATCGATACGGTGAAGGCTAAGCGAGCAGAGCTGCTCAAGCTGATCCATTTGCTGGGTGGCAAGAATTAAAGTACAATATACTTGATTGACTCATATTTTAGCTTTTATAAATTTTCTAAATGTAATACGCCCTTATCCCCACTCCCTACTTTACTATTTATAAACTAGATTTGTGTACAACAAGATACAAACATATATATGCAGTAAATTTTGTTTTAGGGAGGGGACTTTGCCTTATCTCAGAGTTCTTCATTACAAAAGCTTTAATAAATATGATAATTAGGTAATCATAGGGGTTTTCCTTTTTTTATTCTCTATTTGCATCACACTCTCCCCCTATGGCAAACTTGAATCGCACTGTGTGATACTGTCATACAATAATAATAATAAATAAACAATATGTGGAATAAACAAACGTTTATTTATTTGTTCTTCAGCTTTAAAATAATTCTCGCCCTCATTTCGAGCGTACTCGTATTGCTTGTCTTTCTCCTCTGTGCCCAGCACTGAGAAAGCTGCGGACTCTAATAAATATTATCTACATTTATCAACCAGAAGAATATCGTGTTTGCATGGAAGATCGATCCGATTGTGATCGCGCGCTGTGTTATTTGCCTCTTGGTAAGCGTACTTGTTGCACGTTTTGCAAGAACACACATACACATACACGTACATGTACACACACACACACACACACACGCACACCCCCAGTTTGTGTGTCCGTAGCTGTGTTTGCGTGTGTGCGTGCGGGTGTGTTTGTGTGTCCGATTCCGATTCGGTAACTTCAATCTGCAGGTCACTTAAATCTACATATAAATTGGAAAACACATTTAATCAGTCCTCTCCTAGTCCTTGCCGCCAAGCGAGAGAATCAGCTTGAGCAGCTCAGCCCGCTTGGCCTTCACCGTATCGATGTGGAGTGTGGGTAATCCCTCGACCACCTCGTAGCGATTTACATAGTCGGCAATGTGATCGGTCATACAGATGACATGAATGCCACAATCATAGCCATTCGCCTGTTGCAGGCATCTCATTGGACGAAACTTGGACTGTCGTGCACCGAGCACGTCCTTCACCTTGTTCATTAGCTCCATCGAAGGTCCAGTATTGTTATTGCCATAGGAGTCGAAGTGAAAGAACGTTCTCTCTGGCCTCGACAACACCAACAGGGACCAGTGCGTGCCACCCGCCTCGGTGGTGCCATTGTCGTTCAGCGCAAAGAATATAAATGACTTGCTCATTGCATTGTGCTCCCCCAAGAGCATCTCCAGCTCCGATTCGTCCATATACTTCATGCACTGGGTCACCTCAGGCGCTATGAAGTACACGTCCTTGTTGTTCTTGTACTTGACATGCGACAAATATTCGTAATAGAAGCTTAAGATCTGGGGAAGATGAATACTGATCAAGTTATCTTTTGGGCAGGATTAATGTGACCTGCTGCATCTACCTGATCATTCAGCCAACGCGGTCCGTGCAGCAGTTGCACGTCTGAAATACGCAAACACGAATCGTGGAAACTGAGTGATATGGGATCAGCCTTGCTCATCTTGTTATGGTTGCTCTCCTTGTTGTTGTTACGCAGTCTTCCAGTCAGTCCCTGAAATGGCCGGCGCACTGCCTGACTTTGGTTCTGATTCTGACGTGCGTTTTTCCTGCAAATAGAGTTGACAAAATTATTTCACAAAGGTTTTCAACGATTGTCGCTTGTTTTGCGATTATGATAGGATTTATAAACCTTAAAAGTTTTCTATCGTTTGGCAACATCTTGCAAGTAATGTATATGTTACGGAATATTTATAATAATGTGTGAGCAAAATATTAACGAGCAACTACTCCGAACTTATCCGTTCAAAGCCAACGTTGTTGTGTTAAAGTTATGTTAGCTAAATGTTAGTTAACATAAATTCTATTGCATGCCGGCAACTGCACAGTATGGTGAAAATGTTTTAAAAGAATAAACAAGAATGCAAGTGTCTTACATGTACTTCTTTTTGCATAACTTGTCATTATTATTGGAATTTAAAAGTATTTATTACTCATTAGGTTTGCTTACATGCCAGCAATAATACAATATTTAAACTCATCGGTAGAATATGCGTAGCAAAACAAACACACGAAAAAAAACAACGGCGAATTCAGATTGCAACAACAACAAGAATGATGCAAAGCAGACCAAACTTACCAATAAAGATGGCAGACTCAAGCTTTAATTTCTGCGGTTTTCTCAGAGGCTTCTTGGTTGTACCGAATCCTAATGTATTTACCATTTAAACCTCTGCTACTTGATCCAGTGAATGCTATGCTAAAATCAGAATAGCTTCAATTTATAATAAACTGTGACTAATTCAACTCGCTTGATTCACTCCAATTGGAAAATTGCCGCAGCCAACTTAATGCATGTAAGCGTGCAGCCAACTTTGCGTAAGTCTCAAAATTGCGTGCAGCCAACTTAACACTAAAATCATTTTGCGTAGTAGTTGAATTTAAAATTGTATTTTATAAAACTAGAGCAAGCTCTGCCTTATAGTATTTACTTAAAATTTCCCTGGACTATGACCGGAATTACAATATAATTAAAACATTAAAAGCATCATGTCCAATAAATCGGCACCGCTAAGTTCAAAAATTACAGTTGACATACTAAAAGAGTTCGATTTAACCGACTGCTGCCGCATCTGCAAATGCAGACCGGAAAACGGAATTAAGATGCGTCCACTTTTCAATGGGCACCGTTTAACCCGTATCATTGCCAATACTATACACATTGAGGTAAAAGCTTGAAAGTTTGAGAATAATTATAAAACTTTTTCCCAGCATAGATTAAGGATCTACCGGGATTGCCGCGTTTTATATGCGAGAAATGTCTTGAGCCTTTTGAAAGCATTTTCTAATTTTCAAGTTGACTTCCGACGCTCCGAAGAGGGTTTTAGAATGGCACTGGAGGCTCGTAAACATTTGCATATGGATTCCCTAATTGCGTTCTCAAATTCTATCGAAATGGAGAAGCAACAGGAAAACGATCATAATAACGCTGCCATCGTAACGAACATTATAAAGAATAATAAGAAGAATACTGGCAAATCGAAGTCCAATATTGACAAATTTACCAAATAACGCAGTTATTTGCAAATTTTGAAATTTATAGCATATATGTATATTTTTAATTTTTGCGTTTTTTTTCAAATGAAGATTTTGTTTTTATTATTATATATTATTATGTAATTTCGATTAACATGGCTTAAAATTTTCAGGGCATACGCCTGGCTTTGTGAAGAAATCGTCGCACTCGCTGGAGTCCATTTCGAATACCGGAACGGGGCAGTCTGTCTTTCTTCCATTAAAGGACTCATCGCTACTGCTTTCCGTAAAGGGTAAAATACCTTCGGCTGGCGCCCATGGTCCTGGCTTAACCTGGCAACTGAGCCATCGCATTTGCTTGTTAATCTGTCGATACCAAAACAGGAATAATAACAACAACAAATTATTATATTTTATTGTCTTTACCTGTTTACCAATTTCCTTGTAATTTCGGGCACTGAATAAATCAGCAGCGAATGTGAATATGTTTTTCGGTTTTGTCTTAATAGCTTCGGTCACTATGACACGTATAATGGCACGAACCTAGGGTAGTATGTACTATACATATTTAGTCTAATATTTTTGCAATATCTTAATTACCTCCGGATGCTTGCTTAAATATGCCCAATCGCCTTTTCGTATATTCCGTGATATCGCTTTAATTGTATCATCTATTAATTTAATTTCATCATCGTTAGTTTCTGGATCCTGATCCGCTAGCGGCGATGTTTCTACGCTTGATTCCGATTCTTCGTAGAGATCCGATTCACGGGACAAAGACATGTTTCTACAAAAATACAAATTTTCAACCAATTAGAGACTAAATATTAAATATCTAATAGAATTCGTGCAACATGTATGTTTAACAGTAGCCTACTGAATTCATATCATCATCAAATTGTATATATAGTACTCAAATGCAAAAAAGTACCAGCTGCGCATAAGAAACCAGTTCACAGTGTAATATAATAAATATTTTAATAAATATAAAATAAAATATAATAAAATATAAAAATAATATAATTGTGTAAATAAAAAAAAAAAAAAAATCAGCCCAACTCCGTGACAATGCGTATTGCAGCATTGCCGTGACCAGGATTCGAACCTGGGTTACCACGGCCACAACGTGGGGTCCTAACCACTAGACGATCACGGCTACGCCGGGCTGTTGCTTGCGACGGTCTAAAACGCACTTTTCAGACACATGCGCAATCACAATTTTCACACACACACAGCAAATCAAAGTAAATGTGAACGAAAAACAAATACAAATACTTTTTTTTTCTAGTCTGCTTAATATTTATTAAATCAAATATTTCTTAATGATTTTTTTTTTATATTTTTTACTGCTGTATCGATTTTGTTTTCTGCGCCACGTTTGTTGTATTTGTGGTCGTTGTTGGGCGTTCCTTGCGCTGTTTTAATCTTTCGCGGAATTGAAACTTTAGCATGTCCGTGTGTGTGTTCAGCATGAAGTTCATATCGGGCAACTGTAAATATAAATGTATTACAATATATAGATAAAGACAGAGCTGCTGGGAAAAGACTCACCTTATATGTGGCTAGCAGAAAATTACAACGCACCCGCTCGTTGGCAATCCGCTGGATGGTCTGTTGCATTTCCTCTGATGCCAGAAATTGATTGATGGTATCCTTGATTGGGTCTGTGCCCGCTAATCGCAGCTCATCCTGTACTTCCTCCGCTGTTGGTGTATTTGTTTTCTTTTCATTTGTGTCCACATCTAGCAATATGCTCTCGAACTGTATCTCGTTCTCGGCCGCATTGCGAACCGTGTGCTGTGTTTTTCTCGCCCTGTGTCGCACTTGTGGTTTTATCTGATTCGCACTGGAACTACTGGGCGGGCTGTTTGTTGTATCTGAGGATAAAGATTCTATGGATTTGCCTACGATGACATCTGCTGCTGCCTTGGCTGGCATTGAGATTTTTCTTTTTTTCTCTGGCGTTGGTTCGCTGGCCTCGCTGCCACTAGTAACTGGTTTCACCCTACTTATAGGTTCTGGCATTTCGTCGTCAGAGTCTGGAATTTCAATGGGATTATACATTTCCTTTTGGCTTTTAACGTTTCTTCCTCTTGCCGGGCGAATTAGGGATGTTGCATTGACAAAACTAGTTTCACCGATAAGTTGATAAGAAAATCAGATGGCGAAAGAATGTATAAATTTAACTAATTTAATGCTTTAACTATGCACATTAATTTTCTATATTTATTAGTTTTGATTATTGTTCACATCTGTCAATATATTGTGTACACAATTTAATTAATAAACATTGTGCTGTAATTCGCAGTAATCGATATCTGTATCGTGAGCGTACCGCATGTTATCGATATAATATTGCCACAAACAACATCAGACACTCACACACACACTTAGGGTCACACTCACAGATACTGCTGACTTTTATTTTCTTAACGTGCGTAGGCGAATTTCTTAATTTTCGAATTAAGATTGAGGCAAATTTTATGTAAAATTTTATTAGTGCAACATCATACACTTTGCTTGAGGCAGTGGCGCAAACGGCAACTGCAAATACGGTGTGACGTACACAGAAAACACAACAATATGGGAAACACAGATTCCAAATTGAACTTTCGCAAGGCAATTGTCCAGCTGACACAGAAGAATCAGAAAATCGACAACAGCGACGAACAGTTCTGGGAGCAATTCTGGCAGGCGCATCAGACGACACTGGAGGATGTCTTTGCGTTGGTAACGCCAAGTGAAATTCGTCAAATACGCAATGACAATCCCGCTAATCTGGCTACACTCTGCTACAAGGCTGTGGAGAAGTTGGCCCAAGCCGTGGACAGTAGCTGTCGCACCCAGGCGGATCAACAATGCGTTCTCAATTGTGTACGCCTCTTGGTGCGCATATTACCATACATTTTTGAAGATGATAAATGGCGTGATTTCTTCTGGAGCAATTTGCCAGCCCAGGAGCAGGCTAATCATGGCCAGACTGTGCCGTTGGCTCAATCCCTGCTGAATGCCGTATGTGATCTGTTGTTTTGTCCCGACTTTACGGTGACAGGAACAGCACGTCGTGCTGGTCCCGAAAAGGCAGAGGAGCTGGCAAATATCGATAGCTGTGAGTACATTTGGGAGGCAGGTGTGGGCTTTGCTCAATCACCGCCCCACAATGCCCAGATGGAACGTCGACGCACAGAGTTGTTAAAGCTGTTGCTCACCTGTTTCTCGGAGCCAATGTATCGCACGCCACAGCAATCCGAGGAGCCCAACAAATGGATTGCCTACTTCACCTCAGCAGACAACAGACATGCACTCCCGCTGTTTACATCGTTTTTGAACACTGTGTGCTCCTATGATCCCGTGGGATTCGGTGTGCCCTACAATCATCTGCTGTTCGCAGACACCACGGAGCCTTTAGTCGAGGCCTGCCTGCAACTGTTGATAGTAACGCTCGACCACGACATGGTCGTGCAGCAGCAGCAACAGCAGCAGCAGCAACAACAGCAGCTCACGAATGCGACGGGTGGCGTGTTGGTTACACCCTACGACGAGGGAGGCTGCGGGGATAATCTCTTCATCAACTATTTGTCACGTGTGCATCGCGACGAGGATTTCCATTTTGTGTTGCGAGGCATAACGCGGCTGCTCAACAATCCTCTGGTGCAAAACTATTTGCCCAACTCGACGAAACGTCTGCATTGCCACCAGGAGCTGCTCATCTTGTTCTGGAAAATCTGCGACTACAATAAGAAGTTCTTGTACTTTGTGCTAAAGAGCTCCGATGTCTTGGATATACTCATACCGATTCTCTATCATCTGAACTACTCACGAGCAGATCAATCCCGCGTAGGCCTCATGCACATTGGAGTCTTCATACTTCTACTGCTGTCGGGTAAGTCTGCTTTGCTCCTGTCGCGTTTCTCTTTCTAAAGTTTATAATCTCCAACAGGTGAGCGTAACTTTGGTGTGCGCCTTAATAAAGCTTATTCGGCTACAGTGCCCATGGATATACCTGTGTTTACTGGCACGCATGCGGATCTGCTTATCACAGTGTTCCATAAGATTATCGCCACGGGTCATCAACGTCTGCAGCCGCTATTCGATTGCCTGCTTACCATTCTGGTGAATGTATCACCGTATCTGAAGACGCTCTCGATGGTGGCCAGTGTGAAGCTGTTGCATCTATTGGAGGCATTTAGTACGCCCTGGTTTCTGCTCTCCGCTCCCAGTAATCATCATCTGGTATTTTTTCTGCTTGAGATATTCAACAACATCATACAATATCAGTTTGATGGAAACTCGAATTTAGTTTATACAATTATACGCAAACGTCATGTATTCCATGCCATGGCCAATTTGCCCACGGATATGACAGGTATTGCCAAGTGCCTGAGCGGACGCAAGACGGGAGGCAAGTTCAATTTGCCACGTGTGCCACAGCGCAAGCAGACAACGGCGTCGGCCAACCAGGAGCTGCCGTCAGCACATGTGCCCGACGAGTATGCCGATGAGGAGGAGGATGAAGAAGATGAGGATGCGGATGAGACGCGATTGGAGAAACAGTCAGCGGTATCAGAGGAGGATTTGGAATCGGAAACCGAATCCCATGAACGTTCGCAAATTGGCGATAACTTGCAGCTAGACGGAGCTCCTGTGCTGACGGCGCAACCAGCTGAGCCAGGTACCCTGAAGACGTCGTTGCTAGACACTCCTGGGATTGGCCAAATGACAGAGCGTGAACCGGCACATCCCAATGACAAGGCCGATTTGGTAGCCTATGAAAAATCGCCCGACACGACGACATCACCGCGTGGAAGCAACAAATCAACATCGCCAACGCCGTCGCGCGATGAACAGGCTCGACTCTCTGTCGCCCATCGTGGCAGTATACGCATGGTACCCGGCGATGGCGATCGTTGGACTCCCACACCCGAATGGATCGTTTCGTGGCGCTCAAAATTGCCGTTGCAGACGATAATGCGATTGCTGCAGGTGCTAGTGCCACAAGTGGAGAAGATTTGCATTGATAAGGGCCTCACCGACGAGTCGGAGATACTTAAGTTCTTGCAGCACGGCACACTTGTTGGCCTGCTGCCCGTTCCTCATCCCATTCTGATTCGCAAGTATCAGGCGAATTCCGGCACCACAGCCTGGTTCCGCACCTATATATGGGGTGTAATCTACCTACGAAATGTAGAGCCGGCGATTTGGTATGATACAGAAGTGAAACTCTTTGAGATTCAACGCGTCTAGTTCGATATAGTAAGTGGGAAACCAAAACAAAGAACACCAAAACAACAACAACAGCAACTAGAAACACACAATCGCAGCAACTACGATAAGAACCTGCAAAAACGTAGTTTAACCAAAAAAAAAAAACGCTTTTGCATTTACTGTAGTTAATTTATTTAGTTTATAATCCATTCCAATCTTTTAGTATGTGAAATATCAATGTCAAAGAGTTTTCCTAGCTTCACGAACGTCCAAATCGGAAGACCTCTGTTTACCTATGTACGTATGTTAGCATATATAATCTGTCATATCAGGGCACCGGTGTCGTCAGATCGTACCAATCATAAACCAAATGAGGCTTTATTAGTTTTGGCAATGTGTGCGCTCTCTTCTATATACATATATGTTTTTATTATTCTTATCAGCTTTAAATTGCCTTTTAATAGTCTTTCGATCTTGTAACATTCAGCAATTCTTAGTCTAAATTCTTTATGCATTTTATTTTGATCTTAGAGATTTTCGACTGTAAATCCCATAGTATTTATTGTAGTGTAAACTTTCTCAAATTACATTTTACTTTGTCATAATAGAAAATGTTCCTTGTGCCGTATTTATTACGTTTTGCTTAAGTAATTTATTTGTCACATTCATTATTTACATTATTATTGATAGAGTTTGTCAAGTCACAAAAGGAAACTCGACCGTGTCTGTTGTAAAGTGTTTTTGAGCTGAGTCGAAATGTACGTACTTTTTAAACAGTTAGTTTTTCACAATTTTTAATTATTGAAAATTCCCATGTATGTATAAATATTTTAATAATTTATTGTAGATCAACTATCAAGCTTTATTTATTAAATTTTCTTCTGTGCAATGCGTTTTCCCATTCTGAACATTCAGTAACAATATATAAATATAAGTACATAGGTTTTGTTCGCTTATAAACATTATTATAGAATTTAGAAAATAATTTCTGCTTTCAAAATATATTCAAAAAGAAGTATACCCAAAGTAAAATAAAGGCAGCTAAATAAAAAAAAAAAATTATCAAAAGGAACTTTTTTAAAATTTCTCCAAGTATATCAAAATGAGAGATATTTTTCAACTCGAATGCGCCGGATCATCATTTTTATTGGATTTGTAGATGCCCAGCCAAAATGCATATTTTACGACAAAAATTAATAGAGCGGATACGGCGCCAACGACTAAAGATTTCCTCCTGTTACCACGAGATGCACCCCCTTCAGACTGCATAGTGGAGTAGTTGTGTTTTTGAATTATCTGCTGGCTATGAGTCGGGGACCACTGTGGTTGTCACGATTGTTTACCATCTGGTGATGTTGGAGTCGTCGTTGGTTGCTGCTCAGTTGAAGCAGGTGTTACGGGTAATATGCTAAATTTGATGTGTCCGCCTTTTTGACGCTTCTGTACAATCTTGCCAATAGTTTCGGGTTCCTTAACAGTCCTCTCAATGGTCTTCACAATACGCTCTGCGTTGCCATCATCGCTGCCAGCTACACTTCCTTGAATGAGTATGCGAACCTCGTGTCGTTTGTTCAGCCACTTCACAATGTTCTTCAGTCGGGAGGCAAGATCGTGATCTGTTATACGCGACCCAATGCTCAGTGATTTCTCAGACTTTTTGTTACCCTTCTCCGCAGATGCGACTTTACTTTCCTGGTCATCGGCCAACATTTCTGCAGCGGTTACCATTCTGCAATGGAATACAAAGAATTTTTATTATGTTTCCCATTTTTTTTGACTTGGCAGGGAACTAACTTAAACATGATCCGCCCGGTCTTGGCATCCGTCTGATTCATTTTTAGCAGATGCAAATCCCGCCGTTTGGCCAACTTCTGTGCCTCCTCCAATGTTGTGATACTCATTGCCTGATTTTGTCCAATTAATGTTATTTTCTGCTGTAGTTTTTTTGTCTTTTGGTCATCGGTTTTTGTTGTTGCTGCTTGTGTAAGAAATCCGTGGACAGAGAAGCTTCGGATTTGTGGTTCATACAGTGCAGTCATCGATGGCATCTTGGAATACTTTGGCAATTGCACCACAAACGAGTGTAGCGACAATAAGCTGCGAATTGCCCACATTCTTTTCTGTAGCATTTTTAAATTTTGTTTTGTTTTTGCACTATACAAAAGTTAATTTATATTGTTCATAACATCAGGGTTGTCATCACTATTTTCAAAATTAATGACTGAGTTTGGTTATTAACTATTTTTTTTTTTTTGGTTTTTAATTAATTTGATTTTTAAAGAATTTCATTCTTTATAAATCAGACTAAAAATGTAAATACAAATATGTGTGTATTTTTCGACAACTCTTTTGGAAACTATCGCATGATTTTTATCGTCATCGGCAAGGCATACTTGGTATGCTTGGCAACACTTTTTTTTTGGTATTCACCACACAGATGAATTTATTGTATAACCTATCGTTATCGATTTGGCGCCGTTTTTAAATGAGAGTTGCCGAGTGTCCGATAAAACTAGTATGAGTCTTTATTTTATTCTAAGCAGATTTAGGAGTTAGTATAATAAATTCTAATAGGCTCAGCCCCATTGCCTGTTGTCATAGTTCCGTTGTGTGTTGGAATTACCATGTTCTTCATTCCAGAATTGTTGCTGCACACGATGCATGTTCTGAATACTTTGGCATTCTGGCGAGGTGGCAGCATTCCGTTGTAATTGCTGGAACTCTGGACGGCGACATTCCTCACACGCCTCCCAACGAGTGAACTTATTCAGATTGCGATCGCACGGATCTGCTGCATATAACATACACTCATCGACACAGAAATTATAGAACCAAAAGTTGCCAACAACTGTGTCATTCCGGCAGCTAGGATTAGTGCGCAGCATTTGAAAGCATTTCTGGGACATTTTGGGGTCAATATCTTCGGGATTACCATCGATATTTCCAAAGTCTCTGCCGTAGTTGTTTGGGGTGTTGGTTCTTTGCCATGGTAAGCGCTCCGATTGGGTGTTGTCCTCGTCCGGATCAAGATTTCCAATCGCATTTTGTCTATTGCCAAGGCCTTGTCTTTGTTGTGTGTAACGTTGATCCTCGTACTTATTGAAGTTGTTGCTGGGTCTTTGCCAGGAATTTCGCTCGGTTTGGGAGTCGGTATTATCTAAATTGGGATTGGCATAGTCGTTATTGCCAAATCGTTGCCTTTGGCCAGGAAAACGTTGGTCATCCTTGTTAAAATTATTGCTGGGTCTCTGCCAGGGAGTCCGCTCTGCTTGAGAGTCGGCATCATCGTCTGCTTTGGGATTAGCATAGTCAATATTACCGAAACGTTGCTTTTGATCTGTGAAACGTTCCTCTTCCTGCTGCCTAAAGCTATCTACGGGTCGTCCACGCTGATAGGGTACTCGTTCAGAATCCTCGAGCCGCGGAAACTTGTTCATTGTTAGTCGCCTGATTGGGCTTAGGCCAACGATTTAATGGCCAAGATGAGTCAGCTCTCTGTTCTTGTTTCCATTGGTTGGGAAACACCCTTAAAATTACCCACATCAAAGGGGGAAAATCTTGGCTTTTCCTCTCTTTCTTCCTCCTCGTTATTATTGAAGTTGTTTCTATTTAGGATTGGCGGCTCTTCCTCCGGCTGCGGCTCCTCAAAACGTGAATCCATTTCGTTACCTGGTAGATTTCCTAGACACGCTCTGCCCGCACACTTACGCATCTCCTGCAGTTCGGCTCGATGTACACTTTGACACTTAATCTCTGCGCCACGACTGAGATACTGACGCTGTCGCGTCTGGTATCCCTCACCGCAGGTGACACTGCATGGACCCCAACCGCTCCACGGTGACAATTGACACTCTGCCCGTTGCGTTGCTCTCCCAGCAGCCGCACCGAAGTTCATGTTCAGCTCATCATAGTCGGGCATGTTGCGCATGGGTTCACTTAGGCCACAGATCTGACCCTCACACGCACGTTCCTCATAGAGCAATACATTGCAATTGTAAATCCTGGCCAGCTCTGGCTGCTTGTACACTCGCCGCCTGTACTGCATGCCCTCGCCACACTTGCTGGAGCAATCACTCCAAGCGGACCAGGGATGTGTGAGGCATTCGCGTGGCACATCCGCATCATTGTTGGCTGTGCAAGGGAAGAGTTTATTTACTAAAGACTTTGGATTCCTTTTCATAATTAACACTTACAGTCCTCATCCAGGCAACGCCGCTCGTAGATCCTCTGACGTCGTATGGTAAGTGTGGCCATGGGTTTCATGGGTTCGCCGGACTCATCGTAGAAGGGCGAGCGTGGATCATTGGGAAAATCCGAGCGTATGCGTCGGATTACATCCGGTGGCACCTGCGGCTGATCCGGCGACTAAATCAACAGAAAAAAAAGAAATGTAATATGGATACGAAGATTGAGGTGTATTCCTTACCGTATAGGTGGGCCCCGCATCGGTGCCCACATCCCAGGGATACAGATTGATAGTTTTACTTTCCAACCACGTGCAGTTGCGCAGGCAGAGTTCCAATCCGCTTACGCCCACAATCCAATCGGGTGAGGGTTCAATTTTAGAGGCAAACGAGACCATATGATGCAGTGGATCAACGCGCACCGATGCCATCGTCTTGCTGTTGAGATTAGGAAACGCTGGACCGCGTGCCTTAATGATTGTGCGTATCTTTTGCTCCCGAAAGTTAAGACTAAATTCGCGTTCCAGCAGCCTGGATGTGCAGTGCTCCGCATACTGCTTGATGGCCTCACTGGCCAGTCCACCCGACTCCCAGAAGCGATAGTCGGAGCTGTGTGCGGCACCCACAAGCTCACAGAAACGTGTCTCCCAGCCGCGTGCCGGAAAGTTCTTGGGATGCAGATTACGCGACCAGACGCCCTCGAATGTGAGCTGGCAAAGCATTGGGATTACAATCTGATCACAATTCCGGCAAAGCAAACTCACCTCATAGCGCGCCTCATCGCAGGCACAGCAGGGATTGTCTATGGTGGAGCCCGTCGGTAGACTCTCCACATCGTCCACAACCTCCTCGCAGATGCGACGCGTTAGACCGCCATCATCCATGTGCCAGACATCACGATGCTGCAGCACAGTGGCACGTATAAGTATGCAGCCACTGCCCGGCTCACTGGGTGCCGTCCAGGTGAGATGCATATGTGTCTTGGGATTGGTATTTGTGTTCTCCACCATATTGATGCAGTTCGGGCTGAAGCGTGTCTCGATCAGATTGGTCAGCTCGAATCTGCCCGCATCGCTCAGATAGTCTCCCTCCTCGCTCTCTAGTGCCAGAATAAAGCTGATATAACGATGTCCATTGAAGGCATTGAGGGAAACTATAGACAAAGAATTAATAGAGCAAGAGAAACCAAGACAGAGAGGGAGAGTGAGAGAGAGAGAGCGATAATCCATGCTGCCTTATCAAAGCACGACCTTGAAATCTCTTCTTGAATTCGCAATGTCCTGATAAGCTTGCGCCCGTAGACGTGTTTTTTGTTTACACAACAAAAGTGAAATGTTGCGAAATTTAATGTTTTTGTTATTGTTTAATTATGAATGATGATACTCGCATAACCCTGAATCTCAATTGTGAATAGAACTGAGAACTGGGAACTGAGAACTGAGTATATTGAAGTTCAAGCGCAAGGCCAATGAACTCACGCGCTCACCGTTGTATTCCTGTCCCAGTATATATGTTTCCGGATTGCCACTAATGCTTATCACATAGTTCTCATCGACGGGAGATTTGGGCGTGGCCGTGTTAGCCGGACGACGTGTGCAGATCAATGCTCGACCAGTTGGCGCCAGCAATGAGACAACGAAAAGCATCAATAAATGCCACATCGTAATCGAAATCAATTCACAGTAATTATTGATATATATATATAGTATAACTTTAGCTCGCTCTCGACTCGTACGTCTGCTCTGGTAGAGCTACGCTTGGAAACTGATTGGAAGCTGCCGGAATTGCGAATGATCGAAGCATGCAGGGAAGGCTGATAAGACACTGCGTGTTATGCTCAGCCGGCAAGAGAGCGCATACTCTAACAGAATGAATAAAATGGGTGTGCTAGGTCGGTATAAATAAGGGGAAGAAGTCAAAGGTTTCACAGTAATCAGATAATAAATAAAGCAGGAAACTCTTCAAACTTTAATCTAGAAAACCAGACTATAGTATTCACTATTAGTTATCGTATTGATCTAAACAGCTTGCAGGGTATTCAATAGTCACTACCGCTGAGCTGTAACTTTCCTCTTAACCTGACCCAGTGAAATGAATACGGCTACAGGGTAGTCTAGTCTTATCAGCTGCTGATCGTGCGAGAAGTCGGAAAAGCACATCGATCGAAGTGAAAAAAGAGAGAGAGAGAGAGATAGAAAGAGAAAGAGAGCGAGAGAAGAGAGTAATGAAGCAAAAAGAAAGATCGATCAATTGATAGCGATAAGTCGTAAAAGCACTTTTTTATTTTCCATTTCTACCATAACGTCGGGCATTATTGTTATTGTATCTGGTCTGTGACATGGGCTCCCCAAATCCTTCAGCAAAGGTTCCACCAGACTGGGAATTCGGATACATGGCATTTCCATAGTTACTCGCCTCGTCGTCGGTGCGTACCAGATTCATCTGCGGGAGTAGACAAGTACCCTCACAGGCCATCAGTGTACGGAAACGATTGCTATTCTGATCACAGTTATCTGTGGTGAATATTTTACATTCATGATCATCATGATCGTAAAACCAGAAATTGCGCTGGACAACTGGATTCGCAATACATGGTTGGGTCGAGGCGTATGGCTTCTCGAAGCAATAATCCTGAACGATCTTAAAGTTGCTGCCCGTATCCGGTTGACGATCGGCGTAGGGATTACGAGCGAAGGGAGCACGTGTACTTAAACCTGTATTGGATGCATCGTAGTCGCTATTCGTGCGATAATCATTGTAGTTGCTCGTAGGTCTATCCTCCTCTCCTCGGTTATTCTGTCTGTAATCATTGAAGGTACTGCTGCCAGGTCGATAATCATTATAGTTGCTCGAAGGCCTATTCTCTTGTCTATTGTCCTGTCTGTAATCATTATAGTTGCTACCGCTGCTGGGTCGATAATCCTGTTTATAATCATTCAAGTTGAGTCTGTTTCCCACTAGTTTGTCATTGGAGCGTTCCGGCTCATCGGGTTGCTGCCGCCTGGGTATCTCAGGTAGGGGCTCTCCAGCTAATAAATTGTTGTTGTCTTGTCTATTCATATCGTTACCCGGTCGATTCACACCCCAACCAGCTCTGCTTCCGTCGTAACCCCCTTGATTGATCTCTCCAAATGCATCGGGAAACCCATCAAGTTCTCCGTTATCGGGTATGGTACCGCCACAATCAGACCCAATACACTGTTTGGTCTCCTCAAGAGGCAGTCGTATAGCCGCACGGCATTGGTATCTTGCTTGAGGATTGAAAAAGTCCCGGGTGCGTGTGGCAATGCCACGTCCACAGGTCTTGGAACAAGGTGACCAATCGCTCCAAGCGGTCAACTCACACTCCGCCGTTGTGTCAGGAACATTTGCATCGCTCTCCGGATTAGGTAACTCCTCCTCAGCGCCACACTGTGTGCCCTGGCACTGGCGAATCTCATTCAGATTGCGATCACAGCTGTAGCTGGCGGCCAACATGGGATTCTTGTAGCTGCGCTGACGCTGGGTGTAACCGGGACCACATCGTGTGCTACAATTGGTCCACTCGTTCCACGGATGTGTGGCGCATTCCAGCGGACCATCCTGAGGTACTAGGGAGAGGAATATATAGCCTGTTATTGCTGGACTTATCAAGGATCTTTCAAGATCAACCTTACCTTCCTCACACTCGCGTGTGTAGAGCTTCTTGCGGGTCAGATAAAGCGTTGCTAGAGGCTTCATTGGTGTCCCACTGTCATCAAAGAAAGGTGAACGATAATCGCTGGGATAAGAGGAGGAAATGCGTCGAATAACATCTGGAGGAACCTGCGGTTGATCGGCTGACTGGAAAGAGCGAAGCTCGTAGGGTTAGGCAAGTACAATAGCATCGATTACGACCAAGACTCACCATATAGGAAGGACCTGCATCGGTGCCCACGTCCCAGGGATATAGATTCAATACTTTACGCTCCAACCAGGTACAGTTGCTTAGGCACAACTCCAAGCCCGCTACACCCAGTATCCAGTCGGGTGAGGGATCAATCTTGGCCGCCAATGATATCTGATGATGTCGTGGATCCACGCGTGCATTGGCCAGCGTTGTGCCATAGGTATTGAGACGGTATCCAATGCCAGGGGCTTTGATAATGGTGCGTACTTCCCCATTCTACGTAGATCTGATATCAAAGAGAGTCTTAAGTAAGGGCTGGTTGTACCTACCTGCGTATTCTGTCGTATCTCATGCTCCAACGTGCTTGTCGCTCCATGCTCGGCCAACTCTTGCATACCCAGGCTAGCTCGTCCACCGTAGGCCCAATATCTGTAACTGTAGCTATGCGAGGCACCTATGACTTCACCAATCCGAGTACGCCATGCCTCGACAGGAAAGTGCTTTGCATGCGTATTCCTTGCCCACTTGCGTTCCAGTACAATCTGCATGGGGAGAAGGAAATGAGCTTAGCCAGCCAGGGATGCCAGGATGCATTGGATTACCCACCTCATACTTGGCTTCATCGCAGGCACAACAGCTCTGCAGCGTTGGCGTGTGGCTATTCAGCTCATCAATCTCCTCGGGACAGAGGCGTTTCGTGAGAAACCCGTCATCAATGAACCATACATCACGATGCTGGACGACACCAGCTTTGATCAGGACACAACCGCTGTCGGGTTGCTTCGGTGCCACCCAGGATACCTCAATGCGAGTCTTGGCATTTGTATTTGTGCTCTCGATCATGTTCTCACAGCCCACACTAAAACGTGTTTCCGCCTTATCGTACAACTCGAAGTGTCCCGTCATATCCTGTCCACTGTACGCGATGGGTTGCTCCTCACTCTCCACGATCAGGGTGAAACTGATGAACTTCATATTGATGGGGCACGAAAGAGAAACTGAGAGGGGAGATAGAAGATAACTATACTATATACTCGATTGAAATTTCTATGATCGTCTCTTTACCATTATACTGATGATCGGGTATGTAGGTCTCGGGATTGCCATCGATTAGTATCTTGAAATTATCATCGACTGCAGAACGTTCTCCGTTGGCTCCTTGCGGTATACGACTGCAGCCAGCACTGACATCCTCTATATAGTCTGACGTAAGAAGAAGTAGAAGTAGAAATAACGCCAAAATTCGACACATTTTTTCTTGCTCGTCACACCCGATCGACAGCTGCTAGAGAACTGATGAAATTGGGTGAATCGAGTTTCGAGTAATTGTCGAAACGTTTTAATTATTTCTCAGCGTCCTCTTGATTGTCTTGAGTCGTCACTTTAAATATTTCGCGTCGCTCTTCTCTATAAGTCTATATAGAAACGCGTGTACACAACGTTCTATACATACATATCGTATGTGTGTGTTGGCTGAGCTGACATCAATTAATTTATTTTTTGCTGAGGTTCTTTGAACTTAGCAGGCAGTACGGAGCGGCGATAGAGAATTGCCCACTTTGATATAATCAAATGTGTCTGGAGAGTCTCTTATTTAGGTCAATGATACGCAAGAAGTGACTTTGTTGGGGTTGAGCACGCATTGAAGTAGGTTTACTAAAGGCGATGGAATAAAGGAGCAGAATGTGCTTAGGACTCTTGGTTGGAATGCTTTAAAGGGAAGTCGAAGAAGTAGAAAGCTTTAGCCTATATCTTTTTAAGATAGTTTGGGCTATTAAACAAAGGGTTAGACCTGAGCGAAACCTTTAAATAAACTAGAGGACCTTTACAGGGCTTTACTTCACTTAAACCCAAAGTGCTTAGGACTCTTGGATGGAATGCTTTAAAGGGAAGTCGAAGAAGTAGAAAGCTTTTGCCTATATCTTTTTTTTAGATAGTTTGGGTTATTAGCAAAGGGTTGGACTAGATCGTAATCTCTAATTAAACTGGAAGACCTTTACAGGGCTTCACTTCACTTAAACCCAAAGTGCTTAGGACTCTTGGATGGAATGCTTTAAAGGGAAGTAGAAGAAGTAGAGAGCTTTTGCCTATATCTTTTTTAGATAGTTTGGGTTATTTACAAAGGGTTGGACTAGATCGTAATCTCTAATTAAACTGGAAGACCTTTACAGGGCTTCACTTCACTTAAACCCAAAGTGCTTAGGACTCTTGGATGGAATGCTTTAAAGGGAAGTAGAAGAAGTATAAAGCTTTGGCCTATATCATTTTTAGTTAATATGGAGAACAAACAATGGGTTAGAAATCTTGGTACCCTTAACTTAAACTGAAAGACCTTGATAAAGCCTATCCTCACTCAAACCCATAGAGCTTCAATAGTTCACTTTATTTTATTGCAATATACTTGGTTTATAAGAATAGATAACTCCGATTTGCAGTTAATACTTGACATTAAGATGCTGCTATAGCCGATTGGGAATCAGATCGGATCCCATCTCACCACTTGTCCGTCTCATCGTTGCTGCTCAAGAGACATGGCATCATGACGCACTTCTCGATGCGCACACGATCCTTACACTTGTAGCTGAGGTCTGTGTTGAGCAGGGTGCGAGTGCGTTGACGCACCGAGTTGCCGCCACAGCTGGCCGTGCAGGGTGTCCAGGCAGACCACTCAGAGTAGCGACACTCGTCGCGTGCCGGTTCCAGTGGCTGCAGCTTGGCGGGCACATGACGTCGCTCCCCCACCGAACCACTGACCGAGTACATGTCATCGCAACGCTGATAGCAGCGATCCATGCGCACCAGGTGCTTGGGACACTGCTTGCCACCGTATTTGGGTGTGCGGAGTACACGTCGCGTCTTGAGCTGCACACCCTCGCCGCAGGACGCGTTGCAGCTGTGGGCAATCCACTCGGAGACTAGACAATCTGTACGCTGCGTATACGGTGATCCGAGGAGTTCACTCTGTAGTTCCTGCTTGTGCCTGGGCAGGCGACAGGTCTCATCGCATTCCTCCTTCGACTTGAACTTGTTCTCGTTGGTATCGCAACGATCTGACCAATAGATGCCACACTGATCGCTCACATGGTCGTAGTACCAGAAGTTCGTGACATCGCTGTCGCGGCAGTGACTCTCACGCAGTGATTCATAGCAGAAGGGAGGCACAATGGTGTCGCAGCTGGGATTCGTGCAGGTGACCTCCTCGAAGAGTTTGATATGGCGACAAGGATCAGTGCCATCTTCATTGGGATCCTGCACGCCATAGACTTCGTTATTGTTCCATACCTTACGAACGCGTTGTTGTTTGCCAGTACTGCCACAGGGTCCCAGGCAGGGTGAGAAATCTGACCAGGGTGAGACACCACATACTGGTGGTATATAATCCTCTCGACGTTGACTGTAGCTCTGGAAATTGCGAAAGATCGAACGTTTCTCCGCATCTGCGCCACCTTGCTCATCTCCTGCCTCTGGTTGTGCCTCTTCGGGTTCTGCCTCGCCCTCAGCCTCCTCGTTACCAATCTCGCCACCACAATCACTTGCCTCACACACCTTGATCTCCTGCAGACGCGCCTTGCTCGCCTTCTGGCACTTCTTCTTGGCCCGCCGATTGAGATAGTGTCGTGTGCGTATCATCTCGCCCTTGCCACAGGTCACTGTGCAGGAGGACCATTCGCTCCACTCGGACAGACCACATTCGGGATCGGCTCCAGGCAGTTCCACCTCCGGCTGTGCACCCTCTGCCGCCTCCTCGTTGAATGTGGCACATTTGCGGCCCGTGCAATGTTTCTCCTCACGCAGCGCATTGTTGCAACGATGACGCTGGCAAATGGGACTAGGTTAGGACTGGGACTTGGTTAGGACTAGGAGCTGAACTTACGATTGCCAGTGTTGGATTCTTAAACTCTCGTGTTCTGTACTGCTTGCCGGGTCCACACTTTGCGCTGCACTCGTCCCAACGGCTCCAGGCCAGCGTGGCACACTCTGCGGGCAGTTGCTCAGCTGCTAAGAGAAGATGGAGTGAGATAGGAATGAGAACTGGGACTAATCCACATACCATCGGCTGTCTCGCAATTCTTCTCGTACAATCGCCGTCGGTTGATGTGCAGCGTAGCCAAGGGTTTCATCTCTGCACCCGTGGGATCATAGAATGGCGAACGAGGATCATTGGGAAAATTGGACTTGATGCGTCGCACCACATCGGGTGGCACCTGCGGCTGATCTGCGGACTACAAAGGGAGTGTAATACAATAAATACAGAGGGTCTAATCCACTTACCATATAGGATGGCCCACTGTCGGTGCCCGCATCCCAGGGATACAGATTATGCACCTTGTTCTCAACCCACGAACAGTTGGGCAAACATAGCTCCAGTCCGGAGACGCCTACAATCCAATCGGGCGATGGATCCACCATGGAGACCAATGAGATTAAATGATGATTGGAATCGACGCGAAATACAGCAAAGGTTTTGCCCGTCACATTCGGGTAGGCTATGCCACGTGCCTTGATAATCGTTCGTATATGATCACTCTGATCCTTCAGCTCACTCTCCAGGGTGCGTGTGGAACCATGTTCCGCCACCTCACGTAGTCCCTCGCTGGCCATTTCTCCGTACTGCCAGAAGCGATAGTCGATGGTGTGGGAGGCGCCAATGATGTCACTGAATCTGGTGCGCCAACTGTTTGCCGGAAAGTCCTTGGGATGCGTATGACGCGACCATTTACCCTCGAAGGTAAGCTGGAAATCGAAGACAGGATTGTCAGATTCAGATTAATCCATGTTGAGTAGACAAACCCACCTCATATTTGGCCTCATCGCAGGCACAGCATGGATCTACAATGCTCGGCTGTGTATTGATGTCATCCACCTCCTCCTCACACATGCGTTTGGTCAGCATGCCATCGTCCATGAACCAGACATCACGATGCTGCATGACAGTGGCACGCAGCAGTATACAGCCCTGGCCGGGGGAGGTGGGTGCTGCCCAGACAACATCCACATGCGTCTTCAGATTCGTATTTGTATTCTCAACCACATTCGGGCAACGTGGACTGAAGCGTGTCTCGGATAGATCGGCTATCTCAAAGGCACCTATCGCATTCAAATCATCCTCAGCATCGCCATTCTCCTGCTCCAGTGCCAGCATGAAGCTCACGAAGGAAAGACCCGAGTAGGCGCTGAGTGTGACTTGTGGGTTGGGATGAGAGGAATGAAAGATTATATAGACAAATACTATTATATATGGTTTTACTCTCTTACCATTGTATTTCTGTCCCGGCACATAGCTTTGCGCATTGTTGGCCACGGAGAGCACAAAGTTATCGTCTACGGGTGACTTGCCCGCTGTGGCGCCCTGAGGAGTCCGATTACAGCTCTCGCCGAGTGACAAACTGCTCCCGAGTGCCAGTAAAATCACGAGACTTATGAGTCGCAACATCGCATAGATGGCTCTCCCTCTCTCTCTCTCTTTCTCTCTTGTATTCCTTCTCTTTATAGCTGTGTCTCTTTACTTGTGGGATCTGTAATTAGACTGTCATATATTGGGGTTTATTTATTTTTATACTTTATGCAGAGGGCATCGATTAGTATATTCATGAAAAAAATTCCGGCACAATATGTGAAAAATATGAATAATATACCAATTCTAAGGATTGCTTCTACTCTTTCATATTATAACGTGATTTTTTGGCTTTAAAAACTCATAACTTTGCCAAAAATCATTTGATTTTACTCGGAAATGACTTTTTGATCACGGTACTATACCTAGATTGATTTTGCATTTCAATATCATCGATTTCTAAGCTTCGATTTTTTTCGACATTTTCCATGCAACCCCCTTATAAAAATTTCAAAAATTTTTCAAAAAATTAATATATTTATTTTTTACTTGAAATCGATTAGGATATTCAAAATAAACATAAAAATCAAATCCCCAGCTAAATCCGATACAAAATGTGGAAAATATGCATATTTTATGGATTTCCGGGGTTGTCTTCCCTTTCCAGGGTTTTTGAAAAATGTACTTTTTATCGTATTTGTAGTATAGGTATGCCAAAAACCATATGATTTTAATTTTTTTTTTTTTTTTTTTTTTTTTTTTTTTTTTTTTTTTTTTTTTTTTATTTCCCCTTTTTGGGCCCCCCATTTTTTTCGATTTTTTCCATCCCCTGTAACAAAATTTTTTTTAAAAATTGCATATTGATTTTTGCTTAAAATGATAAGGCTCTGCAAAATAACAAAAAACGAACCGCAAGTATATGGACACAAAATCTGGAAAATTCATTTTTGGATTTTCCAGGGTTGAAAATTTACGTCCTTTAACAGGTTTTCTCTAGTTTATTCTTAAAATATAAATAAACTACTAAATATACTATACTACTCATATACTATAAAAACTAATCAAACCGAATAGTTCTGCCGAAACATTAAACAGCAAAGGGGCCGTACTTACTCAACATTAACTTTTTGCAATATATTTCATATTTTAATAAGCCCAATTAACTTCATAAACAGCCGCGGAAATCATTTTGTTTGCAATTTCATGGTCCATTGGTTCTTTAATGAATCGTTTGTATTGAATGTCAATGACACAGATATTACATATGTATAGTACAATTAACAGTTATAAATAGTTAGGAATGTGGCGTAATGATAATTGAACTTGACATTGCCACATGCTTTTGGATAGTACGAGAAAACAATTGATTGCAAATACGAATAGAACTGTTTCATATGCTAAATATAGCCTTCGCTTTGGATTCGATATCTAGATGATATGTAGTATTTTAGTATAGTATGTTTGTTTGCACTGCACTTTCTATTTCGCTTGTCTGGCCATTGCCAGGCGGAACTCGCATCGAGCGCAGACCGAGAGGGAAACATACATAAATATAATATAATAGGGTTGTCTACGTCACTGATTAAATTCAATTGAAAATGCGGCGAGCGTTGAATTGAAATGTGTGCAAAACAAGTGAGTCTACAGCAGAGTGAACGACTTGTAAATACCCTGTATAAATTTATAGTGATACTGTAGTGTATATTAAGCCAAAAATGCACTTTGTTACCAATACAAATCATGAAATTAATCATAGTGTATTAAATTTTAAACACACTTCAATATACCCTCTTTGTGTGTTCCCCTACTACTACAGGGTAGTCGAAATGAAGACTACTTAGGCCACCTAAGTGAAAGCAATTCGAATAGAGAACATCATTAAAATCACTTTTAGGGCTTCGCTGGCACTAGATACAAACCCCAACAGTCACAGTGAATTATTTCCATCGGAAATAATGAAAACTTACGTATTATCAGCGTAATGAATCGATCGAATATAGTCAATAATTAAATATATGTTATTTTCAACTTGGATTATCTTCTGTTGTAATCGAAGTGATGCACTTCTAAAATCACATTATTATTCACATTTATTCAAATTGTATTCACGACCGTCTCGTCAGGCGCTCAAAACGCAACTGAACTGCAAATTGCATGAGCTGCGTTAATCGCGTACAGCGAATCAAGCCGAAGGGTTCCTAGAGAGACAAAGGGGGAGGGGAGAGGATGATAGGGGGAGGATAGGGAATTGAGCGTAGGAGAAGAGCACAACCAGCGTATTCTGCTCTTTAGTATTCTGCTTTATCACCTCGCTTCGTATTTGTTTACATTGTGAGAGCTTTTTTTTCTCGTTCTGTTTTCGCACTCACATTCTAAACATTTTGTGGCAAAAAGAAAAACGAAAGAATTGACAAATTGAAAAAATTCTGAACACAGTGGGTCGATTTATGTGGTATAGTATGAAACCTATTTCATATTCATTTTGGTATTCTTACAATCCAGAAAGCAGGCCTTCCAGAATTTTTCTCGTTATTTAATCTATTCAAATTTAAATCTTTTCGTTTGAACTTTAAACATCATATAGTACACCGCTGCATTTCGTCATTCGAAATTATATATTTTTGAGCTCTAGATCTTGAGTAATTTTATGAAGTTGGTCTTTCAAAAGAACACATAATTACTTGAAAGTAATAACATAAGACCATCAGATCATCAGCCATTGACAATATGCAAAATTCTGTTGATAGTACACATAGTAAGTAAGGTCTTTAGATAATGGTACTATATATCTTGAATTCCGTCTTTAAATACAATATGACAGCGCTGCAGAAGGATAAGGATGCTAAAGATATCTCGGTTGTGCCGAATTCGGACCTTCCTAAGGAAGTTCCCAAACCAGACCCTCCTAACGAACCGTCCAAATCGGAACTTTCTAAGGAAGCACCTAAATCGGAACCAGTTAAGACACAGCCAGTAAGTAGACAGTCCCTATCTCTCTCTCTTTCTTTTGAGTAGCTCTCTCTCTTTTTTAGCCAAAATCACCTGCAGTCACACCATCAAAAAATAGATGTTTACGCACTCCACAGGGTACACTCAAGAAATACTCCCTGTCTGCGCCTGTTAAGCGCCTAGAAGAAATCTCTTCCAACCTAAGTGTGGGACAATCTATTTCCGAAATGGAAACCGAATCTGAGGATACGCCCAGCAAGCTGAGGCAGCAGTTTACCAAGCCACGCATGAATCGCCTGACTGTGCAGCGAATTCAACGTTTGCAAAGTGCTGCAAGTTAGTACACTAGAAATTACCCTACGCTCTGATTAATACTGTGTATTCGTTCATTTCAGATGTTCAAGTTCCTTCAACATTCTCGCCCAGGATTAAAAGACAAAACTCGAAGCTCAGTGATCAGATATCTCTGGGTGGTGCGATCTCTTCACATCCCAGTGAAACGGAATTGCGCTCTCCCAACGATACCTTCGATGGTATGCTGAGTAAACTGAAGGATCTGCAAACGAAATTCATGCAGAAGGCAACCGGATTACCACAATCCCAGAATGTGATCTACAAATTGGTCTCCCTTGTCCAGAACGATAGCTGTAAATTCGTTTTGCACAAGGATGATTCATTTGGATTACCCAAGGGCCTGCGTAAGATACCTTTCTTATATACCCTATAAATTATTTTTCTTGAAGAGATTAGAATATTCTCCTTTTATTTTATTCCATATTTCTTCGATTTCTATATCCCACAGCTGCTGAATCGATTAATGATCTGAAGACCTGCTGTCGAAAAGCCTTCGATGCCAGCTGTATTTTGTTCTTCGATAAGTTATCCGGAGTGCAGCTGGCCAAAGATCAGGCTACTGCGGAGCTGATGCGCAAGGAACTACAAGTGCAAGTGAAGTCGGAGCTGGTAATTGTTTAATATATGTAGCTAAAAATCAAAATAAAAGAGTTTCCTCTTGTAGAACACGAAGGTAGAAGCCATTGAAAAAGAACTACAAAAGCTAAACACAGTAGAGGATTCATATATGCACACTGAGATTAAGGAACTAAGGGCATCGAAGGCACACTTGTCGGATCTGAACAGAAAACAGGAGAACCTATTGGCCAAGATGCAAACTAGCAAGGAGGAGCTAAAGAAACTTCTCACCGAATCGCAAATGGCAAATAAAAAACTCTCCATTGAGTTGGCCGATAAAAATATCGAGATGAATGGACAAACTGGCAGGATTGATGAGCAGAAGAAAGAGATGAAGCTAATGAAGAATATGTAAGCAGCAGAAGGTAACAGAGCAGACCTATATAATACTCTTTCTTCTACATACTCCCCAGGAACAAGGTCGTGCAGCAGCGCCTGAAGGAGAACGATGATGCCCTGGCTGCCCAAAAGACTGAATGTGCTGAGCTGAAGCAAAAGGAGAAACTGATGCAGAAGGAATTGACGGAGTTGAAGAAACGTGTCAAAGAATTGTCTCACAAATTGGGAGAAAAGGAAGCTGAGCTACTTGAGCTAGAGGCACAAAGGCACGAACAGTCGCAGCTGGACTACTCCAATCGGACGGATCAAGAACAGATCAAGTTGAATATATTAATGTATTAAATCTGATGATTCAGCTAATCAGCTCACCTTTTTCTGCAGGGAACTGCAGAAGAAATTGGAACTGCAGGCTGAGGTCGAGAAGCAGCTGCACGCTCTGGTCGAGCAGAAGCAGGGACTGCAGAGCACGCTGGAGCAGAAGATCTCACGACTGGAGGAGCAAATCGAGCAGCATCGTCAGGTGCTCTTAGTGCGCGGAGAACGCATCAATACCCTGGACTCTGAGCTGAAGCAGCGTGAGCATGAGAACAATCGCAAGATCAATGATCTGATGACACTCACCAATGATAAGAATGCGGTCATAACTCAGGTGAGCAATGAGTGCGACACTCTCTCCTCTCTCTCATAGCCTTACTCTCTTTAGCAGATAACCAATGAGTTGGCCTCCACGAACGAACAGTTCCAGAATCTTTGCACTACCCTCAGCATTAAGCAGTCCAAGCTGCACAGCCAGGAACATGTGATCAAGCTGCTGGAGGAGAGTAATGCGCGCAGTGTGAAGCTCCATACGAAGCTGGCCGAGAAGAATACCCTGCTCAAGGACGAACTGGATCATCTACGGCGTACTGTGTAAGTAGAAGGAATAGATGTGGGAGAGAGAGAGGGAGTGAGAGGGTGAGAGGGTCGCCAACTCTATAACAAGTACGCTAGATTGCCACAACCTTACAATATCTATACCCTGTCTCGTCGCAGAAACACCCTAATGTTAGGCAGCCATGCTCGCGATGTGGAAGCGGCAGACATTCGGTTGGAATAAATCATATAACTGATAACAATAGAATACTCAAAATTTCCAAAAGTTTCACGGTAAGTTGTTGGCAAACTAGCGCACTTGTAGTTATCGTACTATATTCATAAAGTCTATAAAAAAAATATATAATATTTTAATAGATCTGTCATTAATCTATCCGTATTCTTTCAGTCGTGTTTGTGTCAAAATTCTTATTGGCACTAACGGGAGAAACATATTTGAGCCAGTGCCAGCTCATGAGGTGCCCAAGCACAAGAGATATGAATAAACAATTTGCAGATAATAACAAAAGAAAAAAATGTATAATGAAGATGAGCGATAAGAACAGCAACATACCTAAATGTATATACCATATATATCAGTGAAAAGACTAACAAACTTTTAAGTGTCATTATAACAACTACTACAATACTATAATATCATACTACAACATATTATCATAACATACATATCTCTCTGAATGGTAATATTGTAAAAATTATTACATTATTTGCTTTATAGCATTCATATGATAACTTTGTATTTATAGACAATATAATAAAAGTTGCAGTATGAATATGATTTTTCATTTAATGGGCGGTATTCTTTAAAGTCAATTCCATTTCGGTCTTCTATAGATCTCAAATCGGTTAATTGTCTTTCGAGCACAGGGTCGCATAGCTATAGTTTATGTGCATCTTATCTATATGTATTTCTATGCGAGTGTTGCGATCTAGTTTTATCTAGAGAGCATAATATTTTTTTTTTTTTTCTGCTACTTGATAAATGCACAGATTCACGTAGATTTCTTCAGGAATTATCAGTTATGTTACGGTTTAGTCGCGCTAAGAGGTTTGTGACGAGCAGTTCGAAAATATTCGGGGAACAAAGTGAAAATAAATTGACAATTCTTATATATAATCGGTATGCTTGCGATAATGTGATAAGTTGGTCTATACAAAAATGGTGAAAATATTGAATATTATATATTGAAATTTAGATTTTAATAAAAAAAACTTTTTGGAAGATACAAAAAATTGTTCTCATCATCCTCTGTATATATATATCGATATATATTATTATTTCACAAACTTCAAAGTTTCTTTTAGTTTAGCTAAAAAGAGTTTATGTTTGTTAAAGTTTCGTTCAGATATTCATAAAGTTTATATAGGCACTCTGCCCTAATTTAGTTAATAATCTAACCTCTAATTAATGATAACACTAATCCTAAAAAATGCAGACATTAAAATAAACAAAGGTTTCTTGACACTATTTTTATGGCCCACTAAGTGAAATTTTCTTATCATCTTGTTTCGAGTTTTTTACAATGTTTTCTTGGGGCTTAGATAAAAAGAGAAATTATGTCTGGAATTCTTTAGCTTCGTTTCTAGTCTCTGCTGACCTGCGTCTTATTTGGGAATACCTTCCCAAAGGAATAGTCAAGATTTAAAAAAAACATATTTGTTATTTTGGTTCACTCTTGGGACACCGAATAATCCCCAAGGAATATAAGAGATCTATTTTAACTAACACATTTCGTATGCTTGATAAAAATTTTTGCCATTTCATCATTAATTGTATTGTATTGAAATTGAAAATATAACGATAAGACTGTTTGTATATAAAATCGAATGATGACTTGCTTTATAAATACAGTTTTGCATGCACTGTCGCAGTATCTGGATCGGCCTAACACGCCCTTCTTCTAGTTTAGTACACAATGTATCTAAATGGGAAACACGATTTCTCTCTCTTTTGGGATATCCATATATATAGGGCTCCAATTGATCGACAGATCAGCAGATGCGCTTCAGCCTCTTTGCGGAACAGACTGCTTAGATCCGAAAATGGATGCAACACAGCACGGACAATTGAATAGATTATTGGATGGGAACATTTCCATAGGGATAAGTAAAGAAAAGGATTCTGTGGCGACCGCAGAACTGGTAGGATATGCTTTACAAATTTGAGATTTCATATTCCAATTGAAATTCGATCATTCTTTCCAGCTCTGCATGGAGGGCAACAGTGAAGCTGGGCAGGATGGGACCAGCGCCAGTGATGACGAGCAGCTGCCCGCACGTGATCAATGGGGCAAGGGAATCGAGTTTCTGTTCTCCTGCATTGCTCTGAGCGTGGGCCTGGGCAATGTTTGGCGTTTTCCATTTATTGCACTGGAAAATGGAGGCGGTGCCTTTCTAATACCCTATCTGGTAGTGCTCTTGCTGGTGGGTAGACCAGTCTACTATATGGAGGTCATTATTGGACAATTCTCGAGTCGTGGCTGCATTGGTGCTCTGAATATGGCGCCCATCATGAAGGGTGGGTTGAGTTATTTTTTACAGGGTATGTGAGAGTCGTGCTTATGTTTTTTATTCTGCAGGTGTGGCCTATGGGCAGGTCTATTCCACAGCTCTGGCAACCACCTACTATGCCTGTATCATGGCATTAACCATACGTTACTTGGTAGTCTCTTTCTCGGAGGTGCTACCCTGGACTTACTGCCTGCTGGAATGGGGTAGTCAATGTGTGGCCACCGGAGCAGCTGTTAGCGGCAATGCCAGCAATGTAACTGTGCAGGGTATCTCCTCAGCTGAGCTATACTTTACGTGAGTCCCACTAGAAAAGGGTAGTTCCTTTTTATTTTATTTTATTTTTATTTTTTTAGGCGCACAGTTTTGAGGGAACCAGACAACCTGGATGAGGCTGGTCTGGGCACACCCAGTTGGGAGATGGTCTTATGTCTGCTGCTCACCTGGATCATTATAGCCATCACATTGCTAAAGGGTATACGCAGTTCGGGCAAGGCCTCCTATTTCCTGGCACTCTTCCCCTACGTCATCATGTTGATTCTATTGATCAGAGCGCTAACACTACCGGGTGCCTGGCAGGGTATTGCGTACTTTGTGAAGCCTCAATGGGATCAGTTGCTCAATCCACGTGTCTGGTATGCAGCCATCACACAGATGTTCTTCTCCCTGGCCATTTGTTTTGGCACCCTGATGATGTATGCCTCGTTCAATGATTTCCACAAACGGGTGCACAAGTAGGTACCTCCTGGTAGTACCTTCCTTTCCATTGGCTAAGCTCTGATCTTCCTTTTCGCAGAGATGTCATCATTATCACGACTATAGATTCACTGACATCCATACTGGCTGGCTGTATTATCTTTGGCATACTGGGTAACTTGGCCCATGAGACGAATACCACGGATATTTCCAGCGTGGTGAAGGGCGGCGCCGGCTTAGCCTTCATCTCGTATCCGGAGGCCATAGCCAAGTTCAAGTATTTGCCCCAACTCTTCGCTGTACTCTTCTTCTTCATGCTGCTGATTCTGGGCATTGGCAGCAACATTGGCATGGCCTCATCGGTCATCAATGTGGTCAAGGATCGATTTCCACATCTGCCACACTGGAAACTGGCCACGGGGGCCTCAATGATCGGTTTCCTTTGCGGTCTTGTGTACATGACACCAGGTGGACAATTTGTACTCAATCTGGTGGATTTCTATGGTTGTACCTTTATAGCTCTGGTGCTGGCCATAGCCGAGCTACTCGCGGTGGGTTGGATCTATGGCGTGAAGCGTCTCTGCAATGACATTGAGTTCATGCTGAATCTGAAGACGAGTTTCTATTGGCGCATCTGTTGGGCCTTGGTGGCGCCGGGTCTGATGTTTCTTGTGCTGGTCTATATGCTCTTCAGCTATGAGCCACTGACCTATAAGGGTGTAGCCTATCCACAGGCAGCCTACACAGCGGGCTGGGTGATCTGGGGACTGGGCGTGGCACAGCTGCCTTTCTGGGCTCTGTATACTATCTATCAGCAGCCAGGCGGCAGTTTCGGCAGTGTAAGCAGAAGATGCTGCTCTCTATCTCTTCCATCTATATATATATCTTATATCATTCTTCCTCTTTGTCTTATAGAAACTGCGATCAGCCATGCAGCCCTCTGCGGATTGGGGTCCTCGACAGCCGCAGCAGCTGAAGGCGTATCTGGTGCATCGCAGGCAGCAGGACGAGTCCAAACCGAAGCTAAGCAATTATTTTATAGATAACATATTCGGTTAGCATGTAGTATTATTTAGTATTTTAGACCAAATAGAAACTCATTAGTATTTTTAAAATACTTGCATTACGCTTTATTTTGTAATTTATCAATAAACTGCAAATTTTGAAATTATTTATCTGTATCTTCGCTCAAAGCTTTTAGCTTTAGTTAGGAAAAGATTTTAAAACTAACATTTTGTTGTTTTGTTTTGTTTTTTTTTGCCATAGTTTTTTTTAATGCTAAGCAGCGATTGATCTTTCATATCTTAAGTACTAAATTCAAATGAAACATACTATAATTAGAAAATAAACATAACTAATTGGATAGAACTAATTGAGCCTAACTAGCGGCAGCTTTTATGATATTGTCTTCGACTTTGTGTACTAATATAATATAATTAAAACTGAAATAATATACAGATTTTATATAGATATTATAATAGTATTTGCCTGAAAAAAAAAACGTATTAAATGGGACAAGAATTAAGATTCACTTGGTATATTTTTGAAAAACCTACAATTTCTTATTTCAAGAAATCATAATTAATTTAGTCGAATTATTTGCTATTTTATATTTTTGATTCTGCTGCAATCGAATGCACGAGAATATTTTGCAAATATTCTACTATTAAATCTCTGGTTAGTTATCACAGCACTTTTTGATTTCCTTTTCTTTCATTTTATTGTGCAAAATTAGATATGCCAAAAAAAAAAAGATTTGAAAACGGGGCCCAACTCAGGTATTTACAGCTCTTACGCGCCTACATATATATAGTATATAAACCCATCGATATTTGTGGTATAAGAACTAGACTACTTATTGCTTTTGCTATCGTTATTTGTTATAATAACCGTAGGCAATTGAATAAAAGTTTAGAATTAGAATTATATAAAAAGGCTTTGGCTTTGGATTTATTTTTTTTGTTTTTTTTTTGGGAAAGTTTCGAACAGGTTAAAAAGGTGATTTAAATCGAAATGTTTAGTATTGGCAGAGCTCTGTTAGATTTGGGCAATGTTTCTTCATCTTCTTCTTGATTTGGTTTTGAAACCCATAAAAAATGTGATTTCCATTCGCACTAATGAGTTAAGAATTGACTTGTAATTTCGTAGCCTACTTTTCAGCGCATTTAGCAATTATATTTAAAAATTCAGCGTAACTTGGCTATATAATTTGAATCGAAAATCACTATATATGCACTGGCTAAAAAAATGGAAGTTGTTCTTGAACATTTCACACTAGATATGGTCCTATTAATTGATTTATTTACTTTTTAGTTTGTTCTCTTCTTCTCTATATAGAAAAAAATCAACATGTGTATACGATATGAGTTTACCTTGAGTATATTGTCTACTTGCTAATGATATACTAGTGTCTGTATGCACGGTTAGAAGTTTCTTTTGCCCCTATATATCAGTTATGCATAGTTGAGTTTAGTTTAGTAGTATAATTAGTTAAAAATCGAATCACTTAACAGGTGCATAGACTTAGCAGTTGCCGTGTTCTCTTAATCTCGTCTATTTACAGCATAGAAAAATAGATAGATCTACAGATCGAGCTATATGTATGTTATGTTATATGTATGTCTATATAGATTGGCTCTAGAAAGTCTGTATTGGTCGATAGAGTCCTGTATAGCCGCAGAGGCGGGCACGCAGGGCGGGTATCAAAAAGGCCGCCAGCGAGATGTCGCTCAGCAGATCCGCACACTCGCAGACCAACAGATACATCTTGTCCCCCTTCTGGGAGGTGCTCTTGTGCAGGGCAATGCGTCGTAGGCCAGCGGCACGAGGTAAATATCTATAAGGGAAAGGAATATAGAATTAGAAGAGGTTTTTGCTGGAATATCTTATCCCTCCCCCACTTGCCTGTACAACATGCGAGCTCCTGTCCAGTATAACCAATTCTTTTCGAACCGCTCGCCATCGTCGCCCTCGAAAACCTGAAATTAAATTTTGCATTTTTCATGTCTCAACTCGATGCCACAAGCATTTCCGTTTCCTCTTTTTTCTCTCTCTCTCTCTCACCTTGAACACGCTGATAATGTAGCCCGTGGCCGCAGTCTGTGACTTCTTGAAGCTGCCCGCCTCATTCGATGGCAGCACCAGAGGCGGCCTGCAGATGGCGGCCACCTCGCTGTACAGGTCCAGCGTGTGGGCGGCAGTGTATCTAGAGGGGGAAAAGAGAAACAAAAATATATATAATTGAATTGCCAGAGAAATAAAAGAGGTATTGCCTCCTTAGGATGCCACGTGAGTAATGTAAACTATGAAATCTTTCCTAAGATGATTGTGTATTGAGAGGCAGAGATTTTTAGAGAGTTTCTCTTGGGGCTTACTTGAGTGTTTTGGGCTCAAACTTGGAGAGCGATGAGACCCGGAGGCTGGCATAGAAATTCGATGGATCCGTTTGCATCGTATTGATAAGATAATACGAAATAAATGGAAATTCAGCTGTTTAAAAAGAGAGAGAGAATTGAGGTTTACACAACTACTACAGGGTATTTTCTCGGCTGCACTTACAACTCTTCTCCATGTTGGCCAAAATCATGCCGCCCACCGCTGTATTGGCCTGTTGCACCTCCGTGAGCAGCTCGGCTGCAATGGCTCGTTGCTTGAGCAGCGGATGTGAGAGCGGTGACTCCATAACTGGATCTATGGCCTCGAGTGGACTCATCAGATGCACAAGTATGCATAGCTTAGGATCTGAGACCTCTAGAACGCTGAGTGGACTGGTTGCCTTGCCCTCGGCATTCAGAGCGGGTAACTGCAAGTGGGGAAAAGAGGGAGAGAGGTGCGAGGGTTATTCATTAAGTTACTGAACCAGGGGGATCCCTAAGTCACCTACCGGTATGCCAGCTGGCAGAAAGCGATCGACACTGTGCACCGGAATAATAAAACAGTCTCGATCCAGCGTTGCCAGAGAGATGGGCTCCGTTCGTGTGCTGCCAGCGTTGCCAGTGCTGCCAAAATTTCCTAAAATAATACAAATCAAGATTGTTTAAAATGCAAAAACTATAGGTTTCATTTCAGTTAAATAGACATAATTATATTGAAAATTAAGAAGATATTTTTTTTGTTATTATTAGAGAAAATCAGCAACATTATAACAGAAATATTATATAGAAAAAGCTTGCATAAGCAGCTTTGTTGTTCGAAATAGTTATTATCTAGTTAAAGCTTGATTAAGCAGCTTTTTAACTATCCCAATATTAATATCAGTTAATATGAAAGTTTACAACAGAAATCAGTGTATAGCAAAAGCTTGCAAAAGCAGCTTTTATTTGTTAGAGATAGATGTGATCTAGATAAAGCTTTTTAAGCAGCTTTTTTGCTACCCCAATTAAGTACCCATTAAAATGCAACACTAAAACAGATTATTACATAAATGAAGATTGCTTAAAAAGCATTTTTTGTTAGTTTCATTTAATTTTTCAGCCTGATCATTCAGTTATCCCAACTATATAGCAAAGCTTTGGTGCCATAGTTTTAACAAAGCTTTTGTTAGATTGTAAGAAAAAGCAAAAGCTAAAGCTTTCAAGCGTGTCCAAACATGTCTAGCTCTCAGTATTCGTTCGTATACAACACAACCAACAACAACAAGATGAGAAAGGATAAAGAACCAAGACAAGAGAAGACTCAACCAAAGAATAAAAAACTGAGGAGCCAAAGGGTTAAGGGAACGTGTGTATTACAGGGTATGCATTATTGTGTGTGTATGTGTGTGTGTGTGTGTGTGTGTGTGGATTCAGTGCAACATGGCAATGGAGATTAGCTTGATTGTTGTTGCAGTTACAGTTACAGTTGCTGTTGTTGTTGTTGTTGTTGTTGTTGTCGTAGTCGTTTCTTGTGCGTGCAGCAACAACAACAAGTTGACATGTTGAGGTTATGTTGAAGGATATTCAAACCTTGCCGCGTCGCCGCAGCTGCAGCTGTTAGCAACGTGCTCGTCGCACTGCAACCCTCTTGTCGTTGTTGTTGCTGTTGCAGCTGCAACTGTTGCTGGTAGAAGTAGGCATGTTGCTGCTGCTGCTGTTGCTGCTGCTGCTGCTGCTGCTCTTGCTGTTGCTGCTGCTGCTGCAGCCGGATGAGACTGTTATTTGTGCTGTTGCCGGAGCTGCTGTTCCAACGCAATAGGGAGACGGAGCGATCGACGAGCGGCTGCGGTACGTCCACCTCGTAGGGCATGGATGGCAGTGCGAAGGACGTGCCGGTGGTCGGGGTACTGGGTATGCCCGAGAGTGCGCTACATCGTTCTGCAATGGATTCTGTCGATATTTTATATGGACACACAACACAAAACAAGAAAACAAAAAAACAGAAAAGGGAAAAATGGGAAAACATTTGAAATTGTTCTTTTTGGAAACGGAAGTGGGGGTAGGGGGCGTATAGGAAGAGGGTACAGGGTATAAGCCGGCAAGATGTATAACTTTATCTTGTTTCTTTTCGTTTGTTGCAGTTAGGCACAAAATGAGATAGAAGAAAATAAAAAGGGGGAAGAAAAACTAGACATATTCATCACCGTGTGGTATTAGTAGGCGTCGCATAACTGCTGCAACTAACTGTTAGACAAATAAGTATTACATATAGTTCTAGTACAGTTCGACCTTCGCAGCATTCCACACATCTGCCACAACTTACATACACATATGTGTCTCTGCCCCAAAAGCCAAGCCAGCTGGAAATTCGAAGATTAGGTTAGCTTACACGTGAGCCTCGATAAACGTCGCCAAAACTACTCGAATTGGATTATATATACATTATATATTTATATATATATATATATATATGTGTATATGTCGTACGTGTAATTGTCTTTGCAGCGATTCCTTCATGCGTGCCTAATAAAGCCTCTCAAGGTTCAGGGCCAAGTTATGAACTGAATGTGCTCTGGCAAATGGAAAGCGATGCGAGGCGGAAAAATGATTTCTACACACGGCTCACTACTTTCTTTCTGGGATTGAGAGTCGAGAGAATGAGCAGGATGAACTACATGGCAAGTCTGCTCAGCTCACTACTTTCTTTCTGGGATTGAGAGTCGAGAGAGTGGGCAGGATGAAGAACACGGCAAGTCTGGTTGGGTTAATAGATATATTTTCTAAGGGAAATGATTGAATTGAAATTTCATTGTGTGTATTAGAAGATATCAAAGTATATTCCATTTTAAAATCGCATTTTTTCTGCAGACCACATGTCGTATACGTAACGTATGCGTTTCCTGCAATTAACATTGCGTATACGCCACGTGTGATTTCTACATAATGCTGTGCTTGAAAAAACAACTTGTGGGTCAGTTTTTAGAAAAGATACAATTGGTTTGAACTTTTTATATAATATATTTTAATACATTTTTAATATATTAAAATATATCAAAGACATTTCATTTAAAAAGCACATTTTTTAAAGAGGCTACATAATATATACGCTTCGTTCGATTAAGATAACGTATACGCCTCGTATGCTGCCTACATAATGCTGTAATTAAAATGAGAAATTGTGAGGCAGTTTGTAGAAATATTTTTGGAAAGTCTAGTTGATAAAACCTTAGCCACTTGTATGGGATTTCTGTGCTGAATACTCTATAAATGGAATTTAAAATTAAAGTTGATTATGTATGCGAAAGAAAACTGTTGAAAGATTAAGTATTTATATTGCTAATAAAACCAATTGTTATGGCCAAGTTTGCGATACTTTTTTTAAGTATACGTAATGCATACGCCTCGTATGCCACTGTAGATATATATTTTTTATTGCATTTATCTATGTGAAAACAACATATGTTTGTCTAGGCGTCATATTTGCCCCGCACATCAGTTGGAAACGAATGAAAACATTTCAATTGAATGCGATGCAAATGGGCTGGGAATGTGGTCTGGGTGGAGTAGGCTGGGGGTGTAGCGGGGTTAAAGGGTTAATGGAGCGCAAATAACTGAGGCGCCGGGCTAAAGCGAGCACAAAGCAACAGACAGATAGATAAAGAAAGAGTGAGAAAGAGATAGAAGTGAGAGAGAATGGTAGTGGGGGGTAGACAGAGTAGTAGGGTATGCGATGTTTAGTTGTGATTGCATTTTTTTTCCTTTTTTTTTTTGTTGTTGTTGTTACCTTCGCCCACATCGTAGCCCGGACGATTGGGCGAGAAGAAGAGATGGGTGCGATAATGGATCTCCTCCGGCTGCTGCACCAGTCCCATGTCCCGTGACCGCTTTGTGCGGTTCGCCTTCGATTGCAGTTTGCCGCCACCGCCGCCGGCTTTGCTGGCGCCCTCGCGGAAATTCTTGCGAAACATTAAATTCATTTTGCTTGCAGTTTTTTTTTAAATTGTTCTTGCAATTTGCAATGAATGTCCTGTATGTGGTGGGCTGTGTGTGGGTGTGTGTGGGTGTATCTGTGGGTGGTGTGTGTGTGGTGCAGCGGAATGTGATGTCTCTGCTGTATACGGTGGGTTGGCTGTCGCCTTGTTTTACACTCTTCTCGTTGCTGCTGTCCGGGAGATGTGATGAATTTGTAGGGTATACGTGAGTCAACCTGGTTTATGCACTTTACTAATTTGTTAATCCATTGTGTGTGTGTGTGCGAGTGTAGGGTTGTGTGTGTGTGTGTGTGGCTTTCGCTTCGTTTGCTCTGTTTACTTTGTTATTGAGTTAAATTAATTTCAGTTTCGTCTCGAGCAGAATTCTATTTGCATTTGTCCTGGCCAAACAAACTGATGTGCTGCTCTGCGATAATGCGACTGTGATGGAGCTCCACTCGTAGTACTATGCTATACCATGGAGCAACCCACAGCAGCAGCACTGTGTCTCTCTCTCGCTCTCGCAACAGGTCGAAACAGCTTTACACCGGTTCTGCCAGGCCAAATTGTGTCAAATGTTTTGCGCATTTGCTTTTTTTTATTATTATTATTGTTATTATTATTATTATTATTTTGAGAAATGTCTTTTTTCGGTTTATTTTTAGACGTTTCGCGGTTTTGGTTGTTCGCATTGGTTTTTTTTTTTTCAAATTTAAATGAGCGCACAAGCAGAATTTTAATTAGTCATGGAAATGTCGCAAGCAATGTTCGATTACGTCGTCGGATCTCAGGCTTTATGGCAGAACATGGATGGAGGAAATTTTAACTTAGTAACTACACTGCGATCCCATACAAAATATATATATATCTATATACATTTATGCGTATTCTGAAGCAGCATCCACAGTCGAGTGAATAAAGTCATGCCTGTGTGTCTGTTTGTCTCACTGTCTGCCTGTCTCTCTATTTCTCTGTCTATCTGTCTGTCAATCTCTTTGACATTTTCTTTGTCTCTCTGTCTGCCCTTTCGTATATCCCTCCGTCTGTCTGTCCGTTCATCTGTATGTTTCTTCGTCTGTTGTCCGTTGGTCTCTCTTTTGTTTCTCCATCTGTCTGTCTGTCTCTCTGTTAGGCTGTCTATCTGTATGTCCATCTGTCTGTCCATCAGTCTCTTCCTTGGTCCATCTGTCTGTCTGTCTGATTCTCTGTCTGTCTGCCCCTCTGCCTCTCCATAATTTCCTCTGCCTGTCTCCCTCTCTATTTGTCTGTGGTTCGTTCATCTATCTACCCTTCTGTGAGTCTCTCTATCTGCCTGTCCATCTGTCTGCCTGTTCATCTGTCTGTCTCTCAGTCTGTTCGTCTGCCTGTCTCTCCGTCTGTTCCTCTGCCTGTCTGTCCATGAAATTGCTATACATAGGGTAACTTAAGGCACATCATGCACATTTTTTTATTACACTTACAAACTGGCGGCAACTTTCGCTTTTCTGCGCAACAAAAAGTCAATCAAAACATCAACACGGATTATGCACACACACGTGTTTGGATGTGTGTGTGTGTAAGAGAGTTAGAGTGTGAGAGAGAGAGTGTGTGTGTATTTTTTTTCCCCCTTTTTTTTGTGGCAGCAGCTGCGGAAATTACCCATTTCCGCTGCTAAGCAGTTCAAAATTGCTCAAGACCGACGGAAAGGCAAACATGAGCCTTAAGTTGCTGCTGTGTAAGCGTTAGTATACCCTGTAAGGCGTGCAGACAGATGGGGTATATGATGAAATATTGAAAACGAGGTTTAATAGATGATATTTATGGCTTTACCCTTTAAATCCCAGTAATATTTTTGATAATACTCAGTTACTAAGGCATTTCAAGCCGCTGTTCTTTTAATTAATTATATAGAGAAGTTTGGGGAACCAGGTTACTTTCGTAGTACAGGGTACCTTCTAGTCGAGCATACGCTGCGGCTGACACTCATTTTACTTCGGACACGCAAACGGCCAAAAGGGAAAGTCAAATTGTAAGGCCCCCAAGCAATTAGCCGCAGTCGAAAGGGTACTACAATATGTATGGCTATGCCTGACTGTGTGTGTTGGTGTGTGTGTGTGTGCATGTGGTATTTATTCACACTCAGCTCTGTGTGTGTGTGTGTGTGTGTTTAATTAGCTCAAGACACGGCTCAATTAGTTAAACTGCCGCTTATTGATTGCCATAGTGCGATAAATTTCCACAGCTTCGAATCGAAAAATAAAAGAGTAAAAAAAAAGAGCTGAGCTCAACAAATTGAAAAGTTCCGAAAGTAATTTATAACAACTGTTGTTGGGGCATTACGAAGAAGAAGAAAAAGAGTTGAAGCGGATTTTGGAAAACGCTTAAGTGATTTATAGCCTAAGAAAAGCGCTTAAAAGGCAAAGAAAAGTCTGGCTTATAATGAGGGAATAATTGAATATGATTGAAGAGTAGAATGCGGACTCTACATTGATTGTTTTATATAAAGTGCGAGCTCTTAAGTGCCTAAGCCCTTTTGGGTATCGTAATAAAATGCAAGAGTATCGCTTGGCTCGTAAATCGCTTGGATTGCCCTCAAAATCCTGCTATGAAAACTGAGCTCATCAATATGGAAAGGGGCGCAATCATTGAGCGGGATTTGCACGCGATATTATCCCATAGCAAATGGCGAAATCACCAGCTGAAAGTGGACTGTCAGCACACACTTAATTTAATAGAGAAAGAGAGAGAGATCATAAGAGAGAGAGAGAGATCTAATGCAAAATGGATCATAAAGTTTTTATCGCAGTGCGCCTTCTTTACTCGAGTGACCACAGTGACGACCATAATTAATTGTTTTTACGACACAAGTTACAGCAATAATGACCAACACACACACATACTCAAACACACGCAATCAAAACAAACAGCCAAGAAACAATCAAATAGACCCCGTACTACTAGAAGAGACACGAGTGTGAAAGAGGGAGATAATAAACATAAAAATTAAATTTCGCTCGTTTCTCAATTTCGTAGCGTGCCAAAAATAAACAAAGTATACATATAAGATAGATATAAGTGGAACTGTATATATATAGCACACTGCTTAGCTACCTAAGTGGCCGTAGCGGGAGTACACGACTCGCAGATGCCCTGCAAATGCGTATACGTAATATGCGAGACGTATACTTAATCTACGAGGCGTATACGTAATGGCAGCAGCCTATAATATATTCTTAGAGTATGTCTGCGCTTAGCTACCCTCTCTTTAGGCCAATGTTTACACTTACAGGGTATTTGCATAACATGCAAAATCAAAGACAAAGCATTAAATGTGAATTTGAATTTGTATTTTCGTGAGGGTTGCATTTCGAGTTGTGCTCGTACATGACCTAGGCAGAGAGGCACAGCCCGAGGCACAGACGGCCCTTGACCTTGTGGGCGTGTGCTATACAACTAGTAGATGTATCTATGTGAGTGCATGTGTGTGTGTGTGTGAAGTGTTGTTGAATGATTCGGCAGGTTAGCTTTCGAATACGTTGACAAAAGTGCTGGCTAAGAGTGTGTTTCTTTTTTTTTCTGTTGGCACAAAGCGTTTTCTTTCTGTGTAATTGGTGAGCATGTGATTTGAATGAATATTCATTAAATATATATGCATGTATATAGCAGAGGTACTCGTACTGTACATACATATAGATACATATGCCAAGCTCTCTCTTTAACTACGAAGCCAACTAATAGCTGAAAAATAAATTATGTTCGGTTTAATGCAGTTTCAAGCGGTTTTTTTGGGTTTTCATCAGTCAACTTTGGTACTGGGATATATCATATTTTACACTTTTATCGAAATTATAATAAATACATTGTTGTTTGAAATCTATATATTTACACTAGAATTTTATATTTATTAATTTAATTTATTATTTTCTTTTTGTTTATGTATTTAAATTATATATTTATTGACAATTTATGAACTTTATGAAGCATTGTATTTATTTTTCACATTTCTATATACACTTAATTATATGCAGCATTTATTATTTATTTCTTTATTTCTACTTCCATTTTGTTTTTGAATTTCGCGCATTTCGTCGCACCACGCAGCGTATACTTAATTTTGTCACACTTTATGCACAGTCTATATAAATATATATACACAAAAGTTTCTATATAGACCATGTACAAGTATTTTCGTTCTTTTTCTTTTTTTTTTTGCTTATCTTCTGCCGCAGGACAACTTTGGCGCGACCTTAGTGACGGCGCATCCAGTGTCAGAGGTCCACGGGGTCGGCTACGTAATATTTATGTGTTTCATTGTTTGCCGAGTAATTAGCGACAGTTTCGCAGAGTTTTCGTTTTTTGTTTTTGTTCGCACAGAAATCAATAGAACTCTATATAGTCAATTGTAAAGCAACACAGACCACACACACACACACACTCGCACACACACGTCGAGTCGAGTTTTTCACACGCCTGACACAACGCAGATAAGGTCAGCGAGGCAACATTCATATGTTTCGAATTTAGCTTACAAATCGAGCAATGAATATGAATAAATGCGAATACGAATACGAATGGGCAATACGAATACGAATACGTCGCGAATATGTACGTTTCGACGGCGCTGCGTTTGAAATTCGACTGGCAGTCGGTAAGCTTTTCCGCAGCGTTTTCCGCCAGTACGCTTTTCATTCAACTCAGATATGACGGCATCAAAATTCAAAACTTGCACTTGGCAAAAAAGAAAAATAATGAGAAATGTACAGCGAAAATGAAGACGAAGACACGTAGAGAGCCGTAGACGCGTAAATGAAAAGCGAATACGTTAACGAAAACGCGAAAATGCTGAGCAGGAAAAGCTTTCGTCACTTGTTGCGCATACGCCGTGTGGCCCGTGCCATGTTTCGGCCTCCCCCCTCAAAGCAACTTCAGTTGTATTTGTCCTCATCTATCGCTTTTTTATTGCAAGTTATTAAATATTTATTATACAATTTATGGATTTTTCATTCGCCGTCCGAACGCACCGCACATTGCGGCAAATTAACGTCGAATGAAACGAAATGTTAGCCGGATACTGCTGCCTCTACGAGGAATATATCGTATCACTTCGTACTCCCACTACGTATGTACACAACGCAAAGGCGAACGACACACAACAGCAGCAGGAACGCAACAACAAACAAGGCAGGCAGCACAACAAACAACGCACTGAAGCGATAAAAAAAAACACAGAAGCACAAAACGTAACAACAACACTAACAATTTAATATGAATAGTCAAGGCATGCGATGCGGAACGACTGTAAAATACCCTGCGGTAGTTGAGAGTTAGCTTAAGGTCTGATATTGCTATAAAGATCACTCTTCCTTATGCCTGATCAATTTATGGGTTCAATTTAGGTAGGAGATCACAATCAGTTACAGTTACAACTTGAATATAAGTTACCTTAGCAGTAGCAGTTACCGCAGCACTTTCTATAGCAGCAGCGGTAACAGTAACAAGTCACAGCTATTGTGGGAGTCACAGTTACTGTTGCAGTAGCAGTTACCATTGCCAAATAAATTCATTTAGTAACAGAAGCAGTTTTAAGAGCAGTAGCAGGTTAGTATAGAAGTAACAGTCACAGTTACTGGTTAAGAGCAGTAGCAGTTGAGGTGTATTGAAGTAACAGTCACAGTTACTTGTGGAGTAGAAGTCACAGTTACTGGTGCAGCGGTGTCATAGTTATTGTAGCAGGAGCAGTTACCATTTTCAAATAAATTCTTTTAGTAACTAAACCAATCTAAAGAGCAGTAGCAGTATCAGAAGTAACAGCCACAGTTACCTGTGAAGCAGCAGTCACACTTACTGGTGCAATAGCAGTCACAGTTACTGTTGCAGTAGCAGTTACTAATGTCAAATTAATTCTTTTAGTAAGCGAACCAGTTTTAAGAGCAGTAGCAGTATCAGAAGTAGCAGTCACAGTTACTGGTTGAGTAGCAGTCACAGTAAGTTGCAGTAGCAGTTACAGTACCAATTTTTACCGCACTAGCAGTAACACCTTCTGTTCCCTTTGTAGCAATATCACAAGCAGTAGCACTTCCTGCATCACTTTCTCTACAAATGAGACTACCCCAAGTCCTGCCAAGTCATCTAGGACTACTCCAGCTAAGCATAGCTAACTTTGTTATTGTATTTTTTGTTATTCCACTTTATCCTGTTTGTTGCTGTGTGCTTTTTCTAGCGTATTATTGATTATGTTATGTCGCCTGGCCAGCTGACAGTTCCCGTAGCTTCCGATTCGACCTCGACGGGGCCAGGAGACTAGCTACCACTTCTAGGCCCCAGCTATGGCTATAGGGAGTGGGTTGTGGCAAAGTATGAGTAGTGAAAGTATGGGAATTTTTGGGGAACTGCCATCAGGAGTCATTCGCCTTTTGCTCATTTTTTTTTTTTTTTTAATATATTTTGTGGTTTCACTTTCTTTTGTGTCATTTTTTGGCTTGTTTTGCCTTTGCGGTTTCTAACTAATTTGCAGCCATAAAACCGCTGAACTTACTAGGCCATTTTCATAGCTAATTTAGCCACGTGCCTTGTGCCAGGGGGAAGTATGTGGGGGAAACTCAGCGAATTACAATGACAATTACGAGTATAATGAGAGAGAGAGAACTGCAGAAAACTAATGAGGTGTCGTTTTCGAAATGCCCATTGTGCGAGAAATTATTTCAAATGCCATGAAGGAAAAGGAAATATGAACTCGCAAATAGCATAATAAAAATCAGAAATAATTTCCATATTTTTTTCTTATTTATTTATTTATTTAACTTTCTGCGTGTTGTCAAACTGATTTCGTGTCTGTGCTAAGTACACAAGAATTTAGAGTTCTGTTGATCTGCTCGTATTATTTATAAGCCATTTGTTTTGGCCTGTCATGCGGCATCTGTCATGTGGCACGACGGCGTGTAGCATGTGGCATGTGGCATGTGTCATGCGGTCTCAAATGCTTTGGCTATGGTTTTACCTCAGGAGCAGCAATAACAACACGTGATTTACATGCACTCATGCTGCAGAGGCGAACAGCTTTTCCCGCAGGTAATCCACACTGCAACTGCGCCTGCATCCCTTCCTACTGCTCCCTCCTGCTTCCTCCTCCTGGTCTCAGCTGGAGCTGTGCATCAAGTGCAGGGCAACAAGAAAGCCTTAAAGCTGAATCAGCATTGTCCCGTCTAAAACTGCAGTCGCTTCAGTTTTTACGACTTGCACAAAAGGCAACACGCAACTGCCACATGCAACGCGCAGCTGAAGGTGAAGACAGGCACAATCGAGTAACATAAATATGCCGCACATAGCCGACATGCTAGATACGCTATAGAAAGAAATAAACTGGCAAAAGAAACTGCACAGTTCTCGGTAATACATGAGTAGTATTTGCACTGGCAGAGACTCTCAATAGTTAAGTAGCATTTAAAGTATTAAATACCTACTAAAAATACTAAATGTAGTATATTTTAAATAGCCACTTAAAATACTAGTTAGCAGTATATACCACAGCGTATACCCTGCTTGCATGCATAGACCATCTGAATGGTAATATCGAGCTATAAATAAGCGCATTCAGCTCATGCCAAATGACATACTCCACCATAATAAGCATACTCTGCACTGTGGCTCGGTGATGGGGTATATCGAGTATATAAACATATACTACTGTTGCCCAGCAACCGAGCCAAATGAGTTTCAGCCATAAACAACTTAGCAAAGTGCCGACTGGCACTAGGATAATGCACGTAAATGATCCAAATGAAATTCCATGGCTCGTAAATTTTAAATGAATTAGTTTTCATGACTTTCAGAGAGAGAGAGAGAGAGAGAGAGAGAGAGAGAAAGAGTTCGGGAAATCCGCACTGCTGCGAACTTAACTAAAGCGTTATGAGTTGTTTAAGTAGTGCATAAATTAACCAAGGCAGAGGAACAGGGTAGAAGAAGGATAGTCAGAGTTTCCAGTTGATGCCTTGGCAAATATGCATAATAAGTCGATGAAACCCATTAATGAGGCACTACTTAGGGTCACAATCCTTACATACTACTGCCTAGTCTTGAGACTTCCTTGTAGGATCTCTATCCCAACTTCCAGTACTCATAACTTATTCAATAATCCTCAGATGTAACTTTTACATTGTTTCTACATCAACAAATTGTGAATCTAAGACTTTTTAAAATTGTAGACGCCCTTAAATGATCTCAAAATTAAACATCATCCAATAAGGCATATTGCCACAAAATTTGATAACCCTAACTCTAATAGTCTCTGAGATATAGGTGTTCAAACAAACAAACCGTTGCAAATACAGATAGAAGCACAGGCCAACTAGCTATATAGACTCAGATGCCTCCTTCTGTCTGTTGTATAGGCCCTGCTAGCTATTGACCCTGTCTAGCTGATTAGGCACATAATAAGTGGCTGGGTATCGCTATTGGAGAGGGGGGTAGAGCAGGGCTCCCACGCTGCTTTAAGCACTTTAGCTACGCCTCTGTGCTTGTCACTGCGGCTGAAAGAACTCGTCAGAAAGTTGTCAAACCGTTGCGATAGCGATAAGCGCCAATGATTGATATACGATAAACGATTGTTGGTTCAACTCAAGAGATGCGACTGAGTGACAGTGCCAGGGGAAGTTAATTGGGGGGAGGGGGAGGGGAAGCGGGGTAACTTGTAACCCGCAAAGTGTATATGTAGTTCCGTCTGCGCAGTTCTAACTATCTACAGGGGGCTATCCCTACGTCATCGTGGGGGCTTATCGGCAACCGATAAAGAGATAGATCGATGTGTATATGTATACGTCATCATTCACACCGCAGCGACGCGTATTTGACGTATTACGGGGGACTTTACGCACATTTTTTTTGGAAATAAAAAAAAGCCTGAAAAATGTGCGAAAATTTGCAACTTAACGAGGGGAAACAAAAATGCAAGTAAATCTTTTTGTGGCAGCTTTTCACTGCTTCACTGACAGCTGATTTTCCCAAGTTTATTGCTTGGCCACGCCCCCGCCCCCTCACAAGCCCTCTGGCCATGCCCACGCTGTGGGCGCACTACATAAATTACAACGTCATTCATTTCCGTCATAAAATTGAAAAATGCTGTGCAAATTACGCGTAAATAAGAGAGAAAAAAAAGGGCGGCAAAAGAAAAAAGGGAAAAACGCAACGCGAAAATGTGTGCGGCCGGAAAACTACATACTATTTATGCATGAGTTTCCACACACTGCTTCGCCGGTTTTTTTTTTTATGACTGGCGCAGCGATGTTTTTTGGCAACACCACAACTATATCTGCAGTTGTATCTGTGGGCTATAAACACAGATACAGGAGTACACACACACACACTCGCAAATAGTCGGCAATTTTAATTAAAATTTCTAGTTGGATTATAAATGATTCCTTGAGTATTTTAATATGCTGAGGGTATTCCACGCTTGGGGGACTTTAAAGAGTTTTTAATGGAAATTTGATTCATTTTAATTCTTTAACAAGTTCTCAAAGGGAAATCGTAACTTTCTTAAAAATCAAACGATTTTCACGCGGAATGACATTTTGTTTATGGTTTAACAACCTGAGTGATTTTACATTTCAAAAATATCAAAATGGATTTTTCAAAATTTTTTGATATTTTGAAAATTTAGATAAGGGTCCCCCCTATGATTTTTCAACCTCAATTTTTTTTCGAAATTTTAAATCGCGAGCTTTTAATTTTAATCGATAGCAGAGGTCAAAATTAGTACTAAGGAAGTATTTAAATCGATTTTAAACGATACTTAATTTTGGCCCAAAAATCATGTCGAAACTGTCGAAAAATTAGACATGTAACATCCTCAACAGATCTGGTACCCTAAATTTACACCGATCGTAACTTTCTTAAATATCAAACGATTTTGACTCGGAATGACATTTTGTTTATGTCTTAACAACCTGAATGATTCTACATTTAAAAAATAGCAAAAAACATTATCTTAATTTTTCGATATTTTGGAAATTTAGGTAAGGGTCCACCCTATGATTTTTTTACAAAAATTTTTTTTCAAAAATTTTAAAGCTCGAGTTTTTAGTTTTAATCGATAGCGGAGGTCAAAATAAGTACTAAACAATTATTTAAATCGATTTTAAACGATACTTAATTTTGGCCCAAAAATCATGTCGAAATTGTCGAAAAATTAGATATGTAACATCCTCAACAGGCCTGGTATCCTCATTTTACACCGATCGTAACTTTCTTAAATATCAAACGATTTTGACTCGGAATGACATTTTGTTTATGTCTTAACAACCTGAATGATTCTACATTTAAAAAATAGCAAAAAACATTATCTTAATTTTTCGATATTTTGGAAATTTAGGTAAGGGTCCACCCTATGATTTTTTTACAAACATTTTTTTTCAAAAATTTTAAAGCGCGAGTTTTTAGTTTTAATCGATAGCGGAGGTCAAAATAAGTACTAAACAATTATTTAAATCGATTTTAAACGATACTTAATTTTGGCCCAAAAATCATGTCGAAATAGTTGAAAAATTAGACATGTAACATCCTCAACAGGACTGGTACCCTAAATTTTCACCTATCGTAACTTTCTCAAAAATCAACCGATTTTTATGCGGAATGACATTTTGTTTATGTCTTAACAACCTGAATGATTCTACATTTAAAAAAATAGCAAAAAACATTATCTTAATTTTTCGATATTTTGAAAATTTAGGTAAGGGTCCACCCTATGATTTTTTTACAAACATTTTTTTTCAAAAATTTTAAATCGCGAGTTTTTAGTTTTAATCGATAGCAGAGGTCAAAATTAGTACTAAACAACTATTTAAATCGATTTTAAACGATACTTAATTTTGGCCCAAAAATCATGTCGAAATAGTTGAAAAATTAGACATGTAACATCCTCAACAGGCCTGGTATCCTCATTTTACACCGATCGTAACTTTCTTAAATATCAAACGATTTTGACTCGGAATGACATTTTGTTTATGTCTTAACAACCTGAATGATTCTACATTTAAAAAATAGCAAAAAACATTATCTTAATTTTTCGATATTTTGGAAATTTAGGTAAGGGTCCACCCTATGATTTTTTTACAAACATTTTTTTTCAAAAATTTTAAGGCGCGAGTTTTTAGTTTTAATCGATAGCAGAGGTCAAAATTAGTACTAAGGAAGTATTTAAATCGATTTTAAACGATACTTAATTTTGGCCCAAAAATCATGTCGAAATAGTTGAAAAATTAGACATGTAACATCCTCAACAGGACTGGTACCCTAAATTTTCACCTATCGTAACTTTCTCAAAAATCAACCGATTTTTATGCGGAATGACATTTTGTTTATGTCTTAACAACCTGAATGATTCTACATTTAAAAAAATAGCAAAAAACATTATCTTAATTTTTCGATATTTTGAAAATTTAGGTAAGGGTCCACCCTATGATTTTTTTACAAACATTTTTTTTCAAAAATTTTAAATCGCGAGTTTTTAGTTTTAATCGATAGCAGAGGTCAAAATTAGTACTAAACAACTATTTAAATAAAATCGATACTTAATTTTGGCCCAAAAATCATGTCGAAATAGTTGAAAAATTAGACATGTAACATCCTCAACAGGCCTGGTATCCTCATTTTACACCGATCGTAACTTTCTTAAATATCAAACGATTTTGACTCGGAATGACATTTTGTTTATGTCTTAACAACCTGAATGATTCTACATTTAAAAAAATAGCAAAAAAACATTATCTTAATTTTTCGATATTTTGAAAATTTAGGTAAGGGTCCACCCTATGATTTTTTTACAAACATTTTTTTTCAAAAATTTTAAATCGCGAGTTTTTAGTTTTAATCGATAGCAGAGGTCAAAATTAGTACTAAACAACTATTTAAATCGATTTTAAACGATACTTAATTTTGGCCCAAAAATCATGTCGAAATAGTTGAAAAATTAGACATGTAACATCCTCAACAGGACTGGTACCCTAAATTTTCACCTATCGTAACTTTCTCAAAAATCAACCGATTTTTATGCGGAATGACATTTTGTTTATGTCTTAACAACCTGAATGATTCTACATTTAAAAAAATAGCAAAAAACATTATCTTAATTTTTCGATATTTTGAAAATTTAGGTAAGGGTCCACCCTATGATTTTTTTACAAACATTTTTTTTCAAAAATTTTAAATCGCGAGTTTTTAGTTTTAATCGATAGCAGAGGTCAAAATTAGTACTAAACAACTATTTAAATAAAATCGATACTTAATTTTGGCCCAAAAATCATGTCGAAATTGTCGAAAAATTAGACATGTAACATCCTCAACAGGTCAGGTACCCTCATTTTACTCCGATCGTAACTTTCTTAAATATCAAACGATTTTGACTCGGAATGACATTTTGTTTATATTTCAACAACGTGAGTGATTCTACATTTCAGAAATAATAAAATGGATTTGTTAAAATTGTTCGATATTTTGGAAATTTGTGTAAGGGTCCCCCCTATGATTTTCAACAAGACATTTTTTTTTTTCATTTCAAACAACATGATGATGCAGCTGAGCGCCTTTGCATAGTAAATACTTCCCAAATTTCTCTCCTGCATTTCCTTGACCTTCTGCTTGCCAATTGGCCAATTTGTTTAAGCCATAATTGTTATTTGTGGTATGTTGTTTGTACAATGACAGAAACCGATAGGTTCTGCTTGTAGATAGTGTGCAGAGTGTCGTATAATGGAGGGACAACAACAACTCATATGCTGACAGATTTGTGAATGCATATTTGCATAACTGCCACACACACACACGCATACACACACATACATATGCAATTACCACACACACACACACACACACACACATGCAGGGGCTTTCCCATTTGAGTTTGGGGCGAGCAAATGTGCTGATATCTAAATAATTTGTGGCCTGCTGACACAGTCGCCATAAGCCCTCATAAATGACCACAGCCATCCCCCCCTTGCCCACTGCCCTCTGACTTTTTCTATCCATTTCAAAGGTCAACCAAGGCAAATGGCCAAACAATGACCCACTGCCTCATCGCATCCTACTCCAGCAAAAAGCAAAAACAATTCGAGAGGCCTGCAAATTTATGCTCGATTGTTGTGCCCGGACATCAGAAATGGGTCAAGAACTCACCCATATAGTCACATTGCAATGGTTCCGGTGGCTTCTCGTGCAGCTTACGGAGCCAGTGCACCAGGGTGGCCAATTTGCTGCGTCTCGTGTTGGTTCTCTCGCAGTTCAGCACACTTGGCTCGCACTCGAAAGTCACATCTAGTGCCTTCTGCATGGCACTACGTAGCATTATGTTTTACTTTCCCGTTGGAGATCTTGAGATAACTTTATATATATTTTTTATTTATTTTTGGCACAATTCGATAGTTATTAATTGGTGTATTCTTTTGGTATTTCTTGTACAATTTTAACCGACTTATTAAATTCTAAATAAAAGCAGAACTACGCGTCGTCGCCTCTGCGTTTGGTAAACTCAACTGGACTCTGTGACTGAACTCCTCTCTCTCTCCCTCTCTCCCTCTCTCTCTCCCTCTCTCTCTCTTTCGCTCAGTCAGTCGCATAAGTTCGATAAGTTCCACCTCGTGTCTATCGTAAATTTTAGCTTTAAATCAACAGAATTGTCAGATAGCCCACAACGCTCAGACGATGCCCAGAACGCCTCCCATGTCAATCAAAACTGGCATTGGGTATTTTTTTTCGACAGCTTTTCAATTACTCACGGCCTCCCAAACAAATCGAATGGGGGAGTTGAAGAAGTGGCAGTGGGAGGAAATGGAGGAGATGGTAGCAGGGGGGAAGTGCGCTGAAAACTGTGCGAAAAAAGGAATCACAAATTTCATAAAAAAAACATAAAAAATCCCCAGCTAATTTTTGCTGTCATTATTCATTCGTCGAGCTCTGTGGCAGAGGCGTCCATTGTAAAACTTAATGGTGATAAATCAGGCAAATAATTCAAGCCAGAATTCCCTTCAACGATACCGACACGCATCGTATATCTGTATACTATATATAGAGTCGATATACTACTACGATGCGTATGTTGGCATCACAAAAGTTTCGCTTTCATCATGCAAAAATGCAAATATCATAAATTAATGCAGATTGTTTGAGGGGGGGTGATGACGGCGGGTAGGGGGAAGGGGGTAACTGTCAATGATAATACCATTTTATATGTCAGGCATTGTGATACCCTGCAGTTGTGGAAATGGGTAGATAGTTTATAATAATACAAATTTCTCAGGTAATCCATATATTTTTACAGGGTATTCTCACTTTGTTTATTGCCAATGAAATAGATTTATCCTTCAGCTATATTATTGTGGTCATTTGTAAATCGCCGGTAATTAGAGCAAACTTTCCATTATTTATATGAAGCCTGCTATTCATTTCACTAACAAATTTTGCACTCAATTTACGTTTCCGCTTCCGTTTCTGCGGTTTCTAATCGTTGCGGGCTTTGAAAGCCTCTTAAATTATTATATATGAGGAGAGGAGAGTGAGTTTTTTGAACTCTAATAAATTCTATACTATACACTGATTCCACAAACTGTCTTGAGTCACTTTCTTGCCCTCTCAACGCATACAGCCGCAATATAAAGCCATTTTCTTGTATCTGTTTGTATGAACACCTAGATCTCAGGAACTATGAGAGTTAGAGCTTTCAAATTTGCTGAGAATATGGGTTATAGCTGAAGGCAGATCAATTTGCCTTAAAAACCTGACTACGCTCACTTGACGCTTCAGTAAATCGAAAAAGATCGAGTTGGTAACCTTATTTTAAGGCTTAAGGGTTTAATTTTTGTTCTTCCCCTAATTAGTCTGTCTTTTTAAGCACCCCTCTTTCCAGCGGCGCCAGTTCTATATTTAAATGTGTTCTAATTGCGCTCTATCAGTAGTTATCAGACGACGGGTTTCCCCAAAAACCCCAAGTGAACTGAATGATAAACATTAATGACTTGGCACTTTTACGCACAATCGACTAAACAAAATTCTTTTGTTTTTGGACAGTGGGCACGACGAGAAGGTAAGGTTAATGAGTGGGCTGTGTGGGGGTTAGAAAGGCTGCAGTTGCAATTTCTTTTTTTGCAATTTAACTAAAGAAATGTCTAATTAAATATTAATTATTAAACGGGCTGGCAACACCAACAACAACAACTACAAGTGGCAGCTGTTGCCTGGTAGTGCCGCAGGGGCAGTGGCCAGTGGGAAGTATAGGGGGATGGGGTGGTGGATAAGACTTCATTTCTTCTTGGCCTGGCCTGCAACATCTTTGGCATTTCATTTTATTTGCGCTCAAAACCCACTGCCCACTTCCCCATCCCCCTCCCGCCCTCCCTCCGCTGCTCTGGCACACGCTCTGAGGGTAGTAAAAAATAATGCCGCGGACTGCGGATAAGCAGAGGCTGGCAAACATAAAAAGACGTGGGCGTGGCAGTTGGCGAGTGCAAGCACATAAATACATACGTCGTGACGTGCCCCGCAGCGTGAAGGCAGGACGGGACGAAGGACCCCAAGAAGATACGATGTGTGCGAGCGAGATGGCAAATTCTGTTAACAATGACATTAGTGGAACGCTTTGCGTATGCATTAAATATTTTTATTGTTAGACTTTCAGGCACACCCGCATACACACACACACACGATGAAAATTGCATCATATTTTCAACATTTTAATGGCATTTTGCGTTTTTCCCCACTCTCATATAAATAAAACAGTAGCCTGCAAAATGGGGCCAGTGTTGGTTAGATACAAAAAAAGAGAAACGGATTTTCGCAGGCCTATTAAAATTTCTTAATAGAATATTCAACGACTTTAGAAGACACAATAATGACGCCAAGTTATTATAACAATTTTCTGTAATTGCTTGAGGAATACGTGAAACGCTTAAGACTTTGCTTACCTGTTAGTTACAGTTTCAATTGTAAACTGAATGTTTCAATGAACTGTAAATATATTCTTATATCATACTATTTTTTAACTACTTTTCACACAATTTTCTCTTTTTTTTATTTTTTTGCAGACATAGTACGTGACTTTGGTAGAGTACATAAAGTTCGTTGGATGCTAAGAACGTGCTGCATGAATTTCTGAATACGTAAAATATATATAGCTCTAGTTTATGCAGAGTTGCCATATCTGTGAAGTTAGGTTATACTTTTTTTCAGTCAGATATAAAATAAATTACAAAAAAAATAAAAATAAAAATAAAAATAAAAATATATATATGATAATATTACAATATAATAAAAAGAGAACAGGAAAATAAATAACAAAAAAATAAAAATATATATTATTTATATAATATATAATAAATAAATATTTGATAATATTACAATATAATAAAAAGAGAACAGGAAAATCTATTTCCAAATCTTGCAACCAGCTGAGTTTAAGTTGTTATTTCAGCGTTGCCACCTAAGTTGAACTGAGTTAAGTTGGCTGCGGCTCTTCTGATCATGCATAGACATGCATTTATATGTATTTCCTCAAATTCATGAATTTTTTAGCTTATACAAACACTTCTCTCCTCAATTCATGATATGTGCCCGGTATAAACGCAGTTTCTCTCACGAGAGCACTTTAGCCTGCAATTCCGTTATGTCATTGCATTCGTAAACGTTTTGTTAGCTTGGCGAAACTTGACTGGGAATTTGTGCAGTCAGTGCGGCGTCAACCTTAGGGGGAATCAAGGCGGATCCAAGTCGCCTGCTCCGCCTCTCTCTCTCTCTCTCTCTCTCTCTCTCTGTGCATAAAGGGTATATGCTGCCTAATCCGCTTAATAAACTGCTCTGGCTACACAGACATCTCCATCTTCGCTCGACTGTCAGATGAAAGACTTAAACTGATTTATCTTACTCACTTCAGAGGCAACGAGTAGCAGGGAAGCCACAACACGGACATGATATAATAACAAAGATGCAGGGCTGGAGATTAGTTCAAAGCAAATGCCAAACAACTGACGCATTCGCAAATTTTCTGTGACTGCAGCAATCCTCCTTTATCTCCCTCTTCCTCTCCTTGTCCCTCCATGGTAACCTCTGGGCCTGACAACTCCATTGCTAGCTGACTTTGATAATCTTTGGCAGAGCATCAAATCAATTGCCTGACCCTCAGGGAGCGCAGGCACAGGGGCATAGGCAGGGGCAGTGGCAGAGTTCAAGGCCAAGTGCAGGTCCAGTTCCCAATTATCAATTGTTGCCAACTTTGGCAAGCTGTAAATGTCGACAAAAACACCTGCAGCTTCAATTGCCATGTCTGCGCGTCCATAAATTGTGATAAATGAAGTGACCCGTCATGTTGTCGGGCTACTTATCAATGTTACCTCCTCCTCCTCCCCCTCCCCCCGCGTAGTACGGCAAAAGGCGTCGCGAACGCCCGCACAATAATTTACACATTTGGCACGCGGCCAGCAGAGGTTGGAGATAAAAGACAAATACAAAAGTCAACAACAATAAAAAAAAAACACAGATTTCTGACTGTTGCTGTTGGCTTAACTTTTAGCCTTTTTCAGCTACATTTGGCTACAAATGCAGCTTAGCTTAGCGACAAGTTATTCCTAGATCGTACACAAAAGGAGAGCTACAATCGAGAGAATAGAAGAATGTGCTTCCCAAACCGTTGGTGGAAGGAGTAAGTACGTGACCAAAGGAAGAGAAGACTGTACTTCATTTTTGAAAGCAGAAAGGAGGAAGAAGGTAGAAAGTATAAAGCCAAGGATAAGGGGAGACTATAGTCTCGAAACTGTAGGAAAGAAGGAAGGAAAAGGGTTCTATCGGGAAGGTGGGAAGACTCTACTTCACACCCGTACGAAGAAAGGAAGAAGGAAGGACCTATCAGTAGAAGGAGAAACTATACCGAACAAAGGAGAAAGAAAGGATAAGCAAGGTCCTGCCAATGAAAGAAGGAAGACAGTCCCACACACTCGTCAGGCAAAGGGATGACATGGTAACCTACCAGAACGGAACTATGACTCTAGGAAGTAGGAAGAATCCTTTCTTCTTCCTACTTCCTAGAGTCTTCCTAATAACATCTTCCTCACACCAATATGTTAGCAGGAAGAAGGAAGGACCTTACAGAGAGAAGAGAAGACTGTACCTCCTACTTGGAATGAAGGAAGAAGAAGGAAAGATCTGTCAGAAGTGGGAGAAGAGTTAAGAGAGGCTAAAAGACTATGACACACCCGGAAGGAAGAAGACTGTACCTCTAAGACGGGACTAAGAAGTATGCACCTAGCAGCAAGGGGCAAGACTGTATCACAAACCCGAGAGGAAGAATGAAAGCAAATGCTGGAAGAAGAAAGAAGTAAGGATCTTCAAAAGAGAGTAGAAGACTCTAAATCACACTCTGAAGGAAGAAAGAAGAGGCTGAGAACTGTAGCTCCCATGCGGAAGGAAGTATCCAACCGTGAGGCAAATAGATCCTACCTTCAAACCAGATTGTAATTTGAGGCCTCGCTTAGACCTCCCCAGCTAGAAACAGGATGTGCAGCACCTTGATTGCGATTGTGTGGCATTCTCACATTTGTTAGCCTATGTGGAGCGGCGCATACGCAATTTCATTGTTTTCATTTTTTCTTCCCATGCATATGCAACAGCATCAAACGCTGCATAAATTATACGCCGCGTTGCACGTTGCACGTTGCACGTTGCCAGCTGTGAGCTGAGCTGAGCTGCCACTGTGCTGCTGCCACTGTGCTGCTACTGGGCGTGTCTCCGCCCCTTTTATTGACTTTCTGCTGTTGCTGTTGTGAGTGAGAAGAGTGCGCTGTATAAATATTAATTAAGCAGGCAGGCTGCAGGCTGCAGGCTGGTTGAAAAAATCTCCACGTCTGCGATTTGCCACCATCCGCCATCGATCAGTGGGTCAAAATGGCGGCTCGAGCGGTGCTTGGCCCAGACTTAAGTAGCTTTTTGTGGGTCACAGTGATGGGGGGTAGTAGACCCCCCCCATGGTAGAGGCTGTCTGCTGCCTCCTGGCGGCTTTCTGGCCACACGTCGCTGGGACTATAAATTTTAAATTATGTTGCAATGCCGTCGGCGGGTTTTATGTGCGCTGTGGCAGGCGTTGTTTTATGATGGCGCAAATAACTTGCTTAATTATGAGAGATGGCATTAGTCTCCTCTCTCTCTCTCTCTCGCTCTCTGTCTCTTTTCTTGCCTGCTCTTTCTTTTTTTTTGGGGTCTATAAATTGATTTGCAATTTGTGTATTTCGCATTGACAATGAAATGGCAATCAAAGTCACGTGTTGGCAGTGCCAGCTGCTAAATTCGCATGTAAATTGCCACTTGCGAGGAGGAGCGAGAGAGAGAGGGAGAGAGAGAGAGAGAGAGAGAGAGAGAGAGACAGATACGGATACAGATACAACAAGAGACAGCAAAGAAGAGGCGGCCCGCAATCATCAAACAGCACACGAAACATGTCAAGGCAAGCAGAAGAAGAAAAGCAAACAAGATATAAATGGGAAAGTACAACAGAATAGCAGAAAACAGAAAAAGAAAGAAATAAAACAATATCTGTGGCGGAGAATCGCAATGATTGCCAGTCGCAAATGCAAAGGCGGCCCTTTTTAAATGCACAATTGCATGCCAAAAATACCTGAAAGGTGCCCACAAATCAACCCCCTCCCCCTCCCTCCCTTACCTCACCTGCCGCTTAGCTGACTAATTAGCATTGCACTCACCTTTGCCGGGTCCATTGGCTGTCTGCAGCGAGGACATGGGTATGGCCAGGCAATTGCGCGCCGTAACGGGCAAATCGAGATCCTGCGGCGGCTCGGAGCGCGGACACGGCGTATACGCAATCTTGCTGCCACGTCCCGGCGTCGGGCTAACGCGTGCATGGCGACCCGCGCTGACGCCGCCGCCGCCAACCAAACGCTCGCTGGCCATAGTCAAGGCGTGGAAGGAGGAGCTAGCTATAGCCTAGGCCAGAGGCTGCATCGATGCTGGGATGCCACAGCAAGCCGCTGCCAATAAAGCCAAATGCATGCGGAAGCTACGACCGCGAGCGAGGCTAAGGATTCACGCGACAAGGACACGCGGCAGAGGTACGTTCGTTTCACCTCCTTTCCTTCGTTCGTTCTGCAACCGACTGCGCTGCACTTCACTTCACTTCATCTCCACAAGGATTCGAACAACAACAACAACAACAAGTTTGGCTGAGGCGAACAACTACAACAACAGCATCAACAAAGCGCAGCGCAACTTTCCCACTCAAAATCCTGGCAACAACTGAGCAGAGGCGCCAGCAGCCGACGCCGACGTCGCGGCCGAGGCGAAGGCGAAGGCAGCTTCTCGGCAGCGAGCCGAACGTGCCCGAGCGACGCAGCAGAGCAAAACAAAACAAAACGAAGATGGAAAGACGCAAAAAAACGAAGCATCCGCCTATCGTGCTGCATGGCGTGCTGCAACGTGTAAGCTTACGCTCTGCCAGCTTAATTCATTCACAGAAAATGTATTGCAGCAGCGTTGCCAGATAGCTGGCGGGAATGCTGGGAATCGAAACAGGTTGGCAGAGCTTTTGGTTTCAGTTTGAATTTTAATAATTTGAATAACAAATACGGTAAAGCTTTGAAGAGCTCAAACAGAAGTGCAATATTGAAGATAACGTTGCTTAAATAATAGATGAAAAATAATAATATAAGATGTAATAATATAATCTGAAAGGGTTTCACAGAAGTCTCTAACTGTATATATTATTTTTTAAGAATTCGAGAACTTTTTTTTACTTTCCCTAATACAAGTAAATACATTATTATAATTTGTTTTTTTTTGCTTTGCCTCTGTCCTCAGCTGATATACAGACTAGATAATAACAAATTCGGCAAAATTCTCCAGTTTACTTTAGCTTCCATTTCCTTGCTTTCCAAACAGGTCAAAAGTCCTGCAAAGAAAACGCCACACCAAGCTTTTATTCTCTTTCGCAAACCCCCTTTTTTGTCGTGAAGCTTTTGAAAGCTTGCGCTCTACAACTTGTGACTCCCACACACAGGTGGCGCTTTAAGGCGCCTATTCAAAAGTAAAACTTCTTTATCATCTTGTTCTTTGTATATTCTGTGTTTCTCTTTATTGGTTTTTTCGTATTGCCTGTTAGATAGAATAGAGTTGTTATTAAAATTTCTTTTGAGTTTTTTTTATCGTTTTTCTTTTTCTTTTGTTTTTTTCTTTTGGAATCGCCATTTTCTCTCCGCTCTCCGCAATAATTTCCGGAGCGGCCTATTGACTCGGCTTAGTTTCTGCATTTGATTTCATTTCTGCTGCGACGCTGTCTTCGTATTTTCGATTTGTTAAGAAATCGATAGGCTGAGGAAATTCATTGATAATTACATGGGGGAGGAGAACACCCTGTACTTTTAGACTTGTCGGTTACAGCGCTTAGAAGTTACAGTTTACATAAGTTCAGTTGTTGTTGTTCGGTTGCTTTTGGATCATTTTTGACTTGCCAAAAATTTTGATTACTGTGTGTATGTGTGTGTGTGTGTGTGTGCTGTATGCGCATAATGACGTTCAGAAGTAAAGCTTTAGAATGTTTCAGTGATATAATATATATGTATACTATGTTTGTAGTACAGTTATACGTCAGTATATCTCATTAACGTACATTTATAATCGGTATACACTTAAGATTAACAGCTTATGCGCTGTGTTTTTCTTTCGTTTTGGTTTGTTCTCTTTCTTGTTTCGTTAAATTTCTCTCAAAATTCGATGCCGTTTGAAGAAAATTCAAACAATTTTGCAGTCCACAAAATGTTGCAAAAACCCAGAAATTTTTTAGTATACGCTGTTTCATTTTGTGGGTGTGAAGGTGTGCGTGTTTGTGCTAACAATTTGAAGGATTGACAAGGCAAAAATATACATAAAAAAATGCTGCATACTTTTAGGATTACACTTAATCTTAAGTCGGTTTAGCTTTAAAATAGATTATTTTATCGAACTAAAGTTGAGTTGTTATATATATTGAACTAATTTGTAGTAGGGTAAATTCTTACAGTTCGATAACTTGTATTATTCTTAAGAAACTGATATTATTAGCATGGCATACAACCTTAGGGGTTATAAAGATGCAAATAAGTATTGGATATAGGCTAAAATAGAAGTTTCAGATACTGTCAGCAACGTTATAGATTAATACATGTATATAAGTATAGACCTATGTATATATATTTTATCGTTATATAGGAAACTTAAGCTTTATACTTATCGATCTTGTTCCAATTATATTTTATCAATCTTTAAAATCAACCAGAACAATCGCATATATTTATCTGAGTATACATATATCTGTGTATATATCTATAGGTATTTTTGTTATAGATAAATCTATATGTTTTTATCAAGGCCTACAATTGCTTTCCATTCATAATACTTTTCGATCAAAATCCTGTCTAACATCAAGAAGTTCTATAAAACTAAACACAACATCAATATCTTTATTTCTTTCCGTTCGTATATAGTGTATATATATTTTAGCTATCGATTATTTTAGACACATGTTCGAGTGCGATATTGCTATGTACAACAATCGAAAAATACATCAAAATTGTTTGTCAAGCAAATGCGAAAAAGTTTGGAGAATCCTTTAAATGTTCTTGATCTGTTTTTTTCTGTTAGGTGCAACTACTTCAACTTGACGGGGAATATACCATATATATATCGATATATATTTGTATGTATATAAACTTCAATATATGTAGGTACATACGGTTAGTAAATATGTGTTTTGGTATGTTATTATTAAAAATAGGTATAGTCTAGCGGCAAATATCCAAGATTTGTCGGATCATATGAGATTAGTTCAATTATGAAATCATTCGTTATAGGTGGACTTGTTTTGTTATGGGTCGATACATCAGATGTATAACTTGATAAATTCATAGACACGATGCAGGCGTTGTGGTTCCTCTGGTCGAGCTTTGGATATCCGGGCAACTGGATTAACTAGATATTGGGACTATCCAAGGATGTTACTTGACTTTCGGAGCTCGTCGATCGGCGTGTATTATGCTTAATGAACAGGCCAAATCTGTATGATATTGTTGTGTCTGTAAAAATGCAGAATTTGTAGCCAATCCCAAAAGAAATACCAGTAAAAAACCAAATTAAAAATCTTTCATTAGCCTTGCAGAGGATCCATTTTAATTGTGACAGCTCAAAATTGATAGTATATCAAATTTGAACAGTCCAACTTCTCTCACATCTGAGTTCGCATAGTTAGGAACTCCTTTTTTTTGTTCTCAATCTCTTTCTCGCTCTGCAAGGTTATAGGAAATTAAAAAAAAACATAGACTAAAAAAAAACAACAATTTGGTTTGTTTGTTTCGAGGTTTTTAAAATGTTTGTGTATTTTTTAAAGAAATTTTCTTGTTTTTTTTGTTGTTGTATGTTCCTGTGGTTTAGCTGTCTGTTGTTCTTGTTGTTTATCAATCTTTTACAATATAATATATTTATATATATATATATGCGTATGTATATATATAAATGTATATATGTTTTATGCAATGGGACCAACAAACAGAGGTCGTTTTTTTTTTTAAGAATCATTGCATACTATATACGCCGGCAAATAGTGTAATATCGTTTATCTTTAGGTTTTGCTCAAATTTCAACACTTTGCAAATAAGATTATAAATATTTAACACAATTTGTTATTCTTTTGGATGTGAATGCTGAATTTGTTCTATGGTTTCATTTCTTTCTCATTTTTTCTTTTTTAAATTTATTTTATTTTGTTTCATTTTATGTTTTGTTAGGCAAATCAGGCGATTATTCAATTGTTCAATTATTCAATTGGCTATTCTGTTCGATATTCAATGCCGAAGCTCTGCCCTTTCCGGACAACTTCCTGTAGTTATTTTTTTTTTTTTGCATCGATTTTGTTGTTAACTTTTTGCGATTTGCAATGGAAATGCGTCACACACGATTCACGCTGACGCGACAAAGTTCGCCAGAGTTGCCCAATTGGTGCAAAGTTAAGAGTCTTCTTCATGTTTTCTAAGACAGTTTCGCGCAATATACATTTTGCCACAAAAGAATTCTGGCTTTAGATTTTTTTGTCTCTCGATTTGTTTTAGTTTTTTTTTAAGTTAGAAAAATTCGTGTGTTTTTGTTGTTTGTTTGTTTTAGTTTTTAATTAAAGTTAAATTTAAGTTAAGACTTTGGTTTCAGAGACCGCATACACATAACTTTTTTGCAGTAGTTTAAATCTGGTTTTAAAACTTGCTCAAATTTTGCTACAAAATGTTTTTTTTTCAGTTTTTTTTTCATATGTTTTTCATTTTGGTTTTGTTTAAAAAAAGTTATAGAAAAGTTGATTTCTTTTTAGCGCATGGTGTTTGTTTTTTTTTAGTTTTGTTTTTTTTTTAGCTTTGTTGTTGCCCGGGCACGTTCCCAAAGATCAAGCGAACAAAAGTAATATATATATGTATGTATGTATATATAACCATTATTATAGTTTATATATATATATTCCATACGAACTTACAAACAATATAATAGTATTATTATGCTTTATAAATATATAGTATATTATACTCACAGTTGATTTATGCAGTGGAGAGAAGAGTGAAACAAAGACAGAGTGGATGGAAGAGAGTGGGGTGTGCTGTGGTGTGGTTCGGATAGTTTAGAAGACTTTCAACGTTAGGGGCAACATTAGCCGAGAGAAAAACAAGCAGAGAGAAAGGAAACCAGAAAACATTTCGATATCAAACTAAATCAGGAACACAAGAAGTACAATTATGGGTGGTTTCGGTTACTAGGTAAGGCGCGGATCGCGGATCGTGGCATCGGATCTCAGTGGAGATCGATAAGTTTTTTTTTTCGGAGAGCTTGCTGAAGGCGGTGCGCATGCGTTTTAGAGGAGGCGGACGGGCATGGATATTACCCATAAAAAGCTGACTTAAGACATAACCATATACATACAGACATATTCGCACACACAGGTGTGTGTGTGTGTGTCTGTGTGTGTGGGCGTGTGTATACGTTGAGTGAGTGTGCGCAACGAGAGTTTCTTATTTTGCATTTTGCTTTGCTTATACATTTTTTGCTTTTGCTTTCTTAAGATTTACGACAATTGTGTCTTGCTTATTCATTTCTTTTTGCCTAGTTTTGTTCATATAATATAATATAATTCTTTATAAATATACAATACATATATATATATATATTGTTAATTTATGCTGCTGTTGTTGCTGCTGCTTCTTCTTCTTCTCCTACTTCGTCTTCCTAGAGTTGTCTTCTTCGGCCTCCTTTTCGTTTTTTTTTATTTCTCCTATGTGTGTGTTTGATGAAATCCTCCTCTTCCTCGTCCTATGCTTCTCTTCGTCTTCGTCTCTGTCTCGCATATAAATATTTAATTTGTATATTCATTATAATAAAATTATATTAATTTTAGGTTCTCCCATTCTTCATATTATTTATATATATATATATTTCTTTTTTTGCATATGTATATTTATAGGTTAGTTAATAGTTTAACTTTGCTTAGCTTTTGCTGCCACTTAAGAACTAGAGAAATGTGTGTAGTTTTGCAATGCTGGATCTGGCATATATATATATGCTAATGTAAATATATATACCGTGGATTTGCTACAAATTAAGCTAACGCTGCCAAAAGCTCATTCCCTTCTCTCCGTACTTCTCCATCTGCTCTTCTTCTGCCTCCCTTACGCAGCGCGCGCCAAGCCTGGCTCTGGCCAGCCGATACAATACTATACATATATCTATATACCATATATGCCATGCTATATCATCCATGCGAATGGAGAGAGAGCACACACACATGTATATGTATTTAGTATGTCTCGCGTTTCAGTTTAATTTCATATCGAAAATGTAATTTGTAGTTGGTTTTGTTCTTGTTTTGTTGTTTTTTTTTTTATAATCTTTATTTACTTTTTTTGTTGTTGTTTGTTTCTTTATATTTATTAATTTTAAATTTAAATATAATTTAATAAGAAGAATTTGTTGTTGTTTGATTTTACATTATTTATAATATATATATGTTGTATTTATAATATATTTTATTTCTGGTTGTTGTTGTTGTTATGTATGTGTGTGTATAGTGTAGTGTGTAAGTGTGTTTGTGTCTGTGTATGGAGCTGTTTTTGTTGCTGTTTCGTGTCTATGTATATAAACTTTGCCAGAATTTTCTCATTTCTCGTTTATCTCTTTTCGCTTTGCAAAAATTACAAATGTTTTGTTGTTGTTTTTGTTTTTTTTTCGCCTTTATTTTTGCAACGATTCGACAAATGTTTTGTTTATACTTGAAAACAATTTAGTTTAACAAACGCGCTCCCGTCGCCAGATGGCGTGCTGCCGCTACCTCTGCTACTGCCGCCGGCCCACAGAGGGCGCTGTTTGCGCTGCGCTGTGCGTTTGCCACAAAGTTCTGCTTGTTGTTGTTGCTCGGTGTGTATGCGTATATGTGTGTGTGTGTGTATCTGTGTGAGCGTGTTCTGCCTGTATTTAAGTGTAGTAGTTTAATTTTTACTTATAACATGCTTTTGTTGTTGTTGTTGTTGTTTAAACGGTGACTTCTTTAAGTTTGCTGTTTTGTTGTTGTTGTTGTTCTTGGTTTCTTTTTTTCATTTTGCATTCTCTTTTGCATTAAAATTAAGTGTGTGTTTCTTTGTATTGTATTTGTTGTTGTTGTTGTTGGTTTTTATTTTTTTCAAAATTTTTCATGTAATCTTTTCTGGGTTTTTTCTCATTTTTTGCTTTGTTTAAATTTTCTTTTTGCTTTTTTTTGCTTATCTCATTTTACGCTTTTTCTTGACTTTCGATTTAAGTGTAAGTTTCTTTTGTTTTAAAGTTTCTTAAATGTTCTCTTGTTGTTGTTTTATAATTTTCTTGTTGTTGTTGTTGTTTTTTTGCTTAACTCTTTGTCGTTTGTTTTTTTTGTTATGTTATTATTATTATATTTTTTTTAAGATCTTTTACTGGGGTCCATAGCAACAGCGTGGCGCGATGTCATTGCGCACAGCTACAGTCTTCGTCAACATCTTAAAAAAATAGAAAGGCTTAAAAAGAAATAATTTAACGCTTCACTTCGATGTCATCATAGTCACGAATTCTGCAAAGAGAGAGAGAGAAGAAATATAAGATTAGTATAGGAAGTTATTCAACAGATAAAATTAAACGATAAAAAAGATGTATCAACAAGTGGAAATAGAGATCCCTTCGCTTCTTCACAAGATATTTCGCATAAGGAAAACAAATTATGATTTTCATTCAATTTTTCCATTTATTTCTTTTTTATTAGCTTTTATCTTAGAAATTTCAGTGGAAATAAATGAAATTTAAGAAAACAATGAGCTAACCAAAGGCAATATTGATCTTTATTAGCTTAGAAAGCAATAACATAAGAAATTTCATTAGTCACATTGCAAAGGAATTCAAAAATATATTGAAGACTTGAAGAAATGATGCTATTGAAGACTGAAAAACAATGAATAAGGTTTCATCCATCTCGAAGCATGTTCTTCCCAAATTTCATTAGTATACTCATTTCTAATGAATTGAAAAAGAAGTCTCAATATACTATATGTTAGTATATTGAAGAATTGCCAAACTGATGAGATGATGCTCAATGCCAACACGCTGCTACGGGCTCATTAGCTAGCTCATTGATTCATCATTAATTACTGCATTAATTACTAGAATTCACAGTGCAATTCACACAAATCTCTGTAAACTAATCAAATAAGATGAATGCGCCAGGTCGCACGAACTGAGACCGATGTCCGCGTTGAGAACCTACGCGAAAAGAATCCGTAGTAGAAGAATCCGAAGCACAGCACAGCAAGGGGCCAAGAAAAAATCCGAGGAAAATTTATTAAGTGTGCGCACTGCTGCCAGACGCGCCAGATTATCAGAAGAACAAGAATATATAGAAAATTAATAGGGGTAGAGAAGAGAAAGAAGGCGGACAAGCAGAGAAATTAAGTGTATACAAGCCAGAACGAACACTGAATACGCTACAGAAAAAGAGAGAGAGAGAGAGATGTTTTGTGATTTCTATATTTTGTTTTAGGAAAATAGGTAAGTTAGGAACCCCTTTTATGTGGTTAGTTTTTTCGTGAGGTAGGTAGGGTAACACTGTCACTGCGTTGGCAACGTTCTCTCTCACGCGGTCGAAAAAATGCTTCCTCAAACTGTTCGGGACGTTCGTGTCCCCGATTTATCAGGTGTTTGCATGCAGCTACCAAAAATAGCACCATGACACCCGCCTCTACACTCTTCTCTCCCACTCTGTCTCTCTCTTTCACTCCCGCCCTCTTTCTCTGCACTGCATTGGCTTTTGTTGTTCTTTTGCATGTTTCTCCTCCTCTCATTTGTTTTTTCTTCTATTTTTTTTTTTGTCATTTGCAGTTGGCGCGCATTTTTTACATTTTTGTAGCATGTGAATAACGGCTTTGGCTCTTGAAGAGGGTCTAGGGGTGGCAGAAGAAGAAGAGGGAGAGTACGTAAGACACGTCACATGGCACCTGATCGACGGTGTTAAGTGTTAAGGTGGACTGACAATTAGGGGTAATGTTACCCTACAATTCACTCTTCTCCACCCGCCTGAAAGATATAGAAGGAACTCACAAAGAATCGTCGGCGGCAAACCGATTGAGATCATCTTTAAAAGTGCGATAAATAATTGCGGAAAAGTACGCAGCAAGAGGTTTGTTTTCCCTGCTGAAATATCATTTATTTGCAGATATCATGGACAGTTTAAAGAGTTTGATATATACACTCTTATAAAGAGATATTATACTCATTTACTCCCCCTCTTCTGAACTGATTTCCAAACTTTTCCATTAATTTCTTTCTTGTTCTGGGTAGCGGCCTCACCCTTTTACCACGCCTACCTCGTAATCGTTACGGTAAACCTAAAGTTTTCGCTTAAAAGTAAAATGTTATTTCGTCCAGAAACGCAACTCTTGCAAAGTTCAGGGGGCACACCTTTTAGGACTTGGACTATCCTTATATTCCTTTTATGCAAATAGCTTAAGGTTAACTCTGTGACTTTGGGTTGGGCCTTGACATTTTCGGCTTTGACTCTTTTCTTTTCTCTGCCAAGTTTTCTGATCAAATTTCTTAATGGATCCTAAGTCGCAGTCAAGTTTGGAATTTGCCGCAAAATTTCGCGTTCTTTTTGTTTTTATTTTTTTGGGTAAATTTTCATTGAATTTCCAAATTGGTTTTCCCACGTACTTTACGTCGTTTTGTGGTTTTTGCTGGCTCTGCTGTTTATCTTTCGTCGTTTTGTTTACATTCGCCAGCTCAGTTAGCTGGGGCAAGGTGTGTGCGAGTGTGTGTGTGTGTATTTTATTCTCTTTTCGCCGCGCTTCTGTGCTAATGTTGAATTTGTTTTCCTTTTGTATTTTGCTTAACATTTTATTTGATTTTCGACTCGCGTTTCTTTCGCATTTTTATTCCCTTTCTTTGCCTCCTGCGTCTCGTCCCTCCTCTCTCTCTCTCTTTGTTTTAATTCTTCTCTTTGCTTTTTGCTTATTCTGACAACATTTTTATATTTGGCAAGTGGCCAAAGTAAGTCTCATATATCTATATAGTCGCCCGTCGTCGTCGTCGTCGCCGGGTCGGGTCCTGCCCATTGTTTGCGCTATATAATTTTCAGAATTCCGCCAAACTGCCGCGTCTCACCCGCCTCACCGAATCGCAGCCAGACGGACCTGGCCGGCCGGGCCGGGCCGGACCGGTTCCCGGTCGCGTTACCAACGAGCGACAAGACAACAATAAAGACTTTGGTTAATTGGCAATAAGCAAATGGCAACAACTCGCATTTATTTATGTTATGCTCATTTCCCACACACACACACACACACACACAACCTCAGCTGCTGTGTGTGTGTGTGTGTGGGTCAATGTTCAAACAATTCGCCAAATTGCCTGTTCTTGCTCTCTCTCTCTCTCTCTCTCTCTCTGTCTCTATCACGCGCTCTCTTCTGCGCCTTATTCTCCACATTTCTTTTGTTTTTCAGCTTATTGCACAATATTTATATTTGATTTTAATTGTTTTTGTCTCTGCTTGGCCTGTTGTGCAGTTTAACATTTATGTTTCTCACCATAAAACATTTCACTTTGCGCCTTGCGCACAGCCAAAACAGATGAACAGAAGATTTGGAAGACGGAGGGGCGAGGAGGGAAGAGATCGAAGAAGGGGACGATCTGACTGACAGCATCATGTATTCTATGCATGATCTCTTGGAACTCTATTTAAAGGTCAGAAATTCTCCTTTGTTGATCATGTCGAAGACTTCCTTCCTTTCATTAGCCATCAAATATTTTCCATAGGGCTTAGATCTGGACTTATTGATGGTCAATCTATAATCTCCATTTGTTTATATGACAACCAATTTTTGATTGGTTTGGCTGTGTGCGAGATGATCCTCAGCGGAAAAGTGAATTCTTCACAATCTGCCAGTTTTGATATTGATTCTTCTAAAATATTAATATATATTTCAGCATTAATCGTCCCTGTAATGAAATGCTTGTAATCTATGTAATTGTCTTCCCAAATTTATAATAATCTCTAATCAATATTTTGATTTCGTTGCAAATAGGATTACCACGTGTCATCGTTGCAAAGGTTTATTTAACTGATCTGCACTAGCAAGTTCCAAACATACTCGTATGCTTCTAATCTTGGGTATTCCCAGTAGTTTCAAGCTCAAATCTCTTATAGCATTAATAAGAAGAAGAAGAAAACACGTAAGACCCTTAGCTTTTATAGCTCTCATGTTTATCAAACTCTTTACTGTCATAAATTCATGCTTCAATTAGCCTAGAAAAATAACCAAGATAATAATACAAAATCTATAATGATTATATTCGTGTCATAAGTTCTCAGACACCAAAGATTAGATTTGGGTCTATAAAACCCAAGAGAATTATCAATAAATAACTCCGTCTGGGTTATCTAACTTTCCTATGGACTGTAAGCTGACAATCAAAGAAACACGAACACGATGATTGTGGGAATCCGACATGATTACTTCCTAAATAGATTTGATAGAAGATCTCGTTATAATTTCTTGGCATTTCTTGAAGATTAAGATTTGTTGTTTCAGTCTTTCCTCTCTTTCTCTATCTGTCTGCTCTTAATTTTCACACGATTCCCAAGCTTCTATTTTCGTTTAGCGTCTTCTTCTCTTTCGTTTTGTTATTTTTATGTTCCTGTTCATAAATTGCCTGTGATTAATCTATTTGATCCGCAAAGATTTGCGCCAAACGATTTTTATTTGAACTTGAGGCACATTGTTTTAACTCGATACGAAATGTAGTCGCTATATATACTCTCTATATGTCTGTCTGTATACACACATGTCTATATATTTGCCCGACTTTCGAATCGGTTGCCCCAGTAGGAGTGGGAGGAGGCATCATTATTTCAGTTTCAGTTTGTTATTTCTAAGTACAATCAAAGCAATGAGCTTTTTGGAAGTCCAACACCTTGAATCTATATCTATATCTAGCATCTATATATGTGTACAACATATATATATAGGCTCTGATCTTTTGTAGTTGTTTTTAGACTGGGTTATTTTTCGCCTTTTCCTCACTCTATTTTCCTCAATTGAATATTCAATTTTCGGGCAATTAAAAAAATTTTCGAAGAACACAAACACAGAAAGAAAATCTGGCAACAAAATATTTGAGAGCTACGAATGAATGTAACGAGAATACCCTGTGGGCCGAGTAGTGAATAAATCTCTATAGATTAAATATTATGCATATATTATTAATATTATTCGACAACCTATCGAAACTAAACGATTAATTGCCAGTTGCTTAATTTACTCATCATACACACTCGCGCACAGACATTACAGGGTATACAGCCAAGCTAATTAATAGATAAATCTCTATAGATAAAATACTCTTTATATTATTAATATTATCCGGCAACTATCGAATTGCAAGTAGTTTAATTTACTCATCATACACACTCGCGCACAGATATTACAGGGTATACAGCCAAGCTAATTAATAGATAAATGCCCCGGCACGCCCCTCCTATACCGAACCAAAGACGAGTCTGGCACGCATCGCAGGCGACTAATGAATCAGTTTCTATAGAATATCACGAGTTGTACTGCTAGAGAAGTAATCAATGACAGAGAACGAGTGCCAATTTTGACTCAAATCTTGTCTATGCGCATGTTTCAAGCATGATTCAATCGACAGCAATGCGAATATTGTTGTTGTTGTTGTTGCTTTTTGACTAAAAACATAACCTAACAAAAGTCAATTGTGTACTACACGCAATTACCAAAGCCAACAACTGCTGTGAGAATATCCAATTAGCGGATGACACGGCGACAACACGTCAACAACGACGACAACGAGACAACACGACAGCTACGTAAGCCGATTACATATCGATGGAAAGGAGTGAAGAGTGAGAGGGGAAGAGGACCCACTCTGGTAAGATGCTTACCTTCGTAATTGACCTGACCATCACCATCGATATCAGCCTCACGGATCATCTCATCGACCTCCTCGTCTGTTAATTTCTCGCCCAAATTTGTCATCACGTGACGCAACTCAGCCGCCGAAATGAAGCCGTTGCCATCCTTATCGAACACTCTGAACGCTTCCCGGATCTCCTCTTCGCTATCGGTGTCCTTCATTTTGCGTGCCATCATGGTAAGGAATTCTGGGAAATCAATTGTGCCGTTGCCTGAAAGATAATAAATGGTTTAGAATATTACAAAATTGAATGAATTGTTTTTCACCCCCAAAAATTGCAATTTATCTATACTTAAGTTTAAACAATGTTTCCAATTTATTTAGTTAGTTGTTAACCTTTTGCCATAGTTTAACATCATTGCGATTATGATATATGGCATATATCAAGCTATAAAAACTTCATCATAAATGTGTCTGTCAGTTCACAAAAGTGTAACAAATGTTGCCCGTTTCCTCCTTCTCCTCCTCCATCCCCCGCTTTGCTTCATTTCTTTGCCCCTGGGGTAATTTACGAGCCAAACATTTTTCTTTATTATGAGACTGACTGACACGCCCCCTTTGTGTACCTGACGGCTATATATACTACATCATGCTCTATAAACTGTCGGACAAATATCCATTTGCCACCATCAACTCTCTGCACACACACACAAATCCCTGTCCAGGCATAATCAAGCAGATTTTCATATTTGTCTAAGCCTCCCCCCTCGTACTACCCCTCCCTCTTACAGTCTGTCTGAAAAGGTTCTGCACAACTTTTATTTTTCTCTTTCTGCCCTACCTCTCTCTCTCTCAATCTCTCTCTCTGTGAGGGCACACGTGGCGTATGGGCAACATTGTGGCGTTGATAACTTTACTGTTAGCTGCCGAGGCAGATAAGCTTATCCCGGCTAAGCTGCACAGCTCACAACGGCATACTTAGGTTCGGGCCACATCCCTCTTGGCCCTTAGCCACTAGCCCAGCTCAAAATGCTCTGACCGAAATTCTTGTTAGACTAATTGAAAAAGTTTCACTTCACATTTCTGTTTAAAGTTTGCAAATAGTTCTATACTCTCTTCCCTCCCCCTCCCTCACTCCTTGTTAAGGCCACAAATTTTTATGGCTCCCTGAAAGAACTTTTTGCCAACTTTTGCCCTCAAACTGAGGCCTTAATTGTTATTGACTCTCTCTCTCTCTCTTTCTCTCTGTTATTCGCCTTCGTTTCTGTCTTGAACTCGACTAAAAAGTTGAGGGTAGCATAAAATATACATATGTATCGTATATACTCTATAATATATATGCCAGCTAATGGCTGCCCTCTTGTGTGGCATAATATAAACATTTTTACTGAGTCCCTCAGACATAGTTCAAGTTTGGAAGATTGTTTTCATTGTTGTCTCAAGGGTTTTGGCATAACAAACAATTTCAACTTTGACCATTAGAATTGTGTATGACAAGTATTTTCGACATTTAACATTCTCTTTATCTGCTGATGAAGATTTTATAGGGTATCCCTAGAACTTGTTACTCGACTTGACTTTCTGATTGTAAACCAAATGATTTGGAATGTAAAAATAATGTTTCACTATCCCAAACACTTTGTTTTAATTATCTTGCTATCCCAAGTTCAAAAATTCAGAGAAAAACGTATATATATTATCTATCTCTAGTTCAATAACATTCACAACATACACTATATATACTATGTTACTCTAGAGAGGCTGTCGAAAAAAACAAAGCGATTAACAAGTACATTAAATTCAAACTGAATGGCAAAATAAATAATGAAAAACGAGAGAGAGAGAGAAAAAACAACAAATGTATAAAACATTCAGTTGAAATGTTGTGAATTTAACGCAATGAAAAATGAATAAAAATCCAATAATCGAATTGTTAAAATGTGCGTCTAATTGCAGTATATAATTATAATAAATTGAATCGATAGTCGAATGGAATATCAAATAATAGACAGACATAAGGCATGCCAGACAATTATAGATATAACAACTTAGTATGACTAAATGATGTTGTTATTCACTTATTATAATCAGGCTTAGATAGAGAGGCTGCGAATATGTAGAAGAATAATAAACTTATTGCGCCTAGATCTGCATATCTATGCTAACTATCTAACTATCTAGTTATAGTTGTTTTTATGAGTCTATCTCAAACTTGCAACTTTTACAGGGCATCTGTGTGTCGTCCTTAAGTTTAGCCAAATTTCTGTTTTAAATGGGGAAACACTGATTCTTCGGTTCGCTTCAGTTCTGTTCGATTCAATTCGATTTGGTTCGGTCTGTTGGCTTTGTGTGTTTATGTTTTTCTATATTTAAAATCATTTGACGCGAACTCTGTCGCTGTTTTTGGCTGTCGGCGGCGACGATGGCAACGGCGACGGCATTGGCCCGTTAGGATTTCCCCCACGTAATTTTGTTGCCATTTTTGTTTTGGCCAAAATACTTAGACGCGCCTTAGACAGACGCGCCCGCCCGCCCGCGCCTGTTAACGGATTGATAAGGCTCGTGACGATGCCAATGTCTGTCTGGGTTTTTGGTTTCCATTTCCACTTGCCGCCATCCACACTTGGCCATCTCCCTCCCACTCTCTCTCTCTGCACCTCTTTCTCTCTCTCTATGTAGCTTTACCCCGCTCCATGTCGCCCCCTTTTCTTGCACGACGATTCGCAACGTTGCGCAAATTTTTGCAGACAATTTAAAATTTTAATAAGAATTTTTTTTTGCATTATTTTTTTTGTTGATTTTCTTTTCACTTATTCGCAACGCTAAATTTAGTTGTATAGAGAGGTTGGAGAGAAGACACAGAGAGTGCGAGAACAGGCGGGACAGGGTTGCCAACTCTTTATAAATAACACATTGGGGTTCCTCCTGCTTTATGCAGCACATTCTCCTCTCCTCCTCTTTGTCTTGTCTTCGTTTTGGTCATTTGGTCTCAAACTGCATTTTTTCGCTCGTTTTCAGTTTTATTCGCATATTTATTTTTATTCCTGGACAAGCGGACAAAACTCACATTTGCATTTCACTCAGCTCCCCAGAGGGAAGAGGGTGAGGAAGGGGGTTGGGGCCTGTCTAATGGCGTCGTTTGTATGCGGCTGCAGTTTTTGGACATCGTCAACGGACAACAACGCGCCAGCGAAATTTTAAGTAATGAATGTTTAATGCTTCCGTCTGTGCTACGGGCCAACTGAGGGGGCGTACAAGTGTGTGTGTGTGTATCTCTCTATATGTGTGTGTGTGTGTTCGTGTGTGTTTGCATTACAAATAGCTGGATATATTTTATATAATTTAATGCACGAAATGCCATTTGCCCGTTTCGGGTCGTAAACTAAGCGAGATAATCGCTCTGCCCTGCGCTGTAGTAGTAACTATGGCAAATCTGATGAATAAACATGTGAATAGTGAGTGCATTCGCTATTCAATGGGTGCACTAGTCATCGCATAGGGCGGCACGAGAGATCTGTTATTGCAAACGAGTTGAATAAATATACACAGTTATTATTTATAACCGAAAAAAATGCTAAATTACTCCATAGTAATAACTCTATTGGGCAGACACACACGCCTATTACACACACACACACATACACAGAGCTTGCAAGAGAGCCTGCTGCTGCTGCACTCTCTCTCTCTCTCTCTCACACACATGCTGAAAAACTAAAAACCTCTCAAGTGCTGCTTGAGCCAAGCAACTATTTTTAACTCTGCTGATAAACACATATTCGTTGTCCCCCCCCCTCCCTTTCCCCACCCCGCACTGCAGCAGCAGCCTCCTCACAGTGCACCCACCTGCTAACACCGCAAACAAACATACGTTCGCTCTCTCTCCCTCTCAATTTTTTCACTCTCTTTTTGGCCTACCCCATTCACGTGCTTTATGTGCCTCATGTCCTCTGTGTATACACTTCACGACGCGTGCGCAGGCTTTGCAGACTTTGCCCTGGATTTTTCATCACATGCGCATTTTGCACGTGCACCCCAAACACACACACACACGAACAGCAGCAGCAGCAGCAGTAAATTCAACAAGAACAAAAACAACAACAACAACATCTGCTTTTAGGTTAACTAAAAGTAACAAAAGCAGCGGTCATAGCAGCGCTGCTAACAGCGCGCAGCCTCTGCTGCAGCCAACTTGCATGCAGAGCGAGAAGAGAGCGCAATGCCAAAGCGAGAGAGAGTAATGAGAGCATCAAGATGTTGCTGCTGCTGCTTAGGTTATTGCTGTGTGTGTGTGTGTGTGTCGGATGTGGGTGACTTGATTTCGGTTTCTGGAATTTCGTCTCCTTGCACTTTTTACTTGTTACGCTTTGCACTTGTCGCTCGCTGTTCGCCATAACTGTGCATGCGTGTGCGTGTGTGTGTGTGTTTGCGTTTGTCTGTGTAGGTGTTGCTCTGCTTGGGTGGGGCTTGTTTTATTTTTAAGCTAATTGTCAAGCTTTGGGCAGCAGCCATGGCACGCACACACACACACACGCAGCTGTTTGTTTATATGTACATACGTGTGTGTGTGTGTGTGTGTTCACATAAATAAAAAAGTGATTTATAATTTGTGAAAATGTAGAAAGGCGCACACGACCAATGCGCGATATTCTCGACACATTTCACAATTGCTAAAAATACATATAAAAAGCCACACGAGCGCACACACAGTGACTCTTCCTTGCTCTCCCTCTCTCTCTCTCTCTTTATCTGCCTGTCTCTGTCGCTCCATCGAATAAGTTTGCAAATTTGTTGAGTAGTTTTTGGCAAAAGGTGAAAAACCTCAAGCGCGGCGGGGCAGGGCGTAAACGGACACATTCTCGGTATTTTTTTTTTTTTCTATTTTTTTTTTTTCATTTTCGGAAATGGCGCGCGGCGCCTATCGCTCAATTTCTTTCTTCGCATTGCTCAGTTAAAAATAATAATTCTCCCTCCCCCAAAATGTTCTTCTTCTTCTTGTTGTTGTTATTTCTCTCTGTCACGATTCTTTCTATGCGGCCCAACCACCTTTTGTCAGAAATCCTGTGCATTTCTGACAACAACAACAACAACAAAAATAACAACTGGCAGCAAGTACAACATTAGCCAGAACAACAGCCAAATATTTTTGGTCTTTCTATTTTTACTGGCTATGACGTGTTTTTGTTGCATATTTTTAGCCAAACAAAATCGAAAAGAACGTGGTAAAAAGAACAAAAAAATAAAAGGAAGGCAAAGAAAAATAAAAGAAGCATTTGGTTTTTGTCTGCCCTGATCTGTTGATCTGTCTAGTACAACTACCAAGGGGGGATCGATTATCAGCTACATATAGCGCAAGAAGAGAATAGACCCTCCTTCTCTTTCTTTCCCAATAATTTCCCTTGCATTCTCCTTGAATTTCCCTCCAAAATTTTGAAACTTACCATCGGCATCGACCTCGTTTATCATGTCCTGCAGCTCAGCCTCTGTGGGGTTCTGTCCCAGGGAGCGCATAACTGTTCCCAATTCCTTTGTTGTGATGGTGCCATCGCCGTCTTTGTCGAATAGCGAGAACGCCTCTTTGAACTCAGCGATTTGTTCCTCTGTCAGCTGATCGGCCTGAAGAATCCGAAAAAGAAAAATATATGGAAATAGGTTAATAATCGAGATAAGATAAGAGAGATATGTGTAGTCGAGAGAGCATACCATAGTAAAGCTTTCAAATAATAAATTTCAGATGACTCTTTGCTCTATATATTATACTATATATACAATCTTATTGTTAATTAATATTGCTGTCAAAAAGTTTATGAACTATGCTTAAAGACGACAATGACGACCCTGACTACTCGATGTGTTCTCCTCGCTCGTAAAATATTCTCGATTTGTATCACAAGCGAGACGTCTCAAGACGTCGTCTTTAAGAAAGAACAATTCCAAATTTGAAATTACAATATAAATGTCGTTCCGAGAACAATAAAAGAAAGAGAAAGATAGAGAAAGAGAGACAGAGAGGGGCGGCACTTGGGGCTACTCATTAGAATAATTTCGCATATTGTTTGCACTGGAGGAACAAAAGACAGACCCCAGATAATACTCGGTACTCGTATCTCAGCTATCCTATCTGAAAAAGGTGTTGGGTTTCGCTTACGTCAGTTGTTTTTTTTTTTTCTTCTCCTAAGATATGCAGAGCTTCCCGATCAGAGCTTCAAGGTTTGGGAGATAGACGATAAAACTGAGTTCTAATGTTTCCCTTTCCCATAAACAAACCAGAAGATGAGGGGGGCCTGAGTTCGAGTGAAACGTCAAACATCTAATTTGTTTTGACGGACATCAATTTAAATATATAAATAATAATGTGTGTATATATATTCCACATATATACGCAAGCGATAAGGTCAACAAAATAAATAAAACGACGACGCTCGGCGCCCCTATAAAATAATAATAATTATAATAATAATCACGCCCCGCGGGCATATCAAATATGAATAAACACACAAGAGAGAATCACAATTCACATACGTCAGAGGAATGAGAATGTTTTTTTTTTCTGAATATCAGTCGATTTCCTAGCTCATATATATTATATATATAGTATTCGTAATGCTCGCTTTGAAAATAAATTTATACATATATTTATAATTATTAATCGGAAACTGACGATTGTTCTGGATGACAAAACAATTTGTATATAGATTTAGCTATTATTAGACTTTCAGAGAGTTCAGGGGGTTAGGCTCATTGAATAAGGTATTTATGGCAAAAAATTGAACTTTACTTTCAGTATCAGCATCGAACTGATATATCACACCATGTTTTACAGGTTTTCTTAGCTCTCCCTCTCTCTCTCTTTCTTTCTCGATCTCTTTCAAGTGCTGCAGGTGCTCAAATAAGCTCAAATATTTGCAATCTAATCAATGGAACAAAAAAACAAAAAAAAAACCCTATAATGTGTGTCATAACTCCAACTGTACTCAAGTATATTTGCACTTCAAGGCGAGTACGTAGCGCTGTGTACTAGCCTAGCTGGCTTATATAAGAGAAATGTCGAAATGTTTGCTGGCTAACACACACACACACACACACACATACCTTATATATAATATATATACATATAGTTTCTATATGGCCAACTTCCGTTAAGCCAAAAAGCGCGACGCGTTGCCTGGAACTTTATCTAATCATCGATTGCACTTCGAGTGTGCCAGGTGTGTGCGTGTGTGTTTGTGTGTGTGGGGTGTGCGTGGTGACAATTGAATTTCAGAAGGCTTATCGCTTGGCCTGATAAATATTTTGCACAGTAGTAATATGTAGGTTATGTCATATACAACTATGACTAAGAAGAGCGGGACAGAGACGGGACGGAAGCTTAAGGTAGATTAAAGCTCAGGCTTAAAAAGGCAACAACAATCAGTTGATGGACTCCACCCACTCGTGGGGCAGGCCTTTAATGGGTTACCCACCTAACAAGCCATATATGACGCCTACTCATCGAGCCACCCTCGCCATATAAGCAAACGACAAACTGCACATGGGATGCAAATAAAGCAAATAAAAATTACTTTTAATAGATCTCTCACTCTAACTCTCTCTCTCTCGCTCTCACTCTAACTCTCTCTCTTTGATTTCGCTTGCTAAATTCGTGTTTCTGCCTGTGCAAAGAAAACAAAAACAAGTTGGGAATTATTAATAAAAAAATAAAAATAAATAAAATATATTGACAAGTTGGTCGATCGCATTCAACTGGTTTTTGCCTTAATTTTTTGCACAATTTCCAAATATAATTATTAGAGAAACAACAACAATAAAACTTGCACTAATTGTGTCATAATCTTTTTTCTCACTATTGATGAACTCAGCGCGTCGCTTTGAGTGAGTCACAAAAAGTCATAAAGAATCTAAAGGTTTTCGCATTTTCCCCAGTTGAAAGAGTTTCTCGGCGTGGCATCAGAGCAGAACGGAAATGCATAAATAATATTAGCAAGTGGCAGAGAGAGAGAGAGAGCGAGAGAGAGAGAAGGCAAGAGATGTACACAATCATGATATTTGATGAGATAATTCCCCGCCGCGCGCAGTCAACAAACTTTGAAGATCAAGCTCTGTTTATCTACACACAGCGCACCCAAAGCGAAGAAGGGGCGGGGTGAGACGCAGAGAAGGTGATGATGAATCACGATTAATGCAAAGCAAAATATTGAGCACGTAAAGCGATTTGTTTTAATTAAAAACTGTTTGCATTTTGCGTGAGCTGTAAAAAATGCTAATTAAATTAGACGACAAACGAAGAAGAAGCAAAGACGTGGGAGAACCACCGCAGGGGGGGTGTAGGATTCTACCATGGTGTGGTTTGGTGTCTCCTTCTTTCTTATCAGAAAGCAAACGCGCAGCAAGCGCTAAAGCCAAATAAAAAAGTGGGAGAGGCAGCAGCAATAGTCAAATAAAAAATTGGATTATGTGTGTGCGGTTAATGTGACTACGACTGCGACTGCGACGGCGACAGCGACAGCGACGGCGTCTGGGCAGAGAAATTTTTCTTCATTATGCTGCACGCTGCACACACGTTGTTGGCCCGTTACAATGAAATTCTTGTGCGAATGGCAAAGTGGAGCAAGCAGCAGTAGCGCAGCGCAGCAGCAAGGCAACAACAACATGGCCAAGGCAGCAGCACAGCAGCAGCAGCAGAAACAGAAGCAAAAGCCAAACAGAAAGCGAAACAGCAAAATAACCGCAATGCGGCAAATGAAACGGTTATGGAAGAAAACAACAAAACGAAGGCGCCGCAACCAAAAGAGAGAGAGAGAGAGCGAGCCGCAATGGCGAGAGAGCAAGAACAACTACTCATTGCCGCACGACGGCGAAAACGCAAAGAAAGCGCACGCAGATAAAAATGCGCGACCATGCCAGAGAGAGAGAGAGCGAGAGAGCAAAAGAGAGCAACAGCGCAGCGGCGCGCTGTACAAGAGCCGTGAGTGATAACAGAGCTGTGCAGAGCGGGCGAAACATGGCAAAAAAACTGTGTGAAACGGTTATGTGAGAGCGCTGTTGTGAGAGAGAGAGAGTGCGTACAAACTGTGCGCTGCTGTTGCTATTCGCGCACAAAACGAAACGGTTAAATTGAGCAAATAAAACGAAACGCGGCAAAGCAACGGCGACGGAGACATACAAGTCGACAGAGAGAACAAAAATTCCAAAAGCTAAAGAATTTTTGCCGTTTCTTTTTCGCCTTACAATTTTTTTTGGGCGAATCTAACCTCAATTTTTTGCGGTAAATAAAGCGAAACGGAATACAAGAGTAAATTGCAAAAAGAAGCAATATGCCGGCGTCGCTGCTGGAAAAGATGTTGCTGTGTGGTGCGGTGCGTCGGCGATTGCCGCTGTTCTTGTTTTCTCTCTTTTGTTGTTGATCATCATCAATTTCAGACTCACACACGATTCGCTGATAAGCGCAAATCAAATTCGCGTTGAAACTATTTATTAACTGCACTTAATAGCGTCAATAGCAGCGCCCTGGAAACAATTCTTTTTTTCTCCTAACAATAAAGTCAATTTTCGCCGCACACACACACACAAACACATAAAAGTACGTGTGTGTGTGTGTGTGTTTTAATGCTGCTGCCAACGTAGCCGCAGCGACGCCGCAGGTAACAATGGGGAGAGGCGAGCAGAAGGAGCAGCAGCTACTTTTGAGAATTTTATGATAACAAGTTTGCCATGTTTCAAATGGGGCTTATAGTTTTCGGGCCGTCATAGTGTTAATTACTATTTCCAGCCAAATTTAGTGGCCGATAACACGATAACGTGCCCAAGGTTTCGCTTGATTTTTTTTCTTTTAGCAAATTTAGCAGAAAACAATGAAATAAAATGTATAACTAAGTATGTACATATATATTATTGTATATATATTTTACGGACTCGAAAAACGAAAGAGCAAAAACGGAATGACAAACTTGCAAATTGATTTAGCTAGATATGATAAAGAAAAAATATATGTGTTTTAGCATTAGTCGGTTTTTATTTGATGAGTGTGTTGTCTCTTCAGGTTTTTTTTTTTTTATTTTACCCATGACTCACAGCTGACAGATGGATTTCCGAACAACTCCGTGCACAAATCATTTTTTTTTTAAGAATGACGGACAATAAAAAACTTGTTAAACAGCCAAAAAACCAGTTAAGTGCAAAGTAAAGGGGGGTTAAAAAAGAGGACAGCTGTTCACAAGGGTTAAACGGGAGATAGAGAAAGCCCAAGGAAATCCAATTGGAAATAACTCACACACACACACACGCATGCATGCTGCAGCGTATGTGAATGTTTGTGTATTAAAACACACATGTATTATTAACCTTTGTGTCTCGCAATTTTCGTTCACAAATCGTTGAAATTTCATGGAAATTTTAAATGTAAACAATTTTATAGAGCGCAACAACACACGAACACAATTTATGAACTTACCATTTTTGTTGTTGGGCTTTGTTGTGTGTTTTTGGAAAGAAATGTAGCTAAAGGTTAATCCGCTGCTGCTGCTGCCCGGCGGCGTTTGCTGCTCTGCTGCTGCTGTTGTGGTATGTGTAAGTGGAATTACGTGGAGACGACGACGACGCGCGTTCTACGTTTAACTTGAATATTTGTCTGCGTTATAAGCAAAATTAATAACACACTGCAAAAAGATCAAGAAGAAGGAAATACACGATGTTTGTTAAATACGTTTTTCTTTTTTTGTTTTTTTTATTTACTTTAGAACTGATAAACTAAAACTGTGACTGGACAAAACTGTGTGGACTCTGCTGCAAATGACAACGACAACAACAAATGGCAAAAATAGCAACAATTCTTCTCAGCTTTCAGGCGAAGTAGCGTCGCGCGTTGCCGGCGGCGAATAAATGATGCAAGGGGGAAGCCAAATAAAAATGCGAGGCAATAAAGGCGACAATCGGCCGCTGGCTCTCGCTCGCCGTCGCTGTCGCTGTCGGCGTCGCAGCGACGCTACTTCGCTTTCGCCGTGGCAAATAATATTCTTGTTGCTATTTGTTGCTCTGCCGAATTTTCGTTAAAATTTTGTTTCTTTTTTTCTTTCTTGTCTTGCGTTTTCTTTTTTCCTTCTTATTTGTTGCTTTTTGTTCGGGGTTTTCTATTGTGCGATATAATATGCGAAACACACGCGCGCACACTCGTTGTTTAATACATATAAAAATTTCTCGGTTTCGGTTTATACAAATATTTGTGTTTCATATTTTTGTTAATTTAATTTTTTTTTTTTTCGTTTTCTGGGAAAACACGAAATCGATTTGGTTTTCTGGGGCCTAGGGGTCTTGTGAGTCCTCTGCAATATTCTTTTCATGTAGCTTGTACAATATAATTTTATTGTTGGCAACTCACGATCCTAATCAGAACTTGCGTCCGTAACGGTTGACAACTCAATTGTAACTGTACCGTTTAAAACCCGTAAGTGTACTACAACATTTTCGCACTGTTGTTCCGCTGTTTCGCTGCAAAGCAAATGTTAAGTTTAGTCTGCAAACTTTCTGTTAACTACTCAAATGAGCTGCGCACTTGATTTCAGCTCACTCATGTGAACTGTTAGCGTATCTGCAGTGCTCAGCACCGCTGTTAATTAACATACCCGCTGTTCGCCACTGCAACTGAGCGAAGCGGTTCGTGAGCGAAACGGTCAGCAGCAGCCCGGCTCTCACCTTGCGTGTTTGCTTGTGTGTGTGTGTGTTGCCGTGTTGCTTTTCTGCAGCACGCAAGCAATAAAAGAAAAAAGCAAAAGAAATTAGCTAAAGCGAAATTTGACAATGAATTGTAACAGTTGCGCCGGCGCTTTGCGACAACAAAAGAGTGTAGAAAATTATTCTTGACACTTGTGTGAATAATACAATTAACAGAATTCGCAGATCAACAAAGGAATTTAGCAGCGCTAAGCAGATACCTCGTACAATACGATACGAAAAAGGAATAAGTAATAAATACAAATTTCAATTGATAATATACAGTTTTTATTTTAGTATGTTACGTGTGTGTATTGGACGCTGTTAAATATGAAATTGGATTCCACGGATTACCCTCTCGTCGATACATCTGCATTGGCTGCCGGCTTTTTCTTGTTTTACGTTCCTACGGTCATTCTACGCCATTCGCCATCGTCCGCTTGTTTTGCCGCAGCAAATTGTCGCAATGTATTTTCTTGCTTTGCTGCAATGTCGTCCGTCGTGTCCGTCGTCCGACATCCGATTCAACGCATGCCAACAAGTTAAGTATGTTAACCTCTGCAAATTAGTCAGGGGTGGTGCAGCAGCAGCAGCAAAGGGGGGCAAAACAAAATGAAGTAACAATGCAGCAAAGCAACATTGGAACGCGATGCGACGCTGACGTCGTCACTGACGGCGACGGCGACAGCGATAGCTACAGCGACGACAGCAATGCGCCATTTTTCGCCATGAAATTCGGTTGGGGACGTCTTTTCAGCCAGTCTGAGCCAAGTTGAGGTTGTGTGTGTGTGTGTGTGGGTAAACATTTTGCAAGTAGCGAGAAACCCCACAAGCACAATTGAGCTCCTCTTCCTCTTCCACCCGACTTGTTTCCCCATGTCTATCGGACTTGTCAGAGCTTTCGTCGCAATGCGTTCACAATTCCATGACAATTTCTCCCATTTTCCCATATTCCGATTGGGGAGGGGGGAAAAATAAATGTTTGTACAAAAAAACTTACTAATTTTAGAAATAAATTTGTAGCTATGCGTATTTCAAATCTAATCCAAAAATCTAATGGAATATCATCTATTTTTTCTTTTTTCTACCAGCACGTCGCTCTCGCATGCGCTTATCCCTACGCCATTTCTGCCAATATTCCTGAATCTTTCGGGCGGCGCGATTCATCATGAATATAGCGATACGTTGTTGTTGCTTCTTCCGTTCCTCCTTTTCGTATTGCACGACAATTCTCTTATAAATCGCTTCCTCCTTACGATACTCCACCATAAAGATGTCCAATTCTCTTTTGGCCACATTGTATTTATCCTCCAAAAGAAGACATTCACAATTTTTCTCAACCATGTTTGCATCAAATTTATGCAATATCATTTCCAACTGAATCGTCAATTTGTTTCTGCAAGAAAAGAAGTATAGAAATTATTGACAGATTGATTGATTGGAGAGACATCTTGCGATTTGGAAGAGTTAAGAAATACTGAATTTAAAAAAACTTAAAATTTCTCTCAATCAAAAAGTTAAGAGAACCTCATAAATTAAAATAAATCTCATGAGAAAATTTCCTGTAACGATTTTTGTTGGCTCGTTATGTCGAATCAATTATTGCAACAAATAAAATATGTATAGAAAATATAGAGACCCTTATGTCATTAAAAAGTTTTTACCAAATGATAGAAACGTTGTAACAGAAATTGGATAACGCTAAAAGAGCGGGATATCTTCACTACAAAGATAATTTAATTATCTATAATTTTATTATGAAATTAAATGGAAACGTGGAAAAATTTAAACTATATATCCCAACAATTTATGTATACTCACTTCTCATCACGCATCATCTTTTCCTCATTGGCGATATTTTTCAAAAGTTTATTATATTGTTCACGAGCCCAGGCTAATTCCTCCTGCAGCTCCTTTTGTTTGACCACGGTTGCTTTGTGAGATCTGTTCAGGGCGCGCTCACGTGCTTTGCTGCAGATACACATAATTGTTATTATATACTATCTAGGACCTCAAGCTAGGACTCCCGCTACTCACATTTCATTTTGAATAAAAATGCTATTTTTCCATTTTCTTTCCGCCAGATCTCTCTCCCTAGCATCAAGGACAACAGATTTCGAGGCATTTTTCCAGCGCAATACAATGTAACGGGATCGAAGTCTTTGCTTGATTTTCTGAACATCTTCCATGAGTTCCTCCCGCTTTTCGTACATTTCGCAAAGAGTCTTCTCCAGGTTGATCTCTACGCTGGCTGTGCGATGGAGACGTCGCTCGGCCACCTTATACAGGGTGTCACAGGCATATAACAGTTTCTTGTCGTCTTCCGACAACTGATTCACATATCTTGGGAATAACTTGAAGATCATTGCGTTCTTATGAAAGTACGTGATGATTTTAATTATCTCCAGATCCACGTACACGTCTTTCGAAAATTTGAATTGAAATAGACGGGAAAGTAATTGTACAGACGGTGCAAACAGGGTGCCCTTCAGCATCCGTTCCATGTGTTCCAAATTATCGGCCAACTTAGGTAATATTAGCGATATCTTGACTTTTTCGAAGGCCGCTCTAATGAGATACAGAGCATTTTCAATCCGAGCATCGCGAATTTTAGCGAAATCTAAAAAACAATTTTATTGTTTCAATTTTAAATTATTCAGAGATTTTATGGACTTACTCGTCGCAATCCTGGTCTCCTCCCGAATCTCATAGCTATCCATATTGTTTATCTATACGTATGTTTTCATTGGTTTATATAGGTGTACATAAGTGTTCGAGTGTTTCTTTTTTTTTTAAGTTCTGTGTTAGATTCTACAAAAAAAAAAAACGTTTCGAACTGTGCTCGTGTGTAAGTCGCTTTGTGTACTGAATAATATTAATGTTTGTGGAAAATAATAACAAAAACTTTGCCCTATATGTTGCTGGGCAACAACTTGAAAGCTTGCTACTATGACAATCGGATAACAATATGGAAAATCTGCTAAACGGCGCCAATATACAGAGATTTTAAATTATATATACATATATGACCTTTCCCTGGAGTCAATTATTATATTAGTGTATATATTATTATTTTATTTTTTTTATTTATTTTATAATAAAATAACACCCGATTTGGGTTATTTTTTCAGATATTGTATTTTATTGTCATACAGCTAGTTTGTACTTAAATAATCATATAAGAGATGTTAGTATTGTAAGTCTGTTTTATTATAGTTTAACATAAATATTACGACACTATATATATGTCATGGACAAGTTAACTGACAAGATAGATATATTGACAATAATAATATTGCAAAAATATCAAAGACTAGAAAAAAAAAAAAATATGAAGAGCAGGTAGCTCAAACTAGTAGTACCTCTTCTTCTTCTTTTTCTCATTCATTCTTTCTAACCTCCTCTCTTTTTTCAGTACAGCTTTACGATATACTCCCCAATATCGCTGAATCTTACGAGCGGCAAAGTTCATCATGAAGCCCAAAATTCGTAGTTCCCTCTTGCGTTTCTCTTCCAATTCATATTCCTCCACAATTCTTTTGTAGACCGCTTCCTCTTTGCGATAGATCAACATAAAGGCAGCTAATTCCTGTCTGGCATATTTTAATTTATCACCCAAAACTAGATTGTAACGCATTCTATCGCAAAGAGTTGTGTCGAATTTGTGTATGAGCAGCTCAAGTTGAATCAAGAGTTTGTTTCTACAAATGGAATCATTGATGTTATCACGATTATTCTTCTATATATATATACATATATATATATATATATAACTTACTTTTCCGCACGGGATTCTTTCTCACGCGCGGCGATACTAGTGGCCTGGCGACTGTTTATCGCATTTGCCTTCTGCAATTCCTCCTCAACCTCCGCGTTCTTTGGTCCACAATTCTTTCGAAATTCGTTTAGGGAACGACCGATTTTATTACTGCGAAAATGTGACGTTAGTAGGAAATAATAATATAATACCCCCGATCGCAACTTGCACCTACATTTTCTTTTGCAGCACATCGTTGTTAAGCCATTGGATTCGGATCAAATAATTTTGGGTTTTATTCAGCAGGACAAACTTGATGGCCTGCTTCCAGCGTAGTATGGCGTAACGTGATCTAATTCGCCTCTGGGAGACTATGGTACTCGCATTGATCTCCTCGAGAGTATGATACATTCCATGGAGTTGGCGTTCCATATCTATTTCGCTTCTTGCTGTCCGATTGAAATGTACCTCAGTCACTTCGTAGATCGTCTCCATGGCCAGCAAGAGAGCCTTGTCTTCGTTTGGTAAATGATTGACAAAGTGAGGAAACATTTCGACCATTGCGGAATTATCCTGAAAATAAATTATTATACGCAACATTTCTTTGTTGACTCCCCTAACTTTCTGAAGCTGATGCAACCCTTCCAGTATTCGTATTACTGGGAAGTACACAGTGCCTTTTAAACGTTGTTTTAACCGTGGCAAATTGCGCGCAAGTTTTGGAATAATTAACGAAATTTTAATTCGATTTATTGAGGTTCTCAACAATCGCAGTACATTATTTATTTGTGTTTCGCGGATGCGAGCGAAGTCTAGTTGAAATAAAAGACGGATTAGAATAGAGATAAAAGAGATATCGAAAAAAATTATTTACCTATATTTGATTGTCTGATTTCTTGTTTTTCTAAAGCCTGCATGTTTGCTGTGTATGCAAAAATTATTATTTCTATTTGTAAAATTAGAAAATAATGTTCGTTTGATTCTGTTGTTAGAGTCTGATTTGTTATGAATTACTTTTCTTGTGCCTGAAACTTGGAAAGGTAAATCTGACGTAAAAGAAAAAGATTGCTTTATATTTGGAAACTCGAAAACCAAAATATCCCGCCGGGACAGCGCTGCTCAGAACTACGAAACACGATAGTTTATATACTGATTAAGTTAGTGGTTCGTTCTATGTGTAACTTAGGAAGATAATATATAACAATCGAGTAATTGGTTTTTTTCTTTGGTATTTATTTTTATTTTTTGCAGTTTGTATAGTATTCGTATATAAAGTTTTATGTATAAACTTGGCAAATCTATTTCTTCTTATTCCTTTTTTCTTCCAGTCTTTCCAATCTTCTCTCTTTCCTTAGTCTTGCCTTACGATATATAGCCCAATATCGCTGAATCTTTCGAGCGGCAAAGTTCATCATGAAGCCCAAAATTCGAAGATCCCTCTTGCGTTTCTCTTCCATTTCGTATTCGACTACGATTCTTTTGTAAATGGCTTCCTCTTTGTAATAGATCAACATAAAGGCAGCTAATTCCTGTTTGGCTAATCTTAACTGATCACCCAAATAAAGATTCCGTTGCATTCTTTCGCAGACAGTGGAGTCGAATTTGTGTAAGAGCACCTCAAGTTGAATCAAGAGTTTGTTTCTTTAAATGGAATCATTATGTTATCACGATTATTATATATTATATATAACTTACTTTTCAGCACGGAATTCCTTCTCCCGCACGGCTATATGAGTGGCCTGGCGAGTGTTTATCGCATTTGCCTTATGCAATTCCTCCATAGCCTCCGCGTTCTTTGGGTCCACAATTCTTTTGAAATTCGCGTAAGGAACGACCGATTTTATCGCTGCAAATAGGTCGTTAGTAAAAAAACCAGACCAAACCAGTAAGAAAACACTCTCTGAACTTCGAAAAGCTGTTATAAACATTTTACCATTCCTTTAGCTTCAGAACAATAAAAACCTTTGAGCTCAAACTGATATCTAGCTTATCTAATAACTGGAAGATCCGGCTCAAGCGGTTAGCCAACTGATCTTAGCCAAGAATCTTTGTTAATACTGAAGAGTAAGTCTACTTTCTGCCTGTTTAATTAATTTGTGATCGAGATTTATACCTACATTTTTTTTTGCAGCACATCATTGTTTTTCCACTGGAGTTGCGTCAAGTCAGTTTGGGTTTTATTCAGCAGGACAAACTTGATGGCCTGCCTCCAGCGCAGTACGGCGTAACGTGATCTTATTCTCTTTTGGGAGGCCAGGGTACTCGCATTGATTTCCTCGAGAGTATGATACATTCCATGGAGTTGACGTTCCATATCTATTTCGCTTCTTGCTGTCCGATTGAGATGAACCTGAGTCACTTCGATGAGCGTCTCCATGGCCAGCAGCAGAGCCTTATCTTCGTTTGGTAGTTGATTGATATATCGCGGAAACATTTCGACCATGACGGCATTATCCTGAAAGTACGTTATTACACTCAATATATCTTTGTTGACCCCTCTAACTTTCCGTAGCTTATCCAGCCCTTCCAGTATTCGTATTACTGGGAAGTACACAGTGCCTTTTAAACGTTGTTTTAACTGTGGCAAATTGCGCGCAAGTTTTGGAATAATTAACGCAATTTTAATTCGATTTATTGAGGTTCTCAACAATCGCAGTACATTATTTATTTGTGTTTCGCGGATGCGAGCGAAGTCTAATTTAAATAAATTGGCGAATTAATAGATAGATAAAAGTTAAGTCCAATACAATTATTTACCAATATTTGATTGTAGGATATTTTGTTGTTCCAAAGCCTGCATGTTTGTTGTGTTGTTTTCTGTGTTTCCTGTCCTGTTGTTATGTATGTAATGAATTAATATTTTTATGGTTGTTGCCAATGTGTACGTAGGCTTGGCTTACCTTGTTTTCAATATAAACTTTAGAAAATATATACGGAAGGAAATATACAAGAAACTTTCAATTAAACGTACTGCGGTTGTGGAGTAATATTGAAAATAAATAAAAAAATCTTATGAACGGAAATCTTTTGAGTGTACTATTCTATAATATTTTTAAAAAAGGATTCCTACACATTTCACTAACAATTTTTGCATATCCTTGCGAGTCCTTGGACCGTGTTATGTATAAAATCGCATTCTGAGCTAAATATAGCATGCGTATGAGGGGCGTCAAGTGGACTCGTGGGCGTTTATAGTCGGTTCTATCCTACGCAATGCTTAAGAAATTTTGGGGTTGGGTTGGGCTGCTTCTCACCCGCACTATTTGCTAGGGGCTATGGCAAAAACTTCTGTCACACAAGCTGTGGGTGGGTTAGGGTGGTCTGGGATGTCTTTGTGGCTGTGTCGCATTATGTCAACTGGTGTGGCATGAATGAAAGCTGCGACAGGCTGAAACAACGACAACTACAAACGAATGTTGGCGGCATTATCGTTGCTTGAATGTGTTTGTCGGACACAAGATGGAGAAGAAGCAGCATTTGTGCGAGTAATAGAAGCAGCAAGGGGCGTGTGCTGTTCGCAGGGCGCATGTAGTTCCAAACTAGGAAATACGTTTACTTCAATAACTGTGCTGTTTATTGTTCGATCGACTTGAAATTTAGAGGAAAGACACAGAATAAAGTGAGCAAACTATATTCTTAAGAAAAAGACTTGCGTCTTAAATATGTCGCCTAGAAATCAAACTGAAAAATTAAATTTTTGATTTTCAAAGGCGTTGTGCGTGGTAACAAATATTTAAAATATACGCGAGTAGCGCAGGACTTTTCTAAGTGTACACGCAAAATTTGTTGTCTCTAACTTCTATAATAGCCGAGATCTGTGGGTTCAAACAGACAGATCCTTGATAATAATTAAGCTATCGATAGCCAAACAACCTTAGGATACTTATATCATAGTTTCATTATATTATATTTAAGATTTATATATTATACAAAGGTTGCAAAGCTGCTGCGAAACCTCTTTGAAAGACTGACAACAATTAGTTGCAGCCTTGGCAGCTTTTGTTTCGCTGAGCTTCTTTACCATATGATATGCTACTAAAATAACTGCAGTAAGCACACTATGCCCTACACCCTGCCCTACCCGCTCGAGGACTCCTCTGCAGCCGCATTGTGACGCACAATTTGCAGGTGAATTCAAAGGACCTCCAAAGAACACACACACACACACAACAGAGCAAACATGAAGCTAAAAGTCAACGTCGCAGCAAGTAAGTTAAGCTAAGGGAAGAGAGCGAGAGAGAGAGAAAGAGAGCAAGAGGATAAGAGAGTAGCAGCAGCAGCAGCCGCAGCCAGCCGCAGTGACAGCTGCTCTGTTCGCGTCAGCTTCAGCGCAACAAGTAAGAAGAAGCAAGGCGCTGGCAGAGAGAGCAGCAACAGCAGCAGCGGCAGCAGCAGCAACAACAACAACAGAAAAAGTATGAATGGCGGAGCAGCGCAGCGAACGTCGCAGCGCAAGCAGAAGTACGAAATACGATTTTTGTGTTTTACTTGGCTGCGTAAAATGCTGCAATGCTGACGACGGGCAACAACAAAAAAGCAAGGGCGCCTCTTATTCTTGTTGTTGTTTTGTTGCAACGGGCTGGCAGCAAAAGCGACTGCGTGATAAAGATGGTAAGAAAGGCACTAAGGGAATGGGCGAAGCTTGAAAAAATGACGCATAAGCAGCACAGTCGCAACAGCAACAGCGCACAGAGAGAGAGAGAGAGAGAGAGAGAGAGAGCGCGCACCAGCGAGGGAGTGGTGTGAGAGAACGCAAGAGAGCGCGCGCCCAGATGTATGCCGCGTTTGGCAAATGACCATGCAAAGCGGCACCGCAGAAAAACTCAAAACGGTACTGCAAAGAATGTGCAGCGCAAAGCAAGGCAGCAAAACTCTCGCTCGCTCGCTCTCTCTCTCTCTCTCTCTGTCGCTCTCTCTCTCTCCCTCGCTAACATAGCTACGTGGCCCACATTTGCAGGGCTCAGCTGTGGCTCTGCCTGTGGCTCTGGCAATGGCTGACTTTTACCGTTTCGGCTGCTCATTATGTCGCTGCGTCGCGTCGCTGCTTTGCGTCGCTGCTGCTGTCGCTGTTACTGTTTGCCTGCCTAATGTTATATATTTTTATTGTCCTTACTTTATTTTCATGACTATCTATGACTGCGACGTTGCGCTGAGAGAGAGAATACTCTGCCGCTTCGTTTCGCAGCGTGGCCGCATTGCAGCAATAAATTTGTGGTTTGCATTTGCCTTGCAAGACGACCCATGGTGTCTATGTTATACAGGGTGTTCGTGTCGGGGGCAGAGATTATTACAATTATTAAAGAAAATTACTTAAGGTTTAAAGAAGATGTAGATAAAGTTGTGCTGCAAGATTTATTTTTACTATACTATATTTTATTACTATATTATTATTATTATTTATATTTTTTATAAATATTTCTATATATTTTATTTATGATGTTCATACTAAATATTATATGTTTATATTTTATTTAGCGCAAAAGGGAGCCTTAATTTTGCTACAACATGTGTGTTTTCCCATTTGAAACTGTGACAAAAGAAGCGTTTTTTTTTATTGGATCACAATAGAAGCGAGTCGAGTTTAAATCGTGCTTTGTTCATGAAAATACAATTTACCCTGCCATAACATTCTTACGCTTTATAATTCGAAACAAAGTCAACAAAGAACGTTTCCATTGTTTCTTCACACATACATACTAACATACGTGTGTGTGTGTGTGTGTGCGTGTGTGTGTATTAACTTGCGATCCATAGGCGATAGTAAAACTTAACGACGCCGCTCTCCACTGAATTTTTCATCATTCTTATTTCCACTTGTTTAGCTTGGCTTTTCATTCCTGCGTTCTTCGTTCGTTCCGGTTAAAGTTTTTTGCCTTTTTCAAAAAAGTGTTTGTCCTTTGGTAACGGCATGGAACGTGCTACGTGGGAGAGAGAGGAGGAGTGGTAGGGGTAGGGGGGGGGAGGAAGCTGACTCTCAAGTTGCGCTTGAACTTTTGCCCCCCTTTGGCATCTTTGACTCTGGCTTTTTGCAACCTTTTGGCTTGTCTGTAATTTGAATTTCTTCAACTGTGAAGCCCAAATGGGGCCTGGCGGGTGTGTCTAGGGTTGATTATGGCCTCCAGTTCGACGAAGCAGCATAGAA